>OU015756.1:61926061-61962197 GCA_907169655.1 Acomys percivali
GTGTGTGTGTGTGTGTGTGTGTGTGTGTGTGTGTGTGTGTGTGTGTGCATAAATAGCAGAAGTGGAGAAAGGTAACATCTTGAGAAACCCTCTCACTGAAATGGTACACCTGGGAAGCACATCACATGACCACCAGATGGCGCTGCAGCTCAACTCAGCACCAAGCCTCTGCAACAAACCTTGCTCTGGTCAGTTTCCCACTCAGACACTAACTCTTTCCAGCTGTGATTTCCCAGGTTTTTAAAAGGAGAAAATTCTTTGGGTTGTCAACTTCCCTAGGAAAGAAAAAAAAGGTCACCTTGAAGCCAGTACCAGAAATACACATCACACAAAAACTCATATAAATAAAGTATGATGCATTTGTGCCAGGACATCTTCACAGGCTGTGGAACCACCATTGGACTCTATAAACAAAGCCTAGGTTTTTTTTTACTGTTGAAACTCTGCTAAACATCCACTGGGAATCAGTGAAGGTTCAGGGAGCTAGGGAAATGTCACCATGCTTTTACAAGAGCTCCAGATCTGGTCCTTCATGGAATCCACATATAATGAACAGACATTATGTGCGGACTCATGTGTTAAGTCCCAAAGGAACCGCAGCAGTATCAGTTACTGGCTATTATCATTGACTGCTGACAACCAGCGCCTATGCATGGCACCCTACCCACTCAGTGTCTCAAGCCCTTACTGCAGTACATTTTGAGCAATATTAGCCTCTGGTTACAGATAACGAGAAAGAACCTCAGAGAGGTGAAGGCAGCTTTCTAAGATCACTGACAAAGTCAATGACTCCTGATTTTACAATAGTGGAAAGGCAAAGACACCAACGGGAGAGAAGAAGTGGGTGCCAACAAATACAACACGCCCTGTCAGCAGACAGCCATGGGGATCACAATCTGGGATGCTTTTGGAGAACAGTATTCTTATTCTTGCCTTGGCTCCCGAAATTCTCGTGCTCAGATTCATATTAGGGAGAAAAGAGGTTTTGCTCTGTCTTGTAGTAGCTGTTGTTTACCAATTCCCTTGTGGCCATGTGGTTTTCAAGATCCTTCCTGATGACCATCAATCTAGAAAATTGCAGCCGCTGGTGCTTTTTAGCTAGACTGTGAGGAATATTATCCCGTATGAGAGCTTTCTCCACCCAGGGAGGGAGCTCGGGTAGAGCAAGGCATACGTGCCCAGGAAAGTACCACATTGAGCCCTTATGCACGCAGGACTGGCTTTCCTGTTTGAAACTATATATATATATATGTGTGTGTGTGTGTGTGTGTGTGTGTGTGTGTGTGTGTGTGTGTGTGTGAGAGAGAGAGAGAGAGAGAGAGAGAGAGAGAGAGAGAGAGAGAGAGAGAGAGAATGCAGAAGTTAGAAGGCAACCCATAGGAATTGGTTTTCTCCTTTTTTCCACCAGGGTCTTGAACTCAGGTCTTCAAGCTTGCCATGTCCTTACCTGATGAGCTATCTTGCCAGTAAAGTTTTTTGGCCATACTGTGCTTCCAGTGCTTCTCAATGAAGACCTACAAAGGGGTCAAATCTCAGTCCCAACCCTCTAAGTGGCCATTTTTAGGTAAGAAGCCTCAAGCATACATCAGGCCTTGAAAGGCAGATCTCTATCTCCCAGCACCTGCAGAGTCAATGTTCGCACCATGTGAGTTTGTGTTTTAGTTTGGTGTGTTGATTGTTCCATCGTTTCAGGCATTCCTCTCCATCACTTCATGTGGTGAATGCCATGTTGGAGATCAGTGGTTGGGCAGGGCTGATTCCAGGAACTGGATGCATTCCACAGCGCAAACCCTGCTCTAGGAAGGCCGTTCCATTCAGACACCATTGAAGCTTAGGAACCTCATCCAGGAGACAAACCTCATTCATGTTGAGATCCTCAGGGGACAAACATTCCTAGGGTGTGTCACAGGATTCAAGTTACTGCTAAGGCCTTGGAGATGCCAGAGGGAAAGAATCAGAAAGTACCTCTGCTTCTGCCAGCATGTGCAGGTTACTTACACCTGGCATCTCTTAGAATACATTGGCTATATGACTGACTTAGACACGGAATAGTTCTATAAAACACCAACACTCTAATGTTGAATTTAAATGTTGGTCCTTGTCATCTGCTCTAGCATATTTCTGCCTCATCTCTGCTCTCTTAACTTTGCCTGGCTGGTCTTTGTGGGCTTGACAAACCATCCGTACCTTTTTTTTTTCTCTACACTACGGCAGCTCCCACTATAGAAACGTAGCAGCTGAGCCAGTCCCTCAGGTTCAGTGAAGGCCCTCTGAGCTCTGAGCTAGAGGTTCACACTGATAACTCTGGGGCAGGGTCTTTGGATAGTAACCCAAATCCTGTCACTTATCTTATGCATATTGCTGGGCAATGTCCTCAGTGCCGCCAAGTAGCAAATGGTGCTGTTCTGTAACAAAGTATTCGCTACCTGGCATACAACGCTAAAGCAAAAATGAAAAAAAAAATCACTCAACAAGGCAGAAAGGTCACTTCTGCTATGGAATTTACATTTCAGTAGAAATGGCGAACAAATCAGCAACACAACTGAAAGAAATACTTTTGGAAAAATAATCCAAACTGTATTGATTACCTATGTTCTCATCCTGCAGAAGCTTCATGGACTTCAAGAACTTTAAAAAACATTTTTGACTTTTTTTTTTTCACAATCCTCGATGTGGGTATACTGTATTTGGATCATATTTCATCTCTATTACCTTCTTTTTCTCTTCCTTTCTTCTGAATGCCTCAATGACTTCAAGGTTTTCAGCCTACTACATGTAAGTTTAGTTTAATGGGTCTTCATAAATTCCCTGTTCTATGAGACACGTATTGGAAGAAGGTCACACATGAACCCCTCAAGCTAAGGGTTGGGAAAGAAATTGTCCGGAATCCAAGTTGTGGTCTCATCCCTTCATTCACATCAGTTTGATTTCTCTTTATCCCTCAGTGACCAATTGAGTATATCCAGAAGAGATAAATCTGATTCACGTCTTTGTTATTAAATCATCTAAGTCTAGATGAATTTGTGATCATTAATTCTGATGATGTGCACCTTGCCTGTGTTCTCAGGCATATACATTGTGAATATTTTATTGCTAGCCCTCTATCCATTATCGGCAGTCCCCAGGAGACTGACATGCTTGTTGCAACTGACTAATCTATATTGGCACATCTTAATCCTCGGGCTCTGGGCTTAGGCAGTGTATGCCTGTGACAGGACTGTATGGCCACCCTGCATTGAAGCACCATAGCACATACTCATTTCCCTAAGCGTCCTCTCTGCCATGTCCACACACTCAGAGCTATGCCCATGCCCTGGTTATCCCTGAGCATTTTCACTGTCTTCATGGTTTTACTTTTCCAGCATTCCATGTATTGGGAACCATACTCTATTTAGCTTTTCCACTTTTGCCTTTTTCACTTAGTATAATGTAATACTTGCTTCCCTTGCATTTTTTTTTCTTCAAGCTTTGAGAACTCATTTCTTTTTTAGCACTGAGCAATGTAAGGATCTGGCAGTTTATTCATTTACCTCCTAAAGAAATGTTGCCTGTTTAAAGCAGTTTGGTAATTATTAATTAAATATTTATGACTATCTGTGTATAGAATTCTGTATGGGCATTAATTTTCAGCTTCTCAAGCTAACTATCACAGTATGATTGTTGATAGTAAGTGTCTGCTTGGTTTTGTAACAAACAAACTGGCTCCCGTAGCGGCAGAAAAATTCTGCATCCTCAGCCGTGATGAGTGGGCATCTGTTCTAAGTTCTCGTCTGCTCTTCATGTTCTCAGGGTGGTGAACGAGGACCATTTTCATGGGCATAACTCTCATCGTGTAAGGGCTTGCGTTTTCACAAATTCATAGGATAAAGCCTTAGCCATGAAGACAGGTGTTGGGAAGCAGGCCTCCTTCCTCCATGTGAAGACACGCTGAGAAGTCAGCCGTCTGCAACCAGAAGGGTGCTCGTTGGAGTTTAATCATACAGGCTCCGTGATCATACTTCCTAGGCTCCAGATCAGTGAGAAATAAGTTTTGTTTTTTGATAAATCGCTCACACTGTAGCAGTTTGTTACATTACTCTTAGTGGGCCTAGACTCAGATACTATGGAGTGTCTTTTCATATGCTTATTTCCCATCTATATATCTTTGGTGAGCTGTTTGTTCAGATACTTTGTCCATTTCTTCTTCCTTATTTGTTATAATTTTATTATTTAAAACAATTTAAAGTCTATATGTCAATCTGCCTATTTATCTATCTATCTATCTATCTATCTATCTATCTATCTATCTAATCATATTCTTTCCCTCCTCCAAGTCCTTTCTCAAGATCCTCTCCTGCTACCTACCTACCTAAATTTAACTTCTTTCTCAAGAAACACAATACAACAACAATCCTCCAAAATCAAGAAAACAAAACACCCCAAACCCCACCAAACTATAACCAAATAAAAGC
This sequence comes from Acomys percivali, assembly GCA_907169655.1. Lineage (NCBI taxonomy): Eukaryota > Metazoa > Chordata > Mammalia > Rodentia > Muridae > Acomys > Acomys percivali. Next base: position 61,930,513 of record OU015756.1, read on the forward strand.
ACACACACACACACACACACACACACACACACACACACACACACACCCCAAACACAAAAGCCTGTAGAGTCTGTTATATGTTGGTCAACTACTCCTGAATGTGAGGCTGCCCTGTGGTGGTCCATATACCCAGAGTCACTCCATTGGAGGAAACTCATTTTCCCTCACCAAACATATAAAAGTGATAGTTTGGTTGTTTACCTTTACCCGAGTGGCTAGGTTTTCTTTAATTCATTTGATCATTCACATATTCATTAATTTTCACAAAAATATAAAAAGATAAAAGATAAGATAAAACAAAAATATCACATCAGAGTTGGACAGAAGAAACTAACAGCAGGAAAAGAGCCCAACTCGATGAGCCTGAATACAGCTATTATCATACTGAAACAAATATCATGAATATTTTCATGAATAATAACGAGTAAAGTTAGACTTCATTTACTCATCATTTCTGTAACATGTGACTTAAACTTGAGAAAACAGAGCTGAGCTGAGCAATAGACACTATTGAGGTCTCTCTCCTTGGCCCTTGTCACTGCCTCTCAGACCTGTCTGTTCCGTAAAAAGAACCTGTTACAGTGAGCATCAATTTGCTCTCGTGATCTTTTTCAACCCTCGTAATACTATTTGCTAAGAAGATCAATAGAGGCTACAAGAGACACAACTTATTAGGCTCATAAATGACTCTGAAAGTAAAGCTTAGTACAGAGAAAGGAAAGCAACCTTGTCTCCGCCAAGCCTGCCAAAGCTTTCTAATTGTTCCTGCTGAGAAGGTCAAGGCCATCTCTGAATTCCCCCAAGTGTCATCTACATGGATTCCAATGCTCTGAGATTTTACAGCACTTGACCGGAACACCCTTCATTTAAGGAACTAAAAGCTGTGTCCCCAGTTGAGGTTGCTGAAGAATGAGACTTAGGAGTAAACATTTAAGAATAACTACGGTTAAGGGTTTTGTAATTGCTCTTTTCAGCAACCTTTACATGTGGCAAAATCTAGCATTTTGCAAGAGGGGTTGCCTTGCCAACTCTTTCCATGCAGAACTGAAAAACTCATCTTTTAAAGGTGAGGAATCAAGACCAATCATTCTTTGCATTTTATCTTGGTATTTTGGCCTTCACCCTGGAATTCCTTCTCACTTTTTTTTTCTGATTCCAGTTTCTTACGGCAACCATGGGCTGTTATTACCATTATTTCATCCTTTTCAAAGGAAAGAATGTTATGTTGATTCTCAGGGAACACTGAAAAGCCAAAGTCTACAATTAGTGAGTACAAACATATGCCAAGCTCTGAATTTTTCTCTTTTTTTTTTTTCCTTTTTAAATTGGATGGTCTTTACTCAGTATTTCAAAATAACATGGTTTTTTTTGTTTGTTTGTGTGTTTAAGGTTATTTTGAGATCAGCTTTACCAAAATCACTAATCAGAAAATTATTTTCTTTTTCTAAATAAATCAAAATTCATACTTATCCCAACATCATATTTAAATTAGGAAACTTATAAAGATCATTGAAGGTAGAATTATGTACCTTGAGGCATCATTGTAATAGTTTTACCGAACATGCTGGTACAAGCCTGCAATCCCAACCCTGAGGGTGAGAGGCAAGAAAAGTATTATAAGTAGAGGGGTACCCTAAAGTGCTTTTACATAATCTTATGGTTAAATTGAAGTGTCAGTTTGATGCTTTGTGATATAAGGCAGTTTTAGAAACAGTGGATAAAATGCTATTTCACTCAATTTAGTGTATGGGTTTGATTAATTAAAAAAACACAAGCATGTGCCTGTCTTTTGCCATTTTACAAAGCACGTTGGATTTATGCTTGTGGATGATGGCCTTCTGACATGCATCACCTAGGCAAAGGAAAAGAGGAGTTTTTGATTCTTTAGTCAAATTTTCTAGGCCCAGTTGCCACTGAGAATCTTACAGAAGCAACAGCAGTCAGCAGTGATTTGGGAGTGGAAAGCTCTGCAGTGGCAAACTATTTTACTTTTACATATGCAAGCATCATTTTAAAGAACACTAGCTCTGTATGGGTGACATAATTTTTCAATTTACCTAATGTTTATTTAATATAAAGAGGCCTATAACTATCTTGCAGTCTTTAGATGTTAGTCATAACATGACTAACATTTGGGCACAAAATGAGCCATTGTTTTTCCCAGTGGTGGGAAGGGTTCATTGCAGACAGTAGAGAAGATTGAATTTAGATTGACATAGCATAGAATTTCAACTCTGCTGCCTGTGCTACACAGTGCTCCTGTTTTTAGTTTGGGATTACTAAATTGGGAGTAGGGATTTTTGTGTTCCTAAAATTAGAAATAAATTAATTAATCCAGTCCACATTTTAAGTACGCAGGACTGTTAGTATAGATGATCTATGCCTTTACAGTAGCTTCCACCATCGCTACATAGTCAAAACCTCAATTTCAACCAAATATGTTTTCATCCTACACAGGGCCATGTGACAACTATGCATCCATAACATGGGGTAAAGTCGAATGAAAAACAGTTGAAGAATCTATTATGGGATAACACGAACAGGGCCCACATTTGCAGCCAGAGTTTGGGGTCAGAATTTCTATTTCGTCTTCCTAGCTGTGTCTGTAGAAATGCTGTCACCACCTTGTTCTGTCAAGTCAGCACTGATGACTCTCCTGCAGTGTCCCATGTCTTCGTCTCTGTTCCTTAGCCCAGCTTCTTCCCAAGCGAGCCTAGGGCAAACGTCTGCTCCACGAGTGAATCCCACAGTGCCAGTTTTTGTGCACTGATGATGTTCCCATTTCAGAATGCTGACACAGGTTTTCTTTGTTTACCTCTAAGCTATTACACAACGTATGGGTTGCTTTTCCTTATTTTCTTCACACTTTTCTAATCAGATCAACTGTATCTTCCTTTAGGATATTTGCCAGGATTTTTTTTTTTAATTTTTATTTCAATTTGAAAATAAATTTATTTAAGTTTCTGAAATTTTCTCCATGGGCCGAATATTATCTTTTATATTTGCTTTGAATACAGTGGGATTGAATGAGAAACCAAAAGTTTCAATAGCGGGGGTAGCTGCCACAACTCACAATAGACAGGGCCTATGTGACTTGTAGGTCATCTGTTCTGGGGTAATTAGAAAGCGTTGTACAAAAAGAGGAACTTCCCTGGTGAAGAGAAATTGATTCTGACTCAAAGTCCATAAATGCTGAGCTGTAAAAGAATGTGTAAGCTCTGTCTGGCCTTCTACTTACACACCCAGAATACTGGTAAAGAAAACATTTCCTTTCTTACTAGACTAGAATGAAAAATTGATTATGTACCTATACGATGAATACCTTGTGTGATCATTCCCTACAATGATCATACCCTGTGTGAAGCCAGCTCGTCATACCTCCAAAACTCGTCTGGATCTAAAGAGAGGAAGAATAATGGTATGGATGACCATGCGACTCTTTAATCAATAGATAAGTAATGGATAGAATACATCAAAGGCCAGGGATACTAGTAAGTAACCCACCTCTGTGAGGATGCCCAGAAGTACAAACTCTGATTCTGGAGACCTCAGAGAGTAAGAGATCTATCAAGGCAGAGGACCCCAGCAGCATTGCATCACAGAGATATGGGTGTGGAAACAGCATGTACATCAGCACTCTGTGGTCTGGTGTGCATGGTGTGTGTGTGTATACACATGTGTGTGCATGCATGTGCATGCACATGTTTGTGTGTGTCTTTGTGTGTGTGTGTGTGTGTGTGTGTCTTGTGTCTGCATATATCCAGATACTGGAGGAAGATAATGTGTAACTTCTCTATCTTTTATCTTTGAGGCACAGTCTCTCCTTGAACCCAGGGGTAGGCTGGAAGGCAGTAAGTTGCAGCAAGATTCCCCAGTCTCTGCCTCCTACAGGACTAAGATACAGGTGCACAGAGCCACATTTGACATTTTGCATGGATTCTCAGATTCAAAGCCAGGTCCACATACTTGCATAGCAAGAGTTCTTACTCATGAATTCATCTCTTTAGCTGGGTTGTCCTGTTTCTATAAGAAAAAAAATATTTAGCACACAATACGTGATTTCACATTCCGTCTCCTGTGTTACAAGGACTTATTAAGCTTTTTGAGAACAGTTTTCTTTAAGGCTTTTTGGGGTCCCAGGGGTGAGGCTAAAGCTTTGACTTTAACCTATGGAAGTTAGTGACTGTTGGTTACATCCTACTGGATTCTAGACTTCACACCTGGAATTACACCTAGGGGTTTCACAGCACTCAGGGGCGAGGTTCTCTGCAAATGCTAGCTAGAATTCACAATGATCTTCTGCCTCTAGATTTATTACTTTACTCATTGTCTTCTAGGCCTTTGTTAATGAAATGAATTATTACTAAATTAAGGGAGCTATTGAAAACATTCCAAATGACCAAAACACTTAGCTCAGATTTTTTTTTTAGTACAGTTTATGTAACCCATATGACAATTTGAAGATTTGATAATAGCCTCAGAAGAAGAGCTGAGAATGGCCCCTTGTGCTTGTCATATTCACAGTACACAAGAAACTGAGGCAGGAGGATAGGAAGTCTGAGGCTGGTCTGGTGCATGTAACAACAATGATGTAAGGCATAGGAAGCTAGATACTGAGAAATGCCAGGGAATGGAAGAAGAGGCCACATTGACACATGTGGAATGGATATATTCACTTATATTTAAAATAAGATAGTCAAACAATTAGAAAATATTGAGAGAAGCTACGGATAAGGGAAGTAGCAGCAATAATAAAAGAGTTATTGAAAATGTGGCCACATTTTAAGCCTGTCTCCACTTTACTAGAAAGACCTCATACTGTGAGAAACAATCTGTGTTTAAAAATGTAGTTTAAGCAGCAAAAAGAAATAAAATACCTCTTTGTATTCAAGCTAGAAAGTGATGATTGATGCTCCATACAACTCTATTAAATATCAATATTTTAACAAGTCTCAATCTTTTGTGGCTTTTGCCAACAAATTATGAGAAATACCTTGAATATCCATAAATATTTCCAACTTCAGTGTTTATTGGGTTATTTTGTAGAAATGGATGTTTCTAATTCTACACATTAAATATATGTAATTATCTTATGTGAATAATATTTGAATAATATCATTATGAAGCATTTCCTGTGTGTTACACATGATACTGGAGGTATCTGAGTAACTGTCCCAAATAAGTTTGATTTTTGCCTTCATTAAGCTTGTAGTAGAGAAGACAGATCTGTTATATTGTTTTATCATAGCACCAGAGAAGCAAACTCACATATGCTCTCTTAGGAATACAGTAGGAGTCATGTGTCTTTCATGGTGTATGGTGACGTTCTGTTGAGCACTCTAGTTTAACTTTGCCCACTGGGTAAGGGAGTAGTGTCCCCAGATTGTTTCCAATATAAAGTTTACCTTTTTCTCCATTTGGATTTAAAAACTATTGCTCTCTACTATGCACTTGTAAGAATGTGCTCTGTGCCTGACTGAAGTGTTGGGGGATGGTTTTGTGCACTGTGTATTCAGATGATGATTTCTATACCCAAAGATCTGGTTGCAGTCAGATGTAGGCATTGCAATTTCTATGAAGCGTCTCCTGTCTCAGTGTTGTGTAAAAATTGTTCTCCATTATCTCTGATTGATTAATAAAGAGCTGAACAACCAGATGGAGAGAAGAGAAGAGAAGAGAAGAGAAGAGAAGAGAAGAGAGAGAGAGAGAGAGAGAGAGAGAGAGAGAGAGAGAGAGAGAGAGAGAGAGAGCAGAGAGGCTCTCAAGGAGGACACAGATGGAGCAGGAGCAGCCAGGGTGAGACAGAGATGACAGGGCACATGGCTGGCAAGTAATTCAGGCCAGTGTAGATGGGTTAGGATAGCTCAATATCTGCCCAGCTATAGTGCTCGAAGCTTATTGATAAGTACATTGGTCTCTGTGTCATCATTTGGGAGCATGGGCAGGCATTAAAAAAACCTTTAATTTTACACTGAAGTCACAGTCTTCACATGTGCTTCAAAGATAAGGTTTCTTCTGTCTTGGGATCTCCCTGACTTCAGTTCAGTCTGTGATTGGGCTGAACTCTTCAGACATGGGATTTAAGTGACAGCTTTGAAGGCACACGTGCATATGATGGACTCTGAAGTAGGGTCACAAATGAAGTCACGTCAGTCAAAGTAAGCACCATAAGCACGATGCAAAACCAGGAATGCTAATAAAAATCCACTTAGAAAAGAGAAGATGTGCTCTTTCTGCCATCTTGGCGCCTGTGCAGACCTGCTGGGAACAGGACTTTTAAAACGCAACTATGTCTGGAAGACTGTGGTGCAAAGCCATTTTTTTCTGGCTGCAAATGAGGTCTCTGGAACCAAAGAGAGCACACAGCTCTTCTTAAAATTGAAGGTGTTTATGCCCTGGATGAAACTGAATTCTACTTAGGCAAGAGATGTGCTTATGTGTATAAAGCAAAAACAAAACCAAAACAAACAAACAAACAAACAAACAAAAAAAAACCCAACACAGTGACTCCTGGAGACAAACCAAACAAAACCAGAGTGATCTGGGGAAAAGTAACTCAGGCCCATGGAAACAGTGGCATGGTTCGTGCCAAATTCCGAAGAAACCTTCCTGCAAAGGCCATTGGACACAGAATCTGTGTGATGCTGTACCCTTCTCGGACTTAAACTAATGAAAAGTAAATAATAAAAGTGGATTTGTGCTCTTGTAAAAAAAAAAAAAAGAAAGAAAGAAAAAAGGAAAAAAGATGCTTAGGCTTTATGCTCACTCCTCCCCCAGCTTTCCCCAGACATATCTCTACTTTCCTCCCCGGTAACCATCATGCTCCAGTGGAAAGCCACACATCCCAGAATATGTGGGTAGCACCAATTACAATGATGGGCTTCAACTTTTTTCTTATATCTGAAATTTGTGAATTAGAAGGAAAAAAACCTAATATAGGTGGAGAAGCCACACTTTTCAGTGCCTAATGTCTATACGGGATGCGTTATAGTCATTTATTTTAAGCTCGTGTAAAACCCCACATGGTCCATGGGGATGTTCCAGATTGGAAAATTTATATGCTGGGACTGAGAAAAGTGATTGGGCCTATGGCAAAACTAGCCAGTAAAATCGTTGGAACTCAAACCCAGATCGAAAAGCCTTTACTTTCTGTCTGTATTCCATCAAAAAAACATTTATCAGAAATGAACACAGGGCAAGAAATATGTACAGCCTAAGAACACGAGAGGGTTGCCATAGGAGAGAACCAGGTCTTCTTCACTCTAAGGGGCAGCACAGTGGCCAAGTAAAAGGCATCCCCACACCTGCCTTGCCTTGCTGGCTTCCTTCTCATTTGTCTCCTCTGCCTCTGTAGAGTGACTGCAAAATCAGCATACATGCTCAAAAAATAAATTACTTAAGACTTCAAATCTGAGCAGTCATGGTGACTGACATGCTCATCCCTACAGTGAGTCCAACTAACTAGCTTTGATCACTCATTTCTAGAGCTGAAAACACACTACAGTGACTTTTCATGTTTCAATCACCAGGTGGTGATGCTGGGTTACGCTGGGAAGTTTCAGTACTAAGTAAATAAAGCAATTCATAACTTTATATAACTGATTAAATGATTTTAAAATGTAGCTCTAATGATATGATCAAAATATGAATCAAATATTTATGTAAACACATCCTACAAATAGCATTATAAAATAATATTGATAAATGGTGACTAATACTTTGTCCTTTGGTGAAATAATGGGCAGAAGGAAAGCTTTTTCACTCCAACTTAGTCAATGTTCTATTACTGTGACACTATGAAAAGCATTTAATTGGGTCTGGCTCACAGTTCAAAGGCTTAGTGCATTGTCTTTATGGCAGGAAGAATGACATCATGCAGGCAGACATGGTGCTGCTGGAGAGATAGCAGAGAGCCAATCCTACATCCTGATCCATAGACTGCAGGAAGAGAGAGACGATGGGCCTGGCTTCAGCGATTGAAGTGCCAAAGCTCACCCTCAGTGACAGACTTCTTCAGACAGGGCCACACCTACTCCAATAAGGCCACACCCACTCCAATAAGGCCACACCTAATCCAATAAGGCTATACCCACTCCATTAAGGTCACACCTACTCCATTAAGGCCACACCTACTCCAATAAGGCCACATCTACTCCAATAAGGCCACACCTACTCCATTAGAGCCACACCTTCTGATCCCTCTCAAGTAGCACCAACCCTGATGACCAAACATTTAAATATATGAGCCTAGGGAGGCCATTCCCTATTCTAACCACCACACACACTTTTAAGGAATGTTTAATTTGGTTTTGCTGTTGTTATAGTTTGTTCATTTGTTTTCAAGACAAGTTTTCTCTGTGTAGCCCTGGCTGTTCAGGAACTCACTCTCCATAAAGGAATCAAAGGCAGCATGCCACAAAAATTGACTACACATTGGTGTTTATGGCAGCATTATCCTCAATAGTCAAGCTGTGGAATTGTTGAGGCTGCCCATCAGTGGATGTGACACACCCACGCGCACGTGTGCACACTCAGGCACAGAGGAGTGACTTTTATTCACTCAAAGAAAATTATGCCATTTTCAGAATAGTGGATGGCACTGGAGAAAATCAGGTTAAGTGAAACAAGCCAGCCTCAGAAAAACAAATATCACACGTTTTTTTTTTTCTTTCACATGTACAGAATCTAGATTCAATATATTTAAATTCAGGATGCATAGATGCATGATTATCTAAATATATTTAATAATTTATATCTTTAGTCATTTATATTGGAATGTATTTAAATATTTGAATGTGTTAGAATATTTAAATGTTGTTTAAATATTTATATTTAAATATATATGGTATTAAAGCAGAAGAGGAACTTTGTGCTGGGTGAGGAAGGGACCTCAGAGGAGGGGAGAGAGGAAGAGAACAATGAAATGGAAACAAAGACACATATTCCATGTTTCTCCCCTAAGTGGTATGTAGATTTATATATAGAAAAAACAGAATGAGGACTGTTAGACTCAGGGGACTAGACCTGCAGAAGGAAGCAGGAGAGGAGAAGGAGTAATGTGGTCAAAATATATTCATGTGCATGTATGACAATGTCATATGTAAGCCTATTGCTTAGTGCACTAGCTGAAAAATTCATTTTAGAAAAGATCACTTTTTAATTACAAATTTCCTTCATTTGATGCTCAATGTGCAAACCAAAGCCTAGCAGGCTCTTCTGGAATGAGTGTACATGTACATGTATAAATAAACATTCTTTTTAAACAGACTGTTTATTTGACTAGCGTAAATGTGTTTGTGTGTGTGTGTGTGTGTGTGTGTGTGTGTGTGTGTGTGTGCGCGCGCGCGCGCGCGCAAGCTTGGATGTCAAAAGACAACTGAAGAAGAGGTCAGTTCTCCTCTTTTGCTATGTGGGTCCAGGGAATTGGGACCAGGTTGTCAGGGTTGGTGGCAAGTACATTTACCTGCTGAACCATCTTATTGCCGAGTAGACAACTGAAACATGATCCTTTAAGGTAGAAACCTGAGAATCATATTTTTCAGAATCTCTCCCCAAACTGTTAGATGGATGTAGTTGAGAACTTCTAGTTTGGCCATTTGAAATTCTGCTGCTAAAACCAAGAGTTTCTTACAAAACCGTGAAGACGCAGCTTAAGTATGGTGGTGAAACCATTTTTTTTCTTTTTTTGAAAAGCGAGAACTATAAAGATTGTGTCTTTTTCAACAGCACGAAATGGAAACATTGCAAATACAAAAAGAGACACAGTCCCTTCAGAACAGAGCAACTTCAGAGGGGCAAACCTGAAGGCAGCTTGTCCTGTGTCCAACATCAATGTTTCTGGGATGCTATGAGTTGACAACAATGTCCTCACTGAGCTACCAACATCAAATAATCCAAAGACTCCCTGTGGAAAGTTGAGCTCTGGAAATCTGCGAGGGTCATCACCTTCTCCTCCGATGACCCAGATGTATTCAGTATTGATATACGTGCAAAGGAACCTGGTTGAGCTGTCTATATTCTCCTTAGGGCAACTATGAACACTGGGACCTTTCACCATGATGTAGCATCTCTAAAGTAGCGGTTCTCAGACTGTGGGGTTGCGATGCCTTTGACAAGCCTCTGTCACCAAAATCATTTACATTATGGGCAGCTTGTTCATCACATGGATCTCCTAACAACCAGAGTAGGGGCGGTCTCTGGTCTCTGACTCTGTTGTCTGCTTTTAGATCCCTTATCCATAGTTGGGCTGCCTTATCCAACTTCAGTGGGAGAGGATGCGCTTAGTCCTGCTGTGACTTGATGTACTAGGGTGGCTTGGTACCCGTGGAGGGGGGAAGGCTCCCTGTCTTTGGGGAGAGCAGAGAACAGGATGGGGGAATAGTGTGAGGGTGGGGCTGGGAGGAGAGGCAGGAAGGAGGCTGCAACCAGGATATAAAGTGAATAAATAAATAAACTAGTAAAAAAACTAAATGAGTATGTATAAAATATTTACATTATGATTCTCAGCAATAGCAATGTTACAGTTATGAAGTAGCAACAAAGGTAATTTTATGGTTAGAGGCTACCACAACATGAGGAACTGCTTTAAGGGATTATAGCACAGGAAGTTTGAGAACCAGTGCTCTAGAGAAATACCACGCGCCTCCACACTTGTAGTATAAAGAATGCTTGTGAAAGAGATGAATGGATAGATGGATGGGTGGATGGGTGGGTGGATGGGTGGATGGATGAAAGGAAGGCTCATGTTCCACCACTGACCTCCCTAACACATCTCAGCAGATAATGTTCAGGAAACACTTGTCCTCTTGCAGACACCAGCCTTTTACTGTGCATTGGGACTAATGTGATTGAGATGGGTGGAATTCATCCGAAAGGGACCTTCTAGAATACATGCCTTTCTGTAAAACGGTGGCAGGAAGAGCTAAATATTCATGGAAAGCATGAAAGTCTCTGGCTTCAGGTGGTTAATAACGTCTCAAGACCACCTGTCAATTTATTTTTAATACTGTGTCATATTAAAAAAGAGAGTCAAGTGCTAAAGCCGTATTGTCCTGCTATCGTATTTTAAGGAGCAAAATGTTTTGTACAGTTTGTAAAAGTGTGGATGAATAAAGAACCTTTGTATGGTAGTAATCCTTGTTTGAGGATATAAACAATTTTAATTCTATGCATTGACTTTTAACATTTTCACTGTGTATATATTTCCTGGTAATGGCTACAACAGTTTCTAAATCTTATCAATACATGGTGTGACAATGGTTAAGGGCCCCAAATTTCTCTCCCTCTCTCTCTCTCTCTCTCTCTCTTTCTCCCTCCCTTTTTCACTCCCTCTCTCATACATACACAGAGACATGCAAACACAATGTACACATGATTTCATATGTGCATTTACACATATACACATATCTATTTTTGGGAAAATGCTGTAGAAAATTTAAGCAGTAAATATTTCTTTTCTCTAATACATAAACATATGCATCAGAAGATAACAAAGATTTGGGGAAATTTATATATCAGAAAAGTAAGTTTACCACTTGATTACAAGAATCCTCTTTTATTGTCTGTGCCCCTTAAGGATCCCATGGTAGACATGTTTGTTTTCTCCTCTCTCTGTCTGTCTCTGTCTCTGTCTCTGCCTCTCTGTACACATGTACATGTGTGGGTATATGTGCATACATCTGAATGTTTCTCTCTGTGTATCTGTCTAAAGGTCTAGAGCAGTGATTTTAAGACCTGACATTTTTCTTGCCCTAAAAAAATAATTTTTAAAAAATGACAAAAAACCAAAACAACAACAAACAAAACCCCATGAGCGAGTTTAAGCTATCCTGAACTTAGTCTACAAATGTCATATTCTTCACTTCTTTGTTCGGTTCTGTTTTATGCTGACAGCATGGTGGCATCTAGGTGTGCATGGTTCAGATGACTCAAGTTGGTGAATGTGATAAACTCTAACTTATTAGAGCAAGCGTGCAGCTAAGGTAGAGAGTCTCTGAACCCAAAGGAATGAAGCAGATATAGAAATGCTAATTAATAAAACAATATGTTATTGCCTTTGAGATTTTCAAAGCTCACCCAAAACCTTATAATTAGTGGAGTGTTCTGTAGTTATTTTGTGTTTTAAGCTACAAAATACATTTTTGCAAAATATGTCTTAAGTTACACCTTTAAGTCCCGTTCTTTACTTAATTTTCACAATTCAAGAACTGAACATTTATACTATTGATTTGATTTCCAAATCCCAACAGATGTCTCCAAAAGATGACAGCTAAAAAGCATACAACTGCATACCCCAAAGTGCCCATTATTCCGTCCTGAGCTTGCCAAGTTGTCAAGTGATATTATAGTTACGATCTTTAAAGTACTCAAAAAGAAAAATGGGATAGCTGCAAAATGCTGAATTTTATAGCTTTTTGTCTGTTCCAAAGGGATTGTCCAACAGAAAGCACCACAGTAAGCCTAATTATTACGGCACATATGGTACGTGGCATTATAAGTTATTTTGAGGGTTCTGGGAAGGGAGAGCTACGAGTGACAACCACAGCAGTGCAAGCTGAGGAATTTTTAACTCCAGCTTTCTCATCCTCCTGTTGGTAGAGCGTGAAACACAGAATTCTGCTTTAACAATCTTTCTCTCAGTTATTTAAGAGCAAATAAAGTTGTTAAACTCACAGGGAGGAGATCGTGAGGTATGTATTATTCAGTGTGGGACAGCAGTGGCCATTGGCTGAAACTCCAGTGGTATTTACAAAGGCAACTGCCCGGCTAGTCTTTCAAGTCTCTAGGGCTGTTTTATAACTTATCTGAAAATAATGAAGATATTATATGTGGTATACCTTGACTTAAGTACTAATGGGCATTTAATTCTTTCATATGTAGCTGGTTACATGACATGCAGTGCTGGGAAGGTGAACTCAGAGAAACATGGAGGCTACTCATCATAGACTCCTCCAGGCTTTTGGCCTCTTATACGTAAATGTCTTTTTTTTTTTTTTTTTTGACAGTGTGAGATAACTTAGTGGATGGCATTAAAAAGAAAGGACTGTTTAATGATGTGTCTTCAATCTACCAAACCACAACTATGTCAGCCACATGAATATTTACATATAGCTTGAAATCCAATTCAGATAACTCCCCAACTCCACACCTGGAGTGTTTTCAAGGTTACTGATATTTGCTGTTTTGGTGCAGAATTTTTGTTTCCTGGATACTGTAAGAGTGGAGGGTGTGTCTACATGCCTTAAAAGTGTTCACACCTATTAGCCAGTAATTTGGCTTATCTCTACACTTTCTACTAAACTTAGTGACGTCTCAAAAACCTTGACTATGCTTTCCACTCTCAAAGCATCTTAGCATGGCCACTCTTTCTTTATTCTGGATGAAAAGAAATGAGACTTTTTTTTCTTGGACATAAGAAAAGGACACACTGCTCCACTTTCCCTTAAATATTAAAGCAGGGCTCTTCTTGAAGTTAAAGGTTACATTTCCAAAGCATTTAATCTAAGGATTAAGCTACACTATTAAAAGATATGTATGCATGCCCAAGCCAAAAAGAAAACCGTTGTGTCAAGATGTGGCTTAGGATTGTGTAATTTTGTGATTGTCAAACACGGTGTGTTAAAACAAGAGCTGACACAGTTACACAATTTCTCAAATCTGGAAAGCCAGACCACAGTTATTTACTTGTAACTTTAGAGGAAATTACTTTTAAATATTTATGGGATGTAACTTAAACAGTATACTAAGATAGAAATTACTATCTTGTTTTACTTTTGAGAGTCAGTTAATAGACTTTAAAGGACTATTGTATGCTATTCCTGTACTGTCCAGTAGGTGGGGCTTGTGTATTCTTCTTCTTTACCAGGGAGCAGGGAACCAGGGGAGCCAGAGGGACCAGAGAGTTTCCAGAATTATTTTTCTATAACTCTAGTTGGCCACGTCAGTAATCTACATTTCTGCAACTGCAGCAACTTTGTGCTCAACAAACCCCTAGGATACAAATAAATCCCTTTTTGTCATTTAGATGGGTTTTAGCGTTGCACTTCTTTATTAAGTTTACGATCTTCCCTCCTTTTAGCTCTTTAGCTAATGTCTTTTTTAAAAGGTTATGTTGATCTATTCTCACTTATCCTTTAATTAAAATATGTAAGCCACATACATGCATGTCTAGGCTTTTTATAAACGTATTTTTCTGACAGTCCAAACACAGAAGAATAAATCTTTTAGACAGGAGAACGTCTTCGAAATACAAAGAAACAGAATAAGCAAGAGGAAAGCAAGATTCACGTGAGACAGAAACTAACAGCGGAGTCCTAAAAACAAACACATATGTCCTTCCACCCGTTATGTAATCCGACAACTGCCTTTTACAGAGGAAGAAACCTAGTCCCTGAAAGCTGGAGGCATGGACAGAACTGAACGTTTCCATTCTCCGGTGAGGACTGCACAGGATTTATCAAAGAGATGCACTACATCTGTGCCCGGGCGAGAACAACTTTTGCTTTGGGAATCAGAGTCTCCTGACAGTGGCTCTTCTTTGGGCACATGCTAGAACTGGGTACAGTGCTGTCTCAGAGGCCCAGTGATGAACATGATCATTCTGTCCAGCACGTAATACCTTAGGTCTGTGCTATTTTATACAGTACCTGTTAATCATGGGACCATTGGATTGGACTCTAAGTTAGCCCAATTTAAGTAAAATGGTGAGCTGCATTTTAGCTTCATTTGAAGTGGCTAGAAGTTCCAGGTAGCTGGTAGCTGCCATATTGGGTAGGACATGTGTGAGTAGACATTTCTTTCTTTAATTTATAGATACCATATAACTTCTCCTTTCATCTTTCATTTTTGAGATTATAATATAATTACACCATGCCTTCATTCTCTTTCCTTCTTTCTCCAAAACTTCCTCCACAACCTTCCTTGCTCTTATTTAAATACATGTCCCCTTTTCGTTACTTGTTGTTACATGCATATATGTACATGCAGTATACTCACATATGTTCCTAAATATAACCGGTTCGGTTTGTATGATATCAGTCATGTATATGTCTTCAGGACTGATCACTTGTTATTGGATAGCTAACTGATATGCTCTTCCCCAAGGAAGACTATTTATTTCTTTCACCCAGCATTCCTTAGTTGCTTATAGTCCTTTTTGTATAGTATAGGCCTTGTGGGCTTTCTCCACTCACCTCGGCATGTCTATTGTTGTTACCCTATTCAGTTCATGTCTAAGTAGTCATGTTAATGATACTTTATAGGTGCAGTGTCTTCTATCACCAGGAGACACAATCTCTCAGCAATCTCCCTGATCTTGTGGCTCTTATGATTGTTCTACAACGTTCCCTGAGCCATAAGTGTGGGAGTGTTTTGTAAATGTATCCATTGGAAGTGGCCTCAAATCCTCAATGACAGATGAGAGAAGCCCTCTTTTGAGTTGTTGGTTAGAGCTGTCCAGGAGACTCCCAAATCATACAGCCTATTGTTATTGCACTTGGTTTTCCCCACAGATGCAGAAGCTAAGTCCCTATTGCTGAAGACACCATGTATTTCAGAAACAAGCCCCCGAGCCCCCCTGAGATGTATCTGACCTGAAAACCTCCTCCTTAAGGACTGGCTTCCATGGTACCAGAAGGTGCTAGGCAAGCCTCCAAAGTAGATACCCTTTGCTATCGTGGCAGGCGCTGTCCTTGTAGATAGCTAATGGTGGAGGTCACTGAGAGAGTACGACACAAAGTCAACTGCACTTGTGGTGTTCAAATCAGTGGGAAATCATTAGGTGTATTGGATTCATAGTTTATTTAGGTTCAGAAGCAAATTTACAACTATCTACAAGTCAGTGTCGCTGAATGGCCCCGGTTTCTCTGTACTTGTCTCTGTACTTGGCCCATTCAAAGTTGGGTCACCCTGAGGGTTGAGTCTAGATGGATGCTTTAGGTTCTTTTCTCTTGTGTGCATTATTCCATTTTATTTAAAAGCTACTGGTGTCTGGTGTGCAGCAGATATGACAATAGGCAGCTTGGAGGCCACAAAGCTGTGCGACAATGAGTAATCTGGTTGGCCCAAGCACACATGTCCAGAGCCCTGTCAAAAATAAAATAACTGTACTCCTTAACCCATCGGAAGTAGCAAGGGAAAGGGTGATTAGCATGGTTAAGACAAGGAAGTTAGGTCTATAGCATTAAATGATTTTGTCCAAAATAATAAAGACAACTGTTCAAAAATTTTCCTCAGATTGGAATCCATACAGGCGACTTCACATATCATGTGTTTTTGTTTCTGTTACCAATGCCTCAGTAGCTTGGTTTGTGCTGACTGCCTTGTTTGTTTAGACATTTGCTAAGGAGTCATCATACAAGCCATGCCTGGCATACATTAATAGTCTTTGCAATTCCAGTTATTAGGATTTTTTTATGTAGAGAAAGAATAATATTTGTGGTAAACTTGTTTGATTCTTTGAGTTAAGTATAGAAGGACTTTGTATGGATCTGATCTAGGCTTGAGGCTTTCGCAACACTTGAGCTCTTAGGCATTTATGTATCATAAGTGCAAACTGAATCCCCACACACACACACACACATCACTCTGCAGATGTATGGGATCATCCTGTTTGTGGGAAATCTGTGTAAGATCACCGTCATACATCTTTTTGGTTTGGACACATTTGCCTTTCTGGATAGACGCATAGTCCATTTAGCTATGCTTAAATCTAGATGTTATCCTAACTCCAGCCCCTGTAGATAATTCTGTTTATAACAGCTGCAGCAGCTGTTATCAGCATTGGATTAACCGACACTGTGGAGGGTCAGGAACCACATGTACTTGTTATTCTTTTGGTCAGAAATTGTTCTAAAGTGAGGTGGTATGACATTTGCTTTCATAAAACAAGCCTAAGAGAAAGTCCCAGTCATAACGCAGTGTTCTCATATCCCAAGCACCGATTTCACCAGGCAGGACTTGGTCTATGGAGACTGTTTTGAGAACGTTGTCTGGGTCTTCATGGATCACTCACTGCCTTCTCCCAGAATCCTTTTCACTTCCCCCATGGCTTCTGCCTACATTATCCAGAGAAAAGCAAGTAAATAAGCAAAAACCCTTTTCTGGACTGCAAAAAGGGTCCCACTTCATTCCAATTCATCAGTTTTAATTTCTAAAGCCTCTGTGTTTCTGCACCTCAGCTATTCCTCCCTCAAGACCCCGTCCCACTATTTTAGAATTCACACATTTGACATATGCCATTCCTACGTGACAAAAATTCATTCCTTCTCTGAATACTGAATAAGAAAGAGTGAGTGAACAGTGAATGTGCGAGGTGCATGTTCCCTAGCAGCACGGTGGGAGGATGGTTTGGCACATTGCTCTCTGATGCTCTCATCTGTAAAATAGAAAAAAAAATGTCCATTGCTGCCATTTTGTCACACACCCCCTTGTTTTTTTTGTTTTTTGTTTTGTTTTGTTTTCATTTTTGTTTTTTGTTTTTGTTTTTTGTTTTGTTTTGTTTTCATTTTTGTTTTTTGTTTCTGTTGTTTGTTTTGTTTTGTTTTCATTTTTGTTTTTTGTTTTTGATCTCTTGTGAGAAGTGTAGGAGCCAGAAACTTCATTTTGCCTTAAATTTCCTGTAATCAAAGTGTTTTCTAGAACATGCTACCACAAGTGGGGGATTTTGAAAAACAAAAAATCTCCGGTCAATTTATCATTTTCCTGTGGGCTTGCATGATTCCTTGCTTAGACATTTAGAGTTGGACATTTTGTAAAATAAATTTTGACAACAGCTACAAAAATGAGGGGAAATCCCATCTGTTCAGCTGGAGAATGGATCTGTAAGACAGGTATTCACACCCACATGACAGATACCTCCGTGTGCTGGAATCGCCTGGATATCGCCTATAATATTCCGAGAACTGTCTACACAATTGACATGACATCTCGTTTTGGCTGGAAGCATGAGTGTTTGCTCTGGCTTGGACACCGCAACAGAGCGAAGGAATACAGAGGAAACATTCTCCTGAGTAACCCTCCCACTTGCACATCTGCTCCCGCACTCTCAAAGACACAAATGCATTTTAACTATCTAGCTCTGAACGTTTTAAGGGGAATATACCTTCATGGCATTACGACACGCGTCTCTCGTCATATTCAAAGGTTTTATGCGCCTTTGTGTGATTCCAAGGCTGAGACAGTCCATGAAATTATTAAAACCAAAGGTGTTCAGGCACTCCCTTTGGAAACATTTCTTCTAAATAAGATGGCTTTCTTCAGTCTGTACAGCAGTACATTCTACATAGCCAGGGCATCAGCTCCAGTCTTGGATATACAGTTTCATTTTGCTGAATGCCTGGGTTCACATTGCTGTGCAGCTTTCAGCATTATACGTCCGTTTTATTCATAGTGCAGGTGTCTGTTTGACTATCTGTTTATTCTGTCTCTGCTTTATGGAGGTAAACTGTGAAAACCCAAGTACACAAGATTCACTGTATACCTTTGACATTAGCGGAGCCTCAGCCAGAATACAATTACTAGCCACCAAAAGTAAATTTAATCAAATTACATTGCACAGAGACTGTTTTGGAAAATTCTACTTTGAGCAGTAGGAAAACGAGATAGAAAAGTGAAATATACTAATTTTCATTTATTATTACTGTATTTGTGACATTGGGCATTACATTTAGAGCCTTACATGTGCTAGTTAAGTGTTCTACTCTTAAACCCTATTGCCAGCTCTGTGTTTTATTTTTCAAGCAGGGTTTCTCTCTAAATTGTTCATTCTGCCCTTCTATCTCAGCAATCCAATTGATGGGCTTATGGGACTTGGCCACCAGGTCAGACCTGAGGATATTAATGCCAACCACACACGTTTGTATTCAGTTAGTCCGTAGATACCACTTAGTAATGAGTCATGAAAGTCTGCTATTTCTGGTACCATACTTCTCAAATACAATTTCTTTTCTTTCTTTTTTTTTTTTTAATCAACTGATGTGTGATAGCTGAGTTATAGTAAAAACAGAAGCTAAATGAGCAGTAAGCAACATCAAGGAAGATTCCCTGGGATCTACTGCACATCACGGTGAAAACAGACAAAAACAATGTGCTCAGTATGTTCAGTAACTAGAAGAAAGAGCTTAGAAAGTCTACTCCTACATAAGATAGGGTATTTGAGGAATGAAGTACATTTAACCTGCTTTAAGCATTAGAAAATTTGTAGTTGTGTGGAAATATTATGTGTTCGACTAATATGTATTATTTTTATATATGAGCCAAGAATTTAAATAGGAGCAGTTAGGTTGATCTTATTTGAAAACGAAGTGACCTCTTTATTGAAGTGACTTCAATTGAGAGAAGAGAAAAAAATTACACCTACACATATATTCTCTTAATCTCAAATACAGTGTGAGTAATAAACCTATTTTCATGAGATTATAACAAGGTCTCACACTCCAGTTGGTCCCCAGACATGAGCATAATTGACTCCATGATGGAAACTCAACAGGTAGATAGCACCACATGCCTTGGAAAATCCCTAAAAGTCTTGATTTTTTGGCTTCTTCAGTTCCTCTTCTGGCTAGATGATCTTGTTAACTGAAGAGTGTCAATGCAGAATGTGTGTGTGTGTGGTGTGTGTGTGTGTGTGCGTGTGCGCTCGCGTGCACATGCATGTGTATGTGCTTAAAAGCTCACCCTTGGGGCTTCAATAGAGTCCCGAACACTCAGTGTAGCTGCCAGCTGGCTAATAATGACTTTGTATTGGCTTAAGCCCATGTCCAAGTGGTCTTCTCTTGTGGATGGCCCGCAACACTATTATTTAAGTAGCAGTGAATTCTAACTTTTCTTGCCTCAAACGTAGAAGTTGTGCAATATTGTTTTCTGAGGTCCTTCTCAACAAAAATTGGAGATTAAAGAGTGGCTAGGAAACTATAATTTTGCCTGAATGTTTCCAGATTAAAAGAGAGACAGAGTTCTAAACAAATTCTTCACTGGCTTAACTCCAGTGCAATTCTATGCCAAATGCTATTTTTTTTTGTAAGATGAAAATTAAATCTTTATTCAAAACTAGTTTCATTAAAAACTTTTAATATATTTTCATTTTTCCTTAACTGAAAATTTTTACTACTCTCACATTTTCAACACTTTTACTTGATAGCCTGTTTAGTTCTTTTTAAAAAGTTTGTGAGTGGTTTTCTGTTTCTCTCTCTTTTTTTTTTTTTTAAAGTAAAATGTCCAACATGCCTTTTATAATGGTTGAACAGTTTCCCACCTACTACAAATATAGTCACATTAAATGTCTCACAAATAAGCAAAGCATGGGTGGATAAATGACATAGGCAAATATTTTTATTTACAAACATTGAAAGAGACACTGTCTTTTATCTTTGAATAGTTATATGTCCAACAGCAACTGGAGTCATGAGGCTATGCCCATCTGCTTGTTTTTTAAATTTATGGTGTCAACAGTTTAGACATTTCCAGTAAAAACCAGAAATGAAGGCATTCTTTTGAGATGCTGTCAAATCTAGCTTTCTAGCCAGATCTTGGAAGCAAACAAAATGTTTGGTTTATGTTCCAAAAGGGTTTGAACCACACAGTTAGTTTTGATAATTTATAAACACCTTCTTCACTAGTGTTTCTCTCTCTCTCTCTCTCTCTCTCTCTCTCTCTCTCTCTGTGTGTGTGTGTGTGTGTGTGTGTGTGTGCACACATATGTGCATGCATATGTTCAAGTCAAAAGCATATAAATATATATATGTATATGTATATATATACACATACATATTCTCCAAGGCAACAGCATATAACCTGATGGCTGTGAAAACACTAACTGCATAAAGCAGAGCAGAGCTTAGAAACACCAGGTGTGGTCTATGGTTATGCTATCAGTGTGAGGTGGGAGAATCGTTTTTATTTAAGCAGTACTTGTTTGGACTTGGTCATGAGCATACTACTTTGAGGCCTATCAACGTGTGCTAGAATTTGTCTTCTTAGTCTAAAATCTGAATCCTTTCCTTGCCCCAGTTGGACTTTAGAAGGACCTCTCCTGCAAACCTCCTCCTCCTTTTCTCTTTTTAGCTGTCCTAGAGTGCTTGGCCAGTGCTAGGCCAGTGGCACCTAGTAGATATAGGAAGCCATTTCTTTGCGGTTTACTTCATACTAACTGTTGGCATTGCCCTTTCTTCCAGTTGTTGCTTTGGTTTTGTGTGGAAACAGGTCACCACTGAGGTTAGTTTCTGGGTGCTCCACAGTTCCCTATTTTCTTCTTTTTACAACTAATACAACTCAGCAATATTAATAGTTTTCATATGAACTATCTGGAAGGAATTATATGTGCTTTCAAGACCCTAAGCAATAAAAATGAGTGTATTGCCTAAAAAATAAATATCTAAACTGTAGCTTAGTAGTATATACTTGTAATCGCAGCACTCGGGAGGAAGAGGTTGAAGGATCGTGAAATGGACTATCCTGGGCTACATAATGAGCCCAAGGCCACTTGAACTGCATAACATATCACTGTATCAGAAATCAAAAACAATGAACAGAAATCTAAAAATAGATAGCCACATTCAGAGAGAGACATTGAATAGTTATTTCATACTTTATCTAAAAATCATATCAAATGAATAAAAGACTAGAGTTTCAAACCAGAGACTAAAAAAAGACTTAAAGAAACCCTAATGAAAAGATCTATGGACAGCATTGGTCTCGATAATGAATTCTTACACATAACTGCAAAAACACAGAAAACAAACACAACTGCATAGATGGGATTATACCAAACTTAAAACCACCTTGGCTTTGACTGTCTCAACATACAGGACTGAGACATTTCTATCATTTGTAAAATGCCCAGCCTGTGGCATTTGATTACAGTAGCTATAGAGTTCAGACCTGTAATCTACCTTGGTAGTTTTCAACTGCAGGCTCAGTCTCTAGCTGGTAGCTTTGGCGTGTTGAAAACTTTGAGATGCAGAACGTAGTCTGAAGAGATGAGCTGTGGGTGTTTGGTTTGGGAGGATGTTTTGCATTGGGAGGGTTATCTGCCCCTTCTTTGCTTTCTGACCTCCACTGAGTAGACAGCATCCTTACACATGCACACATGAACACGAAGTTCTGCCCCACCAAAGGACTGAAAGGAATGAAGCTGGCTTACAAAGCATCTTTGCAACTGAGAGCCAAAAGGAATCTTCCTTCCTTACATGGATTTTCTCTGAGACTGTGTCACAACGAAGGAGAGATGACTAACCCTGCAGTTTCCCTGGCCAAAGAGAAACTTTACTAGACACAAAAGGCTAGCAGGTAAATTCAAAGATGTTACTTATCTCCAGTCACTGGAGAAATGCAAATTAAAGCTATAAGGAGATATCGTCTTATACTAGAAAGACAGACTGTTCTACTGAAAATGAAAGATGAAAAGTAAAGAGAACATGGCAGAATGAGGAGGAAAAGCTCTGTATACACTGTTGTCAAGAAAGTAAACTGTTATGCAAAGTAGTAAATTGGTAATTCAACAGATAAAAAGAGAATTGTCATATTTACAGCAATTTTACTTCTAAAAGTATGTCTCACCATAGAGATGTAACAAGAATAAATTAATTAAAAAAATAAAAAATAAAAATAAAAAATAAAAGTATGTCGCTTAGATTGAAATCTGTATAGCAACATGACATATACGATCCTGTATCCTTTCCAGTATCATTCATTGCACTAAGCAGGTTACCAAGGCAGTTAAAGGGTCCATCATCTGATGATAAGGACATATATCTTTTTCATACAATTGAATCCTTACACAGCCTCATGGGCAAAAGGAATACTTTATTTGCAACAATATGTGCAAGGCTGAAAGATAATACAATAGTGAAATAAACTAGACCTTCAAAGACAAACATGATGTAATCTCATATATATATATGCTTGGGAAAAGATAAAATACTCAGTACTGCTGGTTATCAGAAAACAGAAAACTCACACCAGGATAAGATATCCTTTCATCCCACTAAGGTTTATAGACTATTAAAGGTAACAAATAGCAGTGAGGATGTGGAGAAAGTATCTCCTTGTATAGCATGGGTGGGAGTATATTCTAATAGTCCTAATAAAAACCAGTGAGTATATTCCTCTAACACGCACATATATATATACACACACATATATATGTATATAATTTATCAAGAGTAAGTGAAATTAGTTTGCCACAGATACATCTACACTTGTGTGTGTATTATAGTATACTCCAAAATAGACATCTATCAGCAGATGAGTCCATGAGAAAATGTGCTACATACCCAATGAAATACTACCCACCTTTAAATTACAGAGGAAATCCCATCACGTTTGAAAATATACATGAGCATGGAACACATTATATTAGGTGGAATAAACCATCTATAGAGAGTCTAGCAAAACATGACCTTACTCATCTAAGTAAGTAAGAATAGTGGTTACCAGGGACCATGAGAAATGGGGGAACTGAATACTGGGGTGCGGTACTGACTCTTTGGGCTCTACTTTTCTTTTGTTTACTTTCTTACCTATTCATCATCTAAACTCAGTGATTCATATTTCCTTCTTGATTCTATTTTTTCTCTTTGCAGTCATTTAATCAAACAGTTTTAAGAGTCCAAATATTTGCAGATGGCTTACATTTTATTCCAACATGCTTCTTCTCTTCATTGTAATACCTGTGCCCTCACGTAATTCCTTGACAGCTTCCACTAAGTGTCCAACAAACACCTCAAACTTAGCCTCACAAGGAATTCTTCACTTCTTTCTGCTTCAAACTGCTTTCCTCTCTTTTGTCCCCATTTAGTTGAATGAAACATGTTTTCCTTGTTTTCTACATTGGAGCAAGTCAGAAGCAGAGAGAACGTTCTAGAGTATTTATGGCAGTCTATAACCGATGTCACATCACCGGGAACTTGTCCAGTCTATATTCAGGACACATTCCCACCTCCCTGAGTCTCCATACTCACTGCTTTCATCACTTGCCCCCATCACGGAGCTAATTTCATAACTGGTCCTGTCCTTTCAGTTTTGTTTTTGTTCAATTATTTGTTTTCTTCAATGCATAGGCAGCCAAAATATTTTTTTAACCATGTCATACCACTTTCTTGGTTAACCCCATGGTGTTGGTTTCTCAGTACAAGACATTACTAACACTACTTAACACAACCCTCCAATCTTCCTTAGGCTGGTTTCTGGTGAGGAAATGAACCATACAATAGGAATGCTTAGTCATCTGGCAACTTTTCCAAGTTGTCATTCAATGTTTTTTTTTAATGGACATGGAGGCAGGGGTGATATTTGATTTTGATTTTGATTTCCTACAGGAGGTGTGTAGAAGTGAGTTTTCAGTGGTTGTGTGTGTGTGTGTATATATATATATATATATATATATATATATATATATATATATATATCATATGTATATGTGTGCATACGGAAATACAGGATACTTAAAACATATGCACACATACACACACACACAACATATATTAAGTTTACTGAAATTTCTTTATTATGTATATTGTATTAACCAGAGCACTGCCATGGGCATTATTCCATTCAAAGGCTTTTTATAAATGACAGTTTGATGAAAGTGATGGTGTTCTCTACCTTGGGGCAGACCAGGGAATAGAAATGAGAGAAAAACTTCACCCAGAATACCTCAACATTGGCCGCCTAAACAAGACGTGAACAAGGGCAACACCAATAAACATGCTAACATGGAAGAGGAAACTCTCCCAGGGGTCGCACCCCTAGACAAAGAACTGCAGGCAACTAAGGACTGTTGTGAATGGGAGAATTAGTCTTCCCAAGGATGGAGCCCTAATGCTTACCCAAGGACTAGCCCTCTGTTCTGAAAGCATATACAGAAATACATAAATTGACTCAGATTGTTATATTTATATATTTGTGCACACATATATAATGATAATTATCAAATAAAAGGAGGCCATGAATTTGAGAGGCAGTAAGGGGGCATGGGAATGGGTGGATGGAAGGAACACTGGAAGGGTTGGAGGGAGGAAAGTGTTGGGAGAAAAAATGTAATTATATTTTAAGTAAAACTGTTTAAAAAGCAGCAAGAATTAAAGGATGCAACATTTTAAAGGTCATCATGCCAGCCAGTGAGACCCAGTGCCAGGTCTGTAAGTTTCAGACAACATGGCTCCCACTCTGCTGACAGCTAGGGTGTATAACTCATCAAATTACACACGCAGTCTATGCCTTTTCTCTCTCAAATACTGTAAGCTTCTTTTCCAGGGCTGGGTGTTGGGTGGATTCTGGATTTAGTTGGAAGGCAAAGACAGCAGTTCTGTGTGTAGTTTTCTGGCAGTTGGTCTTGTACGTATTTTTCCCAACTTACTAAAGAATTCTTAGTTATTAAAAAATGCAGCCGGGCGTGGTGGCGCATGCCTTTAATCCCAGCACTCGGGAGGCAGAGGCAGATGGATCGCTGTGAGTTCGAGGCCAACCTGATCTACAAAGCGAGTCCAGGACAGTAAAGGCTACATAGAAAAACCCTGTCTCGAAAAACAAAACAAAACAAAACAAAACAAAACAACAACAAAAAAAGCAAGGTTAGGATATTAACTAAGAATATGTAAAAGCTGTGTATGTTTTATATATATATATATATATATATATATATATATCAAATAACTTGAACTTGTTATGGCTTCTGGTCAGGGGACATTTAATTAAATGATTTATGATGAAATACAATTATAGAAGTGCCTATGATTAATACTCCTATTACAAGGAAAAATTGTTTCATGTCAAGTGGGTTTTGTTCTGCACTTGGAGGAAGGAGCACAAACATTGCCTGCTAATGCTGAGCAGAGGGAAGACCATAAAAGGTTTTATCTTGCCCATGCTGGAAGGAAAACATGCTGTGATTTCCAGTTTGAACAACAAGTATCTAAAATTGCCAGAAATGCAATTTACTACGTAATTTGCAGCTCTGACAATGGCAAGTGCAGTAATATGGTGCCCTAAGTTAATCATTTGCAGAAGCTTTCTTCCCACGCCAGGAGAAATCACAAAGAGAATATATTATCATGTTTATTCCAAACAAATTATGAATTGAGTTTTCTTTTCTTTTTTCTCTGTAAAACTCCTTACTATTGAAAACAGGACCAGAATGAAGTAAGCAATCTGTTGTCAAACAACTCAAATTGAAAACTATAAGGATTGTATTCCAATGCTGTAAGCTGGTCCTTTCATCTATTTTCACTTAAGTTGTACAGGAGCACAAATCATTCATTTTAAATTAAAAACACAAATACTATGGTAGAAATCTACAAATATTTTGGCAACCAGGGCTTTATAATAATGATTTTCCTATGTAGCTTAAAAACTAATTCTAATGAAAATACCCCAGAAGTGTCTTTCTGGTAATTGTCCTGTGAAATAACAACATGTATGGTAACCCTGAGATGACAAAGGTACTAGATATTTCTATGTGTATTTGTGCTCAATTTATTTTTAACTCATATGCAATGCTTGATTGTTTTACTTTGCATCTTAACACTATAATCACAATCATACATTTGTCTGATGGCTACATTTTTCGAAGGGTTCTTTAGTGATATACATCATAACCAGTAATGAGTCAAGAGGTCGTTCACTTTTGGGACGCACTGCCTCTTTGTCCAATGATAAATTCTGAAGGACTTTAGAACATTGAGTATTGGCAGAATTGGACAAGGACCAAGTCCAATTAGAAGTTTAAAAACTTGCAGTGCTTCCTGTTGCATGGGATTTATCTTCTTCCCAGGGCCTACACATGTTGCTGTCCCCTGCGCGACCTGATAAACATCACTTGTGTTTCATAACTTGCAAATAAACACTGCTTAATTTTTACAAACAAGCGTGTAAGAAGTGAGATAGAAGATGCTATTAAGCATTGCTTTCGTAACTCAAATTTGTTCATCAGGTTGCTCAATGATACATGAAACTGGGCCAAACAGGCAAAGAGAAGAGAAAGACTTCAATGTTCTCTTGGCAATGACACAGGAAGAAAAGATTTTAGAGTGTCCAGGCAGACACTGGAAAGGCCAGGAGACTTCAGGCAGAATTTGAGTACTTTGGAGTCTCTGACAAAGATGTTCTCTTTAGGAGTTCTAGCCTGGCTCCTTCCGTTCTTTTCTTGGGTAGGTGTCAAGCCTGGATGTTATAATGGGCTTTTCCCCAGATAGACATTTCTAGCAAGTGTTTTTCTAAGGTAAGTAATGAATGCTATTGCCTGATCAAAGTGTCCATCTCCCTCTATATCCCAAATATATTTGATAGCTTTGGCCTGCCTTCAGGAAGAATCATGTGAAGACATTTGTTTATCCAGAACTCTTATCTTTGATATGCTTTGTATCTATATCTTTTCCTAGTCTTTACTGTCTCCTCGTAATAACTTTCATTCACCAGTACTTTGCAACTGCCTCAACCTGCTCCTTCCTTCACTCCCGATCTATTTCTGTTGTACTCGCAATTGAGCCCAGTTTGATAATGAGTTTTTCCCCCTGTTTTAATGGCTCCTGAACAAGATCTGTTTTAACTATGGACTGAAATCTAGCACTGTTTCTTTTTATTTTAATGGCTTTGAATCTCCTTTGAATTTAACCCTATCAGGGTACTGCTAATAAGTAAGAATGACTGGTATAGGAAATACTTTTTGAGTAAAATACAGGAAGCAAAAAAACCAAAGTATTTAAATAGGATTATATCAATCTAAGGAGTTTCTACACAGCTAAGGGGGAAAAAATCAACAGAATAAGATAAATTATTTACAAACTGTTCAATAAGGGATTCATACGTAGAATTTATGAGAATTTTAACAGATTGGCCAACAAAAATATTCAAATTTAAAAACTGACATAAGGCCTATGTACACATGCTAGAAAGCAGGCACGCAAAGAGCCATCAAGTATGCAAAGGTCTCATCACTGATTTTCAAGGCACTGGAAGTACAAACCAGAAGAGACCAACTCACTGACATTGTAGACCCACTGAAGAGCCTAGCACTCTCCCATGGACATTTCTACACTAGAGGTCACACAGATGGCCTTGGTTAAACTCAGTGGGTCACAAAACAACACAACAACAACAACAACAACAACAACAACAACAACGAAACCCACGGATGTGGGAAAGGGACTTGGGAGGTGGAGTCTTGAGAGGAATGAAAGGGAGATACAACAGAAAAAGGGTAAAATAAAATCAGGTTATTGAGTCAACATGTAGACACAAAACAGAGCCAACTTAGTTATCCATGTATGGACAAATGAATACAAAAAAACTTATACCACATCAGAATATTCAGGCACAAAAATAATAAAAGTTTGCCGTTTGGAGTGATGTGAATAAAATTGAAAGTAATATTAAACAAAATGAGCCAGACTCAGCAAAAACAGTTAGCAGAGTGGTAACTAAAACCAAAGAAGATTCGTCTGCAGAAGGGAGGGGTGAAGAAAATAGGAGGTCGTTAAATAGGTTTAAAAAACACAGTGAGGCAAGAGAAGATCCTAGTATTTTATAGAATTTTAAGATGGCAACTGTTAATAAATTTACAATATGTTCTGTAAAGAACTCAAAGAAAAGAACTGAAGGGTGTCAACACAGGTAAATGGTAAAGTTTTGTGATAGAAATTCTAGCTACCCTGATATTTACGTCAATGTGTGCACTTGGTATGTTTGTGCAGAACAACTTGGCTTCAAATTCACAGTGATCTTCCTGCCAAACCTGAATAATAGACTTTCACGTATGTTCAACCATGCCTGGATTCATTACCCCAATTTGATTAATGCATCAGAAAGTACCTTGTAATTTTGTACCGTTATTACTTATCAAATAAAAATGAAGAGTAGCCTTCAAACCTATTGCTGAATGATTGAGAACGAAACAGTGGGAAAGAGATGAATGGGAAAAGGAGAGCATGTGCTTCTGCAAGGGAGAAGTGTGGGCTTTCTCCAGTAGGGTCTGGGCTGCAAATAAATGGAAATTTCCCAACTTTCCTCAAATGACCAGGCTCACATCTTCGGACTCCACTTCTATTTTACTTTCTGCGTCATGCTGCCCAAAGCATTACTCATTGGCTTTTATTGTTTTTCTCTGTCGCTTTATTTTACCACGCCTTTTTTTTTTTTTTTAATTTATGTTGCTTTTTCCAGTGGTTGAAAATAGTCCTTGGTTTTGTGACACAATCGCTTTCCGTAAGTCTATAATACAAGTTTGTTAGGATTTGTCAACATTTTAGATGATGTCACTCAACTCTGTCTTAATCGTGATTCACCAAAGTGGCTGATTTGAATT
This sequence comes from Acomys percivali, assembly GCA_907169655.1. Lineage (NCBI taxonomy): Eukaryota > Metazoa > Chordata > Mammalia > Rodentia > Muridae > Acomys > Acomys percivali. The sequence continues at coordinate 61,959,809 of OU015756.1, forward strand.
TGTAGAGGCACCCCTGGAGCGCCCCCTATGTTTGTTCCTTCTGCCTCTTCGCTTCACCGTGGACTGACGCTCTATGCCTCCCAATTTGGGCATAGAAGTCTCAGGTCACTTTGCTTCAAACCAATCCGAGAAAAACACCAACTCAGTTTTCCATAGTGTCCCTCTATGAATGTTTCTTTCAATGGTTGCTTCTCCTTGCAAGTGTTCCCCTCCATTAATGCTCCTTTGCATCGTTCTTTCTATTTCTTCTTTCATTTCCAGTGGATCCTGGTGGGATTTCTTCTTCTGTCTGACCTTATCTCGGAAGTGTTCCTTTCCCTAAGTAAGCAACTTTAACTCTCATAATGACCCTTTGTCTTTGCTGTGTTTTGTTTTTCCAACAGCTTCCTTTGCTCGTCAGAACCTTTCCCACGAGCTGTCCTTCCCCCCCCCCCCCCCCCCCCATGACACTTTTGAGCCATCCTTTCCTTGTGCAGATGTTGCCTCTCAGTTTTCAGCATTCCCCCACTGTGATGACTGCTTGGGACGGGAACCAGCGCAGCTGCCTCTCCTTATTCCGCCCTGTTACTGAGAAGTTTGCCCAAATACGTTCTCCAGAAGAGTATACTGTACTCTTTGCATTTTAAAATCTCTTCGTTTCACCGAACTCTCTGCTGCTCTGTATGTCCTAAGTTTTTTTTCAGCTGTGAATTACTTGAACCTCTTTGCAGTCTTTTCCGCACAAGAATTCCCCTTTCTTGTTCCCTGCCATGTTACTATGTGAAGTTAAGTTTCCTGTGTAATGGTCTAAACGTGTGGGGTTTTTTTGGGGGAGGGAGAGGGGAGTTCGTTTTGTCTGTTTGTTCTTTAGCAAATCCATATGTTGCAATTTTAACTCTCAAAGTGATGCTTTTAGGAAGGACGGTCTTTGAGAGGTGATTGGGTCACGTGACGGAACACACAAGCATGGGATTAGTGCCGTTACAAGAAATTCCCCCAGAGAACCCTTCCTTCTTGCCATGGGAGACAGCAAGACAGGTACCGTCTGTGAAACAGAAAGAAACCCTCACAAGACATTCTACCTTCTGGCTTCTCGATCTTCACGTTTCCCTATTTTACCCCCATGAGAAATAAGTTCTGGTCCTTCTGCGGCCCGAAGCTCCAGAGCTGGAGCCGGAACATGAGCCTGTTGACCGGCCTGACCTCCAAAGCAGCACATCCCGCTCTCCAACGTGGCCAGGATAAAAAAAAAAATGTTCCCGAAGAAGAGCCAGAAGAAATACCGGCTGAAGTGCCTGCAGCTGCGCAGAGCAGCCAAGGCCACGGTGTTTGAGAATGCTCCTATTTGTGATGAAATTGCTCGTCTTGAGAAAAAAAAATTCTTAAAGCAAAAGAAGAACCAAGATGCTCACTGAAGAAGGTGCTCTAGCTTCACGCTCTAACTGACGGGGAACCACAGCCTGCAGCCCTTTCCCATGGCTCCAGCTTGCCCCTGGCTTACAGTGCAGCCAGCTCTGTGGCGACTATCCAGGGAGCTGGGCCCAGCACTGGGGCCGAGGAGCCATTTGGGAAGAAATCCAAAAAGGAGGAGAAAGAAAAAGGCAAAGGGAACAATAAACTGGAAGTACTGGAGAAAATGGAGGAAGGTGCTTGCAAGCTGGCAAAGCCCGTTGCCCTGGGTCCCTCACGACGGCCTGTGTTCCCCAACAGACTAGGGGGTCTAACAGTGTATAGCATAGGGGAGCTCATCACCAACCGGCCTGACTTCCATGACAAAAGTGCCATTACCCTGTTAGGCTACTGCAGTCCTCGACTGTACTCCACCGCGAAGAGCCCAGATCCTGTCAGCTCAAGGATGGCGGTGTACAGCCGCAGTTTGAAATTGTTCCTGAAGATGACCCCAAGAACACCACTGTCAGTTTTTCGGCAGACGCTCGTTACGAAGAACTGTTGTTGCTCAGGGCTATCAGTGCTACAACAGGGAAACTGCTGCCTAACCCACTTTCATGTGGTGCCGACTTCTTTGCGTTTTCTCATCCCAGCCATCCACAACCTGATTCAGGGTTGTCCAGAAGCCTCAAACCGTGTCAAGTACCAGTGGGTAAAGATTGAGGCATGCAGACCCAGGAAGGGACAGCTCTCCCAGGAAATGCCAGAGAAAGATGCGTCTATGAGCCTTGAAGCCTTTCAGACAGAGACTTTGATGATACCCATGATTCCATTCTGCCAGGATCCCTGGCATGAAGCCTTTGTGTCATCTTAGCAGCCCGAGTTCCTGACACGTGAGCCCTATTGGTAGATACTGACCTGCACGCAGCACCTGAAGTCTCCATCACGGTGGAGCCCAATCCAGGGGTCAGGTTGAACAGGAAGGACCAGGGCCCTCCTCCTCTTAATCATCATGAATTTA
>OU015756.1:61972237-61988180 GCA_907169655.1 Acomys percivali
AGTCACTAAGCAGACAACATTGGAAAGAATAGCTGAGCCAAGAGACAGACTCCTTAGTTGTAAGGACTGATGATGAGCTAATAGGTGAGAACAGTAACAAAAAATATCTCAGATAGGCTACACTAAAAAATGACATTTAAAGGAAAATATTTGTGTGAGGAGAGAGGGTGTGTGGCCCTATGTAAGTAGATATGGCAGAGCAGAGAGGCATCTTGAGGAATGTTCAGGAAATTTTTTTAAAAGCCAGGTAAGTGTTTTGGCTATTTGTTTTTGACAGCCTTGAAGAAAACATCTTTCCTATCTTGGTGCATCTAAAATTCTGAACATAGATCAATCTCCATCACATCTTGTCATTATCAACTTAAAACATCTATCTAGACCTGAAAACCTCTTAACCCCTAAACAACTAAGCTTCATTGTAAAACTAAGCTACCCGGTCTTCAACTGCATCAGAGACTTGAGAAGGAATAAACATGACTACCTGAGTATGCCGGGAGTGCAGGTTAGTAGCTTTCCAAATGAGAAGAGGACAGAGACAGTTTGTTACCTGAATAGTTACCCACAACTCTATATTGTGTCATGGTTCTTCTAGATATACATAATTTTTGTATATATGTATAATAACATAAATGTATATGTAAAAATAAAAATGTTTAATTAATTAAAAAAAGAAATATAAATATAAACTAAAACACATAGAAGGGATTAAACTGTATGTCTATTCTAAATAACATGGGAACTGAACCTCCAGAGTAAAATTAAATGCACACAACGACACACACACACACATACACTCACACACACACACACACACACATACACACACACACATACACACACACACACACACACACACACATACACACACACACACACACACACACACACAAAACCAGGTCAGGTATTCTGAGGGAAGTAGAAAGAAAGGTGTCCCAGGTTAATAAGGCTTCAGAATGAGGGAATGACTTGAGGTGAGGGAAAAATTCAGCCACAGGACCACAAATAAAGTCAAGCAGTCCGTCAGTGGAGGGTGGAAGGCGAGTCTTGTTGATGACTGACAGTGAACCAGTTACAAACCCCCAAGAGCTTTGCTATTTCTTAATGACGGGTTGTAATTTAGCCTCGAGGTTTTACATTTCTTAAGTCCACCCGTAGAAAAGCTTATCACATCTGTCCAGATGCAAAGGTAGAGACACAATGATGACAGCTATTCATACTCAATCTGGAGGTAGAACACAGAGCTTGGCTCTAGTTCAATTACAGAGTGACTTTAAGCACCCTTTCATAGTTAATTTCATTTTTTTTTCTTTTTTCAGGGCAGGGGCTATAAGAAGGCATACAAAGAACAGTTTATTAAATGTCTCTGACTAGAAAGATATAAAAAATGTCAATCAAGAATATCTGTGGGGACAACATATGAACAGAATTAAGAATATCTTAGATCATTTCTGCCTGATTCTAAGGTCTAGAGTGTTATTAGAGGACACATGATGAAACTTGAATACTGTTTCATTTCTGGGATGGTAGAGACTTCTTGTCTGCTCATGTGACTTTAGTGAAAATGACTTACAGTTTTGAAGAACCTCAGTTAACTAAAGAGGACCATTGTTAAGAAAATCCCTAGCTTTCCTTTATCTTATATGAATTTGTATCATACCTTTTTAATGAAGGGAGTATATATTTCACGTCCCCCTATCTGTTCCACAGATAGGTGGAACTCCAGAATTGAATTCTCTTGAAAATGTAAGCACTTTCATTGTTTAGCTACATGACTGATTTCCAGTAATAAGTAAATCTTCAGAGGGTGGAAGGGAAACATTTTTTTCAAGAAATAAGGAAAAATAAGCACCCACGTGTTCATGGTTTTCCTTTTGCCTTGCTGCAATTTCTTTGTCTTCTAGAACAGCTTGCTAGAAAACTCTTTAAGCCAGGTGCTGTGACTCATGTTTATAATCATGGGCCAATGGGAGATTGAGGTAGAAAGAATACTACAAATTCATGGATTGGCCTGGGCTACACTGTGGCTCCAGACAAGCTTAGGCCACACAAGGACAACCTATATATTAAATAACTATTCAAAAAGAAAGGAAACATTATAAACTTGCAGGGCAATAAGTTAGCTTTTGAAAATATGTGATGAATGCATCACTCAATTCTACACCTTCAGTTTTAGAGTGGATGAAAACTACGTTTTTGCGCTCTATGTGCCAACATCATTTCCAAACAGGCATGGCTTTTGAACTGCACAGTTAAAAGCAACATTCCCCTTCCCTGCACTTGCTGTCAAAGATCCCAACAATAATTAGGTGAGGAGAATGTTCTCAAGTCCCAGGAAAACCTCACATAAGCATCTTTTCACAATATGTCTCATTGGAAAATATGTCCCAAAAGAAGTTGCTTTGTCTCAACGTCTGCAAAATGGAGCATGACTGCTCTGGGCTGAGAATGGCATTCTTTATGGGCATCAACATAAATATTTAGAGGGCAGCTTCACAGCGTGTTCATCTTGGGTAGCAATGGTAGTGTGTTCCTCCTTGCGCCCTGGCCATTGCAGCCAAGTGCTTTTGGCAAAGGTTAATAGTTCCAGATGCATATTCTCACCTGGAAGTAGCTCTCAAATCTTCCAAAATAGTTGTGCCATTGGGCATAACTGGATGTAAAGCTTGGTATTGTGGCAGGCACGGGACTACAGCTGGGTGAGACCACAGTTGTATTTTCTCAGCAGCCTGCTTAGATCTTCCTGGTTCCATGAACATGAGCCAGCAGGCAGGGGACATACAATTCAGCTTTAGATTGGTGTCCATGTCCTGTAACCAGTAAAGGGCTAAGCGTGTAGACTGAAGTGGGAGATCGTTAAACTCTTTTCCCTTCTGAAACACAGGGGACATCTCCTCGGGGCAGAAAGAATGCCAAAGCCAGAAGATGGGGAAGTGTGTCATGACATGCTGCCATCCATGTGCAGCAAACCATGAGTACAGTAGCTGTAGACATCTGCTCAGGGCCAGGCCTCCACCTTTCCACTAGGAATAGAGAGGGTGACATTGAGGCTCTAATCTGCTTTATTGGCATAAGGGGGGGCGGAATTGGGGAGCAATGTTTACACAAAATTGGGACAGGAAATTCTCAAAATAAGGATTGCATCCAGATATGAGGGGTCCAGAAATCAGCACTTGAGTTACACAATAGCCTTATTCCTATAGGGGGGCTAAATAACAGTGAACAAAACAAATATGTTATGATTTTAAGATTTTGTTTTAAAAGCAACTTAGTAAAGTGAATTTTAACTATGCTTCAAAGATAAGACGACTTTGATGCAGCTTCATTTTAGGTGAAGCTTTAATAGAAATGAGTACTCTTCAACTTGTATTACACACATTGGTTCCATTCTTTTCTAATGATCCCTTTCCTATTGCTCTCTGTGTCATCCTCATGTAAAAGCGAAGATTCAAAGACTGGGAGTCAAGGAGGAAAAGGACATGATGTTTTCTACAAGGTCCTTAAAGGGAAGCAGAACACTGATTCTCTAATGAGTGAGTGCAGACTTGGGGCAAGTAGGCAGCCTTCTGTTTACCTCAGAACTGGGAGAGAGACCAGCTGGCTGGCCCTCAGCAGCGGCAAATATTACTTACTGTTATGTGGAAGAGTGTTGCCAGATTAAAAGTGTTTGAAATTTAAACAACAACAACAACAACAAAAAGAAGGTCCACATTGGAATTTTTTCCACTCATGTAGAAAATGATTTTGATATAAGAAAATGCTCTAGAAGTCAAATGAATTCTGCATGGGTTCTTTCTGGCAACAGAATGAAAACAATGGTGTCTCCAGGCTCGCCCTTTGGCCTCCCCTCACCAACCTGTCCTTCTGATTTCTGCTCTAGGAGTTCAGAGGACATTCACAGAGCATCCTGCAGAAGGTTGAGTTTATTGCAGCATAGAAAAAGGCACATCCTCAAAAGTCAAACTGAAACATGACCAGACAGACCATTTTACATCTCAGGCTTTATACGATTCTAACCTCTCTGGAGCAGACAGCATTCCTGAGTATGTGATTGGCAGACACACTTCGATTTATCCTTATGGAGTGTGACAATGGTATGTGCCACACCCACTCCGCTAGAGTCTGTGTGACATGCAACCTTATCGGTTCGGAGGATGCTCCGACATCGATCAGGTGATGGGGAACCAGATTCGCAAGGGTCCCTGGCAGAAGCCCAGGTATTTATTGAGACGAGCATCCCGAGTCCTGGGTGTACAGAGCCTGGCTATTGGCCTACTTCTGCTTTTCCTCCTTCCTTGCTCTATAATCATTCACGCATTCTTATCAAGTCCACCTCCAGGGCTAGGCCGTTCTTACCTTCTGAACATCTCAGTAACTGAGAAACCTGATGTGAGTCCATCGGGAAATGAACCAATGGTGGCCGTGGATGAAGTAGTTCCGCAGAAAGCTGAATGTCTCATATTAAACATTACCAGAAACATGACTGTAAATGAAACTACACCTTGGGGGTGAAGATGTTTGTGCAGTTGATACAGAAAGAAAATGCGTCTGTGCAGGAGGCACTTGACAAATGGCAACAGCTGGAGTATAGGCTAAAGAATTCTAGGAAGACTAGGCATATCCAGGAATGTGAGGATAGCGAGGAGAATGAAGCAGTCCCGGGAGTTCCCAGTAAATCAGAAAATGGGACAACTTAGGACTAGATTGAAGGGAAATGATGGCAGAGGCCCAAATACAGAGGACCATATGCTCTAAGAACCACTTCCTACCCTCCATGATCATATATAGGAGTGTATGATGAAGATTTAACACAATGGGTTACTAAGGATGGTAAAAAGATAAGATATTGGGACCTGTGTCCCTGGGAAAGAATCTTGAGGGCCAGACCTCCATGGTGCACTTTAACTGCAGCAGAGAAAAATGACACAATTACACAACTCACCAAGGTGGTAGTAAAGTATGGCACCCCATGGGATTGTTTTGGTTTACAATGTATGGGAATATCAGAAATATTAAGATGTGTAAAGAAATATAACAACTTTATCTAAGTATGGGCTACAGACGTGCAGACTTGTACTTCTCTCATGGGTAAAAGCTGTTAACAATAACATGCCTGAGAAAGGAGCCAGCTTCGTCTAGCTGACTGCGAATTCTAAGAAAAGCTCATGCCACCTTCTGAGGTGATTAACCACAGTCTGTCTCTGGCCCTTGTGCATAGCCAGAGGACCTTGTGGTACTTTTAGTTTCTGATTATTGCTATACTTTACACTTTGTAACCTGATCTGTATCTCTTAAACTGTGGTTTGTAGCTAGCAGAAGTTCCTGTCATGACTGTATAAACCACTGTGCTAAAGTAAAGATCTTTGCAGCAGCATTGGACCTCCCTTGTGTTCGTGTCTGTCTGTCGCGCCGAATCCGTCCCCACCTGATATCCTAGGATCCTTGCTCTCCACGGCTAGAAGCCCCCTCGGTGGTCCGTGGCAGGTATGTCTGTCTGTTTTTCTTACTTAACAGAAATCCCGTGGGATATGGTAATCTTACAAGGTTTAGGACTCCTGAATTATTTAGAGATAGTCATCAATTAATAATTCCCTGGAGGTTATGGCCATGTGTCCTCTCAAGAGCCAACACTCCGTCTTGTTAGACTCCTCTTTAGATGTTGACAAGCTTAAAGACCATCGAGCCTGAGCCTGTTCATAATCAACACTTTGTGTGACTGACAACTGGATCTGGAGGACTGCCATTATTGATCAGAGTGAGGGAGCCTGAGGACAGGCCAGCATAGAACTGTCTGACTACCTGAGGCAACGCCTCTTGAAGAAAATTGTATCTGACTCTTCAAGGTAGGACAAGAGTCACCACCTCCTTTCCTGTGGGTAAACAAGTGTCAGGCATTTCTTGGTAGAGGGGAGAGGCAAAGGCTGAGTTAATAAAAGATGAGCAAAATTAACTTAAACCAGTATTAGACACAGGCACAGTGAAAGTATAGCTCTCCTTGAGAAGATCTTGTCTGTGGAAAGCTCACACCATCTCATGTGTATTCATCGCATCCCTTGTATATGCTTAAAATCATGAGACGTCCGGCCAGAGCATCTAAGACCTAGGTGTGCATCTCTAGAGCACACACAGGACCAGATGCAGTGGCAAGTATGTGTGATCCCATCACTCCTACAAACTTAAAGCGCTGTGACCCTAGAAGTTCTAGGGAACCTGTAGCAGTGTAAATGAGACAAGAAAACAGGATCTGGGGTCAGGTGGGAGTTAAGTTGCCATATTCTTCTGGATTCTTGTAGACATTATTCGTAAGTACACCTGCTGATTCAGGCTTTTAAAAGCTCAGTTGGTTATCTCTTCTTGTTATGTTTACAGCAACTTTTTTTTTAAGGGGATGGTGATGGTGGTAGGGCTTATTTGGCTGACGCATCACATCCATTGAGGGAAGACATGAACTCAAACAGGGCAGGGACCTGATGGGAGGGAAGAACTGATGTAGAGAGGTCAGACAGGGGCGCTGCTTACTGGCTTGCTCATCATGACTTGCTTAGCCTGCTGTCTTATAGAATCCAGGACCACCAGCCCAGGGGTGGTATCACTTACAATGGACTGGGTCCTCCTACATCAATCACTAATTAAGAAAATACTCTACAGGCTGGCTCACAGCCCGATCTTTGTGTGTCTTTTCTTAAAATATTTATTATTTATTTTATGCATATGAGTGCTCTCTCTACCTGTATATCTGCACACCAGAACAGGGCATCAGATGAAATTGTAGATGGTTGTGAGCCACCATGGGGTCGCTGGGAATTAAACTCAATATCTCTGGAGGAGCAGACAGTGCTCTGAACCACTGAGCCATCTCTCCAGCCCCACAGCCCGGTCTTATGGAGGCATTTCCTCAATTGAATCTCTGTTCTCTCTGGTAACTCCAGCTTATGTCAAGTTTAGATGCAGAGACAATGAAGCAGGTCTTTGCCTTAGCTCTGGAAGAGTGAGGCCTATAGGCTTGACAATGAGGGGCCTATGTGGAAGGAGATAGATAATCTACAGATTAGCCCACATATCAATCTTGGTTTCTTCACGTCTGTGGTTGTAAAGGTTTCAAATCTCTGTGGTCTGGTCTAAAACAATGTTCAAAAGAATGTTTTAGCACCTTGAAGGAAATCATGACAAATGCTGTTCTGTGAGATTTCCTCTTCTGTATGATCTAATCCTCTGGTTTCTTCTTTTCCCCTTAAAGTCATAAGAATTTTGAAGAGCATGTTTTTTCCTTTTGATTTTCTCATTCGTTTTGTTCTCATCCCTCCTTTCACCTTACAGTATGGTGTTAATGAAATACTTTCATCTTTATGTATTGATTTCCATTTATTAAAAGACTGACAAAGCCACAGAAGGATAAAATGACCTGAAACTGAGAACAAATGACAAAATACATTTCCCTTTGACCTTGTATTTAAAAATGTGGCCTTTTAATATAAGCAGATGACAGTCTATATTAAGTCACATCCAGTGTAACTAAATGATGCATTCTGAAATTGATAGTGTCCCTGATTAACAGAAGACCACCAGTTTTTCCTCAATTAAATTAAAGCATCCATTTCAAGTATCATTCCGTCATGACTCCTTAGGGTAATATTTATTTTCCCCCCATATTTTCTCCACTCAAGTCTTGTATCACATGTAAATTCAGGTGGGAATTTAGTTGAAATAAAAAGAGTCATTGTGCTACCAACTCACTTCCTTTCAAGGTGGGTGGACCCTGCTCTTCCTCTTCTTAGGTGTCCACATTGCCTGAGAGTAACCATCCCTGTGCATTTATTGTTGCTATAGAAACATGTGTTCCTAGTGGACCTTTTGTTTTTGAAGGAGAAAAACAAACATGCCACCCACAAAGAGTCCCAATCAGAGGCTCTTCCCAAGGAACCCTACATCCCCACTCAGAGCCTCTGGGACTGGAGACAGCCTCTTTTCCCAACCTCTTGGCAGTGATGAGCACCAGCTGTACTAGCACTGGGGCTTGGTGAACCCTTCCTCTTAGGCCATATCCTGTCTGTCAAGAGAGAAAGAATGGTTCAGGTCAAAGAAAGAGGAACATTATGCAATATAAGCTCCCCCTCCCGGGGTTAATCTTTTGAAAATAACAGCAGGCAGGCCACCTGAGGTGAAGAGTGATTAATAAAAATCTCTCCAATTGGACACTATGGAAGTAAGCTTAGCATTATAGATGAAAAGTGTATGGGAGAGGAACTCTAATGTTTATAAATCCCGAGGACTATAATAGATTTTCGATTTGGACAACACTCCGTCCTTTGGCTTAGAATTTGGACTCAAGTCACAGCTGACTTGCATCAAACACATCCTGGGACTTGACAGGGCCTTTGATAAAAGTTCTATCTCTGGGGAGATGTCACTGGGTACCTTTGTGTAGTTCAGGAACTATTCCACCATACCTAACATTAGACTGAACATGGAACACATTTCTTTCGCATTTTTCTCATTCATGCTTCCAGTCATGCCAGTAAGAATGTTGAAGTTCTCAGTAATTCTTGAGATTTCGTTTTATCCTGTGGATGTTTCCATCCAGTTTGACACACAGAAGCTGTTCAGGGCATCCATGATGCTCAATTTAAAGGATTTCCGGATGTTCTTCTTAATGTCCTTGGCAGCTCCCATCCAAACTACTATCTCCTCTCACTGAGTCCCCAGCATAACCTTCTCTTTTGTTCCAGCTTGAGATTCCTGATGACCAACCTTTTTCAGCAACAAGCTTTGAAAAGGCCAGTTCTAAACAATCTTATCCAATAGCCTTCTTCATAATAAAAAAAAAATGTAGACTTGATACCCTATGAGCATATAAAGGAGGAGGAAGTCCCTCTCAGGCACAGTCATAGGGGAGGGGCGTAAGGGGAAAATGGAAGGGAGGGAAGAATGGGAGGACAAAAGGGATGGGATAACCATTGAAATGTAACAAAAATAAATTAATAATAAAAAAAGAAAAAATGTAAACTAATAACTAAAACATCACAAAAAGGGAAAGTTCATCCCATATATTATTATTTGTTCTAACTTTTTTCTACAATACCTCGGCTATGGAAGCTTGCTATTTCTCCTTTGACTGGCTGCTTCAGGCTACTAGAAGGTGGAGACCCTTGTCAGGAGTAAAACATGGCTCAAGGTGCTGAGAATAGCAGCTGGGACAGCATGTACAGGCTGTGCAGGCCATAGACAGACAACATTCCAGCATAGAGAGGGAATTAGGCACATAACTCTATTCCCCAGACATGGAGGTTATTGGTAACTGTTATCTGCTTGAAGAAAGAGAAAAAGATTTCTTCAAAAGGGATAAATTAGACTACTCTCCCTCCAGTGGTCTTCTGACACATCCAAGAATATTTGGTGTAGCAAAAATTAATTTTGAAAGAGAATAAAAAGGGATACAACATAGAATGAGAAAAGAAGGTTGGGTGGATCAGGGGAGAGTTAGAGTTACTATGAACAAAACATGCTGTATGAAAAAATTTTTAAAGTAATAAAAACAAATAAAAAGTAAAACAGAACAAAGGCAAGCTGGCTAAGCAACATTTGGGGGCATTAAACGCATAAACACATAACATAAAAATATCTAATAGTGACAGAGGTGGTGGTATTTGCCTTTAATTCCCCTATTTGAGAGGTAGGATCAAGTGGATCTCTGTGAATTGGAGCCAGCCTGGTCTACAAAGTGAGTTCAAGGCCAGCCCAGCTGTGTAGTGAGTTCCCGTCTCAAAAACAAACAAAACAAAACAAAATAAAAACAATAAAAAATCCACACAAACCCAAGATCAGCAAGCCAAAACAAACAAACAAACAAAAAACAACCAAAAACAAAACAAAACAAAACAAAAAACCCCCCAAAAACCAAATGTACAAAATATTAACAATTGAATATCACAAGAAACCTAGTCTATCACCTAAGACAAACTTTCTTTTTTAAATTTTAATCTCTTTCTCTGATAACTAAACAGAAGTAAAACCTAAGCCTGAGACATTCTACAACATGAGAAAGCATGAGTTAATCCACAGATAGCTTTGTGTAGTTTCTTACCAATACTCTAGGACTCAACATTATTCTTCCCCAATGGGTCCTTCCCAAGATGCTACTTGGAGTTGTTGCTTTAAAGGAGGTTTATAAATATTTTGCTGTGTTTGGTTTAGCATAAAGAGGGGACAAACTTGCATGTCCTTTTTCTATGCTCTCAAAACTTTCCCCTGAAAAGCACATACTATTAACACTCTAATTAGTTCCTACATGGCCTGGAACTAAATCTCTCTCTCCAGTTAACAGTTGACTGTATTGCGCACACCACTCTAAAGAAAGCAAGGTTCCTTCATGGTAGTATATCCTTTAATAAAAGATCACTTTTTCAGGTGTAATTTTCCAGATACCTCATTAAAGATGCACGGCCAATTTTATGCTATTTTCTTTTTATTTATAACTAATTGAAGCAAATAATTTTATCTTGTATTTTTAAACAATAAGCTAAGTGATACAATGTTTTATTCTTTACCTCTAGACTAATACTATCATCAATTAAATTAGTGTTTGAATATATAAAAAATGTTCTGTCCTAATTATTATACTCATTTCCCATTTATTTCTTAATTTTTGTGGTACAGACTTTATGTATGAAGCTCATTTGAGAATGGGTACCTTTTTTCATCACAGTATAGGTGAGATAGCTCCAACAATCAAGGCTTTTAGATGCTTAGAAACTAAAAGAGATGAGAGTATGATTCCCTCATCCTTGAGAGTTCTTGGGGTAATCCTTTATTTTGACATAGGGTCTTAGCTTTTATAGCCTAGAGATTTACAGACTTCAAGCCTCCAAAGTCTCAGAACTTTCACAAAGATGCAGCAACTTTGGTGAAGATGGGATCCAGAGCCCAAGGCTATGAGTTCATCTGCCTTGCTTTGTACTAGAAAACATCGTCTCTATCTGTTACAGATATCGGAATCATTAATCATATTTATTCTGAAGAAGTCATTTCTATCCACAGCCAAAGTTGAACATTATTGTTTGAGCCCCAGCTTGTAAGCCATAAGACAGGGTCTGAATCCAGAGTGAGTTTAGCTGCTACTCGAGTAACTGAGTGGACAGGGACCAAACTAAAGGGCTCATTTATATTCTGGATGGATCAGAACTTACATCAAGATGGTAGGAGAATCTCAGGCACACCTAAGTGTGTGCCTGTCATCTCTCTCTCTTTTTTAAAATATGGACAGAATTTCCCCACTGCTTTTAAAGTGGACCATACTCCTCCATACTTCATTGAAGATGAGCTTGACAGTGAACCACAGACAGATATGGTGGTGCATGCCTGTAAGTGCAGCATTTGGTGGGTCCAAGACAGAGGATGAGGAATCCTTGATCACTTTGAGGTATATAGTTTCATGCAATTCTAGGATACCTGAAGCTTTTTCTCAAAAGAATAAAAGGAGGGAAAAGGAGAGAGGGGCCAGGGAGAGGAGGAGGGAGAGAGGCAAGAAAAGTAGAAATGGGAAGAGTAGGATGGAAGAAGGAGGAAGGCAAAGATGGAGGAAGAGGAAAGGAGGAAGAGGAAGGAGGGAGGGAGGGAGAAAGAAGGATCATTTACTCTCTCTGCTTCTTTTCTTCATTGCATCTGGCTAGTCTGTCTGTTAGTCTAACAGTCTCCACCGGAAGTCTCCATTTCCTTGACTCCAGTCATCGCTTTATCCTGCCTCTCTCTCTCTCCAGACTTAATTAAAAATCTATTGACACCATCAGTCAGAAATAACTCATTGTGACTTACATGCCTTGTCTTCAGTTTAGTACCAAAACTACTGCTTCAGTTTGCTATCGTTTCATGCTGCATGGCCTTGATCACAGATTTCTGCTTCTCCGTTTAGAAGCACCTTCTAGTTCTATTCTTTAAAACTTCATGTAGTATAGGGTTTGACACCAAGTAAACAAGAGGTTTTGAGATTATTAGAAAGAAACATGAAAAGTCAGGAGTCTTGGTTTTAGGCAATGGACCAACACAAATGAACTTTGTCAAAAAATAATTTCCTAAAATTATCTGCTACCTTTGCCACACCACCATGGTCAAAATATATAATTTTATTAATGATTTTTTTCCCATAAAGATCCTGTGGTTCCAGCACTAGGTATACATATATTTTGCAAAATCTAGATTTATGGACACTGGAAGTAGAATAGATCGGCACAATCACAACCACCACCCTTTCCTCAACCTTGCATGGTTTGGCTTTCTCTTTCTACCATGTGGGTCCCAGAGACTGAACTCAGGATATCAGGCTCTTCCGCACTAAGCCATCACTCTGGCATCACAACAAACTGGTGATCCTTCCTTCCCTCTTGCCAGAATGCGTTATTCAACAGTCTTGCTTTGCTTTAAACACTTTTAAGCTGAGACTTGTGATATAGCTTGGCAAGAGATTGTGACATCATGTTGAAAGAGGCTGAAAATTAGATTTTTAGATTTTGTGTCAAACAATCTGTGCCCCACAACCAAGACTCAGCACGTACACAGAAGCTACTAACATAGAAAGAGGCTTTATAGGCTGGGTGTACAGAATCAAGGCTTTAATAGATATTAATTTTAATTTCATCTTGCAAAGTAGTTATCCACTCTGCTATTCAAATCCTTACCTATTCCATGCTACCAGAAATAAATATCCTTTACCTACCATTCACCATATTTTCAGCCCTATTGCTTATTGTGATTCTTTCTCAAAGGCAATATCTCATATGAACTAATGCCTGTCATATATAATCTGCAATATACAGCTTACCTTATGTACAGTTCCTCATCTATGTTCATAGGACTCCTTTGTTTAGTTCCACTTTCCCTCAAATTTTCTTACTTTTAGCTGATGAAAGAAAAAGTAGTATTCACTGTATATGCCTTCCCTTCTCTTCAGTACAACAGTCTTCTGTATATTCACTCCCAACATGACATGCTAGATCAGCTGATACTTTTATAACCATTGTTATATCTTGAAATAATTCCATGAAGACCATCTACTTTCACCTACTATTTTATTAGTGAAAAACAAAGAATAGAGGCCTGTGTTCACTCATGTCATATAAAAGAAAGCATTCTCTGGCCAGACACACACTTTAAAACAAATCCATGCTCTTCTGTCTTCTTGAACTTTCATGACAACTTCCTTGTAAACATACACAAAGTATGCTCTTGGCCATGGGTCAAGAAGTCATACCATCAGGACTTTTTAAAAACTCTATACTGGGAAAGTTGTTATTCCTTTATTAAATGGAATGTGATTGACATTCTTCTTCTAAAAATAATTAAACATATTAATAAATATTTGTGGAGAAAATGAACATATTTATTATAGACAATAATAGAAGTGATAGGAAGACAATTTTTTAAAATTAATTTATTCTTGTTACAGCTCAGTGGTTATCCCATCCCTTGTATCCTCCCATTCTTCCCTCCCTCCCATTTTCCCCTTATTCCCCTCCCCTATGACTGTTCCTGAGGGGGATTACCTCCCCCTGTATATGCTCATAGGGTATCAAGTCTCTTCTCGGTAACCTGCTGTCCTTCCTCTGAGTGCCACCAGGTCTCCCCCTCCAGGGGACATGGTCAAATGTGAGGCACCAGAGTACGTGAGAAAGTCATATCCCACTCTCCACTCAAGTGTGGAAAGTGTTCTGTCCATTGGCTAGATCTGGGTAGGGGTTTAAAGTTTACTGCCTGTATTGTCCTTGGCTGGTGCCTTAGTTTGAGTGCGACCCCTGGGCCCAAATCTGCATAACATAATGTTCTACTTGTAGGTTTCTAGGACCCTCTGGATCCTTCTACTTTGCTATTCTCCCATGCTTCTCTCATCTAGAGTCCCAATAGGATGTCCTCCCCTCTGTCCCAGTTTCCTGGTAAGTGAACTTACCATGAAGACAATTTTTATCTTTAAGAAAGACATGGGAAAACAAGCAAGAATGGCAGTAAACAAAAATTGCAATTTTACAAACAAATACCCGGCTGAGATTATGTGTAGGATATAATTATGTGGTAGAGACGGGAAAGGAATCACCTATCTCTGAGTAGATGATGTTCTTAGGGACTTAAAATGATGTACAGGTATTTTTAAAGGTTGAAAAGAAAATGAAAATGTGAGTTTATTTAGAAGAAACATCATGAACAAAAGAGTTCAAGAGCTTGCAGCAACCTTAATTGTTAGAGGGCTTTTAAGCAGTTTACTTAATAGGTTGGGTGTGGTTGCACAAGTGTGCAGGGACCGAGGCATGCAGGTTTATATATGCCTTCTACAGGTGTGGCAATAATTTAGCTTTAATCTTGGAGATGAAGGGAAACTTCTGGGAAAATTTTAATTGGAAAATGACATGATTAGACTTATATTTTCTTCTACTAGAGAAATCTCTCTTGGCAGCATTTACAGAAGAGCATATACATAAAGATAAGGCTATGAGTAAGAAGACCAGTAAGACATGCAATAGTAACTAATTGAAAGTAACTAAGTGACTAACTATTTAGTCAGTGAGGAGCACATGTTGATTTGATTCTCAAATCTTTTATTTGAGAGACCATGTAGACAGGAAAGTAAAGGTGAAAACTCAATGCAAGTGAAGAAAAACACAACTTCCAGTAAACTGTTTCATTGAAGATGCCAGGAAAGGAATAGTTCTTAGATGTTAGATAATTTGTAAATGTGTGTAGGTGAGCTGTGGAGTTGACAGTCATTGGCCTGTTGTTTGGTGAACAATTTCCTATGGGAGAAGGCATAGACTTAAAAAAAAATCTGAATTCAGAAACATAGCACTCAAATAGCAAAATTTTCAGTAAATGACACATTTGTGAAAAAGAGCTAATTTTTTTTTATAGAAACAAGAGCAAGGAAAGGATGCCTTCAATACTGGAGGTCCTTTAGATTTGGCTAGCAGATCATTTATGACCTCAGACAATTGTGTTTTGGTAATGCTTAGTGGAGGACACAGCTTTTCGAAACACTAATAGGAAAGGGTATATTTGAAAAGTGGAGAAAAGAATAAAACTAAACTAAAAGCAAAAAAGAAAGAAAATGGGTAAGCCAAAATGGAAAGAAATGGAAAGGCTAGATGGAGTAGCCTTCAGAAACAGTACAGAATCTGTTTTTCTAAAAGTTGAATAAAGACAAAGGAAATTCCTGTAGAAGGACGCATGATTTTTGAATATTTGCTGTCCAATGTCATTGTGTTTTTACGTTAGACTAAACAGAGGGGTACACAATTCTTAGATTGGCAGGACATAGGATGTATGTAGAATATCAAGCAGAAAAAAATTGTGTTATCAAAGAAGACTAGGTTAAGCATTTTTCTCACTTATTGTACATTTTTCTATCACTGTTTATTCCATTTCATTGTGTGTATGCATTGCAAAAGTTTAAATAACTAAGTAGTCCTTGATTTTTTTTTCTTAATTTATTGTTTCTTTATATTCCTTTCTGGTCTTAAGATTTCCTTCTTATCCTCTTCAAAACTCCTTGCCAGCTGATATTCACTATGCTATACTATATGGAAGCAAAGAGGAATTTTCATGCTTGAGTTCTGGGTTGCATTTCTCATTTTCTCCTTTGTCCTGACAGCATTTGGTCCTGTTACTCTTTCTAACTGCACGTCTCCTTTTCTTGGGATTCTGAACTACTGCTGTAAAATCAATGTAGTCAAACCTATGCTTCTGCTGTTTGTGTGCTTTGTAGACATGCATTGATATCTTTAGCCTCAAGCAAAGATTTGGATGAGAGAGAGAGCCACAGTTATCTAAGGGTATCCTTTCCAAGCTGGCCCCCTTCATAGTGGAAACATGGCTTAGAGACATTCTTAGTCTCCAGTCCAACAGTAGATTTTATAGAACAACCTGAGAGAGAGAGAGAGAGAGAGAGAGAGAGAGAGAGAGAGAGAGAGAG
>OU015756.1:61988190-62055503 GCA_907169655.1 Acomys percivali
GAGAGAGAGAGAGAGAGAGAGAGAGAGAGAGAGAGAGAGAGAGAGAGTGCAAAGAGAAAACTACTTTCTAGCTCTTGTGCAAAAGAGAGTTTGTGTACAGTGACAGCATATTGGAGTATCTTTGGAGGTGATGGGTCTGGTATGAGAAACATAGTTGCTTACTTCAGTGGTTACACTTTAAAAGTTAGTTTTTCCACTTAATAATTTCATAATCTATATCATGTATTATTATCAAATTTATACCATTCCGGAGCTTCAGATTCTTCCCCTATCCTCCTTATTACAATTTTTCTTTCTCACTGTGCATGCTCATTTAAAAAACCAACTGTGTCCATTTGCTGCCTGTGTGTGCATGGCTATGAGCAGTCACCACGAGCATGGGTAGCCACTCAGGGATTGCGTCCTTGAAGAAGAATCGCTGCCTTTTCCTATATGGCGAGGCTAAAGGACTCAGTCATAAGGATTATACATAGCTCACACTGCACCTTCACCATGATTTCAGATACAGGAATGACAGGTGACAAGTCACTTCTATGTCATTAGAGAATTTCAAATGTAAAGATACTGCTTTTTTCTCTTCTCCCAACACGGCCAAGATATTGTGATACCTGTCTGAGTGCTTTTCCATTCTCCTCTCTCCAGTATCAGCCCCATCTCTTGAGCCTTTGCCATCACACATGCTCACTTCAAAGCAGCGACAACAAAGCTACACATCTCACATGCCCAATGGCTCATGAGTCCTACACCTAGAACACCAGAGCTTGGAGAAACTGCAATCCTGAATCAGCCCGAATCTCGGGAGCAACGTTACTCATTTTGCAGAAATGTTTAAAGTAATCTTATTCAACACCATGGTTGCCATCTAATTGTGTGCCTTCCCCAGTATATGAGACATGACACTCCAGTGTCATCCATAAGCATAAAGTTAAGGTCAACAGAGAAACAGGACAGCCTTTAGTTACATAATGAGTCTGCAGTTAATAGTTTTTCTATTAGAAAATAAGGTCAGATGAATCTAATTCCGAAATCTTTTGATGGCCTTTAGTGGGTAAACACAATGAATAAAAATAAGACTGAGGAAATTAAATTCTTGAGCAAAAAATTTATTTTTTTTTTAATTTCCCCTCAAACAAAATCTTTTGTGTAGTTTTGGCCAAAGCCTTAACTTGAAGATTTATATGTTCATTAGAAACTATCTCTGAAGTTTAAACCCTTCAAATCCATAGAGGAAAATAAGATTTTTTTTTTTGTCTTGTGATTTCTTAACTCATCATTAATCGAATTTTCCTATCATTCAGATAATTTACTGAAGTGGCTATGAGAAGTCAGAAACGTGAATGTGATTTGCACCTATTTTACACCCTTAATTAAATGATTTGAAATAAATCTAAAAAATTAATTTTTATTTCCAATTATTTACTACTTTAATTTCTGGTAATATGGAATACTCAGCTTCCACTTGCTGTTGGATATGAAAGTGTTACTAATGAAAATCCAAGCACCCAGGAAGATGACACAGGAGGACCGTGAGTTCAAGGACATGCTGCACCACATGGCTAGACTTAATCTTTAAACTCCATCAGCAAAGAATAAACAAGGCAAAATAAATAAATAAATAAATAACAGTGACATTTAACTTGCTAAAAAAAATACCAAGTAGTAAGAAAATGAAAATAAATGTGACAGGGAACTAGGAGCTTAGCTCCATCTCCACCATTAATAAGCTCTGATCATTTTAGCAGGCTTTCTCCTCTCTCTGATCCATTTTCTCCTCTATTAAAGGAGAATGCATGATGCATGATCAAGATTATCAGACACAGGAGTTGTCTTTTTACCTTATAGGGAACTTGCAATAAATATTACTATGAAGCTGAATTTTTTTTAAAAAAAGATTTATTTATTATTATGTCTATAGTGCTTTGCCTGCAGGCCAGAAGAGAGAATCAGATCACATTATAGATGGTTGTGAGCCACCATGTGGTTTCTGGGAATTGAACTCAGGACCTCTGGAAGAGCAGCCAGTGCTCTCAACCTCTGAGCCATCTCTCCAGCCCCTGAAGCTGAAATTTTACTGAATCAGAAATTCTGGAGATGCGGCTAAGTAATCTGATAAAGAAACTGTCGTACATTTACACAATGGAATACTACTCAGCTATTAAAAACAAGGAAATCTTGAAATTTTGCAGGCAAATAGATGGAACTAGAAACAATCATCCTGATTGAAATAAACCAGACTCAGAAAGACAGGCATGGTATATACTCACTTAAAAGTGGATATTAGCCCAACCTAGATTTCCTATAAGAGACTCCACCCATAGGGTGATAGGGACAGATGCTTGGACTTGCTGCTGGACTCTTGACAGAGTGCTGAGAGCTTTATCAAAGAATGGGGGGGATGGAAGGACCTGGAGGGTCCAGCATCCCTACAAGGAGACCATCAAAGCCTAGGGATCTGGACTCAGGAGGGCCTGCACAAACTGTTGCATCAATCAACGACAATGCATGCAGGGAACCTAGACCCACTGTTCAGATCTAGCCAATGGACAGCTCGTTTTCTATGGTTGTGAGGGGAACAGGAACTGCCTCTGACAAGATCTCTGGTGGCCTTGGTTTGGTCACTTCCCTTTGGTGGGGAGGCCCACCTGGCACACAGAGGAAGGGGAAGCAGGCTATCCAGATGAGACCTCATTGGCTGTGGTCATATGGTGGGGGAGGAGGTCCCCTTCTGTCAGAGGTCCAGGAGAGGCCAATAGGGCAGGAAGAGGGTGGGAGGCTGGGAAGGGGAAGATATAAGTGAGGGGGAAAGCAATTGGGATGTACTATGAACAAATTATAGTAAAATAAAAAAGATTTTAAAGGCTTGAATAGGACTTAGGGACTCAGTGTTCTAGCATGGAGTAGAGATCGGCTTATGAGCCCCTATCTTTAACTGAGGAGTGATTGGAGGCTTATGGTTTCTTAATACACTCTATTTGCTTATCTGCTTCTCCACTTAAAAGGACTTTCTGATTGTCAAAATTCACTGTCTGTGTGAACCTCACCAAGGCCAAGGCTGTCTGACTGATCTGGTAAGGATGAAGTGAGAAGCTCATGCTCAGATAATTTATGCATGGATGCACATTCCTCGGTGACTTTATGTTTAAATTTTACATATTTTAGCTTCAAACTGTTCCTGCAAAATATGACTGTTTTTCAGCCAATAGACTAATATGATAGTAAATTTGGATACAGTCCAAACCCCTAACTTACACAAGTCATAAATATTTAGGTACAAAATGTCCTCAGTTTTGACAATAATCATAGTTTATATTCAGCTAAGCAGAACGTAATAATCTTAGCTTTAATAAATAATTCTATTAACCGTTGGGAACACAGTTTTAGAGTTAACTACATCATAATGCAAACCTCAGTGGTGAAGTTCTGGGAAAATTTTTTCATGTTGATAATTTATTTTCAAAAAAGAAACATGTACAGTTGTCATTTTGACTGTCAACTATGTCTGGAATTCCTCCAAAACGAGCCCCTGTGCCTTCCTGGGGGAGATTCCTCAGGTGAGGCTAATTGCGGTGGAGACACCCACTTTGAATGTAGGTAGCGTTATTCCATGAACCATGGCAGAGGAAGTGAGCCAAACACTGGCATGTATCACCTTTTTCTTATTGCAGATCAAGTGTGACAGTGGATGCCATGGTTTTTCTGTTGTGATGGGCAGTACTTTAGGCATGAGAAGAAATAAGCCCTTCATGCCTTAAGTCAGTTCGGTCAAATTTTTTCGATAGCACAAGACAAGTAACTGATACATCTATGTGGTGATAGGCTGCTTCAACTCATAGCTTATTTTAATATTTTTATAACTGAATAATTTATAAACACATGCGTGGAGAGTTGAAAAATAAATGATAGTTACAATTAACACTGTTCAATTCAGTACAGGAGTGCAATGCATCAAGCTAGTAGCACAAGCCACTTAAGAAAAACAAATATTGCGTGATTGCAATGAATTATATAGGACCAAAGAGTGAGTTGATGATTCTTTGTCTGTCTGTCTGTCTGTTTGTTTGTTTGAAATTTTTGAGACAGGGTTTCTCTGTGTAGCTTTGGCTGTCCTGGACTCAATTTGTAGACCAGTCTAGCCTCGAGCTCACAGAGATCTGGCTGCCCCTGAATCCTTAAGTGCTGGCATTAAAGGCAAACCCCACTGCACCTGACTATGGGTTGATGGTTTTAAGCTGGGTGTGGTAGCTAAATTGAAAATAAATAATCAATAGCATAAAAGGCAGGCTAGGAAGGATCACCAAGCTCTAAAGATGTAGTTCATTTGTGGCCATGGTCAAAAAATAATGCTTATCTGTCTAAGGCTTTATTAAATGAGTGGATCTTTGGTAAGTATTATTGGTGTGATAGCATAAAAGTCACACAGTAAGAAATAACGAAGACTCATACAAATACCATGTGTGCTGACTCCTACAGAGATGCTAGCTTATAAGTTCCATAAATATGTGTCTATGTAATGCCAGGACTTGTTCAGATCATCCAGTTGGAAAGGGGATGGTGGCAGGGGAGGGCACAGCTTTAAGAACATGGGGATAAATAAGGCAACGAACTCCATTAGACATGAAAGTAAACAGGAGACCGCTGGTGTGGGAGGGCACAAGCGGGGGTGCAGGCACAGGAAGGAGAAGGGTTAGTGGAGAAGAGAAGCCACTTAAATAAAACATAACTAAATATGCCTGAAGGTAACCTGGTACTACATATAGTAATGAACAGAGAGTCAAAAACAAACAACCCCCCCCCCCCCCAAAAAAAAAAGGTCTCTGTGGCCCATGATTCCTATAGTGAATCCTTTGTCTGTCTTTATGTTATATCTTCCAAGACTGTCTGTCGCAGTGTACTGAAAACTGTTATACCAGTTTTCCCATAAATGATGTGGGAGACCCTGTTACATGGAAACAGGAGTTTACTGAGTGTGTTTACAAGTTTTGAAGCATGGTATTGATCTGAATGTAGATAAAATGATGAGAACATGAGATTCCTCCCTGAAGAAAATCAGAGTTAAAATGGCTCTGTGTTCCAAACAGCTAGATTCTGTAATCAGAGCTTTCCCAGATGTTCCCAGAGGCTCCCAGGGCAACTGTGTGAAAATAATGAGGCAATAAGAGACATTTGGAACCGAGGGACTTGTTACTTTATAACACAACTCCCTCAAAGTAGTTTAATCCAAGTCATCTGAGTTCTGAAGACATTTCACCATACTTTATCAAATTTGAAACTTAGTGCTGCTCTCTTTGTAGAGATTGGAATAGCTGCAGGCTTTTTGTTTGTTTGTTTTTGACTGGCCTCTTCTTTACAGGAAGATCTCATGAAAGAGAAAAATATTGTCAGATATAATGGAACAGAAGTTAGGAATTTCTAATAGGATTTACGCTTTAGAAAATTTCAAAGATTGTGACACAGCATATACATATACCTTAGGCATTGACTGTCAGAGCACTCTTGGGCTTTGATTTTAAGAAAACAGCACATTTTGCAGACTGAACTGAATAAACATCAGGAACTGATCTCTTACATAAGTGTTTTTATTTTCATCCAAAGTTGAGCTCACACTCCAGGGACAAAGGGGTAGGATTGGTCCACACTTCCCTTTGTTGGCCTACTATAACATATAATCAAAGCTGTCATGTTCTTGATTATATGAGTTAAAAATTATTCTTGTTCATATCCAGTAAAAGAATCGAAAACTTTGTCATAAGAAAAGGTAGGTTTTGTTTTTAAATATTTTTGAAAAATTGTAAAAAAGAGAACTTAAAAAAAACACAGGGCAAGTCAGCTGCCAGCTGTGGAACTGTTTTTAATTAAAACTGTGTTCAACATGCTTGCTGCAGAGTTTTCTTATTTTTCTGTTACATAAAGATTTCCTGAGTCAGCAATTGTTGAATCTTGGACACATTATAAAACTTTTTTTTTTTTTTTTTGAGACTACTTAGCCAACAAAAATCAGCTGTGCTTCATTGGATGCTACAGCAACATGAGGGCGAATACTCCCTCAATTATTCCTCAGGTTTTCCTTGTTTTAGGAAAGATCCAAGTTAAGAAAGGGCCCCTTCCTCTTTTAATTTGATCGAAGCGGTAATAATGAAATAGCAAAAGTAAATTTATGTATGGAAAAAAAATCAGTGTGTCTAAGAAAGCGTGTAAGACTTACAAAAGCCAGGCTCCACCCACAAATTTGTAAGTCATTGCTTTACCACAAATTCAAGAAAAACTACCACCTAACAGAGACAGTAAAAGAATCTTTGTGTTCCAAGAAACATTGTGAAATTATCATGTGCTGTTGGCATGTTGTAGGATCACACACACATACACACCCACACCCACACACACACGATTGTACATATTTCTATAAAATAGTTTAAGTACATTTGTAGTTAGGCAATTCATCAGTCTTCTCTTAGAAATCCATTGGCCTTTCAATCAGATAGCTCAGATGTTGTGTAGATAACCTGATCACCGTAAGCAATTAAGATGACACAACCGTTATTTACAGAACACTCTATCCAACAGAAACTGAGTGCATGTTTTTCCAGCATCCACAAAACATTTCCCAACACAGGAAAAACTTTGTAAGGGTTTGTAAGAGTTTACATCATAAGGGGTGTGCTCTTCTATGACAATGAAATCAGATGGATTTAGTGAAAGAGAGAAAATAATAATGACCCTGTCCACTGGAAGCTTGAGTAACAAACTTCTCAGTAAATTATGACTCAGAGAAGATTCTCAAAAGAGGTGGAGTATATATATATATATATTTATACAGAGATAAAACTGAATACTGGACTGCACAGAAAGCTGTTTTGAAAATAAATCTCATAGGACATATGCTTATATTAGAAATAAATAAAGATTTTAAGTCCATAATCTAATTAAGAAAATCAAGAGTGAAATAAATTCAAAGCTGGTAAATGCTAAAATAATTACAAGAGAAAAAACAGTGTTATTGAATATCAGAAAACAAAAAGCCATTGAAAGTATGAAAATGGTGTTTATGAAAAGGCTAGTATAAAAAAAATCAACCTTTATTAATACATCAGTTCATTCAAAGCTATAAACTGTAAAATCTTAACTAAATAGAATTAGACCATGTCGCTAGTATTATAAACATTAAAGAAACTGAATGTATAAAAGGCTTGTAAAACAGCTCCAAATGTGGATGGTTTCATTGGAGAATTCTACCAAATCCTCACAAAATAGATGGCAATTTTGCATAGTCGGTTTCAGAAAAAAGAAGAGGAAATAAATGCCCAAAAATTTTATGTAGAATTACACTAACAATATCAAAGAGAGTGGAATGAAAAAAAAATGTAGGACACTACTCATTAGGCCATATACCTAAAATTTCTAAGCAAATTGAATTCAGTGACATATCAAAATAATTTTATGTCAAGACAAAAATCAATAATATATCACATCAGTTACAATATCAACTGATGGCACTAATAAGATGATTTAGCAGTTTAGCTCTTAGACGAGACCAAGGTTTGATTCCCAGCACCCACATGGCAGCTCACGACCACCTATTACTCCAGTTCCATCAGATCTAGTGCCCTGTTCAGGCCCCCTTGGGCTCCTGCATGCATGTTGCAATATAAGTTCACAGAGGCAAGCACTCATATATACAAATAAAATTTAAAACTATAACTATCAACTCAAACTTAAATATAAGATCTGAAATGTTGAAATTAGTTGAAGAACACTAAGGGGATGCTTAGGGAAGCTAGAATGGGTAGGACCATTTTGAAGAAAGCATCCGAGATACAGGGAACAAAGACAAAATTATGATGGGATTAAAGTAAACAAAGACACTTGATAAGCAGAGGAACCAGCCATTAGAGAGAAAGGAACGCATTATAAACTATGTATATGGAGAGGAATTAATTTTCAGAAAATGTGAGGACTCCAAAAATAAAATAACAATAGTCAAACAACCTATTTTAACAAATTGGCGATAGATTTAAAAATATATTTCAAAATAATATGTACAAATTTTTAACAGATGTATGAAAACCTGCTACCTAGTAGAAGGAAAATTAGGACAATGAAGTATTACCTCACTTGAATTAGAGTGACTCATATAAAACCTAAGGTATAACTAATGGAAAAGAGATGCAAAACTAATTCATATCCTATTGTTGGTAGGATATAAACCAATACATATCTTATAGAAACAACGTAGGTGGTCCTTCAAAATATAAAATACTAAAACACTTCTGTATTCAAGCTATACTACTATAAGGTATACACCCAAAATAATTGAAATGGATATCTCCAAGAGTTATCCGTTCTCAGGTTTATTGTCCTATTTATAATACCCAAGATATGGAATCAGTCAAGGTATTCATACATAGGTTAATGAATAAAAATGTATAAACATGGAATGGAATCATATGCAACCATAAAGAGAACGGAACTCTGCCATTTATAACCACATGACACTCCTGAAGACTATGTTATTAAGTCAAATAACATAAACACAGAAAGGCGAACATGGCATGATCACACTATGTGGGTGCCCCAGAGCTGATGTCCTACAGGCTGAAGGTTGAGTGCTGGTTAGCAGAGACTAGGGGCAAAGTAGAAGGGAGGATGAGGAAAGGTTAATCAAGCGTACTGATCATAGTTAAGTAGAGGCCGGAAGAACAGATATGCTATTGCACAGCAGGATGTTTATAGATAAAAATGTTTTACTATAGACTTCCAAATGCTAGAAGAAAGGATTTTGAAAGCGCTCATTATAATAAAATGGCAGACAATTTAAGAAATAGTTACTTATATCTGATTTAAACATTATATCCAGTGAGGTCATAGACTCCAGAGACCCCAAAACTGCAACTTATCCTAAACTAGTATAATTTTCTACTTGTATTCCAATACCTTTTATACTTTCCTCCCCCCAGTAAGTGTAGCTCTTGTCATCATCAAAGAAGCTTCTTTTTTTCAACAGATGAAGAGCTTCATGTAGCTAGTGGCTGCCGAGAGAGGGAGAATCAGCCTTCTACAGGGCGAGACCCATGGCAACTTATCCGATCCCAAATGGTTACCCCATAAACATGCATAGATAGGGACATTGATGAACCCTATTTGTAAATGTGAAGCAATAATAGTTAAAGAAAAAGGGGCCATTAATTTGTGGGGTAAGCAGACGCCACTATGTTCTACTCCATAGCAAAACAACCCCACTGTAATCTGAGATACATTTGCCTTTCCTTGTAGAACAAAAGGAGGAAAACCATAGAGACCACTGCCTTCTACCTTCATTTCACATTCATTTCCAGTCTTTTAGTCTCCCATCCCTTCTCATAGCCGTCCTTCAAGGGTGAGCTAGGTTGATGACTAATAAGATAAACATGCTTACCTTTAGGAAACAATTTATTCCTGTCAGCCAAGCATCTTTATATTCCAACGTAGTTTGGCTCAAGTAGGTTAGGAGACGACAAAGTGACATTCTGGGAACCAAAGAAATGTCCTGTGGTCTGTTAAATATTCTATATATCAAAGACCTTAACAAAACATTAATAACAGTGTGATAATAGGAAAATGGATTCTTACCAATCTAGACAGTGAGAAATGTTTACATGGTTCAGAAGTGACTTTGATAGTGATTTAAGAAAGAGCTGAAAGGTTCCATTTTTCTATGACTAAGAGTGGCTGTCTTGAAGGGTTCAAGAGAAGTTCACATTAACAAATATGATTTCCATACTTCATTGCCAGAATGGAGAGAAACAGAAGGTTAGAAACTAGTTTTAAAAAGATTCTGATCTCACTTGGTGTTTCTGGCCTTGCCTCCAGGAGGAAGTACCAAAAATCACAGTGGGAAAGCTAATGTCTTTTTCCCATTGTTTTTGCCAAAAGTAAAAAGTATCTGACAGATTTCTGTGCCTGAGCTACCAACAGACTAAAAGTGCCAGTTTTTCCAAATTCTCAACCCTGGCACAGTTGTTTGTCCAGTTTTAAGACTCAAATATTTCAGAAATTAATAAGTGGAGATCATAGGCTAACTGAAAAAATTCAAAATTTCATGTATCTAGAAGTTAACACGATTCTTATTGTGGGGAGCCACGCTAGAAAATCAGCCATGCTAGAAATCCTGTGCTTAGGCTGCATGCTGTGTGTGACTTTTGAGCTGTTGATCTTTGCTGAAGGAGGTCTTGAATTTAGGCTATCTTTGGATTGTTTACCTTTGAAAAAAATAAAGAAGATTTTACAGGGAACTACTCAGAGCATTAAAGAAGTTATTAAAGGGAACTACTCAGAGGATTATATTCTTGCCTGGGTGCTAGGGAA
This sequence comes from Acomys percivali, assembly GCA_907169655.1. Lineage (NCBI taxonomy): Eukaryota > Metazoa > Chordata > Mammalia > Rodentia > Muridae > Acomys > Acomys percivali. Next base: position 61,998,529 of record OU015756.1, read on the forward strand.
GTGAGATTGTAATAGGGTTTGTGGCATCCTCGCTGTATAAACCCTACTTGCTTTTAATAAAGTGGGCCTTAAGCCGGGCTGTGGTGGTGCGTACCTTTAATCCCAGCACTTGGGAGGCAGAGGCCAGCCTGGTCTACAAAGCGAGTCTAGGACACCCAAGGACACACAGAGGAAACCCTGTCTTGAAAAATGAACAAACAAAAATAATAATAATAAAATAAAATAAATAAAATGGGTCTTGATTGTAATCCGTCTTGGCCTCATACCCCACATGTCTCTGTCTCTTCTAATTTGTACCCCCTCTTTCAGGTGAACCCTAGTTTGATATGTCCTGTGGATGCAGACATGTTATCCCAAGGGAAATTATGAGCGAAAGTGTATTTTATTGATATTTTAAAATAAAAATCTTTGGTTATTAAGTGGTAGTTAACTGACCTTGAAGTATTTATTTAATTTTTAAGTCCTCACCTTAAGTCATGTGTAAACTGGGTATCTGTGGAAAACTGAGCTTGAGCAGTAAGGCTTTTTTTTTAATTCCTAACATTTCTGTGTTATTTATGTACTTGTTTATTTTTAAAATAACTTATTCACTCATTTATAGAGGATTTTATATTTTATTATTTTGGATAAAATATAGAATATTTTTACCAACAGAATACACAATACAATTAGTATATTTCCTCCACTGAACTAGCTATTTTTAAAGTGCTCAAGACCCACAAAGAAATGGTTTTATAGCTACAATGTTCTGGTTGAAATAGTATTCTGTCTTTATTTATTCTATCTGTAATTTTCTGCTGTTTTTCTGAAATGGCTAATCATCTGACCCACAGTTTTCTTATCATAAATAAATGATAATTATATGATCCTTACTTAACAGATATAGACGTGGAGCAGAATAGTCTGTAAGGTGCTGAGGACATAGTCAGGGCCAAGGTGTGTCATCCACCACCAGGGCTTTCTATTTTCTCTCCCCTTTATCTTTTTGCTGTATCATCTTTGTTCTTAATCGTTAAAGTTCATAGTAGCAGAAGCAGAAATTTCATGAGCTAATAATATACACATATAAGGAATCATTCTTTGTGTTTGTAACAATTAATGACACCATCTGTTAAGGTCTAATGCCTTTATGTAGAATGCCTGTCCTGTGTGTCCTTCGTCCATGTCATTCAGCTCAGTGTTCCAAAATATATGGTCATTTGTAGTTGGATTCACTGGTGGCCCTTAAGTATTTTTATAGCTGCTCAAAATGTATCCCATTATTTATAAGTCATGTCTCAAGCTATAATCTCCTCATAGTTGGTATAATATCCTGTATTGCTCACCAATAGTATATATCATATATACGAAATATTCCTCACATCTTTTTTTCACAAAGCAGTTGTGTGATAGGTCATTAAATAACAAATACTGATTAATAAAAGAAAAGCATCGCTGTGCTATGGCTATTTGATTTTCATGCTGATAGCTATGCAGTCTGTGTTTTATTTCACCGGATAGTTCCACTTCAGCATTTTATTGCATTTAAATTACCTTTGGAAATTACCTTGAGAAATCCATTACTCACTGTTCTTCCAGGGTTACATAATCTGATGAATCGGTCCTGAAACACTCTCCATAGACTAAGTCTGAGAATTCAGGGTCCAGATTCTATGTTTCCAAGGCAGTTAAAATCTATTTCAATATCAATGGAAATATGCAATAAGCTAAAGAGATTTTCTATAGAATCTCAAAACTAGACACCAGACAATTAAGTCAAAATTTCAGAAAGATAATGTTATCTAAACATTTATTTACTGTATACCATAAGGCAGCAACTTGTTATTTGTGCATCTTATATTATCTTCTCAAACTTCCTAAACATTCATATTTCCAAATAAATGAGACATATTGAAGTCATCAATACTTATGCAATTACCACTGAATAAAATATGTATTGGCTTTTGGAACCATAGTATGAAGTAATGGGTCATATACGTATCTTTGTAAGTAATGAGATAATGGTAGGTGGTATCAGTGTCAAAATTTTTTCAACAAAATGGTGTAGTGTTTTTCATGTCCTTTTAGGTACATTACAAACATCTCTAGATTATTAGTTTCTCTATCTTCCAATAGTATTTGAAAATTTGTAGTTCATTAATGCATAAAATCACCGGTTATGTGAAATCTCTCATACTCTAGTCTCTTTAAATGTGTCACATGCTGTCTCATAGTCATACTTTAAAATCTCATAGAGATTTCTAGCTCTGGTCAAGTTGACAGTCAACTAATTATCACAACTATTTATACATAATATAAAATAAATGCTATATGGATTTATTGTGTGTTTAAAAAATGATAAGGAAAAGTCATATTTGTTGTCTACATATGCAAAATATTTGTGAATAATTATTTTTTAATCGGTGATTGGTTTTATATAATATATATATATATTCAAAGGGTCAATTATAGGCATATTTGCATATATGTCATAAGCAGCATTAAATATACAGTCATGTATATTTTGTGCCAAAGACAGTGTTACATATTGTGTAACCCAGTTTTGTGTCCTGTTATGCTTCTATTTCTATGATAAATCACCACTATCAACTTGGGAGGACAGAGTTCATTTCAGCATACATGTCCTAATCACAGTCCTTCATGAAAGGAAGCGAGGACAGAAACTCAAGGCAGATGCAGTAGGCAGGACTGAAGCAGAAACCACAGGGTATTACAGCCTACTGGCTTGTTCATTTGGCTTGCTCAGTTTGCTCCTGTAAACTCCAGGGCTTCCTGCCAGGGTTTGCACTACTCACATTGACCTGAGCCCTTACACGCCAATCATTAATCAAGAAAAAGATCCAGACTTTCCTATAGGCCAATGTACTGCAGGCATTATTTTTAATTGAGGTTCCCTCTTCCTAGATGACTCTAGCCTGTGTCTAGTTGACCAGCCAGCACAGTCTTTAGTGGGCTATACCATCTAGGATTGTATTTGTATATTCTATGATGCTTTCCTAGTAGAATCATTTAATGACAAAATTTTTGGATGTAATCCTGCTCTGTCATTGAGAAGCACGTTGAGATTACTTTCCAGCTTTTATATATTTAATGAACTACTAGTAAGCATAACAATATTTTCCAATACTATTAAATGTATAAATTTTTCTTATCAGCTATACAGAACTCTGCCATCTGGTTGTATCATAATTTATTTCATCCAAACTCAATGCCCACAAAAATAGATGTTTCTACATCCTATGTAATAACTATTGCAAATAGTGTCATAAATGTCTTTGAATTAATTTTCTTTTCCTTGTGCCCTAACATCTATATGAAGCAACTCTTACTTGGATAACTTACTTCAGAATATTTGATTGTAGACATTTTAAAATCATGCTGGCAAACTTGTTCTGTAAGTTCCTGCAGCAATATATTAAACACTCACTCTCTCTCTCTCTCTCTCTCTCTCTCTCACACACACACACACACACACAAAGTAAATAAATAAATGTGTATATTGTTTTAAACATTAAATATTGTCCCGTTACATGTGAAAGTAGAAACATGTGCCTAGACTGTGATGTTACCACATGATGGTTAATTTACTTTAATTGTAAACAAAAGGAATACATTCCAGATGGGTATATGCTCCTGTATTCACGGATCTCTGGAGGCTGATGCAAGAGGATCAGGAGTTCAAAGTCAGGCTGTACTACACAGTGAGTCCCTCTCTAAAAGGAAAAAACAATACAAAGGTAGAAAAGAAAAATCTAATTTGCCAAGTATTTTCATGTGATTTCAGATCTCTTAATAATGTATTTTGATATTTTCTAATTTATGTTTTTCTAGTTTAAGAAACTTTTTATTTTCCCCAAATCTTTTCATGAGCCTGATCACCTAGCCTCTAAGTTACAGCCATAAAACACCACCCATATTTATGTTTGTTTGTTTACTTGAAGTGATTTACAGTGGTATGTTATCTGAGAAATATGAATAATTGGGTCAAAATTTGTGTCACTTCATGTATACCATCTATTGATATTTTAAGTATCTTTTTTTTATACACAATCAGAAAATGTGTGAGGCTGGTTTTTGATGAGTTTTTCTACATGCTGCAGATTAGAGGGAGTAATTCCGTCAATATTGCAAAGTAGATTAGTTTAAGTATTCATGCCTATTCTGTTTGCTTTTAGTATTTCTCATAACTATTTAAGCTTGCTGACTGCAGATAATTCCCTACTTTCTGGAGAGTTGCTGGAGGCGGCAAATCCTGCCTCTTCGGTGTGTAGAAGGCCTATCTCCATTTGCCCGATATAATAGTCACCTGATGATTTCCCCAAAGCCATAACGTAAGATGATAAGATTGCTTGCCATTAAGTCAAGGCCTCTTCAAGGTTGCAAGCAGGTGGTAATAGTAATCTTGCAGGATAGCTTCCCTGGGCGTGACTGGCATGATAGATGAGGCCAGTTAAGCTCCTGTAGGAAATATGATCGGTAGATGTGCTCACTGCTCGGAGAGGGGCAAACAGGCAGGTCCTGTGGCTTGTTCCCACTAGACCACAGGGTAATTACCCTGAAGCAATGCATTTCTGTTAGAATTTGAAGCACTAATTATTCCTCTTTTTACCCACAAGCAGAAACATGCCCTGATGCCCTGAGTTTCACAGGAGACCCCACACAGGTGCATGTTGAAACTATAACTGGTAAATTTCTTTTTGCCATAAATTGAACATGTAAAATCATTGTATATCATCTTCCTTTTAAAATTCTTCCTTTCTTCCATTCCTTCTTGTGTATGTGTGGTATGTGTACGTGTTCGTGTCTGTGCATATGTGCGAGCGTGTGTGATGTGTGTGTTGTACGTGCATGAGTGCATGTGTGTGTGTGTGTGTGTGTGTGTGTGTGTGCGTGTGTGTGTGTGCCTGTTAAAGCTTGAAGTCAGTGTTAGTTGTTTGCTTCAGTTACTCTATACCTTGGACTGGACCTGGCACTCGGTGATATGGGTAACCCAGCTCAAAGGGTCAGCAGTGTCCACACACCGATGATGGCATCCCTGTCTTTCATGTGGGTGCTGATGAGCAGAACTCGGGTGTCCACGCTCATGCTGCGAACCCTTTATTAGCTGAGTCATCTACCCACTCAGCTCGTTCCCTTTGAAATCAAAGTAAATCTTCCAATAAATATCAAACTGCTCAGGTTCATGAAAATGTCGGTTTTAAATGTTTCTTGCTTTTTATTCAGATTATTCCAAGTCCAAATGTCTTTTAGATATACTTAGTTACTTTGACATCCGTTGACTGCAATACTAGGACATCTTGGTGTCTGGAAGCTCTGTGTCCAGCACACAGCAAAGGGATGTTTGTGGTGGCATAAAACCTGTGCCATTGGGCAGCCTTCTACACTATGATCCCATCTGTTACCCTCAGGTTCTGGGTCGGTACTAGTCACAGAAATGGTGAAACGGCCACCTGTTATTATGGCGAAATTCTCTCCCCTCCAGCTGCTTCTCCCTATGTTCTAACACTATTCTTACAATCTTACCTCAAGCAGTTTAGCCTTTTCTTTGAGAGTATACTCTACACAGATATGTACTAGTGATTAGAGAACAAGACTCTCAATTTCAGCCTGACATTGGGCGATGCTTATAACCAGGCTTTTTAGTTACTTTACTTGGCTTCCTATTTCTACCACCCTTCTCCACTTAGTCCCCCTAACCACCACCACCCCAAACTAGGTAGGCTGGAGAGAATATTAGAGGGGAAATAGGGTATAGACCTCTTTAGGCTGCTTCGTGCTGATTAGGGGCCAGAATACCAGCAACAGCAACCAGCAGTCCAGCAACAGCAGCAGCGGGGATCAACAGCGTCAGGGGCAGAACCAGAGGGAGCAGCAGCTGCCAACAGGCCCTCTTGGGATTCTTGCATTTATACCCTTTCAAGAGTCCCCAGAATTTCAGACATAAACTACCTGCACCTGTCAAAAATAATGTCCCTCCTAGAGCATGTGACGAATCATAGTTAGTGACTGTGGACAATTGGAAGCAGCCCCATACCTTACATCTGGGATTACAACAAAAACATATTCACATAACATAATGGGGTTTTAATGTTGGTGTGTGCCAAATGGAAGATGCGTGGATTCGCATCTCAGTGGGGGTGATCTTCACCCTTATCTAGATCCTCAGGAGTGAGTGATGCTACACAATATCCTCAAGTTTATTATACAAAATACTTTAAAATGCTCTAAATGCTTGTGATGTTGTGATTACTTTCCTTGGAAAGGGAATGAGAAAGGGAGGGAAATAACAATGGAAAATACTAGCAACTTCTCTGGCTAAGCTCTCTTGCTGTGGAAAGGCACTGTCCCCAGGAACACAGTCTCTTTGTTTGGCTGGAACTTGAGTCTAACCAAAGCAGCATTTCAACATCATTTTCAAGTTTAAACCTCTAGTTATCTGAATTTTATCATATGTTGTTTTGGGTAAGCCAAATCTCAATAATCTATACTTATCCCAAGGTCAATAACAACTGGATCATGAAAAGAAAAAAATATATAAACAAAAGAATGAGTTGACTCTGTAGTTGATGGTAAATGTTGGCTTGTTAAGAGCTCTAGTGACCCACTATTAGTGGGAAAAGCTTATTTTTGGTACAGAATGTCAATGCCTTCTTTGTCCTGTGGATGTACTCCCAACTCTCAAAAAGTAATGCAAGACAAATGACATTTCCACAAAAGGATATTGCAATTGAAACCTTACTGAGATTTTTCTGTAAAAGTGTTTGCATTGAATTATAAGTTGGCTGTCTACATCTTTTTCATTATGCATTCATCAGGCAGTCCCTTAAGCATATACTCTTCATGTTCAGAACAATCTAATGCTAATTGCGTCAGAAAACTTATGTTGAATATGGGTATTGATTTTATTTACATATTTATTTAATCAAATAGAATTACATCACTTTTCTCTCTCCCTTTCCTTCCTGTAGCCCTTCTCAGATACTCTCCCTACAATTCCTATGAAACAATTTTTTAAATATATAATTTCATACCATTAATATAATCCCTCATTGTACATTTATAAGATAATAGATAATGAGATATGCATTGCAGCATATTTCATGCACATAAATAAATAAGCATCTATTCAGTATTTTATTAAATTAGGTCAAATGACATGCTGTTTACCTATCTCAAATAGTTAATAGTGGGATAAGAAAATGGTGCCAATGAATCTAACATTGGTTGCATCCACACCTAAATGAGGAAGATTGCATGAGGTCAGCTAAATATTAAGGTAAGCAGGTTTGCATAATCATAAAAAATACAGGGACCATCTAGTTCACAGTAACAATTTCACAAGAACTTAAAGCACATGGCAGGATATGGTAAACTATTTGGAAGAGATTATCAGAGATAGATGAAAGTCAATATAAAAAAAAATTAAAACAGCAAAGCAAAAGACTCAATAGGAAGACAACAGTTACAGTAGTGCTCAAAGTCTGTTCAAGAAAACTGCTAAAGTTAAATCAAATCACTGTAGAAATTTTTGGAGTTGTACAGACCATCCCACTGTGAAGCTATAAGCTATCACTTAAAGAAACGAATTGCTTTTAGTTATTAAAATATTTGTCTTCCAAAGTTAAGAATTACTTTGATTGACTGCTGACAGGGTTCATCTGTAGCTGTTTCAGACCCACCTTTTTCCCTTGACTCTGAATATGCAAGTGTCATGCTCCAGAGCCTTTCCTGCCTCCTGTCATGAATCCTTCATGCTGGCATTTGGATGATGGCAGGAAATACAGTCTCCATGTCTCATAGTTTTACCCTCTAGAATGAGAAATCAGAAATGGGCAATTGAATCACTTATTCAGCAAGTTTTTTTGGTTCCCCTGACTTACATTCAATAACACATTTCATTATACTTTTATTTCATTCATAAACCCATGATGTGAATTTCCTGAAATTCTAATTACTATAGCTTTAATTCTCTTGATCCAAAAGTATGGTTGACTATTGAAACTGGCCAATTTGAATCAAATCAGATAAAACTTTGATCAAATCTCTGATCAGTTTAAGATTATTCCAATTCCAGTTGAATATAATGTATTTAAACATTTCTTAGGAAACCATAGAATTATTACTAGACCTGCCTCTACATTCTTCTGTAAGATGACCTCACTCTCACCCATTCCCTCCTATAGTCTCATTTGTCAATATAGCAACTGCCCCCCACCCAGAGATAAAACCTATACCATGCTCATTTTTGTCTCACTATTTGTTCTAACAATCACTGTACTTGTTCACCTACGTGTCATAGTTACAAGAGCAAGGCTTCTCAGTGTACCAATTATAAATATTTTTAATGAAAATAAATTGTTTTACTGCCTTTTTTTTTTAGTCCCAGAAGAGGGTAATGGTTGACATATTTCATTTTTGCATCTTAGATTAGCAGGTGTGCAGAAATTGTATTATGACTACTTACTGGACATACTGATGGATAAATGTTTATTGACTGTCCATATTACTGTTAACCAAGCATCCTTGTGTACTATATGCTCACAGAATTTTCACATATTTAATTTCATTATTTCTGTGTTGTATGGTTCTTGGTTAATGTTATCCATGAAGAATGTGTTGACTCATACATAATGTTATACCCTGTGTAATTCTAGCACAAAAGAGTAAGACACATGGTTTTTTAGTTCTAATGAAGCAGAAATACTATGACTTTGTCTCCAAAAATAAACACAAAACCTAAAATTGTACATTCACAAAATTAATCAAAAATTATTCCAAATCAAATCTACTTTATATGATATATCTTGATTCCTCCTTTAAAATAATTTTCATATCTTTTATCTCTCTAAATAATTATTTTTAGATATTTTGACAATATTAGTTTAAAATACATTATCTTCTGTACTGACTTAGACTGATATGCTGTTGGAGTTCTTAATGATAGTAGACATTGCTTCTTCTTCCATCCATCTGTGGCTCTCCCACTCCTTGTCAAAGTTCCATAATTGTGATATAGTAGCATGTCACATAGACATCAGAGTCGTAATGTCAGTGCCATGGTGATGGTGACGACATTTACAGAACATGACAAGGAAAGACAAGCACGACGTCCTGAGGCTCTGGAGTCATTACTAAGGACTAGATGAAGACATAGCTACTAAAATGATACAACATGTCCATGTAATGCGTGGAAGTTGGGGGAAAAAAACACAGGACTTGTTAAAAGTCAGAAAGAAGAGATTTTTTCCTATGTAGTTTTAATTCCCCCAAATCCCTTGCTCAAGTGTCCTAGTCAGTGTTACTATTGCTGTGATGAAACACCCTGACACAAAAGCACACTGAGGTGGAAAGGGTTTATTTGACTTGCACTTCCACAGCACTGTTCACCACTGAAGGAAGTCAGAACAGGACTTACAGGGGCCGGGAGGCAAGAGATGATGCGGAGGATGGGTGCTGCTTACTGGCTTGATTCACATGGCTTACTCATTGACTCCAGCACCACTGGTCTAGGGGTGGCCTACTCAAAATAGGCTGCCTCATCCCCAACTATCACTAATTTTAAAAATGCCCTACAGGCTTTCCTGTGGCCCAATCTTATGGAAATGTTTTCTCGATTGAGACTCCCTCCTCTCCAATGACTCCATCTTGTCTTTAGTTGACCTAAATCTAGCTACACAGAAAGCATTATTAAAAATAATGTATGAAGATGGACACCAAAGTATTAGAGAGTATTTTTTCATTAGATAAACCACACTGTAGCTTAACAGTTTTAAAGGTCAGATAGAGAAGAATGACCACTTAGGAGAAGGCGTCTTCATATGTGTAAGGGTTGAGATGTCTCCGCTTCTTCATTGGCTAATTCTTCTACTTCAATAACTAAAATGTTACTGTAGTTTGCTAAGACTCTGGAAGCTTCTTCAAAGTCAAAACATGTTGTATTAATAGCCAGTTATTGCAAAAAAAAAAAAAAAACTGTGTCCTAGAGGCAGCATGGGGGTGTAACGATGATAGTAAGTGAAAAAAGCATGCAAACAAATAAATCTAATGTTTTAAAACATTGCCCATAATGCTTTGTTCATAGTTTAACTCAAGCATAAGAAAAACATTATCAGGTCAATGGGATGTAAGAAAATGGTCAAGATTCCCTCCCCCCTCTTACGTGGGGTTTTTATAAAGTTGCTTCATTAAATAAATCTACTGTAGTCAAGTTTCCTTTGAAAAATGTTATAAAAATAGGACAAAGGGTCATAGGAATGTGGCTCTTAAGAAACCAAGGAAATTCATTTCAATGGATCCTGATAATAAGTCAATAAGAAAAAGATACTGCAGAAAGTCTATGGTGTGTTGCTTAATTTAACGAGAGTTTTTGAAAAGCTACCAGAGATTAATAACCACGATAACCACTCCTGTTTTAAGCATATCTGCTTTTCATCCAGTGAGTACTAAAAATGAAGACATTTCTGACTGAGGAAGGAAAAAAACAGTGTTGGCCAAATAGCTTTGGTTTGTAGGAGGGGGGGGGCGGGACACACCCATCCCAGTCTACTTGAGGAACCACTTATGTGAGTTGCAAAACAGAAACCACCACCACATTTAGTGAAGGCTTCCAGTGAATGTTATAAACCATCAGTGTCGGGAAGGATGTAGGCTGGCACGCATGTGGTATAAAAAAAAGTACTACCACACTCAAACAACAACAACAGCAATGACAATAACAACAACAACAACAACAACAACAACAACAACAACACAAAAAACTTGGGATCCGTAAAAACCAGGCAAGTCTTTGTGATCCATAAAACAAGAGGAAGCCATGCCAGTTCTCCCTTGGCACGACACCGAAGCACACTGACTTTTGGAATCAAATCCAAGGTCAGCAGTAGAAAATATTGTCCTGTATCCCTGATGTAGTGAAGCCACTGGATGAAAACACCAAGCAAACAAAGCATGAAGTAGAAAGCCTGGGATATTTAATAAATCTACCTCACTACTATTTCCAGTTTTGAGATTATATGTACATTTTCCCCTTTCCTGTCCTCCCTCTAAACCCTCCAATATACCCTCCCCACTCTCCTTCAAGTGTGCTTTACTTAAAAAATAGAGAAAACAAAACAAAGCAAAATCTCAAAGACATTCATCCCACAGGAAATGTATTTGCTAGGGGAAATGAACTGCTAACCTTAAACTAATAGACATACATAAAAGATGGGCACAAGTAATATTTTCCTTTCATATGATGTTTTTTTCATAAATAGTCTCAGTTATTCACACAACAAATGTTGAGCACCAGAAATTCATCTACTATTTCAAATTTGGTTAGCTATGGACCCCCCCATTATTTTTAGTAAAAATAATGCACTACTGAAAAAGGTAACTACTCTTTAAATCCTGTCTTTTTGTCAGTCATATCAGCCTTCCTCTCTTGAAGTACACTCATTAGCAAGGATTTCATATTTATCACTTATGTCCATTTAAAATATTTTTGTATATATACATACCTACATACTCATGCATTTTTGGTAATACCATCATACTAGGTTGCTTCTGCTATGCCTTTTTGTTCAAATAATAATTTTAATCTATGTTTTTATAAGGGAATTGCATTGTAGTATATGATTACCATATATTTTTTATCTTCTCCCTCGGCGAATTTAGATCTTTTTCAATTATCCACATTACAAATAGTCTTTCAGATAGCTTAGCACCTGTCCCATGAGAGTGTGCAAATGAAGTGGCATTGATTATTCTTCTGAACATGTTCCTGTATGAACAAATCCAACCCTCACATTGAGCATAGATAACATGTTATTTTATATATGTTTATTTAAATCATATTTGTTCAAATATATTTCCTGTCTCAGCTATATATGGGCCTCATGAGAGTAAGGCACCTTGATTCTTCCCATGAGTTACAATCCGCACATGAGTCAGAAGTTCTTGATAACTTATTGTTAAATGATTAAAGATATGAACACACAATGTGGGGATGTACTCGGACAAATCCATAGGAGTAAAGGGACGATAACCTGGTTTTATTCGTGTACAAATTAATTCTCAATCCAGGTAATTCTACGATCATGAGAGCCCAGTGATGCTGTCCTGCATTTGTATTTTTTTTTTTGTTGTTTGTTTTTTGTGACAAGCTCTCTCTGTGTAGCCTTGGCTGTCCTGGACTTGCTTTGTAGACCAGGCTGGCCTCGAACTCACAGCGATCCGCCTGCCTCTGCCTCCTGAGTGCTGGGATTAAAGGCATGCGCCACCACCACCCGGCTCTGCATTTGTATTCTTGCCAATGCCTATGTGTACTCAGACTTAGGACATCATGTTGTATGTAATGGGTGAGCAAACTGTGTGTCATTTCAGATGGAAAAACCCCAAAAGCCCAAGTCAGAAAAGTAAGTTCATTGTTCAGTAGACTTGACTTGTTGTGCAAACTCTTAAGGGAAACGTTAGCAAAGATTTGTGACACATGTTCCCAAAATGAGCAAATAAAATAATATAAATTGCTGTTGTCAGAAACCACCTGATTTTGGGGAAAATATCTATTTTGAACGTTACTATATTTAGAGTAATTGTTAACTTTTCCCCATTTCTATAGTCTCTGCCACAGACTTTGTTAAGATGTAAAGCAAACCTATAGCCACTATCAATGCACAGGACTGACTGGATTTGTTTGTACTATGCTAAGACTATTTAAGTAACCAAACTCATGAAAAATGGTTTTGTTTTGTTTTATTTCATATTCCATTATATAGTCAGTTGAGAAGTGTTAAAAACCTCTTTTCATTCTTATTCTAGCAATTTTCTGAAATGTAGTGGTATGGTCTGTGACCTAACATATTTAGTGTAAGCAAACAAGCACATATTTTCTTTTGGACATATAGGATCTGTATCTGTATTGGAATTATCTTAGTGAAAATAAATCCTTATAGTTTTGTAGCTGTGTTATAGGGTCTGTAGAAAGTACAAAAGAATTTTGTAATTCATTTATGGTCTCTGTCAATCTGTCTTCACTCATTACCTTTCTTTCTAGTTAACTAGATAAATAATGATATAAGATTTTAATATGTTTATTCTATAAGAATATTATTTTGGCAATTTTCATATAAAATGACCAAATATAGACTGCTATACAGTTAGAGTATCCTATATGGAAAATTTCAGAGACACAGTTGAAAAGAGTATTAACGAACTCTGTGGAACTGCCACCAGGACCAGCATACAGTTTCCCCTGACTGGCCTCTTCTTATAGTCTCTCCACCATCTGTACCTTAAACATGAAACAGCAGAAATACCAACACTCTGATGGTCAAAGATCTGAGTCCAAGATTTCATGTAGTCTTCGGAAGCCCCATAGATTCTCTGCAGCTCACCTTATCTGGCTCATGACGCATGCTTGATAACATAACTTTGAGTGCACTTTTCACATTATGAATCACAGTAAGTTAGACCCTAATTGTTGTCCAATGAGAATGCCCTGCATCCTTGGGTTATTTTTTTTTTTCTCTGCATAGACATTGGACATAATTTTCTTAAGCTACAAAGAGAAATTTTAGTCAGTTTAAAAAAAGAAATAGAATTCCAAAAGGTGCTGGGGCGGGTGGGGAGGGGGACTTAGGGGTTGGGTGGCAGTGATGTGAATTAGAGCTCATGCGTTGGTTACGTGTTTCTGTGTAGCAGGTTATCCAAACCTTAATAGGAGGATGTCCTCTTAAGTTCCTGGTGGATTACTGCTTAAATATACAGAATACTCTGTTAGTGTGCTATGGAGAACACCATGATGCAAAGTGTTGGAGCATCCCTGATTTGCCATGATGTGAGAGTAAATAAAGGACAATGCAAGTGGATGTCAAGTGGGTCTTGTCTACCGAGAGTCATTCTAGCTACAGTGGTCCTGGAAGACAAACAAAGACAAAGGAGCAAAATAAGTAACTTAGCAGCCTGATGCTTCAAACATATCTTCTCTTTCATGGTTCTGTAATGTCTTACACTCACAATGTGTTACACTTGTCTAATACATGGTACAAACTACAGACTCAATTATTCCTAAAATATAAAATAAAATAAAGGATAAACACACATAAGCCATTTGTTGAATAATGTTACAGATGTTGGCAACATTTTCACATATACTTATTCCTTGTATGGTCACATCCATACATATTTTCTTTTTCAACTATGTATTACAATGATTGGGCAAATATATTTTTTAAAAAAGCATGTGCAGAATAATAAAGAAGAATTGAGTTGATCAAAGAGGGGAAGAATTAAATAGTGCTCTGACATATGACATGATTGTGAAGTGTTCCAGCTTGGGAAGACTCAGGTGAGATATTTCTGAAAAAGATCTAACATCACATAATAAGACAGAGACAGCCTTTAATCCCAGCACCTGGGAGGCAGAGGCAGGCAGATCGCTGTGAGTTCGAGGCCAGCCTGGTCTACAAAATGAGTCCAAGACAGCCAAGGCTACACAGAGAAACTCTGTCTCAAAACAAAACAAAACAAAACAAAACAAAACACACACACACACAAAAAAAACCCCCAAAAAACCTAAAAACAACAACAACAACAACAACAAGACAGAGACAGACAGTACCCAGTCCAGGGAAAGTATACATAAAGTCTAGAGAAAACTGAGCCAATCAGAATAAAGTAGAAAAAACTGAGCCAATCAGAATAAAGTAGAAAAAACTGAGCCAATCAGAATAAAGATGTCTGAGACTTCAGTTATCATCCTTTCTCTGCATTCTCTCTTCTTTGGTGGCAGTAGATAGAAGTCAACAATAATGCTGAAAAACAAAACACCTAACATTCTTAAGGAATGAAAATGCAAATGGTACCAAATGGCCACTATCGAGTAAAACAGTGGACTATCTTCCAAGAAAGATGATCTACTTATTAATACATTTAGAGAAAATATTCTATTCAGGGAACAAAAAGCATCAAGAAGAAATTATCTGTTAGGTATTGTTAGCATCTATACAGCTAATATTCTTTTAAAGTTAGGGAAATATATTGGCTAAATGTTACAATTTTAAAAATTGTACTTTTTAAAAAAATGTCCACTTTTCAAATGAAGACATGGGGCTGTTGGGCCTTTTGGGGGAAAAAAATCAAGTTTCAACTTCCATAATAATGGAGAAATGAATCTTATAATCAAAACTGTACATATCTAAAACTTGGTTGAATGTCCATACACTTAAAAACCTGTGTGAATTAGAATAGTGTGTTGCTTTTCGTTTCACCTGCTGGCTGTATTTCATTCATTAAAATGCAAAGCATAAACTGGAAAATTTCATAGATTCAAAATACATTTCCCTTGGTGTCAAGGCTTTTTCACAGGAAAAAGCAGATAATTAGTATCAGGTGAGCATACGGAAGAGACTCAGTTTGCCTTCTTGGAAAAAATTGAACTACTGATTTGAATAAATGAGTAATATGTAAGCTCACGTAATAAATATGTATTAAAACCACTCTAAGTGCTAACTCCTGTTCCCTGAACTCAAAACACATAGTGAGGAAAATACCACTGCTACTTCTTTGGGGAGTGTGAGTTTTGATGGAGGAAACATTAATCAGTTCTGATGACTAAATGCATTAGTCATTAGGCAACTTATGACACAGCTGCACACATGATTTGAGCATATTCTTTAGGACACATGGGCTTAATTAGCTCCTTACTTTCTAATGCCATGCAAATTTGTCATTAAAAGGAACTGTAAAGTCCTCTGATATTTAAAATAGAACACATGTGATTTTTTTTTTCAAAAACCAGGATTCCCACATCTTCTCTCCATGGTGAACCCTCAAACTCTGCAAAAAGCCATTATACTGCATTCAAGGTATTGTTCTATAACTTGGTGACTTAGCAGTAAGTAAAGTGAGCCATGGGCCTGCTTCCATAAACTTCTTGCTAACATTGAGCACTATGAGAGACAGATACTGTAGTTTCATGAGCACCTTTCATGCCTGTAACTTGAATTTGTTTCCAGAGGTAGAGGTGGATAAAATCAGATGTCAGTGTCAAACACAGGAGTCACAGCCTCCAAGGTTAACCAGGCCTTTTCAAATTCAGTTTTGTGTCATTAACAAAAATAGATTTTTTTTGGCATTTAGCATATTACTGTCCTGTTTTGTTTTTTAGTTTTAGTTTTAGTGGTTTTTTTTTTTCATGTGATAGTAATCCTAGTTTTATTTTAGTTCCTTCCTTTCTTTCAGAGTTCATGTAAGTGGGGGAAACAGCCTCCTGGCTCTAGGTTCACCATGCTGCTGGCCTCCTGAGATCTGAGCATGATTCAATGTGTTAAGTCAGGAGCCATGGTGTTCTTAGAGGGCCCCTCAGGAGCATCTTCCTAGTCCTCCAAAGAGGGCATCTCAGATACACTGCCTGTTGTGAAGGAGAAGAAACAAGCTGTGCAGGTTTTTTTTTTTTTTTTTTTTTTTTAAAGATGAGGAGTAAGAGCTTTCCTACAGGAGATGAGCTGAATAAAGTTACAATAGGGGAAGTTTCTCATTAGAGATGGTACCTACGTGTCATTTGTAACCAGATGTGGCAAAGAAAGTGGAGAGCTGCCATTCCAAACAGCTCCAACACTACTAAAGATAATACTTGGGAAAGTTTACTATGCACTCCTGCTGTTGTGCTAAGATATCTTGAGAATTGTCTCTTTTAACTCTTCAACTTCTTTGTGAAATGCCTTTATCAAAGGGGGAATTTAAGCTAATTAACGCAAATAGCTTATCCAATTTCAATTATCAGAGGAGTTGTAGTTTTAGAAGCTCATGCAAACACTCTCAGTCTAGGATTCGCGCCCAAACTACTAATTGCATCTACAAACCACGTGGCTTTCAGAACACCGGGACTACAGAGGCTATGGCAACTGCTGTCAGTGGCATATCTAGTCTTCACGCCTGGAACTCCAGAGATGAGAAATTAGAGTAATAAGTGAAGTAGAGAACAAACCAGGGATTCTGTCATAAAAGAATTTTATGTTACAAGGCTTAGACTTTTGGTTTGAAAATATAGTACTTACAAAATGTGATTGTAGGGCTGGAGAGATGGCACAGTGGTTAAGAGCGCCGTCTGCTCTTCCAGAGGTCCTGAGTTCAATTCCCAGCAACCACATGGTGGCTCACAACCATCTATAATGTGATCTGATACCCTCTTCTGCAGATAAAGCACTCATGTGCAATTAAAAAAAAAACAAAAAAACAAAAAAACCAAAATGTGATTGTATTAGAATCTCAGATGTCACTAAGATATACAACACATAAGGCTCAGGGAAGACTGCCTCAGCCGGTACGGAAAGGCTGTGAGAGTGGAGGACCTAGATTCTGCAAGGAAATTGCCTTCTGTTTATGAAACAGAATGGTAAAATGGCCACAATATGGTCATCTAAAGAAGACATACACACTGATAGCACTAGCTGACATGTCAGTGAGGATGGGAGAACCTCATGAGTTCCCATCCCTTGATGAAGGGGTACAGGCAATAAATGCTGATGGAGCAAGAATTAGTCTTCACCAGCATTGAGCCCTCTGATGGCCTACGTGATTCCAAGGAGTTAGCCCTAAACACACATATGATTCAGCAGGCTCTATTACATATACATATACATATACACATACACACATAGACACATATACATATATACACACACATATGTGTTATATTACATATACATTACATATACTTATACATACAGATATATATGTGCATGTGTGTAATAACAATAATGAATAGATAATTTTGAGGGGGACTAGGGGCACTGGGAAGAGTTGGAGTGAGTAAATGTTATAAATACAGTAGTCATCTAAGAAATTTCACCCCCTTAAAAAAATAACTGATCACCAGGTAACACTAGTACTAAGTAACTGCCAATTACTGACAGTAAATAATATTATTTGATTCATTATTATATCATAAATTTTGTAGTATGCTTGGGATTCACCAATAGGATAATTTTCAGTAATATAAATACAAATAAAATACCATAATTTATTAACATAATAATAGTCTTTAAAATCTTATGAAAAAAATCACTTTTTGTGTAAATGCCATACATCAGATATATATTTTAGTGAATAATTTAAAACTTTAAATTATACAAGTGATTATATAGCAACTGTTTTTAGTTTTTAAAGAACTCCTGGTATGAATCTAAGGTTGACTGACATAAATTTATTATATTGCTATAGTTCAGAGGCCATTTATATTGATTTAATTTAGATTGTATTACTTAAAATAACACACTTGTTTGTAAGAATCATTCATTGCTGGTGGTAATACACAGTTGTTTGTTAGCTCTGTAAGATATTTTGGCAGTTCTTTGCAAAGTTACACAGAAGATCAGTGTACAAAGGAGAAATCATGCTTCCAGCTACTTACTCAAAATAATTCTGATATTTTTCTTCTCACACAAAAGCCTGTGGATAGCAGTTTTATCCACAACTAACAAATATTTGAAAGAGTTAGTTGCCTTTTGATAGGATAACATATAAAGAAGTAATATATCCATACATTGAATGCCACATGACGATAGCAAAGAAATGAGTTTTTAAACACAAAAGACACAAAGAACCTTAAGACCATTCTGCTCAGAAAAAGCAACAGTCTAGTAAGCACCTGTTTCATATATTTGCAATCATATAAGGAAATGGAAAAGACAAGACAATAAAAAGGCCATTGATTTGCAAAAGTAAGTGGTAGGTCGGGGCAGACATATGTAAGCAGTGATTCACCTGTAACACGAATGTTAACACTACCCTGTATGGTATGGTGTGGTGAGATGTGACCTTGTTAAAGTTGGCATTAATAACAGACAAAACATTAATTAGTCTGGGTGAGGGAACACAGAAAATAATTTCTCTGCGACCTATACCCACACTAAATAATGAAAAATGTCCAAATTTTAAAACCCATACACTTTTATTTAGGGACCACTTTTTGAAGCAACATACACCCAACACAACTGATTTCTAAAATAAGAATAGTCAGTATCCTTCACAATTCAGGTGGTTTGAGTGTTTTCTCTCCAAGTCTTTATTCATTTCAGAAACAACTCCTAAAGTCGAATGACTGTCCCCGAGAGGCCTCAAAGCATAACCCTGAAAGAATCTGACCTTGACCTCACTATACTCAAAGCGTGGCATACTTTTCAGGATGAAGGGCTGATTAAGAGGGTGTGGAATAGTAAATACTACAGAAACTGCTGCCAGAGATTTTCTGAGCAGCCATCAAAATGTGATGACTTTTCATTATCTAAATGATTTATGTTTCCAGTAATGATAATAATGTGAAATTAAACACACATACACATACATATAAATAGAACTGGAGAGAGGAATCAGCAGTTAAGAGCATTAAGGGTACTATTGCTCTTGCAGAAGACCCAGTTTGATGCCCAGCACCCAAATGGAGACTTACAACTATACATAATGCAAGTTTCAGAAGATCTTATGTCTTTTCCTGAGTTCTGGGGTTATGAAGAAAGAACATTGAACCCAGACATACCTATAGGGAGAACTCTCATGCACATAAATAAAAATAAATAAATCTAAAAAAATATGCCTGCATGTGCCTGGGGGGAACGCACACAGTCAAGCTCATATCTGCATCCATAAATAGCATTTGTCAAATTTTGTTTAAAGACATAGATTTATTTTTAGCTATTTGAGAATTCTGCACATATAATTCCAGAGTTGTGGAGCCCAGTCCCAACAGATACATCTACAAACAACCCATTTACTTAAGACCCAGGGATCATTGAGGAAAGGGATTGGAGTGGTTGGAGTGTGGTGTGGGAGGTTCAGGGAGTTTGCGGTAAGACTGGTCTTCTAGGAATGTCCAAAACTATACACCTAAAGTCTCAGCAACATGGCTGCCTAAATATGAGCTGAACAAAACCAACCATAGGAATGACTACTAGGAAAGCAGGGACTCTGATGAGGCCTCAACCCTACACAAAGGAGTGTAGGCACCTAAGAAATGCTGAAGGGAGGTCAAGTCATCTTCCCAATGGAAGACAAACTAATTGCTTATCCAGCACCAAATAATCAGCCCTACACATGCACATACAAGTAACATTATATAAACTGAGCAGGTTCTATGTAGGAATATGTATGCAACAAATGAATGAAGAGGCCGTGCCTTTGAAAAAGAGCAAGGAAAAGGATATGGCAGGGATTGCAGGGAGGAAAGGAAAGGAGGAAATGATGCAATTATGTTTTAATCTCAAAAAGTAGATTGAAAAAAATGTAAAAGAAACAACAGAAAGAAACTCAAGATGACGCAGGCTCTGCATCAGTCCTGAATGCTCTTCTTTCACTTGTATTTCTCCCAGGAAAAACAGAAAATAGTACTTACTAAAGATGCCTCGCTTATATAAATATTTTCCATTAAAAAATATACTATCTATGCATATGTTTCAACTTGGCCGATCTTGTATCTGGGCATGACAACTCTCATCTGGGAAAATAAGTTGTGTAAAAGATATCATGTCTGGGGTCTCCTCTGTGCCCCAAGCACAGCTGCATCGTATTAACGCATTTAAAAAAAAAATTTATAGTCCTGAACAAAGTGTCAGTGGATTTCCACTGGCTGTATTGTATCAGACTTTGTTCTGGCTTGAGGAAAAAAATGTTAAAAGTTACATTAATATCATTTCGTAACATCATTTACTGTTGCCAATCAAATGATTTGAAACAATGTAGAAATTTCAGGGAGCACTATCCAATTACATATCTTACAGACTTTTCCTCATTTGCGCTCTTTATTATTTCTCAGCTGTTACTGTCCATATTGTACTTTACAGTGGTGATTTTCAGGATTTGCTACAGTGCTTTCTTTGTACCTGGCTTCTATGGGGTCAAATGAGTCAGATGTCCTCTGAGCAACTCAGAAGAAAGGGAGAATTCACAGTCATAAAGATCCATGGATGATTGGTTCTAACACTCACATGGACACTAAATCTGAATGCTCAACTCCCTTCAACAGAGTTTCATAATATTTTCATATTATCTACTAACATCCTCTTGCCTCCTTTTAGTCATCTCTTGATGACTTATGTCATCTAATACATTGCGATGCTCAGTAAAAATAGGCGGTGTTCAATGTTAGAGGTTGGATTGATGTACTTTGATGCTAATTACTGCTTGCTGTATCTGTGCCCCACCTGTACCTTGCTTAAGAGCCTAACCTGTTTGACCAATAAAAGGCCATCACACATAGGCAGGGCAAATGGGATAGGCGTGGCTAAAGTTGCAGGGCTTGGAGAGACAGAGAGAATCTTGGGAGGAGAACAGACAGAAGAGGTATGGGATACCTGCTCCACTATGGGAAGTAGTTTAGGAAATTAATATTTGCTGTGACCCAGGTTAAATTAAATAAGGCTATTTTAAAATATAGCATATCTGTGTCTTGACTGATTGCTAGTGGGTTAGAAAATACTGCCGAAATAATAGTTTAGACCTAATAATAAAATTATTAGGCCATACTGGTAATTAACTGCAAATAGTTCAATGCAGAACGTTTTTCAGTGTTTCTTTCTTTGGTTTACTCTATAGATGTGGCTAGAGTGGTGTTACTGTCTTTGTGCCCCTGCACATCTAGAATGTTTATTAGCTTGCATGTGCACTATTTTCCCCAACAGCTGCCTTTGTTTAACTCTGTGGTCCTCTGTGCATGTACTCACAGTTGTTGAGTTACCTGATCCTGGAGAACATAGCTTTCCTTGGATTCTGACTGCAGGGTCCCTTCTTTCCCTCCTACAGGAATGGTCATTGTTTACCACTACCATGGATTCCTTGATTATTAACTGTTTTATCTTGGTTCCTCTATTGGCTGACCATATCTTCTCACATACTGTTTGCCCACGCATCTTCAGTTCAAAGATGCTGTCAGTTTCTGCTCAAACTTTAAGCCATACTCAGTACCGAAAACAGCAAATGAGAACTGCTATATACTAAAAGTTTATTATGTCGCCAGTGTAGTGTTCTATTAAGAGAGTAGAAAGCTTTTCTTGCAAATAATCATGACTGTCGGCCTCTGTTTCTCTGAGCTCCGGGGGAGCTTGCTCAGGAATGGTCCAAGGCCTGTGCACACTGCGATGGAGCAGTGTGGGGGTCTTAGCACCTGAAACCATGAGACTTTAATTGAACACAGCTGCAACTCTCCTGGAAGGGAATAGAGGCTTTTAGCCAGATTCCCTCTCTCAGGAAGAGAGAAACCAAGTACTCAAGCCTCTCTTCAGAAGAGGTCCCCCGCTGCTTCTCATAAGCTGGGAGGGAAGTATCCGCAGTACCAGGGGTTGGACTGTGTGGGAGGCAGTTGCCTCTGGAATCAGGAGACACAAGGTGACAGTCGGAAAAGCGAGGAGGTAATCTTTATTGTGCATTCTAAGCCTAGTGCATTCAGTGTAGAAGGGGCGTCTAAGCCAAGTCAAAAATTAAAAGACAAAAAGGGAGCAAAAGGACAGACAGGAAGGTTGAAAAGGACCACAAAAGCTCTAAAAGAAGGACTACAAAAGTCCAAAAAGGCTCAAAAAGGTAGGACGAGAAGAGGACCACAATGGTACAAAAGGACAGAACCATAAAGGCTAATCCAGGGGGCGGGGTTTGCCCTGGGAGTTGAAAGAAGAGAACCTGATGGTGGTTTATAGCAGATATCTTGAAAGCCTTATCTCGAGAGGGAGAAGCCGACCTCGGTAATCCAGAGTTGGCTTTGAAGTTTTTATCAGAGCAGGACCAGGTCTGTGACACCTCTTAGCAGATGGGATCTAGGTGCCTTCTGGGATCCAAAGGGAGTCATCCCTTCTTCTGAGCGCATTAGAACAGCTAACTGGAGGAGATAGGGCTTCGACCTTGCCCAGCGATGCCCCACACATGACACTGTCTGAAGCTTGTTGCACACTGTGAGAAGCTGATTATTCTGAAGTTTGCAGAAGTTGAATCACTTCTCAGGGTCATGCTTCAAGCTCAACACTTAGGACTCCAACGTTGAAATCTTTCAATTGTTACATGAATCTACTTAAACATTTACAGCACTCCTGTCCAAATATCAAATAAACCCACATTTTAAAGTTGCTAAGAAGAATTTGTAGTTGAGAAAAATGAAATCACAACTGACTTTTCAAAAGCGTAAAATTCCATACCATCTCTATATAAGACGCCAAGGCGGGTATTTATATTTCTTAGACTGACAGTGTAAATTTTTACAGCTAATGTCAAAACCATATCTTCCACATGGACACAAGTAGCCTATCAGACCTATAGTTTGAGAGTTAATTCATTAAATTGCTTCACATGATGAGGCAAAATATTCAACTACTGTTTTCTAAGTCAGGTCCCCGCTATGTACCCCTGGTTGGTTTAGAATCTGCAGTTCCTCTATCCTAGGCCCCCAATTGCTGGGTCTATAACATTATGCAATCATGTGCTACTTCAAATTCCTAATTTTCTATATCTTCATTCATAGGAAAGTAAACAGCAATACATAGTTCATGAACATATGGATTGGCTCTAAAAATGCCTCTCCAACTCCCACGTATTAGGGACTTAGATTCCAGATAATGGGATTTTTCAGAGGCAATTGGAAAACACTTTATCCTCTTCAATGCATTGACCCACTCATGAATTCATGCCCCAGTGGACTAGAGTAGGAGGTTGGAAGTGGCTATAAATAAGTCACTGGCCACTTATCGCTTACAGATATACCTTGTCCTCTGTCCCTGCTTCCTGGCCTTCATGTGTAAGTGCACTTCCCTCTCCACTGTAATATTCATCCAATTCATCAGAGGCCAGAAACAGAGGTTCAAGGGATTGTGGGCTGAAATCTCTAGACCTGTGATCCAATATAGAGCTTTCCAACTTTGATGTTCCTATGTCATGTATTTTATCACAGCAATGCAAAATGATTACCACAGACTTACAAAGTTACTGAAACTTCTGGAAAAGAGCAGCAAACAAGCAAAAGTAACTAACAGATAAGGTTGAAGCCTTGGCATCAAGCTTATATGATTTCCTGCTGGAATACTAAATGGATCCAATATTTCTGTAGAGAAAGGACATAAATTTTAGGCAGTAATAACTAAACTTATTTTGGACATCAATGATCCACTGTGGTATAAAACATCAACGTATATAAAACTTATCCTGGAGGATGTTTGTGGCTTGGGTATGAGTTAATGTCTCTGAAAATGCATGAATTTTTATATCCATCCCTTTTCCCACTTTCTGCATTTGAGTAGTACAGCAAGGGAAATTGGACTTCTGTGGATGTCTTACATATTTCTTGAGCTCATTGTTACAACTGTATGAAGCAGAGGCAAGAAAACTGAACCTCTGAAAAAGCTACAATTTTACAAAATTGAAAGTATCCAATTCCAGTTGACTGAATGCAGTACCAGGAATATCGTTTTAATTATTCTGCAGTTATTATAGCAACAAGGCAATATGTTCTACTTTTCTATTTAGAAAGAGTTGATGAGACTATATGTCTGATTATTGGAGAAGTCTGATTTTGGGTCAAACTCTACAGAAGGCAGAACAGTCCTCAAGGAGACCCATGCCCTAAGCTATAAACCTGAGAATACATTACCTAACTAACAGGAATTAATGTAGCAATTAGCTGACCTCAAAATAGGAGGTTTCTCCAGGAATGTCCAGATGTGACTGATGTAATCACACAGGTCTTCAAATGTGGAAGAAAGGAGGGAGGAGAGCCAAAGACAGAGTTATGCATTGATGAAAGACTAGGTCAGTCCTCTTTGATATGGAGATGGAAGTTAGACTATCAGCCACATGGCATGGGCAGCCCAGAACTACTGGAGTATAGAAAAGCCCTATTCTACTCCAGAATTTCCATAAAACAATGCAGTTCTGCCTGCAACCCCTCCCAGTTTAGCCAGATCAGTCCAGAATCTTATTGGCAGGTCTATAGGACAGAGCTATTAAGTCTTGGAACAATTTAATGAATTTTGAGAAAATAGAATTTCAGCACTATATGAAACTAATGTAGACTATAACAATACCTTTGATACCAATACCCAGGGTGTGAAGGTTGAATCAATGGCTTAGGTAGAAAGAACAGCTTTGGAAAATCCTTATGCACCTCAGTGTCAGACAGATGAGCTCTTTGCCACTGATACCCTTAAGAAACATCATCCAGAATGTCCAATGGGGTGCGGAAAATGCTCTCTTACCTCAGGGAATGCTTACTACAGGGAAAATGGGCTAAGAGGGCAAAGAAAGAGCTTTTCTATGGCAGGCTTTTATGAATATATTGTGCTTTCTCAGCAGTTTTAAGCCACACTGTCATTCTGTGGCTACATCTGTAAAAACCGGTTACAAAAATACAGATTACACCAAAGCTGAAGAACTCAGAAACAATGTATCATGTGCAGCTAACCCTACCTTTTAATCTAACACTAAACCAAAGCATTTGTTAGGGGAAAAAAAAAACCAGGATGAAGGTTGACTCATTCTATTTCAGGAACTAGTAAAAAAAAATGGCAATTAGTACTTTTGGTTAATTATGTACTTGGGGCACAGGCTACTCTTTTGAGTGGTTCTGCTTCATTCCTGAGCCAGTTAGCCAAACCCGGATGTTTTATTTTTTATCTAATATAATAAGAAAGGAAGCAGTCACAAGCCGAGGACCTGAAGTGCTCTGGACATCAGGCACATCAGAGCTAGGGTGCTGTAAATAATGCTTGCACTCTTTGTGTTTCTCATGATAATGGATGCCTGCGTATAGTGTTTCCTCACAGCATTTTTCTATTGTGCCATGATAACCACTTTGAGAAAGATGTGCTGTGCTTTGACCCAGGATTCTGAGTCCTCAGGACACATCTCATTTTCTGACTTTCTCAGTCCTATACTCTTTGTCGTTCTTTAGTGTCTGGAGGCTAGAATTTGGAATGTGTTACACAAGGCTTCTGCTCTAAAAAACCACTGCAGATGTGTGTGTCAGGACATAGGATTCTGAGATGCAGCCACATTGCTTTCCTTGCTAATAATTCTAGCAGAAGTATACTACAGAATACATCTGGAAGATACTCTTTAATGAAATGCAAATTCCTCAGAAAGAGTACCTATATCTGTGATAAATATTTTATATATGCATTCACCAACTTGCTTCAGAATTTTGGGTAATCACCCAAGAAAACAGGAAACAACAGCAACAAACAAACAAACACCCGCAGTATAGATAAAGGTGGAATTAATAACTGAGAAATGCCTTCTGGAGAGCTGAAATGTGAGAATGACTTCCTGGCCTGGAAAAGCCTCACTCAGGTCAGAAATGGAAATGCCCAAGTGTTCTGTCACTGGATCACATATTACAGCTTTTAAATAAAATATTTTCTTCTATGTAAATGGAATCATGGGCATATATTCTTTTTCTTTCAACTAATCATTCACTCCACTGCCTATAAGATAGTTTATAAACATTGAAAAATACAGTCTTCTAGTTCCATCCTGGAAGCTTTTACAGATTTAACGAGTATACTTAATTAAAATATAATTACATCATTTCCTCCCTCTCTTTTTTTTAATTAATTTATTCTTGTTATACCTCAATGGTTATCCCATCCCTTGTATCCTCCCATTCCTCCTTCCCTCCCATTTTCCCCTTATTCCCCTCCCCTATGACTGTTCCTGAGGGGGATTACCTCCCCCTGTATATGCTCATAGGGTATCAAGTCTCTTCTCAGTAACCTGCTTTCCTTCCTCTGAGTGCCACCACGTCTCCCCCTCCAGGGGACATGGTCAAATGTGAGGCACCAGAGCATGTGAGAAAGTCATATCCCACTCTCCATTCAACTGTGGAGACTGTTCTGACCATTGGCTAGATCTGGGTAGGGGTTTAAAGTTTACCGCCTGTATTGTCCTTGGCTAGTGCCTTAGTTTGAGCGGGACCCCTTGGCCCAAATCTGCCTATCATAATGTTCTACTTGTAGGTTTCTAGGACCCTCTGGATCCTTCTACTTTGCTATTCTCCCATGCTTCTCTCATCTAGAGTCCCAATAGGATGTCCTCCCCTCTGTCCCAGTTTCCTGGTAAGTGAAGGCTTTCGTGGGACATGCCCCTTGGGCTAGTATGCAGATATAAGTGAGTATATACCATTCATTGCTGGTGGGAATGCAAACTAGTACAGCCACTTTGGAAATCTATCTGGTGCTATCTCAGAAAACTGGGAATAGGACTTCCTCAAGATCCAGCTATTCCACTCCTTGGAATATACCCAGAAGATGCTCCAGCACACAACAAGAAAATTTGCTCAACCATGTTCATAGCAGCCTTATTCATAATAGCCAGATCATGGAAACAGCCTAAGTGTCCCTCAGTAGAAGAATGGATAAAGAAACTGTGGTACAAATACACTATGGAATACTACTCAGCTATTAAAAACAAGGAATTCCCGAAATTTGTGGATAAATGGATTGAGCTAGAGATGATCATAATGAGTGAGTTAACCCTCTCTCTTTTTCTACCCCTTCATATCTGCCCCTCCTGAGCCCTTCGGAATTCAGTCACCTCTTCTTTGATTACTATTACACATACATATACATAAAACATATAAATACAACCTGCTGAGTCTTTTCAGTGTTACCTGCATTTATATGTTTCTAGGGATAACCGCGTCGTATATTGGAGTACCAATTCCCAAGTAAGACCAATTCCCCCATGCCCAGCAGTTAATTGCTTGAAGCTTTTACTGTAGAGTTGAGCCCTCATGAGACTTCCCTTATCTACCCTAAGCTGTCAAACTGGTGTTGAAACTGCTCAGGCCTTGTTGACACCACATGTTGAGATTCAATGAGTTGAAGCTTTCCCGTCACAGCTGAAAGGCATGGTATCACAGCAGACTTCTTGGTCCTCTGGATCTTACAGTCTTTGTGTGTGTTCATGAGCAATGTTCCCTGAGCCTTAGGTGCAGGAGTTGTAGTTAAGATTTTTTAACTGGCAATAGGCACTTCAAAGTCAGTTATTCCCTATATTTGGGTCATTACGGCTTTCTGTAATGGACTCCTTCTAGTGACAAAAAAAAAAAAAAAAAAAAAAAAAGAAATTATTTCATGAGGGATGAGATCTACACTTATCTGTGGATACCAGTACAAGCATTTAAAATGCAGCTAGAAACTGTGCTTGTTTAGGAAAGTGGTGTTAGTAGACTCTCCTATAAGTTTCATGACCTCACCAGCCATCAGCTGTGTTTGCAGTACCAGAGGTGGTACCCTCTTGTCAAGCTGCTCTTTAGTCTAATTAGAGAGCTGTTGGTTACTACCCAAGGTATAAGTGCCACTAATTCCTGCACCTTTGGAGCTATGTGCAGTTCTCCTCATTGTTGAAGTTCATGGTCAGAACAGAGCACTCTCCTGAATAACAGCATTGATGATTTTGTTTTTTCTTTTGCCTTAATCACTTTCTCTTTATTCACTCTTTTGAGTGGACTGTAAGCCTGCTGGCAACAGCTACATTCTGCACATTAGCCATCAAAAGATTATTTTATAAGTCTTCAGAAGTAAAAGCAACAATGTGAATTGTTGGGTATCTACCTTATATTAAGTTTCTGTGGTCTGGTGGGCAGTGTATGAGCTGACTTAGTTGTGGTCACTCATGCATAGAAGAGAATGTTAAACCTAGCCTGTGATGTTTCCTGCGCGCAACGTGTGGCAGATGATCTAACAGGAGAAATGAAGGACAGCAGGTTACCAAGAAGAGACTTGATACCCTATGAGCATATACAGGGGGAGGTAATCCCCCTGAGGAACAGTCATAGGGGAGGGGAATAAGGGGAAAATGGGAAGGAGGGAAGAATGGGAGGATACAAGGGATGGGGTAATCTTTGAGATGTAACAAGAATAACAATAATAAAAAAAAAGAGTCATTTCAGCTTATGGTTTCAGATGTTTCACTCCTTGACTTGCTCATTTGCTTTCTGTGAAACTGGAAACACCTCACGGCCTGAGACCACTGGTAAGCAGAGGAGATGCTGGACCTCAGGTAAGCAGAGGCAAGCAGGGAGACACCAGACACCTTCCCAAGGCATTCACCCAATGATTTACTTTCTTCATTTCCATTCTACCTCCTGTTTGTTTATCAATGGATTAATCCAATATTGAAATTCATGTCCTCACACCGGAGTCTGCTCCATGTAGTACTACTGGCCATGGACCAAACTTCCAATCATGAGCCACTCACTGAGAGGACACTATATATCTAACCAGTAGCATCGCACAAAACATTAGTCAAGGGCAAAGTGCACCCATTTCAAGATACGACGTTCATATCTAACCCACGATATCCATAAAATATTAGTATAAGGTAAAGATCATGCATTTCAAGAAAATAAATTATGTGTGTAAAGAGGAGGGGCATATTTAGACTTTGTCTTGTAAAAGAGTTAGAAATATTTGGAAGTGGTACATTTTATATAAGAATCTTCTTTCAAAACTTGGCATTCTAATGTGCTGCCAGATTGTAGGAAGAAAGCAAGAGCCACTCTCTTAGAAAGGACATGTTTATTCAGGTGGCCGCCATCTCCAAAACTAGGGCACTATGGGAACATGCATTTCCTCCTGCCAGTTTCAAATAAGAAGACGGTTCCAACTTTCTGCTTCTTGCTCTTAGTCCATGTTTCCTTTTCAGTGACTCATTAACTGTGTACACACATACACCATGCAGCAGATGTGTTGCTTTTGAGACTAGGATAAAGTAGTGATAAGCCTGTATATGTGTGTATATATATATATATATATATACACACACACACACACATATATATGTATATATATCCCACACTCAAAGAGAATTGTAGTGTAATGAAATGTTCGTGGTTTTGATGCATTTTATTTCATTCAAAGTGGGATATATAATTTAAATATATATATATTCATTTTTCTTTTCTTTTTCAAGACAGGGTGTCTCTGTGTAGCTTTGCTTGTTCTGGAGCTTGCTCTTTAGACCAGGCTGGCCTCCAATGCATAAAGATGTGCCTAGTTTTGCCTCCCAAATTCTGGGATTAAAGGTATGCACCACCACTGCCCAGCCTTTTATATTTTTTGTGGTATTTGGGAGTTGAATAATGAGCTGAAGTGTTCCAGCTCATGGTGCTACTAATCTAAATTGAAAGCCCCACAATAGCTCTCTGAATAGGGACACTTGTTTTCCTTACTTTGAACCTAACTTTACAGGCCAAGCAATAGGGGAGAAAATGTATTCATGGCCTCTCATGAATGATGTAATGAAGCTGTGATTCATAATGAGAATAGGTAAGAAAAAGACCGTTGCTCCTCTAATGCCTTTCTGAGTACGAAAAATTACAATATCTACTGCTTCACATGCTTTTCTCTGGAAGAGAATATGCACTAACAGCCACCAGCAGATTCTGCTTTTCCTATATCACTGGGAGCATATTAGGCTCAGAAGAAATTAAATTCTAAAATAGTATATTTAATTGATTGTCTAACAAATCTGTTTTATGGATATTGCAATTTCATTTTTTAATAAATAAAAATTGCATAAGGCAAATAAATAACCTTTCTCAAGCCAATATTCTCTTTCTTTGGGATAAAAAAATAACTCCTAAATTTTAATATTTACCCACACTCTAAATAAAAAAATTCTGTTTGTATGTCAACCAAAGGCAAAGTAGTTAGCTAATATATGCCACTATCTTCATGGAATAATTTATTGCAAGGGAAAACACGCAGTAACGGATCACTCTGAATGCATAAATTATGTGCCTACATGAGTCATAACTGTATTTTTCACATAAACATGAAAAATAAATGCCTTCAGGATACAAACCAGGTTTGGTCAATAATTACTCACAAAAATTAAAAAGTGCCCAAGAGGCCAATCAAGTGTTGGGATATTTAAAAACCTTGAGCTAAATTTTTGATTGTAAGGAACTATATAATAAGCTTTCTTAATCTAGCAATTGCAATGCTTTACTACAGAAGTCTTGTTAAAAACTGAAAAATTAGGCATTGGCACACGTGTGTGCACTAGTTTCCCCTTGTCCCTCTGTGAATGGTGTGTGGTAATAGCTGTCATGGAGGCAAGCTGCTGCAGAACTGCCTGGCGCTGGCTTTGACATTCACAGTTTCTCATATCTCAACTTTATCACTCTCTCCCTGTAATACTTTACATATAAATGGAGAAAGAGAGATAAACTGGCTGAATTAAAAAGGGATTTTTGGGCTGGGGAGATTCCTTAGCAGGTAAAGGTGCTTGCTGCCCAGCCCTATGACCTAAATTCAAATACATTTACAGAATAGAAGTTTATAAGTTTAGACAGCAAAATTTTAAATTGACTAGTACCAAGGTCCCAAATAATCATTCATTTATTATCATACATCAACTCTCTACTGTGTTTGAAATAAATAGAACATTATCGTTATTTTCAAGAAATGTACTATTTAATGAAACAAAATAAACATATAATCAAGTAATCACCATTGGATGCAACTGTTTATTTGAGGGAACTCTATCCTAAACACATGATAGTGTAAATAACAAAAATGGATAGTAACTACTTCCAATAGTTACAAGTAAAAAGAGTATATTTGAGACATACACTTAAACGTAAGTATATTTCATGTATTCATGGAAAATAAATTATAAACATGAACTAGGGAACATTAAACACTCTGGTCAACATACTTGGGAATCCCTAGTTGTTCAATATGACTGGTGTTTACAAGCAACATGAAACCACAAAACAAGAAGGCTGGAACCTCAACAGGAGTGGAACATTAATCTTATATTTGAGGTGACACGGTTTGTTTTAGTTTTGTATGGGGAGATAACCACAGACATATGTAGCTATGTAAGTTAAAATGTTAATTATTATAACTAAGTGTAATAAACATTCACTTCCACACTCTGAGCTGCATTTCAGTTGCTCACTAGCTACTTGCACTGACCGCTCAAGGAGGTGTAAATATCAAATATAGATGATGTTATCTGAAGTTTCATCGGATGCAGTGAATTGTGTAATATGGGAACCTTAAACCCTCACCAAAGAGACCAGAGTAATGATTTTTAGTTTTAACTGAAAGGGCCCAGGCTAAGATGGTTTTAAATAGGAAAAAACATTTTTCAGTTAAATAAAGTACATAACTATTAGTTCAGTGTTAGGTTTTCAGCTGATCAAGAAGCTAAATGATTGTTTTTGTCTCCTTTGTTCAGCCCATGCTCAGGCAGTCCTGGTGAGACTTTATGGGTGTGGCTTCTAACATTCCTAGAAGACACAGCCTCACAGCAAACTGCTCCACTTCTGGCTCCTACAGTCTTTCCCTTCCCTTTCCAGAGTTGTTTTGTAAATGTATCCCCTGGGACAGGGCTCCAGAACTCTGCATTTTAATTGGTTGTGGTTTTATCTGATATTCTCCATCTGTTGTAAAGAGAGGATTCCTTAATGATGAGCGAGGATGACATTTGTGTGAGGGTATAAGGGAAAAATTTGGGATCATTGTAGTTTTATAAATAAGACACAACCGACTGAGGAAATCCTGTAAGCTTTACCCCTCCACAAGGAACTACAGGAAACGAAGGCATGCAAAGAGGCAGAGAGATAGTCTTCCCCAGGGAAGAGCGTACCAACTGGTTATCACCCAATAAATGGACAGCACTGACCACATGCATATAAGGAATTTTATACAGACTGAACAGGTTCTATTTTTGCAATTATGAATATATGTTTATTTATGTGTACAAAATGTATAAAACAATAATTAATGAGCGAAGACGCCATGAATTTGAGAGACAGCAAGGAAGTATACATAGATGGTTTGAAAGGAGGAAAAAGAGGGAAGGAATGATGTAATTAAAAAAGTAATAATAAAAATAAAATGTTTGAGCAACATTCCTAAATAGGACGTCTATATCAATGTGCCCACTCTGAAGGCTCAGAGACTTGTTTAAAGAGGTACGGAAGAATTATAAGAAATGGAAAGGACTAGAGTTTAACACTCTGCTCTGAGTGCTACAGGACACCTCAACGCTCCTAAGCTCACAGCAGTTCTGCTTGCCTGCGTAAGACATACACAAGATCAAGACAGTAAGCATTCCAGCCTGAAAAGGAAATAGCTCTTTATCTTCAACTTTATCTTTATCTATCTTTATCTTTATATCTTTTTTTTTTCTCTTTATCTAACTGAGGAGCTACAGAAGGCTGTTGACTTCCAGGTATCAAAGAATCAGTTTCTTTACAGGTGTGCCCACTTGTAGGTCAAGTGTGCTTTAGTGGCTGGTCGATCCCACATCAGGAGCATGAGGATGGATAGCAAAAACTAAACTCTATGGGTTGTTTAAAAAGCGAGGGCATCAAGCTAGGGGAAGTAGAGAGGCAAGGTTGATAATGGGAATAATTAGAGGGAAGAATCGAGTGTGAAATTAAACATACATTGTATAAAAGTTTCAAAGAACTAAAAAGCATTAAAATACATATGTCAAAACATAAAAATAATTGAACTAAAGGTCATAATTACGTTAAGCTGCTGCCTGTGATCTGTATGTACTTTTGGAGATTTTTAAGTAGCAGATGCCATAATGAATTGTTTGCATGGATCACTTTGGTAGTTTGTAGATGATGGGTGGGAGGGAATAAATGTTGGAGGAAAATTACAAGAACTATTTATTTGAGACGGTGAAGAAGACCTCATTGAAAGAAGCATAAAATGGACAAAGTGATGTTGATGGATATCGCTTGGAACATCCTGAAGCCAATAGCCAGTGAGACAAGAAGAGCAGCACTGTCAAGCAAAAAATTTATACATGCACATTTATGTGTGTATAAATATATGTGTGTGTGTGTGTGTGTGTGTGTGTGTGTGTTATCACACACAGATGACTATGGTCTGAAAGAGTGAATAGGTGTTTAGCCATTTTCCTTGTGAAGAACTGAGGAGGAAACATGAATATTGGTTAAATAGTGATAGATTCCATTTGAAGCATATTCATTTTAGGGTACCTATCAGCTTTCAAGCAAGGAGCATTCAGTTACAGATAAATAAAATATAATACAAGGGGCATAGGTATAGAATATATTTCCACTCTGCAAAATACTCTTATCCAGTACTTACTGTTCTTTTTTAAAAGTATCCTAGTGTACAACAATGTGAATGCACATTCCCTAACTAACTTTATGAACTATTTCTCCGTTTATTTTTCTTTTTTATGAACTTAAAAAAATTCTATTAAGAATTGTTTTGTACTTTGGTGAAACAGGAAGCACTTGCTGCCAAGTCTTATGATCTCAATTTGCACCTCTGACTCCATGTGGTGGAAGGAGAGAACCGACTAATACAATGGTCCTCAGTACAATCCCTACCCAAGTGATATGTCTTACAGAAATGTTAAAAATATACTACCATCTATTGAGAACCTCATAAAACACTTAAAAGATAAATAGCATCAAGGCAGTTTAATAGAGCCTCAAGGGATCATAGTTTTTATGTTGCCTTAAAATTATGGACAACACACACACACATTTTGAAGGAAGTTATGCTACTTAAGTTGACAACACATCACACAAAAGCTAGAGACTACCTAACAAAATCCTCAGTACTAGACAAGAGAAACCTCCATTCTAACTATTGGTCAGGGTAGTTCAAGTGACTCAGCAAGCAATATAGGCAATTGCTGCAGACATTGCTTCACTCTTAGAGGCTAAAGGTAATTTCTTATCACTGAAAGTACTGAATACTGGGCTCAGGTGATTCAAGTCTGATCTAACCTGAAAGCATGGAAGACCTTAATGCTTAGGATGATGTGGAATTTGGGAGCCCAACTCAAGAGCTTTTATGGGAGGGGTGAGAAAATACTAGTTAGGGGCCTGGAGTCCATTTTTGTGATATTTTGGCAAAAACAGGTGGTGGCTTTTGCTCATGTCCTAAAAATCCGCCTGAGGCTAAATTAAAGAGTTTTGGACTAATGATGTTGGCAGAGAAGATTTCAAAACAGGTTAATACTGACTGTGTTGTATGGTTACTAATGACCACTCTTACATAGATCTCTAATGAAGAGGAACAAGCCAGCAAAAAATACAAATGTTCAGTTTGAGGAGAAAAGGAGCACCAAGAAATGTAATGAAGAAGAGAAAAGTTCCAGTGCTCAAGAATAAAAAAATATTTAAAGAAAAGCCTGATGCTAAATACAATAATGGGAGTGGTGACCTTGATCTCAGAGCAAGACACAACTAAACTTCCAACTTGTAAAAAGAAATTTAAAAAAAATAGTGAAGGAAACCACCAACAACAGAAAGCTGCTGCAAATGTAATCTTATGAGGGGGTTAGGTTCCAGCCCTATCTAGCAGCAGAACTTTGCAACTTCAGCCATGTGATTCTGACTTTAAAATCAAGGATATAGCTGAGTAGTATTCCATAGTGTATCTGTACCACAGTTTCTTTATCCATTCTTCTACTGAGGGACATTTAGGCTGTTTCCATGATCTGGCTATTATGAATAAGGCTGCTATGAACATGGTTGAGCAAATTTTCTTGTTGTGTGCTGGAGCTTCTTCTGGGTATATTCCAAGGAGTGGAATAGCTGGGTCTTGAGGAAGCCCTATTCCCAGTTTTCTGAGATAGCACCAGATAGATTTCCAAAGTGGTTGTACTAGTTTGCATTCCCACCAGCAATGAAGGAGTGTTCCTCTCTCCCCACATCCTCTCCAGCATGTGGTGTCGCTTGAGTTTTTGATCTTAGCCATTCTGATGGGCGTAAGATGGAATCTCAGAGTTGTTTTTATTTGCATTTCCCTGATGACTAAGGAGGTTGAGCATTTCTTTAAGTGTTTCTCAGCCATTTGATATTCTTCTGTTGAGAATTCTCTGTTTAGTTCCAAGCCCCATTTCTCAATTGGGTTATTTGGTTTGGTGGTATTTAATTTCTTGAGTTCTTTATATATTTTGGATATTAGACCTTTGTAAGAGGAAGGACAGCAGATCACCGAGCAGAGACTTGATACCCTATGAGCATATACAGAGGGAGGTAATCCCTCTGAGGAACAGTCATAGGGGAGGGGAATAAAGGGAAAATGGGAGGGAGGGGAGAATGGGTCTCTAGATGCTAGACTGTTTTACTACAGAGACTTCACAGCATTTTCCCATTGAAGAGAGCTCTTTTGTGAGATTGTAATCTTTTCTTCGGGGTGACTTACACCTTGTCATGTTGATGGGACATGGAAGATCAGATTCTTTTCTACATTCAAGTCATTCATGTCACTCTTATATACTTCTGAGCTTTAAAGCTTCCTGGCTTCTGCTGGGGCCCATTGGTGTCAATACAGTTCATCAAATCTGATACTGCTTTCCTTGCTCCATAATAAACACCATTTCTGAGTTTTCTCCAGTTGACCTCCTATCAGATAGTATTATCCCACAATCTGCTTTATTGAGAACCCACCATCTCTGATTCTGCATCCGTCCAAGTGTCCAACATACCAAGGAAAATGTGAGACTGAGTCTAAGGATAGGACGACATGGCACTCAGTGAGGAGGTCTTCCAGGGAAGCAGTGATGTGTGATACATTGAACAGTGTTTTAAATGACATCATGTAGTAGGGTCAGTCCAGACCATCCTCTGGGGATACAGAGA
Organism: Acomys percivali; assembly: GCA_907169655.1. Lineage (NCBI taxonomy): Eukaryota > Metazoa > Chordata > Mammalia > Rodentia > Muridae > Acomys > Acomys percivali. Next base: position 62,035,139 of record OU015756.1, read on the forward strand.
GAGCATATGACAGTGGATGCAAAGGTCCTTTGTGCTTCAAGTTGGCATCACTGTGCATTCTCTGTGACTTTGAAAACAGGTTTGAATGACCTCCCAAGTGTAGAGAATGGTGTTTATATGTGCCTATCAAGCAATTAACGGTATTTCAGATGGAAATCCCACATGGGTCTATATGCCTGATGTTTGTTTTGAGTTATGTGCCATTAGAAACATCCTGGAATTTGATCTTAGAAACAGTGGATTACATGTAATTATACTAATTATGTACTTCTCTTAAGTATGGTCAAAAATATAAGTGTCATAAAGTGACAGTTTAAAGGCTTTTTATTTAAAAAATACTAAGCAAAGAGGAGGAGATGCATGCTATAAAACTGGTAGTCAATGGACTGAATTGCTGAACATGTACTTTATTTTATTTCTAATTACGTGAATCTGGATCTGTGTGGCGGTGTGTGCATTTGTGGGGAGGTACCTGTGGGTTCTAGAATACATCTTTTCCCCTTGAGCAGGGGTTACAAGTAGTTGTGAACTGCCAGGTGTGGATGCTGGGAACTAAATTTGGGTTCTCATAACTGCTGAGCCAGGTTTCCAACCTTACTGAACTTTTGGACAGAGCGGCAGTGGCGATGGAGAAGACACAGGTGGGAAACAAAGAGGTGGTAAGGAAGAAAAGACAGAAGTTTTGCAACATAGCTGACTGGGTCACTTGTGGGTCGTTCTGAGCAGTTCTGGATGCTGAAGTCTCAGCTCTGGAATGAGACAGGAAAACCAGACCTGAGATGGCCAAAATTAACACTCTGGAGAGACATTCAGCTTGGATCAAACTTGAACTGGATGGTATGCCAGTGGAGCAGGCAGCAGCCTGTGAATACAGTCATTTAAAGGGTTGAAGTATAAAAACGCAGAAAAGTCAACTGCCTGTACCTTGGGTTTTGAAAAACCTTAGGTCACACAGGGTAATGGGCAAGAAACATTGAATTTACTCAGTTCACTGTGTGTCAATGCCTGATAGACAGGAACAAAACCAAAAGGAACAGAAAAGACACTAGGCCACATTTATAGAGAATGCACTCTAAAACAATTAAGAATAGCCAAACATGAAGGGAACTAAACTATGATTTTAAAAATGAGACTAAAAAAGCTCCAACGATGGGGCAGTGGTGAAGAACACTTTCTGTTTTTTGAGAGAACTGGAGTTCAGCTCCCATAACCTGCCTGGGGTGGGTCAAAACTTCCTGTAAGTCCATTTACAGATGCTTCAAAGCCTTCTGCAGGAAGCTACATGCGCATGGAGTACATGACATAACAGACATAGGCACATACACATGTATAAAATTAAACACATATTTAAAGTGTAACTAATTGGACACTAGCCCAAGGGCCATGTCCCATGAAAGTCTTCACTTGCCAGGAAATTGGGATAGATGGGAGCACATCCTATTGGGACTCTAGGTGAGAGAAGTATGGGAGAATGGGGAAATAGAAGGATCCAGAGAGCCCTAGAAACCTACAAGAAGAACATTATGACGGGCGGATCTGGGCCCAGGGGTTCTGTTCAAACTACTGCACCAACCAAGGACAATACATGCAGTAAACATCAAACCCCTACCCAGATCTAGCCAGTGGATAGAACATTCTCCACAATTGAGTGGAGAGTGGGAACTGACTTTCACATGAACTCTGGTGCCCCATATTTGACCACGTCCCTTTGATGGGGAGGCCCGGTGACACTCAAAGGAAGGATAGCAGGCTAAACAAGAAGAGACTTGATACCCTATGATCATATAGAGGGGGAGGAGGTCCCCTTCAGTCACAGGCATAGGGGAGGGGAATGGGGTGAAAGGGAAGGGAGGGAGGAATGGGAAGATACGAGGGATGGGGTAACAATTGAGATGTAATATGAATAAATTATTTAAAAGTAATAAAAAACAAAATATAACTAAAAGTAAATTCATTTCTCCCAAAGTAACTTTGTCTGGCACTGACTTTTAACCTAAGAGAGGTTATATAAACTATTTGTTACCTAGAACTAAACATTTATGTGTTCAGTTTACAAGTTCAATGTATTAAAATTTTTAAAGCCTTTAGTAGATGTTATTTTCTTAGGAAGACATAAGAATGTAATATTTTCATAAAAGTCCTTATTTCTGTAGAAATTTTTCCTAGTTAGGCTAAGATTAAAGCTTTTATTTAATGTTTAGCTGTTCTATATAATCATAAACTGCATTCTCTTCCCCTTTAATAGACCCCCAGAAACAAGACAGGTATAGTCCTGAAGCTACAGGTGTATTCCTGAAGCGACAGGTGTATTCCTGAAGCTACAGGTGTATTCCTGATGCTCTACCATCAGTATGGAAAGAATTTTTGACTCCTAATCTGCAAATAAAGAGTCAGCACTGTTCACCATATACACCAGCTGATCCATGACAGGCATTTTATAAACACACATTTGATGCCATTGAGGCTTCCTCAAAGGGTTGTTTTCTGCATAAAACCTGTACATTGGGAATGTTACTTTTGTCTCGGCACTTATTTTCATCAAGATTGAAAAGCACTTCCAGATTCCACCTATGGTGTGAGGACAGCAAGATCTGAGGCCTTCTGGTCCTTTGGGGTTTCTTGGCTGACTTTGGGACTATCTTCTGGAAGTCTCGGCCCCAGAGGAAGTAGAACAGCACGTTCTTTCTTCTAGGATGGTTCTCTCCCATTCCATCCTCCTCCTGTTCAATTTTGAGAAGAAAATCTAGCCTCTCCCTTTCAAAATAGAAAGCCTGTTTCCCTCCAAATTAAAAGCTTATTATTATCCTGTTATTTGCCCTTATGCCAGTGAATTCATGAGAGCAGATGTAGAATGGAGGCATCAGTGAGGAGGAAGAGACTATGTTGGTGTGGTTCTGCATGGGGGATGGGAAACCTCTGAAAAAGGATCACAATGGTGGATAAATGACACTGGTAATACACTTACCTTGCTAGTGTAACCGCTTTGAGTGTAAGATGTGAATACTTATGAGGTGCATATATGACCACAATAAAAGGAAAACAAACAATACAGAAAGAAAAGACATTTTTTCCAAAGCCACTAGATCTACAATAGCATCATTAAATGCTCCTGCACATAGTCCCGGTGCCATCCCATTTTAATCGCCAGCTGGTAACAATGTAGATGTGCGGCTACAGGGAATGGGACACAAAACAAAATGAATCTCAACAGCGTTTCCTAAACTCTCTCAGCACCTTTCGCTGTGTAGTACATAATGTTCTTATCTTCTAGACCATAAACAAATCACCAAGTGGAGAATGTTTGAATAGCAGAGACTTGTACGGTTTTTGGCCTGTGGGAAGAATCAAGCACTCTCTTTCTAGTTTGGCTTTGTATTATCTTAGGCCATTAGTAACGCTAGAGAAATGATTGAAGCTGGCCTCCAGGAAGAAAGATGTTTCATGAGAAGCCAATCTTTTCATGAAGGAAGTGCCAAAGAGATTTAGACCTGAAACGCCATGCCAAATGTGATCACTCTCCAAGGTTCTTTTGTTGTCCCCACAGGCTCCTAATTATAAAGTAGGCTTGCACATTGGTGATTTAGTGCCTTTATAAATGATAAGTGTACATAGCCTTCTTTTAAAAAATGGCCACATAAATTCTTTCCAAGAGGTAATATTTGCTCAGGTGTTTGACACAGGTTTATTCGAGACACAAAGTTGTCTCCAAACGTGAATTTTGTTTCATGTTATCATGTTAAAAATCCATCTGTGTCAAAATTCCATTTCATAAATTACTAAGGCAATACCCTCAATAGCACAAATGACAAGGAGTTCACTTTCACCGCCCTGGACAGAACAAGCTGATTCTAAGGGGTAGCTCTCCAGGGCCTACGGAGAAAGCCTCTAAATTAAATCATTATTTTACAGTTCTGACTATAGTAGAATAAAACTTTTCATTCATTTGCCTTGGTAAACTCTGGAAGGCTGCATCGGAGGCAGAACATTTATTTTTCCTAGGCTACGGCAGCAACTCAAAGGAGAATATTTACAGACCAAATAGATGCCCTGAATTAAACATACAGTGCAGACATGAGCAGCCTCTGAATGCTCCAAAGTCAACGGGATGTTAGCTTTCGTGGGCATATGTGAGAGAAAAGAGAGGGGGGAGACAGAAATTCTTGAAACCCTTGGTCTAATCCAAAATCAGTTACTGGGCATGAACTTGCAGACTGGTCAACTCTGATAGGTTTGTTTAGGCCCCTTTCCCACCACTGGCTTGTGTTTATCCATACATGAACAAGCTCATGTCATTCACGGAGAAACTGCCTACAGTTGCCTAATTGGTCATGGGCAGAATCAAATCAAACACTGGCAACCAGGCCCCAGAGTCTGTGTCTTCACCCCTCTATGTTGCTAGCTCTCTATAACATAGTGCAAAGAAGAAGTGAAAGAACGGCCAAACACAGTAAACTTGTTGCTTTCCATAACTAAGTATTATAATTTTAAAAAAGTAATCAGGGTGTTGGTTGGACGTTGAACCCATGTTGCCTTGCGTAGGCTAGGCAATGACTCTGCCCCTATCCGGCGTCTCCAGGTCAGGCTTTCTAGACTGTTCTATTGCACCTTTTCTATGCTTAGCCTCAAGATTAGTCTGTACATGGGACATTTATCTTTGTTGAATGCTAACAAAGGGGTAGGCCTTGGAGGCAGGCTTTGTTTCCAGAGCACAGGTCAGTTTATCTATGAATAGGTTTGAGCAGGAGCCCAGAACACAGTCTTATAGGTAATAGCTGCCTTATACCTCTTTCCATTAAACCTGATTTCCAATCCTTGTAGTCCCAAAGGCAGATTCATCTGTGAGATGTCAGCATTTCCAACACCTAATAAAGCCCTTTCCCATGCATATGTGAATTCAGCAGAGGGATGAAGGTCCTAAGTTAGTTCCATGCTGTTCTCAGGCTGAATGGCCTTTTCGCCACTGTATCAGCGTCACCATTGAGACGACCCATTGTTTCTGCCTAAGAAATCAAACCCACCCAGAATTACTTCTTAAGGTTTTTGCATGCATTAAGAGCGTTAGCCAACTCACCCATCCTTTTTAGTTATTGTGGCTCTCCACTTAATGTTCTCATTCAAGACAACGCAACCGGAGCACTCAGTCTTCTGCAACCACCAGTGTGGCACAAACAGCTGGAGAGATGAAATATCTAGAGACCATGAACTCCTTACACATTAGGTCATTATCTTTAAAACTGAACAACATGAGCTTCCACCAGGATAATTGTTTTAAAAAAAAAATACCACAAATCCTGACTTGATAGGCACTCCCGCCATCTATTCTTACGATGTCATATCAGCTTCCTGAGCACCGGCCTCATGTCTGGCATGCTTATCATATTGATAAGATATTATTGCCAACACCAAAGCAAGAGCCTGCAATTGTAGTCCAAAACTTGATCATTGTTTTCCTAGAGTGGACAAACTGGGTACATATGACCTGCTGAGATAATGTTTTTCTCCTGTTATTATGTCCTTCGAGCGCCTTTGATATAAATCGAGCTTCTACACAGTAGCTGGAACTTGTTAATCACTAACTGATTACTTGCTGAACAAATGAATGACTACTTGGGCAAGTGCCTCATGGGAGACTTTCAAAGCCCTTCTGTAGTTTGGCTCTTAACGCCCCCCCTTCCCCCCCACCTCCACTTGTTTCTTTGACATTGTAAGCATGGAACGCCCATGGCAACTCTTGAATATTCAAGGGATGACAAGAGAGCTCTAGCTTTTTAAAGAAAGCATCAATTAAACCTCCACTCAATCACATACTATCGTTTGCTTTTCTGCATGCGAGGTTTTGTTGGTGCTGTTCTGCATGTCTCAATAAAGCCATTTCCTTCTTCTAATGCCAAATTTATTATTTTCAATCCCTCAGGATTCAGCTCAAATTTTTATCATCAGTAATCTAACCAGTCGACTTATTCATCCTCTGACTTGCTAAGAGAATTATGTTAACTACATCATATTTGATTTTGCCCAGGAACTACGCTCTATCTATAGGCTTTCTGGTATGATATTACTAAGATGCTGTTATATTTAAAAAGCAGTTTTCTCTTACTTCTTTATGCAGTGCAAATCCTTTGACGCCACGGTGTTTGAGTGGTTCTCTGTATTTCTTGTTCCCTTCACAGACCCGAAACTGATGGTTTCACCTACAGTTGCTCCTAAATCATTATTTGCTCATTGGTTGATGGATAGCTTACTGGGCATTTCCTTCTCTGTATGCCTTCCCTAGACATCTCCAGCTATTTAGTAAATGTTCATTTGTTGTCCAAGTGCATAGTGATTGATTAATAGCACAGAAAGAAAACTAAATATTTTGACAGAGGCTGACAAAAGAGATATTCTTAAGCAACAGAGTCATACAAGTAAGTGATAGCTGTGTTTAGCCACTGTTTACATCAACCCTGGCTTATTCTGTTTCTATATCATGGCTCAGAGCACAAAATTCTTAACCTGGAGAGTATGATGGCTTATAGAGTCCATAAGAACATCTTAGCATCTTCAAAATCAAAATCAAATTAAAGCATAAAGAAAGCAGTGGCATTAATAATACAAAATGGAATGTTCAACCCAGGCTTATCTAACTCACATACTGAGGAATAAATTCTTCCAATTGTGATATGACGTCAGTACTTTAGAATGAGAGTTGCTGGGCAACAAACAGAGGGTATGTAGTTTGCATTTCTGAACTTGAATATCTAAAAGTAAAGCTTATAAAGCAATGCCCATAGGGGCTGCAGCAACAGAAGAAAAACCAAGTGTGTGTGTGTGTGTGAGTGTGTGTGTGTGTGTGTGTGTGTGTGTGTGTGGTTCAGGAAGAGTCATACAGAGCTCTTTATGTCTTCTCTACTAGCCTTCACATGGGAGGGGCACACGATGTTGGATCCCTGTGGAACAGAAAAGTGAAGCTATCTTGTGCAAGGTAAAAGTGTAATAAACATGGTGGTTGTAGATTGGGGTCGTAGAAGTGGAAGAGAACCAGAGTGAAAAGTCCCCACACACACATCTTTTCCTGTAAATGATCTCAAGCTCCCTAAACCCCACTCTAACCACTTTCCTTTGCTGAGAAAGAAATCCACCTACATTTCTAAAGGGAACAACAACAATGTAACCTCAAGTCCCAGCTTCATTTTGGAGAATCGGTCTAATAGTAGCACAGGCTCATCTGACTTCTGAAGATGGTCAACTGCTTCCAGACCTCTTAGAAACCAAAAGGGTTAACTCACTCATGATCATTTCTAATTTAATCCATTTGTTCACAAATTTCAGGAATTCCTTGTTTTTGATAGCAAAGTAGTATTCCATAGTGTAAATGTACCACGGTTTCTTTATCCATTCTTCTACTGAGGGACACTTAGGCTGTTTCCAGGTTCTGGCTATTATGAATAAGGCTGCTATGAACATGGTTGTGCAAATCTTCTTGTTGTGTGCTGGAGCATCTTCTGGGTATATTCCAAGGAGCGGAATAGCTGGGTCTTGAGTCGAAAGAGTCAAATGGTATATACTCACTTATATGTGGACACTAGTCCAAGGGGCATGTCCCATGAATGTCTTCACTTATCAGGAAACTGGGACAGAGGGGAGGACATCCTATTGGGACTGTAGGTGAGAGGAGCATGGGAGAATGGGGAAATGGAAGGATCCAGAGGGCCCTAGAACCCTACAAGAAGAACATTATGATGGGTGGATCTAGGCCCAGGGGTCCTGCTCAAACTATGGCACCAGCCAAGGACAACACATGCAGTAAACTTTGAACCCCTACCCAGATCTAGCCAATGGACAGGACATTCTTCACAGTTGAGTGGAGAGTGGGGCCTGACTTTCGCATGAACTCTGGTGCCCCATATTTGATCACATCCCCTGGATGAGGAGGCCTGGTGGCACTCAGAGGAAGGATAGCAGGCTACCAAGAAGAGACTTGATACCCTATGAGCATATACAGGGGGAGGAGGTCCCCCTCAGTCATAGTCATAGGAGAAGGGAGTAAGGGAAAAATGGGAGGGAGGAGGAATGGGAGGATACAAGGGATGGGATAACAATTGAGATGTAATATGAATAAATTAATAAAATATATTTTAAAAAATAACCATCAAAAAGAAGAAGAAGAAGAAGAAGAAGAAGAAGAAGAAGAAGAAGAAGAAGAAGAAGAAGAAAGAAAAAGAAAAAGAAAAAGAAAAAGAAAAAGAAAAAGAAAACCAAAGGGTCTCTAGAGGCCTTGCTGGGCTCTGGCATTCCTCAGCTCTGTTACATTCAGGGTGTAACGTAACTCACTTGGATGTGATTTGGGTGAGAACAAACTACTAGCCTTGAAATGGACTTTAACGGCAGCATGCAGATTGCTATGGTACTAGCTGGTGGACTGTCTGTGGGAAGTACAGTGTGAACATTTTTTTCTGACAGCTGTGGTATTCACTCAGCACTGGAATAGTTCACATATCTATATGGCAGCCAGGGTTTCAGGGGATCCAACCCTTCAGGCCTGCAGACCAGCCGGTGCTTAAGCAATATACACAAAGAATTGTCTCCAGCCTCTGCTTCACTCCTTATGTTAGAATGCAGAATCGTGAAACCCACTGGAGGCGTCCTGATTTGGCTATTACTCCACTGCATATGACTTTGCAGTGATCAAGACTCCTGTACCTAGAAAAGGGAATAGCAATATATTTGATACAGCACTAACATAAAGGCTGTTTGTGAGTAAGATGAAGTTTGACAAATATGTAGACATTTAAAATTGTTACTAAATTTAAAAAAATCATAACAACAAATTAAAGTGTTTGTATATATACTTTATATGTATATATACTTTGTACATATATATATAAAGTTTATGCAGTATTATAACTTTTTATAACATTTTAAAAATAGGGTGATAATGGTGAGGATAATGATTAAAATGTGTGTGTTTGTCTGTGTGTGTGTGTGTCTGTGTGTGTGTCTGTGTGTGTTTGTGTTTGTGTGTGTGTGTTTGTATGTGTGTCTGTGTGTGTTTGTGTGTGTGTTTGTATGTGTGTCTGTGTGTTTGTGTGTGTGTTTGTATGTGTGTCTGTGTGTTTGTGTGTGTGTTTGTATGTGTGTCTGTGTGTGTTTGGGTGTTTGGGTGTGTATGTTTGGTTGTTTAGGTGTGTGTCTCTGTGTTTGTGTTTGTTTTGTTTTGTTTTGTTTTGTTTTGTTTTGTGTGTGTGTGTGTGTGTGTGTGTGTGTGTTCTTGATGCATTACTTCCTTACTTCCACCTTTACCTGGCTTCCAGAGGGTGAATTGAGATGGATAGACGAGAGAGCTCTCTCTCTGGCCCCAGCAGTGAACTAAGTGAGAAGGCATGCTATCTTGGAGATTGAGTGGTAACTCTCTCTGTGTTGATACTTATGCCCCTTAGGATGTAGCACAGCCCTGTAACCTGGATTCAGAGTGAGAAGCGCTGGGAGTTGCTTTTTGTTTTTGTGTTTCACTAGGTGCATGATGTGGGCAGGCTACTGGTCTCAAATGATCACATACATAAAACTGAAACAGTAAACACTATTATCCTTGCCTGGCTCAAGAGTAAAATATGTAACAAACCAGAAAATAAAGGAAGGAAATGTTCATATTCTATCCAAGGCTGAGACTTGAGTAATGTTTTCTATGCATTCCACAGGTGCTGACACTGAGGTTCAGGGAAGTAGGGGAGTTGCTTTAATTCGTAAACCTGTCATCACAGGGAAGAACCCGGATGTGAACCTTAAACTTAATGGCTCCACTAGTAAAAATCAAATGATTTATACACCTCTTTCTTTTCCTCTTGTCATCTTCATTCTAGTGCCCTTTCCTATTCATTTTCTTTTCTTTTCTTTTCTTTTCTTTTCTTTTCTTTTCTTTTCTTTTCTTTTCTTTTCTTTTCTTTTCTTTCCTCTTCTGCCTTGCTCTATAGTAGGCAGCAGCAAGTGCTGCCATAATCTGTCCTGATTCATTGTCATGGAGTTCATTATTGCTAAGGAACAAATCAGAGCTATAGTGCAGTCCATCGTCAATATTTGACTGTCTCTGGTAATTCATAGAGTATTTCTGAGATTATTTCCTATCCATTGTAACTAAGAGGGACTCTATACGTTCTTTGGGAATAAGACAGGTACATAAATAACTGTAATGTGAACAAGGAGTCATTATGTGCCAGAACAATGTTAATATAAGGAACATTCAGAGGAGAAAATAAATTAGTGCCAGGTCAAAGGTCACGGTCTTTACACCAAAGTTTTAACAATTGTTCTTGCCTCTTTCTTAACCAACAAAATAGCCCAGTATGGTTTTCCTCAGTGCAGAAGGGGTGGTTGGGATGAGGAGTTTAAAGACAGGCAGTTAGACTTGGGAAAGAAGTCAAAATAAGTGTAGCTACATCCTCCTCTCCGCCTTCAATTTTCCTCTCACGAATTAAATTCCTTCAAGCTTCATGAAGCTAAAGAGTATTTACTGTAAAAGCACAAACTTAGATGGCTGGAGGGGAGGGGAGGTGCAGACAGGGATCTTCTCAGTTTTCACAGATGTTGATTCAAGTTCCCACCTGGGAAGAGCCTGCCTCACCCCCCACCCCACCCCCACCCCCGCCGCCCCCGCACCTGAATACAAAAAACGCAAGTCAGAACCTGAGGAAGTAGGCAGAACAGGCTGCAGTGTGCAGATATGGAATTTTAAAACCTCTAGGACTTTTCCAGTGCCTGAATAAAACATCTCTTAATTTGCACTTTCTCTTCTCTTCCTCTTTTTTCTATTTGCTGAAATTTGTAAACAGCCACAGAAAATCTTGATTACATAAGAATTCCATCCATAAAAATCAGAGTTCTTGGTTTTTTGTTTTGTTTTGTTTTGTTTTGTTTTACCTACAAATTAAATTGTATTCTAATCAGGCTCTAGTTTCTATGCGTTTTATTTAACAACAACAAAGTGGAGAAAATAAGAAAGATTTTCGAACTGTGAGTAATGAATGTAATAAACGGCATATTTTCCAGATTAAATTCTGGCTTTATCCCAAAACAGCCTAAAAATGCACTCCAAATGCGCAGAGAGCTGCACAGCACTTGAACTTCAGAGTCCTCGAGGGTCCACACAAGGCTACTCAGTCATCTCCGCGGACTACATTTAAAACAGCTATAAGATTCATTTCACTCCATTTTCCAGCCCCACACATCTCCAAAGCAAGACGAGTTGTCATTTCAGAAGGTTAATAAATGCGACTTACAAACAAGTCTGGGAAGGGTGGGGAGTGGAACGGAGCTGGGGGTGGGGTGGGGTGTGGGGAGACAAACTCTTCAGTTACAATGTTTTAGGGAGAAAAAAAAAAGACAAATTTCAAATAAAGTTGCTCCGGCGAGACTACCAAAGCAGTTTGGAATGTTAGGAGGATGCGAAAGGGATAAAGTGAACGTAGGGGTGTGTGGAGGGGGAGGGCGGGGGTGGGGGGTGGGGGGAAGGAGGCCGATAAAGTTTCTGGCTACAATACAAGAGACGTATCATTACCATATGATCTAATGTGGGTGTCAGCGGCATGTGCTCACTGAGGGAAACCTTAGTTTTTAACTGTGCTATGGAGTAGAAGCAGGAGCTTCTCAACCTAGTGACAGTCACAGAGCAGCACTACCCCCTCCTCCTTTCCACACCTGCAAACTCTTTTGCTTGGGCTGAATACTTAGGGTAATTACATCTCAGCTTTGAGGGCTCCTGTGGCAAATACCCGGATTAAAAGGTATGGCTTTCAATAATTGTCCTGAACTCTGATACAGGCTAATAAAAACTTCCGTCAAGTGGAGGGCAGAAAGAAATAGCTGGTGAGAGAAAGAAAGTAGAAAGAAATTGGGCTAGACTTTTAAAATAATCTTTATGCAACATTTAGAAACGAGTCCTTTGAAAGAAAACAGAGGTTAAGTACTGGGTTTAAAAAAAAAAACTGTTTGAATGCATTGTTTTACTGTTTTCTCTTCTGTTCTTACAAAGATGCTTATTAAAAACTGTAACCTAACACCCTGACTGTCTATATTGATGTTTTTGCGCTTTGTAATGATGGAATGTTTTGCTCTTTATGAACTGTTAACAGAAAAACATTCTAAATAGCATACTGCTTGTGCCTAGATTAGGAATTTAAGGGTTTCTTCTCCTGCTGGATTCTTGCAAAATTCTTGCAACTCTTTAAAACCTCAGCAAGTCAAGTCTCTAGCTATAGAGATGTAATGTCCTTTTCTGCAACATCAGAAATGAAAAGGAGTTATTACTGGGGATGTTGGAAGGGACACTGAAAATATTTATTATGCTAAAGATCTGAGATAGTACAGCTCCATACTTTCTTGGATATAAAAAATGTTTGTGTTAACATTTTCAATGTAAGTGAAACTAAATGAGACTTTATTACGAGGTGCATTCACTGTGAGGTGAGGGTGGGGGGTCGATTCTCATTTTAACTTTAAGGAGAGTAACCAGATGACCACTGGTTAACTGTGCTCCAGTGATCTCTGTGCCTATGGCTTTGTCTTCCCCTTGTTTATTTTAGCAGACCCCCCCCTCCCACAAAAACCAAACCAAACCAAACCAAACAAAAAAACCATATGGGTTTTATAGTTTCTGCTTATGGACAAATGAAACTTTTATTGCTTGTATTTTAATTGTTTCTATTGTTACTGAAGTTTTGAAGTCACCTAATAAGGGGGATTTAAATTTTGTTCTGTATTTACAGATTCTCTATGTACAAAAGTGTTAAGTTTTGACTTTGAAACACCTACCGAAGGCATAAACATGTTTATACAAATGTTAATCTGGATGACGTGGCTAATTAAAGTAAGGTTGTTTAGAGAACTAGAAGTATTACTTCTGAGGATATATTTCTAAACTGCAACAACCACTATTAATGGGAGACTGGCTTTACAAATATTTGAGAGGAGCAGTTTCCATGAGATATTAAAAGGGTGTTGCCTCTCTTACAGCCTCTCTTCTTCATCTATAGGCAACCTCTCTTTGCTGTTTTAGTTGATATTGATCACAAAAAGAAAGAAAAATGCTGAAGAAATTGCGAGGACCACTGGCAAATATTATTTGCTCTACCATGCTGGATCTTTGAGCATCGTACAAAATTTTAGAAGGAATTGGAGCAAAATTTATAAGCATACTTTTCTACAATAATAGAGTATACACACACACACACACACACAGAGAGAGAGAGAGAGAGAGAGAGAGAGAGAGAGAGAGAGAGAGACAGAGAGACAGAGAGACAGAGAGAGATAGAGAGACAGAGAGAGACAGAAACAGAGACAGAGAGGCAGAGACAGAGAACAGAGACAGAGAGACAGGAGAAACAGAGACAAAGACAGAGAGATGGGGGGTTGGGGGTGAAGAGAGGAGCAAGTAACTGCAGTGATATGCAGTCAGACAGTACCCAGCTTTAAAGTAACTGCAGTGATATGCAGTCAGACTGTATCCAGCTTTAATCTATAGGGAGATTATGTGGAGAATTTGCAGTGCTTTAACAAGGGTAAGCAAGTATAAATAACGACAGTGTTCCTCGGAGCCAGTCCTCACTGTTGCCTTTTCAGGGCTGCTAGGGAAGCTGCCAGGCTTGTCTCCTGGGGACACTGGATTATAAGGAGACATCTGCAGTAACTCTCCTTACTCTTTACTAAATCTGTGATGACTTTGTTTCATTTTTTTTTCCTCCTAAAATTACAAGGCATTAACTATGCCAAGCTAGCAAACTTGTGGTAAACCATAAACATTGTATTTTAATGTGAAACAGATAGAAGCCTTCTCCTTTACAGCAATCCAAATAAAGTTCTTGCTCAAACAGTAACCCCCTGTAAGACAGACACAGGCAATAGGTTGCTAGAGGACATTTGTTACTGAGCATGGGGCAGCTGAGTGAGTTACAATCCTTATGATCTTTTTAACTGAAAAATTACAACCCTGTGCAGTGTGTGCTGCTTTACACATACTCCAGTATTAATTATAAATTAAAAATGAAAAAGGATTTCGTTTTCAAATTGCAAAACATTTGTTTCTTTCCCAGTGGGTCTGGCAAAAACTTTAAGGAGATACATTGTTATCTGTTCAAAGATATTGTCTTTTTTTTTTTTTTTTAAATGGTGACTACTATTGGAAAATGTGACTCCAAACTGGTTTTTATTGTATTTTCAGGGGTGCAACTCTCTTGTAAATGTATAATTTTAAGTTGAGATCATGAGTTTAAAGGTTCCACCTGCAATAGGTTTGAGGACTGCTTACAAAGCTGCAGAGGGATCTTAAGCCATGTCAGCTCAAAAACAGATTGCTTGAGCTCTATTTAGAATTAAACAATTCTCTATTGGAGTTATTTAACTCACATCCAAATAACTAGAAATTTTGTGTAAATATACAATGTGTTCTTTAAAGCATAAAACCTTTTTTTTTGGTTTCTTGGAACAAACGGAATGAATTGTATTGTTAATAAGCTGACGGTCAGCTGAGTCATTCGTGTTCAAAATATTGTGCAAAGCATGGGTACAGAACAAGAATAATAAGGCACGCCCTGAGGGAGAACATCCGCTAATGCTGGGACAGAGTGAACACACACACACAACACATTATAATATGTGATAAGTTTGTTAAAAGAGGTCATAGCAGCAAGCTTGGGATCACAGAGGAGGCGAAGAACAGCACCCAGCTCGGATGAGTCAGGAAATACAGGAGGGAGACCAAGAATCTCACGTAATCTTTAAACTTTCTCAGAAGGTAGGTAATCAAAATAGCAAGGGTGTCTGAGTGTCGAGGTTGAGGTATAGCCTTGCCGGTGAGAGAAAAGGCAGAGAAATGTAGCTTTAAGGGTCAATTGGTACCAAACAATGTACTGATTTCACAGACAACTCAGGAAACATGGTTACCATTGACAGGTGGTGAGATGTTAACAAATGGTGGCAGTAGAATTGCACAAGATGAACCTTAAAGTTTAGACAGTGACTTGGGCAGCAGCGTGGGAGAGGATCCGGGGTAATAGAAAAGTTAGGAGCAGAAATGGGTTGGAGTCACTTGCAACAACTTAAGGGGTGTTGGGTGAGGAACCCTAGACCAAAGAGGACATGAACATGGCTCCCAGAGGTGTGTCTCTAGTCAGAGTTGGAGATGTCTTAGTGTATAGGCAGAGTTGAGTTTGACTGTTGTATGACACCGTTAACTGAGCATGGAAAATAAACAACACAATCTCTTCTTCAAATACACCTGGCCAGTGATATGGCACATCATCTTAATCCTGACCACAAGATGAAACGAACTGTTTAGTAGTTTGGATTGCTAGTGGTAAGCAAATGGTTTGCTTGTGTCACCTTTACCGCCTTTCAAAGACTTTTTTTTTTGAATGCCTGACTTCTTCATAGCAAATGTTTTTTTATGTAACAAATAACACATAAATTAACTGGCGGCCTTGCTCCTAAACCTTTCACTCTTTTTCCAGGTTCCCAGGTTGTGAAAATACGTGAGATAGCTATGAAGGCAACTCTCATCCTCCTCCTCCTGGCACAAGTCTCTTGGGCTGGACCATTTGAACAGAGAGGCTTATTCGACTTCATGCTAGAAGATGAGGCGTCCGGGATAGAACCCTACCATCAAGCTCCTCCTCCTGATCGTATGGAGCCCATGGTCCCTATGTGCCCCTTTCGCTGCCAGTGTCACCTTCGAGTGGTGCAATGTTCTGATTTAGGTAAGTGAGTCTGGGCCAAGGTTGTGTCTCTTCTTTTTTTTTTTTTTAATTTTTTTAATTAATTTATTCTTGTTACATCTCAATGGTTATCCCATCCCTTGTATCCTCCCATTCTTCCCTCTCTCCCATTTTCCCCTTATTCCCCTCCCCTATGACTCTTCCTCAGGGGGATTACCTCCCCCTGTATATGCTCATAGGGTATCAAGTCTCTTCTTGGTAACCTGCTGTCCTTCCTCTGAGTGCCACCAGGTCTCCCCCTCCAGGGGACATGGTCAAATGTGAGGCACCAGAGTACGTGAGAAAGTCATATCCCACTCTCCACTCAACTGTGGAGAATGTTCTGACCATTGGCTAGATCTGGGTAAGGGTTTAAAGTTTACCGCCTGTATTGTCCTTGGCTGGTGCCTTAGTTTGAGCGGGACCCCTGGGCCCAAATCTGCCTATCATAATGTTCTACTTGTAGGTTTCTAGGACCCACTGGATCCTTCTACTTTGCTATTCTCCCATGCTTCTCTCATCTAGAGTCCCAATAGGATGTCCTCCACTCTGTCCCAGTTTCCTGGTAAGTGAAGGCTTTCATGGGACATGCCCCTTGGTCTAGTATGCAGATATAAGTGAGTATATACCATTGGAGTCTTTCTGCTTCTGAGTTAACTCACTCATTATGATCAGTTCTAGCTCAATCCATTTGTCCACAAATTTCTGGAATTCCTTGTTTTTAGTAGCCGAGTAGTATTCCATAGTGTATATGTACCACAGTTTCTTTATCCATTCTTCTACTGAGGAACACTTAGGCTGTTTCCATGTTCTGGCTATTATGAATACGGCTGCTATGAACATGGTTGAGCAAATTTTCTTGTTGTATGCTGGAGCATCTTCTGGGTATATTCCAAGGAGTGGAACAGCTGAGTCTTGAGGAAGCCCTATTCCCAATTTTCTAAGGTAGCACCAGATAGATTTCCAAAGTGGCTGTAGTAGTTTGCATTCCCACCAGCAATGAAGGAGTGTTCCTCTCTCCCCACATCCTCGCTAGCATGTGGTGTCGCTTGAATTTTTGATCTTAGCCATTCTGATGGGTGTAAGATGGAATCTCAGAGTTGTTTTGATTTGCATTTCCCTGATGACTAAGGAGGTTGAGCATTTCTTTAAGAGTTTCTCATTTTCCTAAGACATTAGATACTAAGAAAACCCGGAGCGTCCCTTTACTCTTTACAGGGTCCAGGCGACAGAGATTAAACATTGCTAACTTGTAAAATATGCAGTTATCAGAAGCAAAGGGAGTTGGATTGTGCAACAGAAAATTATTTTCCAGATACATCATCCTCCACTCATGAGTTCCCTCTTACTTTTGGCAGCTTTTAGGCCAGCTGATTATGGTCTTTAGAAAGTTTCAAAAGACATATTTATAACTAAAGGGCAATGTAAATATTCAGTATAATCTCAGTGCAGGAAACTCTAGCCTAATACACTAAAGACAGCTGACTTACCCTTTTAATAGTAAAAATTGGTCTGAAATTCCCAGGACCACATGTTAGAAGATAAATCTTCAGAAAGTTTGAAGGCTCCATGGTTGAGTTAAAGGTTAATGAACTTGGCCCACATGACAGATGCTTTTTCTTTCTTTCTCTTCACTTCAATATTTTCTTAGAGTAAAGAAAAACATGATCATAGGACTAGTATTTTGCTTGTGTGCCTTCCTTATGGAAGAAAATACCACAACAGAAGAAAGTGTTTCTCTGAGAAGGCCTGTATTTAGTCAGAGCAATTTGCTGCCCATATTTTGTAGAGATATTATTAGCCAAGTGAACACACCTATACAAAGGTGCTCAGACAAGCACAGAACTGTTCAACATCAAGGCTAAAATACACTGTCATCTTCAGTGCTGATATAAACTGTACCTCACTTGAAAACTCCAGTGAGAGTCTGTATGAATGCATCCAGGAGGCTATAGGCACTTTCCCTGATTCATTCATTTACCTTGTAAGTATGTTACATATTGTGATGAATCAGTGATGTTCTAGATGTGAGAATATGAATTATTGTAAGTTTCCTTAGGATTATCCTTGTCGGAGTTTTAACGTGACAAAAGACATGTTATGCTCAAACTTTTGTCAGTATTGCTTATCTGCCATCTAATGTATGCAGACATTTTTCTATTTAAAAGCTTGACTCCGTGTTTTCCTCTAAGGCAGTGGCTCTCAACCTTCCTAACACTGCGACCCTTTAATACAGTTCCCCATGTTGTGGTGATCCTCAACCATAAAATTATTTTCCTTGCTACTTCATACCTGTAATATTGCAACTGTTATGAATCATAATGTAAATATTTTGGGGGTTAGAAGTTGTCAAAGGGGCCACACCTAAGCCAAGGCTCTATTTGTGTTGATATTAAACAATACTCTTCCCCCCCCCTTTTTTAAATCTACAACATTGATTCTTAAATAGTCCTTTCAAGGAGAATAAATGAAAATTGAGAAACTAGGGCTTTGTCTTTTGTTTACAAGAAAACTGAAAAGTGTTTGGAATAGGCATGAAGTGTTGGCCCTAGCTATCACACTTCACAGTAGCGACACGGTGCACTTATCCAGAGCACAGACAACTGAGACACTAAACATGAAGTTGCATAGATAGTGGCCAAATTCTTGTGTGAATTTTGTTGTGAGACCCATTGCTTCTCTTCTATCTGGGTCAGATAAAGAACTTTCTAATTTAAAACATCAAGCAACAAATGTAATCTTTAACAAATTAAGAAGTACAGGTTTTTTTTTAAAAACAGTAAGCAGAAAGTACAACTCTTTCTTTTTCTGTTTATTCTTCACAAATGCGTGATTTTTATAAAAACTGGATACACTATATATACCATGTAATATTTTGATACACACACACACACACACTCAGTTATGCCTAAATCTGTCACACCTACCCATCTTCTCAAACACTTAATACTTCCCCATAAAAATAACCCTTCCAGATCCTTTCCTCTAGGAGTCTGAAATAAAAACTACCCTGTACTTATCTGGAGTTGCCTAACTGTGCAACGTACACAATACATTATTCTCTGCCTGAAGTGAGGTACTGTGAATCCCCAGTGTCTCCTCACTAACCGCCTGTCCTCCAGTCATCACCGGTTTACCCCCAACTTCTGTGAGAGCAGCTTGCATCTATTCCACACAGGAGTGAGACCATACAGGATCCATCTTTCTATTTCTTGTGTGCTTCACCTAACATAACTCTCTCCAATTTCATTCATTTTGTAGAAGACAGGCTCTCACAATTTTTCATGAGTAGTTGTCAACTCAGAGGCCATAGCAGCAGAGACAGCTATTCATAAGACTGAGTCTTGGGGGATCCAGCCCAGACTAGACTTCCATGACCTTTGATCCTGTTAATATTTGGTTACAAATGCATAAGAGACCTGAGTTGAGAGCAAACTTTCTCGTCCCTTGCCAGATTTCTTGTTTTAGGCCATAAACCAAATGAAAATGTTTAAAAGTTGCCATGTTTGAGGGCATTCATTGATAGTAACAGTTACATTTTTAAAATGAGCAGTAGATCTAAATACACTTTTCTCAGTAGTGACCCATTAATACATTTTTAAAATGCTAAAGATTGCTCATTGCAAGGAAATGCGAATGTAAGCTCTATCACCAGACAGAAGTAGAAATGATTTCATCAAGAATAGTAAAGGCAGCCAATGCTTAGGAGGGTGTCAAAAAAGGGAGGTCTTGAACTCTATGGGAAAGAGTTAAAATGAGTAGAGCCCTTATGGAAAGCAGTATGGAGGGTTCTCAAGACATTAAAATCAACACAATATTTTCATCTGTTCTTCTCCTGGCTGTATGTCAGAGAGGGGCCTTCATCCCTTATATGTTCAGTGTAGCACCACCCACACCCAGGAAACACAAACGTCAGTAAATAGGAAACGTGGAAGTGAATGTGGCTCATTCTTCTCCAATCTTAGGAAGTTGTCTAATGTTGGTCTTGATCAGATGTTCTGTTTAATGTGCTTGGTGTCTTAGAGGAAGATCATTTATGTTGGGGTCAGGAGTCACCAAAGAACATGATTTGGCACTTTCATCTCACTGATAAAATATACACGAGTCTTGAAAAGTCACATAAACACCATCATTGCTTTATGTGTACTTTTTAAAATTAACCTCAGAAGGAATGATGTTTGAAATGTATTTCAATCCTTTTAAAGTCATTTAAACCTAGAAAGAACTTTGTCTATACAGATAAATAGCCTTAAACTCAGATTATTTTGCTCTCTCCTATATGTAATTTGATACTTTCAAAAGTTTGCTTTCTCATTTAATGAATGGATATGCTTTACGTTGCTAGATAAAAACTAAAAAAATATGCGTTAACGTTCTTACAATAGCAACCAATTTTTAAATTCAGGATATTATCTCATAGATAAGCATCTAAATCTCAAGGCAATTTATGACCTATGTTTTATCTTACTTGAATTTGAGCACTCATATGTACATGGCTCATGACGCTGGACAAATCCAGCTGTGGTGGCAAAATCCTATTTTCCTAGCTACTTAGAAGACTGATGAAGGAGGGTTGCAAGTCAAACCTGTTGAGCTATGGAGAGAGAGAGAGAGAGAGAGAGAGAGAGAGAGAGAGAGAGAGAGAG
>OU015756.1:62070007-62083894 GCA_907169655.1 Acomys percivali
TCTCTCTCTCTCTCTCTCTCTCTCTCTCTCTCTCTCTCTCTCTCTCTGTGTGTGTGTGTGTGTGTGTATTTTGTATCCTGCTACTTTGCTAAAAGTGTTTATCATCATTAGAACTTTCTTGGTGGAGTTTTTATTATTGTCTTTTATGCATAAAAATTTTCATCTGCAAATAAAGATACTCCCCTTCCTATTTGTATCTCTTTGATCTTCTACTCTGTTATTATTCTAGCTAAGACTTCAAGTCCTATGTTTAATAGGTATGGAAAGAGTGGATATTCCTGTTTTGTTCCTGATTTAATGAAAATGTTTTGCATTCCTTTCAATTTATGAAGGTGTTTTCTATAAGTTTACTGTAAATTGACTTTACTTTTTTAATACAGGTCAATTTTGAAACTAATCTTCTTTTTTTTACATTCTGTATGTCTAGCAAAAGCAGTCTAGCTTTTTATAAGCACCTAATAAAAATATATACCTAGTTATGTTTACATTATCATTCCTAAATTTTATAGTCAGATTTTTTTCTCAGCCAGAGTTTCAATAATTAACATCCAAAATTAACATCCAAACTTGAGCCATTTTAACAATAAATTTAAAACTAACATTGCCATCAGTTTAGACAGGTCTTTCAAATATATCAAGTTTCTTTTTCTTTAAGTAATTTAAAATTTTGGATTTTAGGTTAAAAAACAAAGGTACAGAAGTGATTGCTTTTATATAGTCCAACATGGCCATAAACATAATTGAACACATATTTACATAAAAAACTATGCCTATCATTATTGTTGTTGTTATTATTGTTGTTATTATTATTATTATTATTATTATTATTATTATTATTATTATTATTATTGTACGAGGAATTTAAAATAGAAAAGCAAAACTGAAATGGCCAATGATTTCTCCTCAGGAGCTCCAAAAATATCGCCCCAAGTTTATAAAATATTAGTCAGCTTCAATTCTCTGTAGGGGTATCAAATTAGGAAAGCCTTAATATTTTCAGCATTACATAAATCATTACAGACCTCAGCACCATTGTCTCTATTTGAAATGGTTCCATAAACCCCCAGTGTCTCAAAAGAGCCCCAGTGCTTTTTTTGTCACATGGCAGATGCTCCAAATAGCTCAACAGTGCCCCAACCTTGCTCAACCCAGCTTCAATTGGCTACACCTGTCTTATAAGTGGGACCCCTGTCATATTATGGGCTTATCCCTTACCATATATGTCACTCTAAACAGCAGTTCTCATCCTGTGGCTCAAGACCTCTTTGGAGGTTGAATGACCTGACCACAGGGGTCACATATCAGATATCATGTATACCATATATTTACATTATGATTCATAACAGTGGGGAAATTACAGCTATAAAGTAGCGACAAAAATGATTTTGTAGTTGGGGTCACCACAACAGGAGGAACTGTATCAATTGGTCACAGGACTAGGAAAGTTAAGAACCACTGATCTAGAAAGTCAAGCCAGATTTCCTCCTAGATCTGATAGGCCCCTTCTACACAGGGCAGAGCAGGAAAAAAGCAAACCCAAGACAAAGGAGACGTTATTAACTTTGTCTCTCTGAAGCCACCTACCGCAGGGATGACAACAGTGTCCCTCTGTAGTCACCCATTCCAATTACACCAAGTTCCTCAGTCTTGGCCCACGTTATGGCAAGAAGTGAAGCTGGGCAGTAGGGAGAAAGGCTGATGGGGAGATGACGTCTGTGGCACTTCTAGGAATCTGTTGTCTTTAGTGACTTCGTTAGCATCATTTATATAAAAATTAATATGTATATATACCTACCGACATGAGAGGAGTACACTTGTATATTTTTCCCAATGTCGTGTGATCTTTTCAAATTTCTCTGCTACTTTTATGAAAAGAATAAGTTCACTACATACACGTCATATGTATGTATGTGGAGGTTTTCAAATTTCGGGTATCGTTTTGTTCCATTTCTACAGACCTTGATCCTTGTCAACAACAAGATCAGCAAGATCAACCCCGGGGTGTTCACCCCTCTTGTGAAATTGGAGAGGCTCTACCTGTCTAAGAACCATTTGAAGGAACTGCCTGACAAAATGCCCAAAACGCTGCAGGAGCTTCGCGCTCACGAGAATGAGATCAGCAAAGTGCGGAAAACCGTGTTCAATGGCCTGAACCACTTGATTGTCATAGGTACAGATTTAACTGTAGCCCGAGGGCCAGGCCCCAGGGGACACGAACGGGTTTCAAGTAATCTTTAACTGCAGGGAGGGGATGAGCATCTGTGTGTCTTAGGCTGTGTGGACACCAGTCTCAAGGCCAGAAGAAAGGGGACAAAGCATTCATTGTCTGACTATTTCTAATTTGACCTCGGTGATCTAAGACTCTAAGGGAAGACTGACCAACCCTGATCACATTAGCAGGATGTAGGATGAACACTGCTTAATCAGAGAGACTTGGGAAACCTTTCTGTAGAAGAGTTTTACTGTGTTGTGACAATCTGCAGGTTAATTCCTTTCTAAAATAAGATTCTGGGGTGTGTGTGTGTGTGTGTGTGTGTGTGTGTGTGTGTGTGACTATTAAACATAAATCTACAATTGGCTTGCAAAATGATACATCTAAATCATTTAGCAGCTTTTAAAAATTGCTTAGGAAATATACAGCATAAAGTATTATTATTAACACATGCTTAGTATTTCGGGGAGACTTATAAGTAGCGGCATGGCCTATTAACTTTCATAAATATTTATTTTTTTATTGTTTTTGATTAATTAACTAATTGATAGAGGGTTTCATTGTATAGATCAATCTGCCCTTGAATGGTGAACTTTCTGCCAGAAGTTCATGAGTCTTACGGTTATGGGCCCGTCGCCTGTCCTATCACACCGGGCTTTGTTTCAGTAGGACAAACTTTGATTTTATTTTGATGTTTTTTTCTGGAGACCGTGGCCTTTCTTTCTGTATGTGTTTCCCAGTCAAGAAGCTATTAGGTTAATCGTTTTCTCCCCTAGACTCCTCACTGGAGCAGACAGGCATCCTGCAATGTCCTCCAACTGTTTCCTTCTTGTCTCTGTAGAACTGGGCACCAACCCTTTGAAAAGCTCCGGGATTGAAAATGGAGCCTTCCAGAGCATGAAGAGGCTCTCGTACCTCCGCATCGCAGACACCAACATAACTGCTATTCCTCAAGGTGACAGGGACTTCTCCAAAATGTTTTGAGAAATCAAATGTCAACACTTCTTTACCAAAAAAATAAAAAAGTCGCAGAGCTTTACATTGAGACCCATGTGGCAAAACCTTATCTCCAGGGCATTCTCGGTTCCCAGGAGTGTTCCTGTGGAGCCCAGATGACATGCAGACACGGATAGACTCCCACTAAACTCCTTTCTCGGATGTAAAAGACAGTAAACTTGTGTTCTGCATTTATGATTTCCTAAAGAAAAAATATAGTTCATGAAAGTGCATTAGTATTTTGATAAAAAAAAAAATAAGGAAGAAAAAAACCTCTTATACCTGGCAGAATCTATGAAATTGAGCCACATTTTAACTTTGATTTACAATTTCTATAGGAAATTCTTGTCACTGGAAAACTTTCCATTCCTCAGTAAATCCATCTGCTTACTTAATCCCGTTGATCATCAAGAATGTACATTTCAGAAGCTTGGGTTCAATTTGTGGTTAATTGGCTCAAGGACCCTCCAATTCTTAGGGTTATGGTCTTAAAATTAAGTAGCAGAACATATGGGGTATAGACAGAGAACTAATATCACCTTCTATCATTACCTGTCAATGTTCCTATGTCAAGTAGAGGCAGGACATTTAAGGCTGATCATTGTCATCAGTGCCTAAGCTGCCTCTGGGGCCACAGGTAAGCCTGTCTCGGTCAGCCAGCAAAGACGACGAAACACCTAAAGAAGTGCCTTGAATTTCACTTTCTTCCCACCTCAAAGTCCAGTCTCACAAAAGTCCCCCCATATTTCCCACCTGTCCCTCATCCCTGTGCTCCTTAACACAGGTGCCTTGCCCTGGAACTGAATTCCAGATGCTAATTCTCATCCTCAAGAAACACTGTTGCCATTGCTATTGTTGCTATGCTTCTGCAAAATTAACTCTTAAATGTACAACCCCTGCCTAATGCATAGTCTTTTTATCCAGAGGATGCTTTTGGGTCCAAGGGGATAAATAGGTACATTCATCCATCCATAGGTATATGCTAAATGATAGATTAATGAGTAACATTGTTAGCTAGATAAATACATGTTTATTCATAACTTAAAAGGTATGTATATTTTGAATTTCTAATTTTTGCATGTAACAAATGACCTTTTTATATGAAGTAAAGGGGAATTCAAATATATATATATATATGTTCACATATATTTGTATATATGCACAAATATTCAACTAACTATGGATCAAAAATACTTAAAAGACTTTCTATGTGTACCAAATGTGTGCAGACAAGTCTTGCCACTATTCCTCAAACAGGAGTATCTAACAATTATTCACATGGCATTTAAATTGTATTAGAAATTATAATCAATCTAAAGATAATTTAGAAAATAAGGGCACATGTTCATAGGTTTAATGCAAACATTATTTATACAATAGAGTTGAATATCAACACATTTTGGCATATACACAGGTTCTGCACCAATTCTTCAGATACTGAGGGAAATGCATGTATGCATGTATGTACACCTACACGCTGAGGAATGTGTATCCATATATGTTACATACTATGTATGTATACTGTGAACTATACCTAATCCATCCATAACATCTTAAAGTTGTAGGAAGTGAAACAGTTGAAAATTTCCCATCACTTGCTGTTGTCACATGATTTGCATTAGTCACAAATTTTGACTTTGGCTTTACAGTGTCTCCTAATGCATCCCCTAAAATATCTCTTGGTGATAAACTTCATCACGCATTGTTTTTTTTTTTTTTTTTTTTTTTTTTTAATTTTTATCTGTTCTCTCTATCCTGTGAACAAATAATCACCACTTTCCGGATTTTTTTTTTACTTCCTCTTTATCATGGGAAATGTACAAGTACAATTAAGTACCCGCAAGTGCTAGATACTGTGCCAAACAGTCAAACAGGATTTGAGTGTCTCTATACAGCAGCACTGTCCTGGTTTTGTAAGAAAATCTGGGTTTAGAAAGTTGAAGTAAATAAGGGGGTCTTAGAAATGATAACTGACAGAGCTGAGCTTTTGATGGGAGACATCAGCATTCACAGCGGCAACTATTTGACTGAAGTCCTCTTTATGACGCATATATGTACCTTTCTAATTTGTGAGTCTGTCCTTTGTGAGCTGGGACCCCTGTGGCTGAACATCCCCAGGAGCCTGGTAATATTTTCTCCAATAACTCATAGAAGGGCAAAGTCAATATAGAATAGAGATGATAAAATTGTAGTTTTGAGTTAGAGCAGTTAAGCAGGGGCCGCAACATAGGCGTGTAGTTATCCTTTGACTTTAGACAAATGCTCACATCTGTAATACATGAGTTTAGTTCACTGCAAATGGAAATATTACTGTCAGATATATTCTAGTGTTGCTGTGAGGATTACTAGATAGGAGCAAGGCTTGCACTGTGTAGGTCTAAGACCTGTACCATGTTGATCTTCATTTATTTTGTCTCCAAAATGGAAAGGTAAAGAAAAAAAACATGTCACTAGAGGACAGATTCTTTGGTCAAATGTCACTATGGGGAGAGATGATGAGGATCACTTAAACTCACTTTTCTGCAGTAGTGCAGCCTTTTTCTCCACAGTCAAGGTTCTTCCAGGCTCTGACATTTGGGAAGCAAAAGAGAGGCATTTAGGATCCAGGAAGAGACAAGCCAGTAAGAGAGGAGTTGTTTACTGGCTTTCTAGCAGCACTGCTTTAAAAAAAAACATCAACAGCAAAACCTCAGCGAGCTAGAGAAGGACAAATGTATCTTGAATTTGCTTTATTAAATGTGCCCTACAGAAGGGCTTTTAAATTTCTATTATTTGTGTCTGGAAGAAGCCAGTGGCTAAAATATCTTATAATGAAAGTACTTGTGATTTCCTAATACTTATTCATGAACAAAATTCAATTATTATTTAATTTCCTCTGTTATAGAGACAGGATGTGAGCATAGTATACTTTCTGTTTAAAATTTACAAATTCATGGCTTTGAGTCTCTGTTTCCTTACCAAAAAAGGGGGAATTAAATTTTACTATTTTGCACATTGAAAAAGATTAATGTAATTGAGAAAAGTGACATGGTCAATAATCAGTACATAATAGAGACAGGGCAATTAGAAGTTAAGTATTTGTTTATTTAGTTATTTATTATTTATATTTTCATGGTAACAGATATTCAAAGCATACCTCCATGAAAAAAATAACAATTTAAAAACAAACACAGAAAAATTATTTCAGTAAATACAATCGTTAACATAATTTGTTGGGTGTAATGCAATTTTTGTAGTAATGCAATCTGTTATTTCCCAGTTCTGTGTCTTTATAGACATAAATAAATAAAAAATAAAAAAATAAATAAGGCTTGCTTCAACTGGGTACTAGATCTATAGGTATCAATTCACTATTTTCTTTGTAGCTGATGCTACTCTTTAAGGTGAAACATTGCATTAATAACAGCCATGTAAATACATGGTCCTTTAGAAGGCAAGGAGAAATGAAAATAAGTTCAAATAGTTTACTATTTACTAAATCTTTGGAATTCACAGCCATCAGGAAGTATTGTTGAAAGTTTAGTGGGTCCATTGGATCTTAAATTATATACCCAGGGGCTCTACAAATGGCAGGATTATAGGACTCTTCAAATCCCTCCTGCCATGAAACAGTCTGGATTTAATAGGTCCAACATAAGTCCTAGCTATTGCTGCACAGCCATGGTGCAGAGGTATCAAATTCTATCATAGAGAAGTCAGATCTCAGGGCCAGCACCAGGATAATACACTGAGCTCTTGCTATGAATAATTCTTGTAATGACATATTTACTTACATTTATGACAAATTTAAGTGATACACTGATACAGAATTTTCACACTAGAGTTCCAGTGTCCACCTGGACATGAATATTTTTTCATGTGATGACATCCACGGGAGCTCATTGACACAGATGGGGAAAGCCATGAGGGTTCGTTGTCTGTCTTCAGTTCTGCAGTTGCCAGTGCAAAAAAAATCTGTCACGTGATGCAAAACAGGTCTTCATTTTATCAGCGTCTTTCTAAGAGAAAGCAGTAAAGTAGTATATCCCTTTAAAGTATGTATTGTTCTTCTAAAAAGAAAGAAGGGAAAGATGATGATCAAAATTACTTGAAGTGAGTTTTAGAAGTTGACAGTATATGTCCCCATTGAAATACATTCTGTCGTTATAATGTTTGATGACTAACTCAACATCTTCTTTGCATGGTACAGGTCTCCCTCTTTCTCTCACTGAACTTCATCTGGATGGCAACAAGATCACCAAAGTTGATGCTTCCAGCCTGAAAGGACTGACTAATTTGGCTAAGTAAGAAATGCCCCACCCTCATGCCCCCTCCTCCACTTCCATCTCTCCTTTTCAGAGAAGAGGAGGCCCCCTAAGGAGTACCAACCCACCCTGACACCTCAAGTCACAGAAGCACTAAGCACATCCTCTCCTACTGATGCCAGACAAGGCATCCCAGCTAGGGGAAAGTTCTCCAAAGGCAGGCCACAGAGTCAGAGAACAGCCCTTGCTCCCACTGTTATGGGACCCACACAATGACCAAACTGCACGTCTGCTACATATGTGTAGGGGGCCTAGGTCCAGTCCATGTATGCTCTCTGCTTGTTAGGTCAGTCTCTGTGAGCCCCCAAGGACCAAGGTTAATTTACTCTGTGGGTCTTCTTGTGGTGTCTTTGACATCCCAAAGTCAGCATTACTTTCTATCGAAAGATGATGAGTGTGTTATTAATTTTTAGAAACACAATGCTCTATCAAGTTTTAAAACTATCACTCTTTATTATTGTTTTGTAAGTAAAACTCCAGCCTACCTGATGATTTCTTGACAAGTAAATGAACTATTATAATTACTGTAGACAACAAGATTTGTCACATGTTTTATATATTTTGTGAATGTTTGTTGTTTTTAATTTTTGTAAAGGTGTTCAGTTAAAACAGGTTTTAAATATCCCTTTAATATATTCTAATTTAATATATTCAAAGAGAAAGCTGATAAAATGTATAACAGGTTGACCAAATTTAAGAATGTATTCAAAAGGCATCTACAAAAATGTTGAAACATTACTTTCAGAATAACTGCAACAAAATTATCTAACCCATCTTCTCTGAAGAGCTTAAAAGAAAAATATCATTGTACATTCACTGCAGTTTCAGAAAAAAAAATTGTGGCCTTGCCTAACTGTACTTTTTCTTTGTACATCACCAGGTTTCTATTTTTTAATTTGGTTTCAATTCTCCTGCATTTAAAACTTGGTTCATAAGAAAAAAAAAAAAAAGCTGATGAGCTTGTTTAGTAATCCTCAAAACATACTCTGTCCTTGATAAGCCTATAGCTGAATATTCTTACAGGGATTTTATCTGCTATAGCATTATGCCAAGGCAACATGGTACGTAAATGAATACACGAAGTACATTTCTTTATGTTTGAGAAATATCAGGTGATAACAATCAAGATGTAATAGAAATAAATTATAATAAAATATGTATAATAAATAAACGCATGCACAAAATAACAATTAATACTTGTTAGTAATCCTATCGTCTAATAAATATTCCAGTGCCAAATTGATAACACGGACTTGGAGTATTATAAGATATAGGGTACACAATTCTGAAATATGAAAGTGAAGGCCATGAATAATAGATGAACATCTAAGACAAAGTGAGAAATCTAAACGTCCTCCGCCAAGATGGCAAATTAACTATCAGTAGTTGAGATAATAAGTGGTTCTATTTATGCCTACACATGTGTACATTTTAACCATTATTTCAAAATAATGGCAGGACCAAACACGGGGCAGCGGGATGGGTGTTGTCTTTATTTATGTTCTAGTGGGCTCAAGCCTCTGACCTGCCTGAAGGCTAGGAAAACCACTTTGTAATCCTTAGATCACTCCTTTGCATGCAAAGATACTCCATAAACACTCTCCTCCTGCTTACAGATGGTTGATCTCTTTCATTATTCTGTGGCCTCTTTCTGGTATCTGTTCTATGGATTAATGTTGTTTTTTTTGTTTTGTTTTGTTTTGTTGCCTTGGGTGATTTTATCCCTATGGTTAATAGTCTATCGTGCCTCCAAACCAACTACTTCTGGGTTGGAATCTCATTAATATCATAGAATTCTCATTCGTTGTGCTTTTAACTTAAAAAATATGAACCAAGACCTCAAGCAAATTAAACTTACATAACATAGAGAATGAACCAGATGTCTGAGCGGGAAGAAGTAAAACTCACACCGGGCTGAGCAGAGCTCCACTAAAGGGTCACTGGGGGAACGTCTATCTAATACAACACACTAGTTCTGCTAATTGTTCTAGAAGACAGGTTTATTAATATTTTAGAATGTTTTACCTTTAGTTTTCTATGAATAGAGGTGTATGATAAATGAGCAGTTGCTTCATTTCCAAAATGACTAGAAGGGTCCTATTGTTTCTTTTGGTTATTTACTAAATGTATTTGCATGTTTATTATATGTAGAAATCGATTTGTGGTTATTTGTTGAACCTGTCAAATTCTACGTTGATTCTCTGCTAGGACTCGATATACTACAACACAATTGCTATTTCAAAGGAGAGGCATACAAATAGTTAAGTCATAGCACTGCCTTACATATTTTCCAAGGTGTATCAGCTTGCTACAGAAGAACAGCATGTTAAGAAGAGGCTTTGTGGTTCCTGGACGTGTTACTGTTGGCAAAGTGTTTGCTGTGCAATCCTGAGTACTTGAGTTCAGATTCCCTATATAAAAACCTGGGCATAGCAGCACTTACCCTGGCAGAAAGAGCCAGGAGGACACGTGGAGCTTGCTGACTGGCTAGTTTTGACACATTGGTGGGCTCCAGGTTCAGTAAAGACTGCCTCAAAACCTGAGGTCTAAAATTACAAAGAAGGATGTCCAGTGTTAAGACAGCTGGCCTCTGAACCTATGCACACACATATATATGCTTATGGACCTTCACACAAGACTTGCATACAAACACATATGCACATGCATGTGCACACACAGGCACATGCACACACACACAGAAAGAGAGAGAGAGAGAAAGAGAGAGAGAGGTTTTGCCTAGGCTTAGTAAGGTTAAAAGAAAAAAATACTCGTGACAGGAACAGTTGATTCAAAACCAAGGAATGTGTTCTCAATTGCTCAATTACTTACTGCCTTATAAGAAATGGATTCTTGACTGTTGGGCACACCAATTTCTGTTATCCTATATATAGGTTGGGGCTGAGTTTCAACAGCGTCTCTGCAGTGGACAATGGCTCTCTAGCCAACATTCCTCACGTGAGGGAAATCCACCTGGACAACAACAAACTCACCAGAGTGCCTGTTGGGCTGGCGGAGCACAAATACATCCAGGTAATGCAAAGCCCTTTCGCCTTGGTAGAACCATCTGGAAAGAAATCTCCTAGCATGATTCCAGGAGGAAGGGAGCTCTCCTCAGTGATAGTTTTTAGTGTCATAGTTCTGTACAATGATGTGGGGGCTTGAAACCCACTCATGGCCTGAGATCGGAGTGCCATTGTGGTTAGGATGTGGTGAGGGCTTCACCCAGATATTCAGCTCCTGATGTCCCCTCACCCTTTATTCTCTCATGGCAGAAAGAAGGTCCCTTCTTGTCAGGAAGTCATCCCACTTGAGACTCACCACTTCCCAAAGGCCCATACTGCAAGCCCACATATTTGGGATGAAAGTTTTAAAACATGAGTTTGGGAGGATACAGATTTCAAGCTATTGCGTAGAAAGGAACTTTAAATATTATCACACTACACTCTTATCATATAGAGAGCATGTATAATTTATTAATTTCAAAAGTAACTACATTTTGAATGTATTCATAAAACTCAATCCTACAACATATATTTCTTATGCAGTAGGCTCGTATGAGGTCATACACCACTCTACCAAGGAAACACCTGTTGTATAAGGCATTGATAACCTGATAAGTGACAGAATAAACTAGTAGCTGTTATCTAAAGCAGATTCACAGCTGAGAAAAGGCAATGTATTAAGTTAAGTTTATGCAAATTATTAAATTACAGAGCTTGGTAAAGATAGGAATACTGGGTTCCGTAGTCCACTGCTATAATCTTTCTATCTATGATTCTACAAATAAAAGTCACACTTACTAAGAAGTGGGAAAACCAATCACATATAGTAAAAGACTTCCATTGCTACTTTGAGAAACAAAAACTCAATACTCATACTCAGTACATACTCAAGGTACTAGCTTAAAAAAAAAAAAAAAAAGACAGGATCTTTAGCTAGGCTCTGTGGTGCAAACCTATAATCGCAGCACTTGGGGAGGCAGAGGCAGGCGGATATCTTTGAGTGAGTTCAAGGGCAGGTTGATCTATAAAGTGAATCCAGTACAGCCAAGGCTGCACAGGAAAACTCTGTCTCAAAAACAAACAAACAAAACCCCAATACTTTTTAATGGGTATATGAACATCATTATCTTTTCAGTGTGTGTGTGTGTGTGTGTGTGTGTGTGTGTGTGTGTGTGTGTGTGCCTGTTAGTTTTTTGGTTCTTTGTTTGAGATGGGTCTCACTATGTAGCCTTGGCTGTCTTGGAACTCACTGTGTCGACCAGGCTGGCCTCAAACTCACAGAAATCTACTGGCCTTTGCCTCTCAAGTGCCACTGCACTTTTTACAAAAGCATTTCACGTTGAAGTAGGTGTTAAGTTCAATCACTGTGTCTGGGAGACAATGTTTTATATGTAAAATAATATAATATCTACATGTTGCTGGTGACTCAAGATAAATGGATCTTCCATTCTGTTGTCAGAGACATGAACAAGCAGAAGTCTCATCTCCCTGTTAGTTGTGGGAAAAACTCCAAGTTCAGCTGACAGAAAATGTGATGTTAACTGAACTTAATATGTGCTTGACATAAATGTGAGCATAAAGCTTGATATGGTTTTTTAAATTGTAGATTATTTTCAGTAGGTGCTTGGAAGTGGTACTGGATTGATAAGAGTTTTTGTTGTTTTTATTTGTTGGTTTGTTTGTTTTTTCAATGACAGACTTAGAAGACTTGAAAAGGCCAGCTATACTTTTTACTAGTAAGGTTTTCATTATGCTTAGTTTTTTTGTTTTTTGTTTGTTTGTTGTCTTCCCCTTTAGTCTTTTTATTCCTGGTTTTCTCATCAAGTCAGCACGCATAGCAGTGGTAGGATTGCTTTGCTAGGAACGTTACAGAAGGAAACACAGTGGAAAACAACTGTCCATCTTGAGGCCACTTCATATAATTTTGCTTTATATATTTCTGCTCTAAGAGTCATGATGTCGTCCGCTTTCTCTTGTGGGTTGTAGACAAAGATCATTAAGCATGATACTTTGAAGTCTGTTACATTTAAGAAAATATGACACATATTTGAAAAGTATCATTCTAGGCTCTGTCTCCCTAATTTTTTAGTATTTCATTCTTAAATTTATTAAGTTAATTCATTATAAGTTTTTAAATCCTGGAGATAAAGCATGCTTGAAAATAGTATGTGGTCCTTCTGTATGCAATGAATTACAGCTTCTTAACATTTCACTCAATATTTTAAAATTTATGCTTATTTGACTATAATATTCTCTTATAGTTTTAGTCTGGCTTTGGTATTAGAAAACACTAACCTGGTAGAATATAGAACCCACTTCTGATTGTTCACAGTCTACTGCTTGTGTTGTTGCTTGATATATTCTTCTGTTACTTTCAACATGACTGATCAAATCTTACTGAATATTACTCACTTTTCTTGTAAGTTCTGCTAGAACAGAGGATAGTAATAACAACACAACATTTTTCAAAATTCAAGAATACTAAAAGAATTATCAAAACTATTGCCTTGGTATTAAAAACACTTTGTTCTTCTTTTAATGCTGTATAGCTATATATGGTCCCTTTAAGCAATTACATGAATAAGGAAGTCTTTAATGTTTCACAGTTATGGATTTCCCTATAGGTAACAGATCACAAATCAACACTTGAAAATCATATTTCTAAAGTCTTACTTTTTTGTTGTTGTTATCTCATTATATAGCTTAGGCTTCCCTCAAACTCCTGAGCCTTTTAGCCTATCACCTAACTGTTAGGATTTGGGGTATGCATCATCGTGCCTGTTTTTTAATGTCTCTTTACTTTTTAAATGAATCTGATGTCTAGTAACAGTAAGAAAATTTATAGACAGATTACCATTGTATGAAGCATGACCACAAAAATGTACGTTATGAAATATTCTGATGAATTAAAGCTCAATATCTGTAGAGAAGGGTTTGTAAACTATTAGCAGAGCAACAGGTTGGGAGCCACTTGTAGCGCCAGCATTGGAGATGCTGAGACAGGGGAATTGAAAGCTCAAGGACAGCTTGGGACACCCAGGAAGAGCAGCCAGCAATTTCAGTAACTGAAGGAGAGAGCCTGGGTGCTTAGGTTGGGCTGCTGGTGTAAACATGAACAGGACAAAAGGCATATCTGCACTTTGCAGATCAGAGGGCAGAGTGGGATGATAGAGCAGAGAGGAGACTATGTGAGTAAGCTGAGGCCAAGGGGAGTTGTAACCTTCCTAGCCTGAGCATCTAGAATGTCTCACAGAGAAAGAGCATACTGAGGAAGGAAAGGCAACTTCTAAAAGGAAGAAAAAACAGAATTTGGCTTGAGGAGCTGTAGTGTATTCATACCGAAATGTCCAGATCAAAATTATATATATATATA
>OU015756.1:62083994-62108519 GCA_907169655.1 Acomys percivali
TTTTTTTTTTTTTTTTTTTTTTTTTTTTTTTTTTTTTGCCAAGAACCTCAGCGCACATCTGGGGAGTAACCATTCTGCATGATTTCCTGTTGCAGGTTGTGTACCTCCACAACAACAACATCTCCCAAGTTGGGGTGAATGACTTCTGCCCACCTGGATACAACACTAAAAAGACCTCTTACTCTCGTGTGAGTCTTTTTAGCAACCCTGTCCAGTACTGGGAGCTCCCGCCAACTGCCTTCAGATGCGTCTACGTGAGCGGTGCCCTTCAACTCGGAAACTTCTAAACAGCCTCGTTTTTATAATATGGAAAAAAAAAAAAAAGCCCAATCTGTCAATATCATTACTTTAAAAAAAAAAAAAAAAGCCAGGTTCTAAGATTCAAGCATATTGTGGATGCCTTTTCCATGTGACCTATTATGCATCAAGCCAAGTATGCAGATTGAACAGTTGCCTGCAATAAGATTAATTTGCCTGCAGTATTCAGAATCATTTTAAAGGATTTCTGTAGATGATAAACGGAGCTGTCAATGTCTGATGTAACCGTAGGGGGTCAACCATTTAGCAAAGCTTAAAAGGAACCGAGTACAAAGTCTTTTGTAATTCATAGAGCTAAATTAACTCTTTTGACACAAAGTCAAATGTCAAACTCTAGCAAAGTATTAATCTCCTTTATTATTGGTAAAGCCTCGTTTGAATATGTACATTCAATATGGGCTGTGTAAAATTTTCACTACTATTATAATAAAAAAAATAAAATGTAAAAACTGCATTCAAAATGACTGTCGTATAAATGTTTAATTCTGGATATTGCTGAAACTTACAGACAGCTGAGAGTCATGGTATCTATCTTCAAATTCTTGTCATTTCTCTCTACTTATTTATGTTTAAGAATGTTTAAGAATGACACTGTGTATTATCTACATTCTTTATTAGGCTTATAATGCACAAAGCATATTTTGCCTTATGAGTATAGAGAATTCATATTTCCAGTCCTACTCTATGAAGCCAGTTTTAAAACTACTATGTGCCATAATCAGGCCACTTATCTAGACATTTCTGCATTTACTGATGTATTAGAGATAGATGTTTCCATTAGACAATGACTTTAAAAAAACTTTTTGAGTTGGATTTTTCAACAGTTATCAAATCAGGCAATTAAGCAAGTCTCAGGAGTGGGCTGCTGGTCTTGGAGAATTGATGACTTGGAATGTTGGTGATATCAAAATCTAGTGTGAACGTATGGGAAAGCAGTCTGCTTCTGCTGCAAGGTCTATTAAGGTCAGAAATCATAAGACAGAAAATTAAACCTGGCTTTAACCACAAGGAACATATCCAGTGTTTGGGATGAGCCTTCAGGCTCATAGTCAGAGCTCTTCTCAGCTTTCTCTGCCTGCTCTTTCAGATCCACTGCCACCCTCCCTTCAGTGCCAGGCTGGCTTCCCTCCTGATGGTAAATTTGAATCCCACCTGTTATTTTACCTTCTGCAAACAGACAGGCATAGTATCTCAGAGTGCTTAAAAGTCATTGTGAATTTCTTTCTGATTCTTACATCTCATTTCCAAATCTCTATAGAGTGAGTGTAATTAATGCCAGTTTTCATAAAGGAAAACAGAAGTTGAAACTTAAAAGCTTTATCATTAAATGAGAGAGAGGAGAGAGACAGAGAGAAAGAGAGAGAGAGAGACAGAGAGACAGAGAGAGACAGAGAGACAGAGAGAGAGACAGAGAGAGACAGAGAGACAGAGAGACAGAGAGAGAGACAGAGAGAGACAGAGAGAGAGAGAGAGAGAGGATCCTTCTGTATCCCCATCTCTCCACTATGACCATGCCCCCCAATTTTTCTATTTCCCCTTTCAAATTATTTAGTGTCCTCTTAGTCCCCTTCAGCATGACCTCCATGGTTCCTTTTTAGATTTCCCAGTTTTGTGGTTACTCTAGTTTCTGTTCTCACATTTGAAGATTAGGAGCTGGGAACACAGATGAGTGAGAACACAACAGTGCTCTGTTCATCTTTCTGGGTCTCGGTTACTTCACTCGATATAATCTCTGCTTCCATCCATATATCTGCAAAGATCATCATCTAGTCTTTCCTTTCAGATGGGCAGTAGTAGTCCCCACATACCATACTTTCATTCATCGACAGTAGGACGTTTAGGTTCTTTCCATTTCCAAGCATAATGAATAGAGCATCAACCAATTTGATGGCTCAGTGTTCCGTTGCCTCTGCAAAGTAGAATGTGGAGTCCTGTGGAGTCCCGCGGGAAGTCATCAAGGAGAATGGATAGTTTATTTTGTTTTGTTTTGTTTTGTTTTGTTTTTTAACATTTCTTAGCCAATTTATTTCCTTTTTTTCTTTTTCTTTGTTTTATTTTAATTTTTGGAGATGGTGATGGTGTGGTGGTGGTGGTGGTAGTGTGTGTATGTGTGTGTGTGTGTGTGTGTGTGTGTGTGTGTGTGTGTGTGTGATGGACGTAGTGCTTGGCATACCCAGGGCTTTGCATGTTTTGTACGACTGTGCTACAACTCAAGGCTAGAGTATTTTGAGACCAGTATGGCTACAGATTTGTCGACTGACTCAGCTTTCCACATATCGAGGTTACAGCTATGTGTTATCTTGACCAATTTTGAATTTAGATTCAAATTCCAAGCAGAGAGAATTCAAAGAGACAGATGGGTTTTCTGTGTGTAGTGCACCAGTCATCAGGACAGAGGTCAGCCTCATGATCCCCTGTCCATTCAGCAAAGATCACCAAGACGTATTTTTCCATTCAAACATCACATTCTATTCCCAGTCATTTTTTAGAAAATATTCAAGGATGGACTGTGGAAGAGGAGATGCAAGAGTACAGATAAGATTACGACATCTAGACATTTTATTTCATATTCTGAGAATTCTCGGTTCAAATCCAAAGCCTATTCTTGGAATCTATCATTTAGTTTTTGACTATGAGTTTTGAGTTCCTTATGTATTCTGAACATTAATCCACTGTTGGATGTATAGCTGGCAGTTTGTCCTCCACTCCGTGGGATTCTTCTTCTCTCAGTTGATTGTTGGTTGCTGTGAAGAAGCCTTTCAGTTTTATGGAGTTCTACAAGCTAATTGTTAGCCTTGACCCCTGGGCAGATGGAATCCCATTCAGAAACTCTCTTCCTACACCTGTATCTTATCAAAGTCCTACCTATATTTTCTTCTAGTTGTTTGTCCTTCAGGGTTCACATCAACGTCTTTAATCCATTTAGACACAGTTAGTGTGTAAAACATGTAAGTATATGTGTATAGCTATATATTTAAATGAAATTAAATATGTTAGATTGATAATACTCTGCTCAAGAGCCACAAGCTATCTAATAAGAATCCCAGTACCAGACATGAGAAACTCCTTAAAGTTGTTGGTCAGGAGAGTCCACGAGAACACCGAAACAAGGCATTGCCCACAGTTACTATCCAGACATTGAAAGTAAACTCCTACTGTTAAAGACTGTATGTATTTAGGCACAGGACTTGGAGGCTCCCTGAGTACCAAATGCCTTAGTCCTGGAAGATGCCATGAAAGCTACTGCGGGAAGAAAGCAGTAAAAAGTCCTGTGCAGCTGTGAAATCTATTAACCACAACGACCAGGATTCCAAGATCTCCTTAAAAGTGCAATGCTGGCATTCCTAACTTAGTGGTTAACCAACATCTGAGTGGAGTTAAGGAACACACAATAGGAGGAAAATCTTGATAAATACTGGAGACCTAGTCAAATACATGGGACTTGTCAGGTCATGGATCTTAGAGGAGAATCAATTGCCACCATTTTGGCAAACCAGCCCAATTCCTAACTTCACTCCAAACATTTATTCTTCTACCCACAGACAGTGGGTAGTTCCTAACCCTTACTGGAAAAGCTTCTCTTTGCAACAGGAAAAGACCAATACAGAAAGCCAGGACTGGTCACAGTTGCAGAGACCAATTTACTGTGGAGAGCCCAGTACCAGTGGATACAACTACAATACAATTTCTGCTCCTAATACTCAGAGAACATTGAAGAAGAAGGGTTTAGAAGGATTGTTAGGGCCAGAGGCCTGGTAAATCTTCTGCCTGTGTGTACCCTTGCAGGCCAGAAGAGGGCATCAGATCACATTAATTATAGATGGTTGTGTGCCACCACATGGTTGCTGGGAATTGAACTCAGGACCTCTGGAGGAGCAGTCAGTGCTCTTAAACTCTGAGCCATCTCTCCAGCCCCTAAATCAGAGTCTTAAACCACAAGCATTGTAGTGATAATAATTATTCACTGCATATCACATTGTAAATATTTACTAGCAATGTCATCTTTAATACTTACAGTAGCGGTGTGGGCCACGTGTCAGTGTGTATCATTCCTCGGATTAAGAGACACTGAAGTTCCAGTGATACCAAGTAATGGGCCCATAAGACACAGCTGTAAACATGGAAGGCAAACTTCCCATCCTGCTTCTTTCTGACACTTTGACAAAGTGTGTTCTCATCTCAAAGGAACACCCAAGCAACAATAGCCTCTGCGTCTCCCTACAGCAGTGTGCAGTAGACTACAGGACTACAACCAGAAGCGGCATTACCTGACATCAGGAAAGATGAGTTTGTTGACATTTTTTTAATGACGTTATTCAATTTTAAAATGTCCTATATTTTCGTTACCCTCTCTGCCATCCTGTAACTACATATAGCTATAGAACATTAGGCATGTGATAATACTACAGTTAAATGATAGAATTTTAAATATAATTGATCTACTCTTTTATTATTTTGTGTGCAGTGTGTTTCGATATTCACTCTTGTGTCCATGTGTCCTTACCCTTATGTATACAGATGGAGCCCAAGAGATAATGAAGATTTTTCTATTAATCACTAGCTGCCATTTTCTTTCTTTCTTTATAAAATAGAATGTCTCAGCTAATTCGAGTTTGAAGTTTAGGCTGACTGGTGAGCCTCCAGGATGTTCCTGTACCAGCCTCTTAGCCTTAAGCTGATAGGAAAAAAGCCACCACTCCTGGCTTTTTATTTGGTGCTGAGAATTTGAACTCATGCCCTTATACTTCCTCAGCAAGGACTTTAACCACTGAGCCATCTCTCCAACCCAGAGTTTAAATTTAAATGAGCACCCACAATTAACTGAGATCATATTGTTTGGGATAAATACAGTCAGTCATTCCTAGTGACTGTAAATATTATTTTCAGAGAATAGCTCTTGGGTTAGACAAAAAATATTCACTAGGCCAATGCCAGACACACAACACACACACACACACACACAAAAACAAACAAGATATGACACTTGAATAATAGTTTAAGAGAAGATACAATGATTGAAATACCACAGGATAAATATGTGGAGTTTATGAACTATCTGACAGACAGAAAGTCACTGAAATGGACCAGAAAGCATTTGATTACGGAGCTCTGCCTACTTACAGCTGTGGCTAAAAGGAGCTGCCTACCTTCCACCATCATAGCACAAGTGCCCAGGAACATGAGAGACATCCTGGAGCAGCTGGCAGTTAGCAACAAGGATTGGTAGATGACTGTTATCAAGGGGATTGGGTGGGGAGGAACTATTCAGACTGAAAATAAGCAGAAAGGGGAAGCATTGTTGCTGAGCAATCACCCCCCCTACATCCCCCACCCACCTCTGTGCCCATAGGTGAGCCTAAAGGAAGATGCTATGATTGCATGCAAAATGTCCCCTACTGGCTCATGTAGTAAACCCTTGCCAGCTAGTAGCTGTTTGGGGAGGTTTTGAGAACAAATCTTGAAGTTTATAACCCAGCTCTGTTCCTCTGCACTTTGATTCCTAATCTTCCCTGATGCACACAGGTAGACTCACACCCCTGCCACCACAGCCAGCAGCTGTTTCCCACCACCTTTCCTGCCCTCCCCACAAGATGGCTGGAACCTTCAGTCTGTGAGCTAGACCATCCTTTTCTCTGTCAGGCATTGGCTCACAGCAATGAGAGCAGTTAACTAACACAGAGGCCACATGCAACTTTTCCTGTAAAGGAGAAACAACAGTACACACTTGCATTTGCGATAGCTCTCTCTAGTGGTGGTAGGGGAAGGCATCAATTTCTTCCTTTCTCTGGATGTCCCAGTATGTTCAAGGGGATAAAGAAAGGAGAATTCTTTGAGGGCATTTAATTCAAAGCTATATCTGTCACGGGACACCTCTTTACTGTCATCCCAGAGCTGGACCTTGAATGACATGCTTTCTGTTCTATGTTAGAATTGGGGTGACCCTCTCCCCATGCTAAGGGTGAGGTCTAGGGTTGTCCTGTTACTTAACTGACAGGTGGTAAGAGATGTGTTGAGATAGAATGGTAAAAGGACTTTGGATCATCCGGCAGTCAAATTCTCTAATATACCTTGCCTATAAGTATAGTCACTTATAATTTTATTACTCAAAAGTGTGTGTGTGGGGGGGGGGTTGGGTGCTAACTCTTCAGAACTCATCTGTGCATGCCAACACAACTCCCTTTTCTTATCTTTCAGATGACGGTGAGGAAAACTGAGATAAGTTTGCTGAGATTGCAACTATCTGGTCCTCCAGACAGATCCTGTTGGGCTTCAGTCGTCTCCAGGGAAATTCCTTTGTCCAGGCCTTAGTTGGAATCTGAGATTCTGCATTCCAGATAAGAACAGGAATGCTGGTACCTAGGCCAGCAGTTCGGTTTTTTTTTTTCGTCAGTTTATTAATTTATTCATATTACATCTCGATTGTTAGCCCTTCCTCTGTTTCCTTCCATTCTTCCCTCCCTCCCACTTCCCCCCTTCTCCCCTCCCCTATGTCTGTGATTGAGGGAGACCTCCTCCCCCTATATATGCTCTTAGAATATCGAGTTTCTTCTTGGTAACTTGCTATCCTTCCTCTGAGTGCTGCCAGGCCTCCCCATCCAGGGGACGTGGTCAATAAAGGGGCACCAGAGTTCGTGTGAGAGTCAGATCTCACTCTCCACTCAACAGTGGAGAATATCCTGTTCGTCGGCTAGGTCTTGGTAGGGGTTCGAAGTTTACTGCCTATATTCCTTGGCTGGTTAGGTCAGCAGTTCTTAACCTGTGGCTTGTGACCCCTTTGAGGGTCAAACAACCCTTTCACAGGGGTGCCCTAAGACCATCTGAATTATTAGTATTTACACTATGATCCATAAAGCAGCATAATTAGTTATGAGGTAACAACAACAAAACAATAAGTTTATGGTTAGGGCCTCCACACATGGGGAACTGTGTTAAGGGATTGCAGTATTAGGAAGGTTGAGAACCAATTACGGTCCTATCTCTTGAGGAAGTAGGCAATGCAAAGTTTCCGTGGTTTGGGTGGACCATTCCTTTCTATGGGCCCTTGTATAAAACCATCACTGTACGGGGTTTCTAAGCCTTTTGTGACAAAGTTATACAAGCTAGGTAGCTGTAAATAATAGAAATAAATTCTATTGTGACTTTAGAGTACAAGATTTCAAAAAACAAGTGTTGGTCCAGCCATTGCTATAATTTGGACATTCTACAATGTCCCTTCCCAACGAGGGATCTAGACTCAGCTTTGCACTGTTGCAAGGCATTGGGACTTGTAAGAGGTGGGGCCGAGTGGAATGATAGAGTCATAAAGCAATAGGCCCTGGAAGGGACTGCAGAAACCCACCTTCTTGTCACATTCCATGTTGCAAGCAGGGGATAGCTGGTTTGGTTAAAACACGCCATCATCATGATTTCTGGATGGTCTCTACTGTGCCTACAAG
The DNA here is from genome assembly GCA_907169655.1 of Acomys percivali. NCBI lineage: Eukaryota > Metazoa > Chordata > Mammalia > Rodentia > Muridae > Acomys > Acomys percivali. The sequence goes on from OU015756.1 coordinate 62,091,749, forward strand.
AATAGATTTTTATTTCTTTATAAACTGATTATGTCCAGCGTTTAGTTACAGTAACGGAACCCTGAATGACATAGCTGTCCTCCTTGTACAGCCTTTTGGTAACCCATCCTTGTTTCTTCCATTTCCAGGGATTGTGGGAGAATTTGATGTCTGTCTGTCTATTTGCTTGCCTGTCTGTCTGTCTATTTGTCTCTCTCTGTCTCTCTCTCTGTGTCTGTCTGTCTGTTTGTCTGTCTGTTCGTCTGTCTGTCTGTCTCTCTCTCTCTCTCTTGCTCTCACTCACTCTCGCTCTCGCTCTTGCTCTCTCTGTCTTTATATGGCTTTCACTAGTTGACTTTGACTCTGGCTCACACAGATCATTCTGATTCATCGTGAATGCATTGTTTCTTGATTACATCTACAGACACTAATTCCTAACGATGTCATATTTATGAGCATTGCTGCTTAATCTTAAATATCTTTAGCAGGATACACAAATCCACTATTAGCAAAGTTCTTAATTTCATAAGAATTTTTTTATTATTTTATTTTATTTTATTAACAATTTAATTTGACTAACACATGGTTTGTATAAAGCCTGAAAGCCATGAATTTGCCTCTGACCTGCGGTTCTCACACAGGCCCTGCATGATTATGCACCACCTCCTGTCTTTTTCAAGTGACCCACACTTGCCAGAACACAGCTCACACAGCCTTTTAATGCATTTCTCAGCCATCACCTTGGCCTGGCAGTGGATGCTGCTATATTATTTTCATCACATAAGCCCGTATAACCCAGGTCTCTGTATTCCACCTGGAGTGTTCATCTCTCTGACTCATCATTATCGTCTTTCATTTTCCTTCTTCTTTTCTCCATAACTCTGTGCCAAGGAATTTCTTCCCACCCTAGAGTTTTATAGCTGCTGCAGATGCAGGACGTAACTATCTTATCTTTGTGTAAACAGAGGAACACCTAATCCCTTAAGTAAACTAAAAGCATTCTACCCAGATGTTTCCCATCATCTCCAACTCCAGGCATGTCTGTTCCTCAGCCGCCACGCTGGACCCTTGTAAGACCTCCATATCCTTCAGATATCAACCTCCACAGCACAGGGATTATGGGCTTCTGACCAGCTGCTCTATCCATTTTGAGATTCCCACACTCATGTGAAAAAACACTTTTAATGGAACTGTTTATGGATGCAAGCTCCCCATCTGCCACACATATTTCATAGGCTCATGAGAGCTGGTTTCAAGCTACCATGCATAACAATAGAAAGCAAAATGTAAGCAAAGGAGAGAAAGCATACTATTTTTTAGTAAATTCACATCCAATCATATTTTTTTTTTGGTAAAGTGAAATAACCTTCAGGCGTAAAATGAAATGAAAGAAAAAGGAAATGCTTTATTATGTCCCTGACTTTGATAATAAATAACCAGAATAGGACTGAGTAAGACCTTTACTGAGACCCACCCCATGCCATCAGATGGTGTCAGACACTTACTCAATAAGGATGATAAGGATTTAGTTAATGTTCCCAGGTCATTAGCAACAAGCACAGAGGAACGAATCAATTTACAACATGTACAGAATGTTAAAACCATCATATCTACTGGAAAAATTTAAGTACCTATAAAAATGTTACGGTATTAATTCACCGATGTCTCTTATAGACCTGCTGTGTTCTTGACACCACTCCCCTGGCTGGGGTGCTTTGGTGATACATTCTATGTCCTTATGCAAGGAACACGGCAGTAGGAAGAGACATTTCAGGGCTTGGTATGAAACGGAGGGCAGAAAGGCAGGACTGAGAAGCGAGAAAGAAGAGAAGACGGGCTAGCCAATTTGCATATTAGTGCAGTGGTTGTTAAGTAATATTTAAGCAAGAGTGTGAAGGATGAAAGGGGCAAATGGACACAGGGAGACTCAGGCGAGGAAGGTCATGCATGTCAGTTCCAGAAGTAACAGGGAAGGAAATTGTGGGCTCAGCAAAGTAAGCAAGAGAGACAAGGCGTGAGACCAGAGGTCAGAGGTCAGAGGTCAGAGAGATCATGAATGTCACATCTACAGGGCAGGGCTTCGGCAGCTTTTCGAGTCATGAGCACTCTTCACAGGAGATATTTTGATGGAACCCGTGGTTTAGAGGCATATAACACAGATATTTAGAGCTCACATTCACTAATAAGAAGGCAGGACAAAACACAAAACAATACCTTGATATATATATATATATATATATATATATATATATATATATATATATATATGTATACATAATTTTACCACTTAAAGACTAAAGCAAATTTGCATACTAATGAGATGGGTTTGTTTGTTGAGTTTTGCATAAGCCATTAAAGCTTTAGTGGCTTACGCAGAGGTTGGAGGGTCAAGTGTTCAAGACCATCCTCTGTTGGATAACTAATTTGAGGCTAAGCCACGTTACATAGGACCTTGCCTCAAAAGAAATGTTGCAGGCTGCTGTGTGTATATGTGCATAGGATATCTTGGAGATGGAGTATTCAGGCAGTTGTGAGCCACCTAACTCGGGTACCAGGAACCAAACTCTTGCCCTACCACAAGAAGAGCAAGCCTGTTTAACAGCTGAGCCATCTCTCCAGCCCCAAGGTTCAGGTTAAATCACACTGACTTTGGACAAGATGAAAAGGCATTGAAGTGGTCTCAGGGGGGATGACTTGATTAAACTGTGCCTGATATAGCACTTTAGCTATGCACACTACAGGTCACAGGCATGGGCAGGGGAAGAATATGCAAATAGTTGTTAATGGTGCCAAGCGAGAGATGACAGGGGGCTTTGGCCTGGGTAGGCACAGAAATGATGCTGAAGGAGCTCAGCACACAGATCTGTTTGGAAGATGGACAGAGGTTTGGCTGACCCATGAGAAGGGGCATGAGAAAAGAGATGAGTCTATGTTTTGGCTTGAGCTGCTTGAAGGATGGGGTCACCATGGGCAGAGATGGGAGAGATTGAGGAGGTTGAGCTGGAAGGACTGAAAATGAAATGTTTGGTTTGGAATCTATACTTTTAGAGACACAGATTCATTACATGTGGATCTATCAGCAGAAATTAGACCTTGGTCTTTTGCCATGGACATAAATCCGGAGAAGACAAAATAGAAGGCGTGGTTCTTCTTTATCAGCACAGAAACAACCTGACTTCATCCAAACTGAGCCATCGTTCTGTACACATCAGCAAACACGTTTGACAGGGCCAGTTCTGGCTGCCTGCAATGTTCCTGCGGTTGCTAGGATAAATAAACAGTGCATGCGTCCCTCTGGATGCCTTCGCTGTCATCATCTCACCATAACCCAATCTTGCTGGACCACACCAAGAACAGAAAACTTCCTGATTAAGGATTTTATTGTTTGTAATAACATCCAGTTGTTTTCTCTTGCGAATTAAAAATTGTGTAAAAGTACTCTAGTATCTCGTCTGTCCCTCAAGAGTTCATGTTAACAACAGCGTTGCTGGAGCTGCCTTGCATGTTTCTTGATAACTTGCTGATGGTTTCACAGTCAACAATTCACAAGATGAAAAGATAGAAATAACGCATTCCTGAGGCTGCGGGTGGTCTCCGTGGGGCTCAGGCCCTAACTATACAAGCACATGTAACTGTAAAACTCTAAACATGTGTGAATTTCATAGCTGATGCCTTTTCATATGGAAAACCAACAGGCCCATTTAGACAATTCCTTTATAAGCTACGTTATTCACTGGCTTATAAAGAACACTTCTCTTGCTTCATCTGGCAATGAGAAAAGTAAAAAGTCTTGAAATAATTTGCTTTTCTTTCTCTTTTTATAGTGTGTACGTAAGGGTGTGTGCTCTTCTAACTTGAACATGATTTTATAACAGAAAATGGAATGAAAACTCACTATGAAAACTTAGTCATTTAGTTAATTAATTCACATGTTTATTGAGAAGCTAGAATATTACAGAAACTGTGTGAGATTAGAAGAAAACAGCAAAAAGGCTGTTATTTGATTTAATCGGTAAATTTGAAATATGAGATATTACTTCAACATTTTCCTTTCCTTCCCTCTTTCCTTCATTTTCCTCTCTTCTTTTATTTATTCCTTCCTTTTCCCCCCCTTTCTCTCTTCAGACAGGGATTTTTCGATGTAGTCAAAGCTGGTCTTGAACTTATGACCCTCTCACATCAGCTTCCCTAGTGCTTGAATGGCAGGCAGGCACGTAGCGCCACATCTGGCTGCAACACGCTGTAAAAAAAAGAGGATTAAATGACAATATCAAATACGGTCCTAAGAGGAAATGAAAGTAAAAAAATATTGCATAAGTCATTGGTGACTAAAAAGCACAATGGTATACAAATTTCCTGGGCTGGGCCCACGTCAGAAGAGTCATCTGGAACACTGTGACAGTTGCCAGGCCGCCTGCAAGTCGAGAGAGAGCTTTCACCTGGACTCAGGAAATGACAAAGTCACAGCTCCAGCTGTTTTTGGATTCTGCTTTGGTGTGTGTGTGTGTGTGTGTGTGTGTGTGTGTGTGTGTATTTTCTTTTTGTTTTTGTTTGGTTATTTTATTTTTTTTAATTAAAACACTTCTCCCAACATCTGGATTGATAAATGGCTTTGAAAGCTATTCCTTCCTGGATCTGGCATCTCTCCTTAGTGATGGTTTTATTCTGCAAAGACAGATGGATGCAAAGCAGTGGTTTCCTAAAGAGGAAATTAATGGTGCTTTCTCCCTTCCGTGAGTAACTGACTCAGCTCAAGCATTCAAGCTGCTGTCATTTTCACAGAGCAGACATTTTCCCCAGATGTTGGGGTCTGTTTCTAAATTTCTTTCACAGGAACTGCTTCGGGCCCTGGCTGGACCAAAGCGGTAGTAATGCAAATAGCAGTGTGCTGTGAACTGCTAGTGCTCTTTAGCTTTCATCCCATCATGTACATCTTATATTTCTGATGGATGTACCCAATCACAGCAAGGACGTATCAAAGAGACACCATGTGGTACTTTGTTTCACATGCACCATGTGCAATTCGCAAATTAGTTTCACTGGATGCGATGATGCAGGGCTGCTACTCTAGCCATTGGGGGCTGGGGGATGTGGTAGAGGAGAGCTGTAAGTTTGAAGCCAGCCTGGTTTGCATGGTGAGGTCTGGTCCATCTAATTACATAGGCAGACCCTGACTCAAGAAAAACAAAATAAAACAAAACAAAACAAAACAAAACAAAACAACAACAACAGCAAAACCAGTTTAAGCACAGCTAACTCCTCAAGTATTAGTCCTTTGTGGGAAAAGACATTCACAACATTCTCCTTTTTATTTATTTTTTTAACACACAGTTTATTATCAGTGCTTGTGGCCATTGCTTGTGCGATAATACACCTGAAAATTTGATTCTTATCTGCTAGTGAACACCACTCAACCTCTCCTCATCCTCCTCATCCTTTCTCCTGCTCTGGCAGCCTTCTCTCAGCCCTCATCCTCTGTAGGATCAGGATCAGCTTTTTTAGATGAAGCTTCTGATTGAGGCCTGAACCACTTGTTTCTCTGTTCCTGGCTTACCTCTCTTAGGACAACATTCTTTCCACTTTATTTATTTTTTTTTTACATATATACAATGGAATACTTAGTTATTGTTTTTGTATACAGTATTCCAGTCATCCTGTGGTAAGAAAAGGAGACAAAGATTAAGAGATTCACAGGGGTATTGATATATTTGTGAACGTGGCTCCGTGACTAGATATCGGTTTCTGTTGGCGACAGGAAAAGGAGCTGAGGAGCTAAAAATGTTGTCGGAGAAAACATCCTACCCAGGGTCCATCTTTCCTGGGTCCTCTTGACCTATCTATTTCTTTTACCTTCACTTCTCCCATTTATGGATTCCATCCCACACTCATAACAAGCGCACACTCTTGCTACAGGGATGGGAAAGAGCATGGGGCCTGGCTGTGTGGCCAGTGTAGACTCGGGTCAGGTCTCGGAGTACAGGAATGGCCGGCGGGCAGGCAGGACACTATCAAGATGCCAGTGTAGAAGCCTGAGCTGCGGCTGCCAGGTATGAGTCAGCTTCTGCCAGAACAACGCAGAGGCGTCACTAGGACAAAATGTCTGTGGTCAGATTCACCCAGAACAGCCTTTGCATCTGCATGTATAATTTATGTGCCACCCGTTGCAGGGTCTTCAACTTAAAATTGAGATAAAAGTGCCTATCATGGAAAAATTAGGGACAAATTAACAGATGCTTTATAACTAAGGAAAGACAGAGAGTCTTTTAGTATCAGAAAGTTGCAAAGTTGTTAAAATTTTACAATTTCTCTTAAGCATTGACCTAAAGGTACTCAATAGCGCAGGATCAAGAAAAATATATTAAAGTATATGTATCTAGCAAAAATGTAAATCTATATTCCTTAGGCGATGACACAGAAGACACACTGGCAAAATATACTGTCAAAACTCATGAATGTAAACAGAAAATATAGTAGTTTAATTTTACTCACCATTTTCAAAAGAAGAAGGAGGAGAAAAGGAAGAAATTACTTTTAAAGAAATTTACCTTAGAATCATCTACTATGTTAAAACATTAAAATTAGCAAAAGACATATACATGTGACTTACGTGTCCTTTGCTAGTATATATTGTATAATCTCTGTGTGTGTGTGTGTGTGTGTGTATGTGTGTTTGTATGTTTACTATTAGGTGTAGAGAGCACCAAGTCCTTGAAATACAGAATATTAAGCATACAGGATTGTTTCTTCAAGTATTTGACGCCACCCTCCCTCTGACCCCAACCCAGAAGCCTAGGAAAGGATGTGGCTAAAAGCCTGCTGACCTCTATGGTATCTGAAGGGCCAGGCCCCACCTAATTTCTCTGGACTATTACAAACAGGACTGGAAGTGCAATAGTCTCTGGTGACCTCTGCACTATCTACATGACTGTGAGGACACCAGATCCTCTGCTGGAATGTAGTCTATGTTTAGTACCCATCTTTATGGAAAAGGTGATGTTTACTTTGAAAAGAATTTCAACTTAATTATCTCTTATGGTGCACAAGAGATTGGGTTATGCCAGGAAACATTTTTACAAATCATACTGTACTAAAATATTCCTAAAATAAACTTCCCAGTGTCACACTCTTGAAGGTTGACCCAAGACAGGCTACTGTACCAGACTTTCTTCTTGACTCACACTTGTAAACACTCTGCTGGCTGTGGTATTTGCAGAGACCTTCCATAGTTGGTTATTTATAATGTAAATTAGGGCCATTGAATAACAGAGGTATAAAAATGATATTAAATACTTCAAGATTTAACAGTGTTAAGATAATTGAGTAATGAGCTCATAATAACTTAAAATTTCAACAAATCTTTATTTAGAAATTATCAAATCCTAAATATTATATGGAAATACAAAAACAAACAAATAAATAAATAAAGGAGAAGGAAGAGACCTTCCTTTTATGAGATGAAAAATTGAATACCTAACCTTAAATTTTTCTCCAAAGCTATGATATTGCCAAAAGACAGATGTAAAAGTCAATTAAACAGAAGAAGAAATTTAAAATTCAACAGGGGGCCAGAGAGATGTATGGGTTGTTATGAGCAAATATTGCTCTACACGAGGATCCTTGAGTCACAGCACCCGCATGGCAGATGACAACCTTGTGTAATTTCACTTCTAAAGTATTTGACATCCTCTTTGGGTGTCTATTGGTGCCTATGCATGTAAGTGGCACACATACATACCTGTGGGGGAAAAACTCATACTCACAAAGTAAAACTTAATCTTTAAAACATAAAAGAGAACAAAGAATAAACATAGTGAAATGATTTTCAGGAGAATTGAGAAGGAAATATAAATGGAAGAGAAAATGCCTTCAACAAGGAGAGCCTGCCTAACCAGGATTAGTGTGGTAGTCCCACTTTCACATGGTATTCTACCACAAATATGAATAAAAGATAAAGCTATAAAGATTCTAGGAGGAAAAAAAGGGAAACATCTTTGTTAACTTGAAGTACATCAACTTTATTGGGTAAAACGAAAATAGCATGAACCATAACAGGGAAAGTTAATAATTATATTTTCAGAAAATTAAACCCTTTGCTATTTCAAAGGTATGTTATATATAAAAAAAGAGACAGATTAAATAAAAATACTAACAAATCATGTATTTAAGAAAATGATATAGAGCCTCTGTGTGAGTATAAAGAAGTTATTAAAACTTTTGTATGTGACATACAAATACTATGAGACCTAACAAATAACCTTTAAAATTGAGAACATTGTAAAATAACCACATGTCATATGTGTGTGTCTTACATGTTCATAAATACTAAAGAAAAGCAATAAGCCAACACCCACATTCATCATTACGCACATGTAGAATTGGCTAACATTTCAAAGATCTCTATTTTTAGGTTTTGAAAATCATGTGAAACAAATAGGATATATACGCGGCTGGCAACAAACATTGTTTGTTTATGTTGCTGTGACAAAAATGCTGAAAAAAAAAGCAAGTTAGGGAAGAAAGGTTTTATTCGGTTCATAGCTCCAAATTATAGCCCATTATTTGGGGATCTTAAAGCATCATATTACAATCAGGAAGAGAGGAGGGTCAAGGACACGGGATAGTTCCATGTGCTTGCTTGCCCGGTGCTGGTACTCAGCTAGCTCAGCTGGCTTTCTCTACTCTTATGTATTTCCCAACCCAGCCAATGAAGTGGTGCCGCCTGCATTCAGAGTGGCTCTTCCCATCTCAATTTGTAATCAAGATATCACCCACAGACATATCCACAGTCCAATTTGATCTAGACCATCAGCACCCCCCTTCTTAGGCTATTCCAGATGCTATCAAGTTAACACTGAAAATAACCAGCAAAATCTACCCATTTGTTGGCCTGGCACACGATCATATTACTTCAAGACGTATCTTTGTCCTCATATTCCCAAAATCTCTGGTTAATCCCATAATGTAAATTATAGTACAATTTTTAAAACTGTAGTTTTTCCATATCCAAACACTTTAAAAAATACTGGAGGCCTCTTAGAAGTCAAAAGCCAAAATATCTCAGAAGTCCAAAATATCTTATCCAGGCATGCCTTTAAAAATATTATAAGGACTAAGGAGATGATTCAATAGTAAAGAATACATACTGTTCTTTCAGAGGACCCAAGTTCACTTTCTAGCACTCATATCAGGAAGTTTACAATTGCTTATAACTCAGGGCCCAGGAGTCCTCTATTTGTACCTGGATTAATGTGCACAAACCCCCACACAAACCCACTCATGCATGCATACACACACACACACACACACACACACACACACACACACACACACACACCCCACTAATTTTTTAAAAAGTCATTTACACAAATATTATTATTCTGAAAGGAAACATCTGTGGTGGGGCACAAAAAGGAACAATGACTCTTAAACAAAACTGAAGTCCAACCGTGTAAACCCAAATCCAGTAGTTCAGTATTCAACATCTGGGGCTTACTTTCAGGGCTCCACAGATTTGTATAGCTTCTATCTTCTAGCTGTGCCATCTGCAGCATGCACAGATTCTCTCTCAGGCTTATGGCCAGCTCCATTCCATACCTGAATCTTTCTGTGCAGATGAAACACAGTCCTGGCATCTTACATATCCTGAGGTCCCCTTTGCCACTGAGATTTCATCCTTGCTAATGGCATCTCAAGGCCTCTTTTTAGAAATATCAATAACCCTGAGACAAGATGCCAAGCCTTGGATGCTCTGCATGACCTGTTTTTGCCTTCAAAGCCATGATGGCAACTCTTTTATTGCTTAGTTCTGCTGAGATGTAGATTGGTCCCCCCGAACCACAGCTGCATTGACTTCTGTGTACTCGTCCAGAAGCAATGTTTCCCTATGTGTTTCTAAGGCATCTATGTACTATATGGAAATGCAGCACAGAAAGTCTCACTTTGGTGACACTAATCTCAAATCAATCAAAACTGACTGGGGCCCAACCTGGTGCTCCAACATGATCCACACACATATATTCTCAGCCCAAATCATGTGAATGACTCCAGGCTGTCTCAATTCCTGATAAAGATCTTGATCCCCCCTCAAAGCCTCATGAACCAAGCATCCACAGTCCTCATATTTCTCAGCATTACTCTATTCTAAGCTTGCACTCGATAGTCCTGTTAAGTGCCTCTAGAACTCAAAATCTTCTCTAGCCCAAAGTTCCAAATGCATTTAGTCTTCTTCAAAACTATCAGTCCAAAGAACAAAAGCAAATGATTAGGTCTGCCAGAGCAACACCTCACTTCTCTTATTGCTCCTTTAGTCTGTCTCACATCTGTTACTATGACAAACACTCTGAAAAAAGCAACTTATGGAGGAGACAGTTTATTTGATTTATAATTCCTGGTGACAGTCCCTCATTGCAGAGAAATCTCCATGTTAGGAACTTGTAGTGTACTAAGTGTACTAACAGTCAGGTACAGAGAAATACTCATGGACCCAGGCTGCCTGCTATCTGCTTTGCTGTCTTTCTTTACCCTTACACAGTTCAGAGCCTGGATCATAAAACTACATTGTGTACATTCTTCATGACAATCCCCTACAGGCAAGTCCACAGGCAGATTTGATCTAGGGTACCACTCAAATAGGACTGTCCTCATTGATGATTCTAGGTTCGGCTGAGTAATAGTTAAAGCTAACAGCACAAATCATATGGGTTTCAGTGTGACTCTATTGTATACACCAGTTATGTCATGTCAAAATATTTACCAGAGAAAACATGTTCATAGGAACACTTGTTTGTGAGTATTAAAAGCAGTTCTAGGATAATCCAGAGGTAGAAATCATTGGAATATCCATGGATAGATGCAAAACTCTTTTCCCTAAGAAGTAGTTTATTAATAAAATGGAATAATAATCATATAAAGAGGCCACACGAAGGAATTGTTGGGTGAGGGTAATATTTCTGTTCCAAGTGATGGTTAAGGAAAGAGTTTCAGGGGTAGGCCCATCTACCATGAAGAATAAAATGGTGTGCATTAAATGTGTTCAGTAGGTGTCTGTGCTATTTGGATAAGAAAATAAGACATGGGAGATAGTGATGAAGGATATGAAAGTTTTCTGAGCTGTGTGTACCCCATGACACAAGTGTAGGAGGTGCAGCACAAACAGTGACAAGAGACACTTCTTTTGATTTGTCTTTCCTATGTTGTAATAGCTTGGTTCTGTGCTTTCCCTTAGAAGTTGCTATACCTGTCCTCCACCCATGGTTGTTTTGGCAGGTGGCAGAGCCTTCAGTAGTCGATTGGGAATAGTGGAAGTCTTCAGGTCTCTGGGGGTGTGTCCCTGAGGGAGGTTTTACTTCCTCTTATCTCTCTGGGCAGGTGAACAATCTTTGTCCACCATCGTAAGATCCAGACAAGTGAACATTTTTCTGAAAGTCTAAGACAATGAGCCTCCATACCCGTGAGCCCAAAATTCTGAAAGTGCAGGTCAAAATGAACATTTACCATTCTTGGCATAATTTCCTTAGTATCCAAACACTATTCCAACAATGTGTGCTTTGCAGCCCTTAAGAGAAATGTCCCTGTCAAGTGTGGCATAGATTGAATTCCTCAGCTGTATTAATGACTAACTCAAAAGGGAGAGGACTTGGGAGTATATTTATAAAAGGGAATGTAAGACAAACTGCAGGTTCCTAGAAATGTTTATGGAAGAAATGTCCTGTAGTTAAAGCATCATCCAGGATTGTACATTTCAATCCACATGTAGAATACTGAGCAAATGGGAGGGGCTTTGGGGGCTTGATGTACTGGATTCTGAGGTATTTTTGAGAGTCACTGTAGAGTATATAACACTTGGTCTGTCACTACTGCTTCTCAGCGCAATACCAAAGAAATTAACAGCTTCTTTAGGAAAAAGAAAAAAAAAAAAAAAAAAAAGGATCTTCTGACCCTTTATTTAATGCAATAAGTGCATGTTTCTCTCACATAAATGCAATAGTGGCATAGTAATATTCTAGGTTAATAGACACCACATTTTCTCCCTATGGAAAGTAGAGCTCCAGATTCTATCCATCTGTTCCTTCACTTGCCCTCAAGGATTTACATGGTTTACACCCAGCCAGTTCCTACATGGCCAAACCTTAGCTTGCCAGTAGTTCCTGGCATTCATGTCCTCAGGGTGCCTATTAGTTGCAGCATCATCTTTGCTAAAGGAAAAGAATAGAAAGAAATGTAAACTTTGGTCGGCTTTTACCAGAAGCATGCAGTTGATGAACTGCCTGTCAGGTGCCAGGAAGTTTGCCCCAAATGAGGCTGTTGCTTCTAAAGATGATTGAGAGAGAGGCTATTGAGCAGCATTTTGTAGAACCAGAGGGAGACAGGGAACAAAATTTAAGGATCCATAGCAACAACTGCGTTGTTATTCTACCATTACTGTCCTGCTTATCTACACTAATTAAAAAACAAAAACAAAAACAAATTTCTTTAGCGATAATTTGATATCGGAGGAGGCATTATCCTACCCTTGGCTTTACACTTTCTATTCCTACTCAGTTAAACTGTTAACTACTAAGGAAATGGCCCTTTTTGTTGTTGGTGGTGGTGTTTGGATCCAAAAGCAGCTGTACTGTCAGTCTGATGTTGAACCCTTGGTAAATGTAGTTGTCAGTGTTACTCGCTGTAAGTGATGGAGACTTTGCTCATTAGTACATTTGTTCTGTATTGGCTCAGAAAATACAACTACTGTGACTGATTAAAAAAAAAAAAGAGAGATCGTAGGATCCAGGAGTCTGTTGTGAAGTTTCGTCTCATAGTTATGTCAGAAGATAAGCTCATAAAAGTCTCACCAATATGACTGTCTAAACATGAGCCGAACAAGCATCACAACAATAGACCTACCAAAGTGGATGAAGCGTGCCCAGAAGGCCGAAATGCTACTGAAGTAACTAAGGGTCACTAAGGAATCATGAGAGTGGGAGAAACAATCTTCCACAGAGAAGAACAAGACCCTTCGATATGCAACGCCATACGTTTATCCCTGTGAACACACATACAAGTAACATTATATAAACAGATCACATTTAGAAATATATTTATAAACTCATATGTATGTGCATGCAACAATGATTATGATAAAAGAAGTCTCAAATTTGAAAAAGCTAGAAGGGTTATATGGGAGGGCTTGGGGGCAAAGGAGGGGTAATGTAATTACATTATAAACTCAAAACATAAAAGAAAAAGATTTAAACGTTGCTGTATGTTCATTTTTTTTAACAATTATATTTTATTACAAACTTCTTAACCGAGATTACCTTACTTATAACTCAACTAACCTAAACAATAGGAAAAGGAGATTAAAGACTACAATAACAAACCTGTAAGGATACCAGCTCCAAGGAATGATTCTCCTGGCGTAATCAGCAGGATTTCTTCTGCTGGAACCTGAAGCAACCGAAATCCGGAGCCTTAGCCGGAGCGTGGAGCCCTGAAGCCTTCTCTCCAGTGGTTCTCTCTTGGAGCATCTTGAAGTGGGGCAATGAACAGCCAAAACTATCCCAAGTCTCCAAAGGCCCTGCCTTCTGTTTTTGGTTCACATTTATACCTCTTTTTAGAATTTGTTCAAGAATGTTTTTCAGCTGGTTAACAAACAATCTCTCCCATATGGTGGTTCCACTTCTCAGGGGATAAACATCACCTGCTCTCTTATAAGTCTTTTTTCATCCTCCACTTGTGATCTAAACAAACAAACAGACAAAAAAATATGTTTATCTCTCCCTCAGGTTGCATGGCAATTGAAAGGATGACATTTCTTGCCTAACGATGCAAATTAGATACAGAGATGCATGTCATCATAGCACATGTATATAGGGCTTAATTTTATGTTGCCTGAAGTCACACAACTTTGAGTCATTTTGAATCTACCAACACATTCTCTTGGGTGTGTTGGTAAGAAAAATAACTAGGTAATGGAATCAGAAATTGCATCTTATCAGATATACCTTCCAGAAAAGATTCTAAAATTGCAAACTGTCAAGCCCCACATTGTCTTTTTTTTTTTCTTTTCTTTATGGACAGGTCATTGTTCAACAAGCTAAAAGAAAAAAAAACTGTATATTCTATTTATGAGTCAAGTGTCACTCAGGATAGAAATCACTCAAGGCCAAAGAAACATTTTTAAAATAGTCACAAACTCTCTACAAAGATCTTGCCACACAGAATAAACACCAAGTCTGTGAAAAGAAAGTGGTGCTTCAAAGACGATTATTCTATGAGACACAGACTCTAAAAGCTCAACCTTAAAGTCTATCTACCTAAGTACGGTGTAGTGTAGAAACTGCAAGATGTAGGAGCACAGCGTACTGGGTAATAGGCTGAGTTTAACTAGTGAAAACAGTCTCTGAGCCACCCCAGAAGTAACTAAATAGTACAAAGCTCATATCAGTATGATTTCCAATGCTGCTTGTGCAATGAAAGGCAAAGGAAGAAACCAGAGATGAATGATTGATTGCCATGACATATAGGCATGGGAACAAGCTATGCTGGCTAGTTTTTGTGAACCTGACACAAACACAGATGAGTTTGGGAAAAAGGAATCTCAAGGGAGAAGTAGCCTTCCTCAGGCTTGCTGGTGAACACATCTGTGAGGCATTTTCTTGATTAATTATTAATATGGGAGAGCACAGCTCACCGCGGACCATGCCATCTCTGGGCAGGTGGTTCTGGACTGTGTATGTAAGAAAACTAAGACCAAAATTAAGAACAAACTAGTAAGCATGGTTCCGCTATGGTCTCTACGCCAGTTTCTCCAGGCTCCTGCTCAAGTCTGTGTCCTAATGTCCCTCCGTGATGAGCTGTGATAGGAATGTGTAAGCCAGGCAATGCCTTTCTGCCAAGTCGCTTTTGTTCAGTGTTTTATCATAGCTAAAGAGAAGCAAACTAGGATATGAGCTTATGGCCAATTGCTGTTCTTAAAGAGGAAGTGAAGCATTTGAGCTCTCACAATCTTCAGGTTGCATTTATGTGCTTATGCATGTATATACATACACACCCACATCACATATACACATGCACATGTAAGGCACACATACACATATACATGCACAGGCACACACACATCACATCACATACACATACACACATGCACATGAAAGGCATGCACACACATGCATACATGCATGCCCAGGCACACGCACATACAAACACACACACACCAAAGAAAAAGAGGCTACCCATTGAGAATAAGGGGAGAAATGGAAAGGGCTGAGGAGAAGAAAGAGAAGTGTAGAAATGATGTGATGATATATTAATTAAAAATTTAAAAATGATAAATTAGTAAAACAGAGCAAGTATTCCAGGTACCCCAGAAAGAATACAGGCATCCCTTATAAAGAACAAAGTCCAAGTGAAATACTCTCTTATTTTCAACCAAAACCTGAAAGTGTAGGAACAGAAATAAAAAACTGAATAAAATGTAGCAAATGTCTTGAATTAAAAAAAAATTAACACCCAATTGTGTAGAATGTTCTGCCCATGGGCTAGATCTGGGTAGGGGTTTAAGGTTTACCGCCTGTATTGTCCTTGGCTGGTGCCTTAGTTTGAGCAGGACCCCTGGGCCCAAATCTACCTATCATAATATTCTACTTGTAGGTTTCTAGGACCCTCTGGATCCTTCTACTTTGCTATTCTCCCATGCTTCTCTCATCTAGAGTCCCAATAGGATGTCCTCCCCTCTGTCCCAGTTTCCTAGTAAGTGAAGACTTTCGTGGGACATGCCTCTTGGGCTAGTATGCAGATATAAGTGAGTATATACCATTTGAGTCTTTCTGCTTCTGGGTTAACTCACTCATTATGATCATTTCTAGCTCAATCCATTTGTCCACAAATTTCTGGAATTCCTTGTTTTTAGTAGCCGAGTAGTATTCCATAGTGTATATGTACCACAGTTTCTTTATCCATTCTTCTACTGAGGGACACTTAGGCTGTTTCCATGTTCTGGCTATTATGAATAAGGCTGCTATGAACATGGTTGAGCAAATTTTCTTGTTGTGTGCTGGTGCATCTTCTGGGTATATTCCAAGGAGTGGAACAGCTGGGTCTTGAGGAAGCTCTATTCCCAGTTTTCTGAGATAGCACCAGATAGATTTCCATAATGGCTGTACTAGTTTGCATTCCCATCAGCAATGAAGGAGTGTTCCTCTCTCTCCACATCCTCTCCAGCATGTGGTGTCGCTTGAATTTTTGATCTTAGCCATTCTGATGGGTATAAGATAGAATCTCAGAGTTGTTTTGATTTGCATTTCCCTGATGACTAAGGAGGTTGAGCATTTCTTTAAGTGTTTCTCAGCCATTTGATATTCCTCTGTTGAGAATTCCTCTGTTTAGTTCCAAGTCCCATTTCTCAATTGGGTTATTTGGTTTGGTGGTGTTTAATTTCTTGAGTTCTTTATAGGGGCGGGGAATAAGGGGAAAATGAGAGGGAGGGAGGATACAATGGATGGGATAACCATTGAGATGTAACAAGAATAAATTAATAAAAAAATAAAATAAAATAATTAATTAATTTAAAAAATTAACACCAATATAAAAATTTACATTATGACATAGAGGACACACAATGAATGAAATGCAATTTCTGTAAAGTATAAGTCATTGTACTTATTTAAGATTTGTATCTAGAACTAAATTTTGAAATAAAATGGAAAATTTATAATCATTTTAGCAGAAAATAAAACTCACTACATCTCTGTCTTATTTTATTTTGTGTGTGTGTGTGTGTGTGTGTGTGTGTGTGTGTGTGTGTGTGTGT
>OU015756.1:62122734-62173443 GCA_907169655.1 Acomys percivali
CACACACACACACACACACACACACATACACACTACATACACAATTTCATTAAATATTTTATAAAGATCTAGAATATAGGATATAAATGACAAGCATAAAGAAATGAAATGATAAGGAGGCCTGGTTTCAATGGATACCTTTAATCTCAGCACTCCGGAGACAGGAACAGGAAGACCTGTGTGATTTCAAGGACAGCCCAGTCTACATAAGGAGTCTAGTCAGGAATCATGCTTTTAATAAAACTATGTGATCAATGCACATCATAGGCATATATTGAAGTACTATATTGGATTCTATTAATATGCATAATTATTTCCTTTTCAATGGTAAGAAAAATTAATTCTTAAAATGTGAAAAGAAAGAAGAAAAAAGGAACTCTGTGAACTCAAGGCCATCCTGGCCTACATAGCAAGTTCCAGGCTACAGAGAGCTACTTAGTGAGACCCTGTCTCAAAAACGGATAAGCAAACCACTCCCACTTTTTTTTTTTTTTTTTTTTTACTGCTTTAGTTACTTGATAAAGTTTGGTTTCATCTGCTTTTCTACTGTATTCTTGTTGGAATGCCTTTTCAGTTCAACAGCAAGCAGTATCTTGGGCAAGCAGGATCTTCTGCCAGAACTTCTATGAAAAAGGGGTGACCTGGCTGTCTTGACCTTGGGGCCTAGAGTCCAGGGCAAATGACATAGTTACCACCCTCCTCAGAATAATTTCTGGTCTCAGGGAACATGGATCTGGTTATCAGGGCACAGAGTGTCCCTTCAGTCTGTCAGGACGTGTTCATGTGAATCCCATTCAGGCCTCCTCACTCACTGTCTCATATCCCGTGAACCTCCACTTGCCAGGGTGGAGAGTGCATTCCTCACCTCAGCATGCTGAAGGGCAGATGCTACAGTGTCTGAGTGATGCTCAAAGGAACTATCCCTTGGCCACAATTTCGATTGCAAATTTGTCACACTTAATCTTTGTTCTTATTCCCAACTGACATTAGTATTGTTTCCACCTTTGAATATATTATAATAGTTTCGGTAATATTTAAAAGAAGAAACATGAAAACTCAGCCGGCGTGGTACCACATGACTTTAATCTCAGCCTTCGGGGAGGCCGAGGCAGGCAGATCTCTGTGAGTTCGAGACCAGCCTGGTCTACAAAGTGTGTCCAGGACAGCCAGGGCTACACAGAGAAACCCTGTCTTGAAAAACAAAAACAAACAAACAAAAAAAAAACCCAAAGAAACACGAAATATCTGAGAAAAAAATGATATATTTTGAATACACTACAAAAACTGATGTTAGGGTCTGGAGGATGGTTTAGCTATTAGGAACACATGCTGTTCTAGCAGAGGACTGGAATTCTGCCTCTAGCACCTACAATCAGGAGGCTCAGAACAACCTGTAACTCTAGCTCCATGGTACTCAACACTCTATGTTGACCTCTGTGGGTATCCACACACAAGTGCATGTGCTAAAATACAGTCACACACATACCCATAAATGAAAAGACATCTTTAAAAATCAGTTTCCTCTTCATTCACATAGATAATATGTTTTAAAAATATGTTTTATTTGCTGCTGGCTTTATTAATACTTATTTTAGTTTTTTTATGTGTATCATTTTTTTGAGATCTATAAAGTCTAGATCAGGGCTTGAAGCTTTTTCATCTCAGCACATTGGCAGGCAATTCTAGAAATGCCCCAGATTCATTATGCATTTGATTGTGAACACATCTTTTGTTTCTTCATGTCCAGAAACTTGTGCCTGTTGCCAAACGTTTCACAACACTACCCATTTAGTTACAGGGTTGTAACCTAGAGGTTAAAGGCCGTGTTCTAGTACACTCTATCAGATGAACTGCTGGCAAGTGTTTTCGTCCATCCTGGAGACCTTTATTTCACTAGTTAATTGCTTCCTTGGCTGTGCAGAAACCTTAATTTATGCAAAACCTTTCATCAATTCTTGACATTATTTTTAGTGCTATTGGAATCTGTAAGTAATCTCGTACTTATGACTGTTTCTTGAAGTGTTGTCTGTCAATAGATGAGAAGACACCAAAAAAAAAAAAAAAAAAAAAAAGTGATCCAGCTCATGATGGAGTTCTAATCAGCTATATGACGTCATTTTGAGAAGATTGAATGGAATTAGAGATGATGATATTAAGTGAGATAAGTAAGAGTCAAAAAGACAAGTACTAAATTTTCTCATACATGGAATTTGAATTTTTAAAATATGTAATATATATTTCTATTTTGCATATATGACATGAAATTGATGGAAGACTATTTTTAGAGAGGAGTGTGGGCAACAGGAGGGGAAAATGTAATGGGAAATGAATATTACCTAAGTTCATAGTGTGCATGTATGAAATTATCATAATAAACCCATAATCTCTACAATTAGTTCAATATCAAAATGAAATTATTACATTAGTTGTGCTCATTTTATTAAAATTGTTTATTAGCTTTGCATACTAGCTTTATAGATCTAAATCCAATATGGCTTTTTAGACCTTAATCCAGTACAATCCATTTAAAAGCTATTAGAAATAAAAATGCATTCTTTGCTTTATAAAGAAAACTTTTAAAGCGTAAGTAGATGATATTTTTCAAAGATCTAAGATTCTAAAATTGGATGCACTTACAGCTAGTGTATAGATTTGTCAAATGTTTTATTGCAAGACCACTTAATTCTACTTAATCTACTTGTCTTTTTCCTAATAACTTACTCATTTCATTATTTTAAACTAATATCTCCCCACAATATTCTTATAATAATAATAATAATAAGTAGTAGTAGTAGTGGTGGTGGTAGTGGTAGTAGTAGTCATAGTTTTGCTAATAGGGATGGCTATAGCAGTAAGTTGCACTTACAAATCTTTCAATCAATACTGCCAGTTACATATAACTACAAAAAACATCTTTTGTCTTTCAACTGTTGTAATGAACATAAAGCATTTATTTTACTATTATTTTCCAGGATAATAAGGTAATGATCGTGGAAATTAACCTTCCTTGGGTCTCACTCTTAAAATATGAAAAGTATAATGTGCAATCGAGTTTTGTTTTTTGTTGTGTTGATACAGAGTCTCATGAGTTCCAGACTGCACTTAAATACACCTGTATAGCTGAGGATGACCTTGAATTCCGAGGATGACCTTGAATTCCTAATCTGCTTGCTTCTACCTTTAGAGTGCTGCGATCTCTGAGTTGCCTGTCATCACACCTGATTAATGTGACACTGGGGACTGAAGCTAGGGCTTTATGAGTGCTATGCAGACACTATACCAACTGAGATATGTCTCAAGTTATTTTTAAAGGAAAATAATTATATTGTAGCAACCTATATTGACACATCTGACTCTAAGGGTTTTCATAAGTATGAAAAAAAAGTAAATATTTTTTAATGAAAAAGATCCTACAAATAAAGCTAATCTAAATAACCAAGGAGGTAAGGGCTTGAATAGATTGCTCATTCGCTATTATAAAATGTGCGCCAGAAAATGACTTGGAAGGATCTACCAAGCCAGGCCTTGGGGGAGACCACAACTTTGGGTCACTTCCACCTTGGAAAAAAGTCATGAGCATGTGGTGACAGAATGAAAGATTAGTGACTTGTGGTACTTTTTTTTAGGATATTTATGTTTTCTTTGTTCTCTTTTTTTGGCATTAAGCTATAGAATATTATCTGCAAGTAGGGTTTGGAGTGAGTTCCCAAGGGAAATCTAAAAATGAAAAACAGGTCAGACGTTACTGAGTGTTTCCAGATCTGAGGAACATAAGAGTCGTTTCCTCAGCAGGGGACGCGAGGGGAAACATTCACTCTCAGCTGTATCAAAGTGTATACGAAGCGCTCTTCATAGCGTAGAAATGAACTTATCAGTGGGACAATAAGCAAGCTGGTCCAAGTGAATCAAATATATCATCGAGAGAGACGGACAAAAAGGACTCTGTTCCTTTGAATTTGCTCATTGGCAAATTCCTGAGATCTTCTGCTCGTGATTTATGAGATCTTTACATGAGCACAAGAGTTGGCTGAACAGATCACAGTTAACCGCCACCACACACGCAGAAGTACAGAGGTTTGTAGGAAAAACATTCTCCCACAAAACTGCCTTATTTGCAGCAGGCTCAATGCTTAAAGGGTTTGATCTAGAGTGCATCTCCCCCACCCCCCACCTCCCACCCCCCATTCCATAGGGAGGCAAGGGTCTGTTCTGCCCACCTGCACTTCGTTAGAGAGCTGCAGCGTGCTTACACGCAACACCACGACAGCCCACAGTGACATAACCTCATGCAGAGACTGGCGTGATTGGGCTGGTCCCCCACCCCTACCCCCACCCCCACCCTCCTCAGCTCTTGTATCACTGAGAGTCTGGCAGCCAGTTCCACCCTGACAGAGTTCACAGCATATATTAGTGGAGTCTTGTTCGCAGTGCGTCTGTTTAAGGAATTAGCGGAAACAGTGTCAAGAGAGTAAGGTAAGTGCTGTTTTAACTATAGCCCAGGGGATGCTGATTCTTTGGGACAGTGTTTAATTTTAACGGGAAGAGACAAAAAAAAAATCTAGAGGAATTTTGCCAATTTGCTGCTCAATGACAGTTTGGAACATTTATTTTTCACCTTTTCCTTAATATGCTTTGCATCATGTATGGATAATTCCACAGTGTGTGCTGGATTGACTGGCAAAGAGAAATTTAAAGTGTTCCAAGGTCACAATGAAAAAAAATGTTAAACTAGACACTCAAAAAAGTACAGAAGTTAAAATGCTAACCATCTATGCTAATTAGCTACATGTGCTTGTATTGTTGAAAGCTAGTCTTGGAGCAGAGAAAGGCCACTGCCTCTAGCATTCAACAGATTTTTTGCAATAAAATATGTTGTTACGGGTTGCAGTAAACATTCAGTGTTATAAAACATTAGCTGAAGGACTCAGAAACTTATGTGGATTGCTTTGCCATGTTTTGCTCCTTTTAAAGAGTTGTGGTTTGAGATGTACACCTTAAGGAAGACGTTTTGAAGAAATTTGGGGAAACAATTTACACTTTTGCAAAAAAAAAAAAAAAAAAAAAAAAGCATTTCTTTCATGGCCACAGGTATTTCAAAAGTATGGGCAAAAGTACACTGTAACTTTCCCTCACAGTGGAGCCATTGTATGTCTACGTGCATACTTTGAATTTAGAGTGGTACCTTTTACATTGCCAAAACTGTGGAAGAGGTTTTTGCTGCTGTGCAAATTCCATTAAAAAAGTCAAAGCTTATAAATGAATCAACAAACCATTATGCATCATTAATATGCAGAAGCCTACAAGGAATTCTCTTAGTATGTCATTGCATGCTTATTACTTACCTATGGTCAAATCCTGTCTACTGAGCACCTTCCATTAGAATCAAGGAGCCGGGGGGGTGTGAGGCAGGAGGGGGTAGTTTATGACTATTGTGACTGTATCGAATGTTAAAATGTTAAGTGTTTCTTTCATAAGCTATTTTTCAATGTTTCATTTCATGATTCTGTTATGATTCTAAGATAAAGCAAAGGATGTGTATTTAAAAACACATGGTCTCAAAACTTCTACTCGCTCCAAACGACCTCATGGAAATGTTTGTCTCATGCTATTTACATAAAATGTCACAGGATGCACTGTGTATTTGAATGTGGATTCTTTTCATGTTATCTCTCTCACAGGAACACCAACTTTTGTGTAATGCATTCTATCAATCCCAAATCTTACTTCTAGCTTTAATTTCATGTAAGTTGCTAGCATTTCTCTGAAATTTGAAGCATTGTTGATGCTCATCTTAGAAACATGTTACGTGAAAATAACTACCAGCAAATATTTTGAGTACATTCTCAGCTTAACACCTTACGCACAGTTCATGATGCCATTGCTGCTGTTATTTTACTGTTGTTGCTTTTGTTCCTTTATTCTTTCTTCTCTCCTACTTTCATTTTGTAGGGACACTAAAATTTCTATTATCAAGCCATGTCACCTTATACATTTTTAAAACACACTATATGATGGACTTATAGTATATTGTTAAAAAGGAGAAGAACTTAATTTTTAAAAGTTGGGAAAAGATTATTTTTTGATAACTGGTGTCCTTTTCGGTTTGGATTTAAAAGGCAAACTGTCTAGAATTTCCCTGTTGGGTAAACATGTGTTCTTCTAAAGATAATTTACAAAATACTAGCTTCAGAGTACAATTTTGCAGTGGATTTTAAAGCACGGAGATGATAGGCTTCAAATAATGTAAATATCAATCTAAGCATTCAACGCCCCTTCCTCGGAATCCACAGTTATAACAAGGTCCTTGGAAAGGAATCCTGCTTACTGCCTCTTTTACCTCCCATGCAGTATAGGCAGCTTTCCCTGGGGAAAATCACGGTTGCCCTGGTCCCTCATAGGATCTTTCTAAGGAGACATTGAGGTGATGTTGATGGCAGCATGCACTGAAGAATTTACAGTGGACTTTTAATTTTCATTACTTTTGGCTTAGACGAATTTTAAGTAGGGTTCTAACATTGTGGGAGATGGGTGTCAACAGGAAATTTAGGGAGATATCAATCAGGGAGGGGAGTCTCAGAAAACGCGAACCAAACGTTTATGTAAGCTATATCCAGAAGGGGGCGCTTGTGCACACACCTGAAACCTGTTTCCACCCAAAGATGTAAAAAACACATCCTTCTCCTCAAGCTTAAATATAAACATTTAAATGGTAGTAAAGACACTATTTTTAGAGGTACTGGAAATGAAATAACAAAATGTACTTTGTTAGTGATTGTAATGCGTATTGAATGTTTTCTTGAGACTATGCCATTTTGTAATCATTTGTTTCTACTTCGTTTAGGATTCAAAGCACTTGCTGGAAATGAGCCTCCGCGCGTTTGTTTTTGTCTTGTCATTTGTCTGTTGTAGTGCTGGTGGCCAATACTATGATTACGAGGCCGCCCCTCTCTTCCTGTATTCACAGCTGTCACTCAACTGTGCGCCAGAGTGCGACTGTCCTCACAACTACCCAACCGCCATGTACTGCGATGACCTGAAATTGAAAAGCGTGCCTATGGTGCCTCCTGGCATCAAGTACCTTTACCTGAGGAATAACCAGATCGACCATATTGACGAGAAGGCCTTTGAGAATGTAACCGATCTGCAGTGGCTCATTCTAGACTACAACCTTCTAGAAAACTCTAAGATAAAGGGGAATGTTTTCTCGAAGCTTGAACAACTGAAGAAACTGCATATCAACTTCAACAACCTGACAGAGTCCGTCGGGCCGTTGCCGAAGTCCCTGCAAGACCTGCAGCTCTCTCATAATAAAATCACCAAGCTAGGCTCCTTCGAAGGCTTGGCAAACCTGACCTTCGTTTCTCTTCAACACAACCAGCTCAAAGAGGATGCCGTGGCGGCCTCTCTGAAAGGTCTTAAGTCGCTAGAGTACCTCGATTTGAGCTTCAATCAGATGAGCAAGCTGCCTTCTGAGCTCCCAACAACACTTCTAACTCTCTACTTAGACAATAACAAAATCAGCGACATCCCGGATGAGTATTTTAAGCGCTTCACTGGGTTGCAGTACCTACGTTTATCTCACAACGAACTGGCTGATGGTGGAGTCCCCGGGAATTCATTTAATGTATCGACCCTGCTGGAGCTGGATCTCTCCTATAATAAGCTTAAAAACATACCGACTGTCAGTGAAAACCTTGAAAACTATTACCTGGAAGTCAATGAACTTGAAAGTAAGTATAAAGTGGCCCCTGTGTTCGACTGGTCGGGTGCTAAGATACTTAGGCCCCACAATGCAGTATGAATGCATGAAAAGAAAAGCAAAATTCAAACACAGAACCCCAGCTCAGTCATACATTGAATTGTTCCTAGCCTCTCCTTAGCGTGTCAAGACCCAGAGAAGTTAAAACCGCAGAACTTCACATGACACTTCTGCAGATGAATTATTTGAGGCTAATTGACACCAGTATTTTATCTTTTAATATTTACCTGTTATTGCTTAGTTTGTTCCTTAGGTAGAACTGTGTGCTGCCTTTAATAAATGGCAAGATCCCGTGGAGGAGAGGAAGAAAATGATCAGAAGAAACTCAGTAAGCACAGGCTCTCAAGCATGACTCCACTTGTCTCCGAGCACACACATAGCATCCCATCTTCCGTAACATCTTGAGGTTCAGCGTCTTACCTTGTATATGTGACCAATACCTCCTCTTTTATCTGGCGTGGTGTATGCAGTCTTCATAGCACTTTGATGAGGACCCTAATGAAGAATAGGAAGGGATGATGTTGACAAAGGTTACAAACATCTATTTTAAAATAAATATCCTTATAGAGCCCCTTACCTCTGTTACAGCCCTTCACTTTTCCCACAGTCATACCTACTCTTCACATGCTGCCATGGTTCATTCTTATTTATCTCCATGAAAGAGCTAGACGTAATAATCTACTCTATGAAGGCTTGCTTCCTCGTTGGCTTACTTCAGTTTAGATGATGTGAAATCAGGGAGGAAATTAAACCACCCCATCCCTACCTTACCCTTTAACAGAATGTGGAGGAGAAATGTGTTGGTTCACCCATGTGTGAAAAATTCAGGTGGAAAAACGTCATTTCACAAATAGAGCTGCTATTATTACTGTGTATTCAAATTGAACATTTTTTACTTAATGAAAAGTTCAGGATGAAAAATGCTGCTATCAGAAAAGGTATATCCGACATTATGACTACACTGCCACATTTCTTTAATTTCTTGTAGCTTCCAGGTTTCGATTTTCATGAAGGAGATTTGATTGCTAACATAAACACCACACTATCCATTTCATTCTTAAAGCCCATCAAAGCAAGGTTTGGATCTGTTTGTTGCATGGCACACAGTTCAGGCCATCACAATTCTACTAGCACAGTTGGTTTTATTCTGAAGTTTGCCAATGTGGCAATTCATGCTCTTCAATTTCTCTAGGTAATGATTACAGTTATCAATCGCAATTATCTTAGTCTAAATGAAGATTACTAAGAGTCAATTTACATCAATATTCATCTTCTTTGGGTGAAGTGACTTGAGAATGAGAAAAAGGTTTTAAAAAGATATCAGTAATTATGGAGGGCATTCTGTGTGTTGATGTACTGTGATGTACTTTGAACAATTTGATAATCTTAATGGAACCCACTGAAAGCAATACATTCTATCAGGCAGAGGGAGCAGCCAAGAGTTCCAAGTTCGCAAGCTAAGTAGCAAAGCAGCAGAGATAGCCTGCAAACACAGGCCTAAAGCCATCTTCTTCTTCTCCTCCTCCTCCTCATCGTCCTCCTCCTCCTCCTCCTCCTCCTCCTTCTTCTTTTTATCAGACTTTCCCAGAGATGGGTATTATAGAAAGACCATGGGGTTACCCTGAAACGTTGTTCAATAAGCATAGGAGAATAGAGAATAGCACACTTGAGTTTTACTCATTACTGCTAGCTAGAGTTTGAGAAAATAGCTGTCCAAGGACCAGACAAGTTTAAAGTTCAAACTGACCCGGGTAAACATAGTTCTAGTAAAGATCTTGGTTTCTATTAAAATACTAGGTGAGTTTTCGTTTGTGGCAGGTTCTGAGCCACAAAGTAACACTGGCTACACATTCCATGATTTGCTTCATGCCTTGGAGTTTTTGATTCCCTGCCACAGTGTGTGGTTGACGGAAAGTTCTTTAGTTATCATCAAGTCAAGTCTATCATTTTCAGCTGGGAAAACCAAGGATGAACTTTCCATTGATGAGTTTATTTGTACAGTTTATATTTCTCCAGGTCAAGCTAAACATTTCATATTAGTTGAATGCCATTTTAAACCCTATTATCAGAATTCAGTATATTCTATTTTTTAAAAAAGAAGTTTCATTCAGCCTCCTGATTTATCCTACTTAATGTTTAAATACTGCCCATGCCACTTTAATGGCCTGAAATACAAGCTCAGTGGCATTTACTTCAAGAAATACGCAGTAGAGATGACTTTCTTCATGGAACAGACTATCTGATGACAAGTTAGAGTCATGGGGTACTTTTTTTTTTAAATGATAATTTCAAGAGAGTACAACGAAAGATGACTGAATTTTTCCATTCTTCCGTTTGCAGAGTTTGATGTGAAGAGCTTCTGTAAAATCCTGGGACCACTATCTTACTCCAAGATCAAGCATCTGCGCCTGGACGGCAATCCTCTCTCCAAAAGCAGCCTGCCGCATGAGATGTACGAATGTCTACGCATGGCAAATGAAATCACTGTTAACTAACATCTTCTAATCCTTATACTGTGAAGTGTGTTCTGGAGCAGCACTTCATTGCTAGGTATTTTGGGGATGTGTGTTAAGTTTTCACATTATCCTTTTTGTTGTTGGTATTCATGGGTTTTAATTAATGAAGCAAATGTTTTGTGAACATTTAACACTTTTTATATAAGAGATGAAAAGCAGGCCTATTTCATCCATCAGAAGAGACACACAAAAACATTAAACTTTAAGTCTTTATTTGTAAATTTAATGTTTTCTACAGCTCTGTGTTTAAATGGTATGAAACCTTTTTACTGATTTCGTGGCAATCAGTCAAGTTCTGATGGTCCTTACATTTTAACTGAATGACTGGAAAGCATGAAATAAATATGTGTGGATGTTCATTATCCCAATTCAAATTATTTTATTTTGACATATTTGTTTTACTGAATTTGTTTCACTGAAATGTAGATTCCATATTTTGAATCCAGTAATTTTGCAATTATACCAAAGAAAATTTATGGTACCACATCCACCTAAAGAAATGTATTTGCTAGTAAGAATTTGCAGAGTTACTTAATGAAACTTTTCTTGAGTCATTTTCTTCTGTCATGTGTATGTTTCTTTTTGATTATTTGCATGTTATGATTAACAAGCTAATAGCAAAATAAAACAATGCAAATGGCATCCTGGTGTAAATTCTTGTGAAAAATTATCTCTCTTATAAAAGCATAAAGAAATACAATCACATTTCAAGATGGCCCTAACTTGGAGTAGTGCACTTGTATGATCATGGAATTTCCCAAAGTTTGTCTGATTTTAGAATCCACTTACAATGAGTAATTAAATCTATTTCTTAAAATTCAGTTAGAGCCCACACCTTCTTGGATACTGTTGGTGTCACCACTCCTGTGGCTTTCCTCAGTTCTGTACAGTAGGGCAGCTCTCCAGGCGGATCTCTGGAAAATTTCAGCAGTCACTGCAGAATTCTCAAATGGAGAGAATGAGACATTCTGACACACACATGATCAATAAATTTAAAACGTTCTGAAAAAAATAATTTTAAAATAGAAGGCATTATGTCCTTAATCCAGTGTGTTTGAAAAACGGGTATTGATTTTATATTTCAGTAATAGCAGATTTCATTGTTTCATATCATGGGATGCCACAAGTTTTCATAACAGGAAATATGAAACATCACTAAGAAAATAAGCTCTTGTACCCAGTGAACATTAAAGCTTTTGTTTTCTCTCTTTGAGTTTAGAAGCTTTACCAAATTTTTTTTTTATACTTAGGCATTTTTTTTTCTTAGAGAACTCTGTACAATATATCTTGATCATATTCATTCCTATACCTCAATGTCTTCCCAGAAATGACTAATTAACACACAGACATTCCATGTAATTTGTAGCTTTAGATTTTTTTATTAAAAATTGATTTTTTTCATAGACTATACTCTCATCATATTTTTCCCTCCTTCATCTGCTCCCAGATTCTTCCTGACTCCGGACACATATATCCCTTCTTTCTCTCTCTTTTTTAGAAAGCAAGAAGATTAAAAAAATAAATAAATAGAATAAAACTAACAGTAAAAAAATATAAAAACAAAACAAAATAAAAGCAGAAGGAACACATACACAAGCAGACACACATGCACAAGAAAACCATAAAAACACAAAATCAGGGACACTAATATATAAATGAAAAAAACCCAGTAAGATAAAAATAAATCTTCCAAAAATACTATTGAATTTGTTTTGGGGTGGCCACCTACTGCTGGGTCTTAGATCTGCCTTTAAGTGTGATTTGTAGACCCAATGGGACTCCTTTGGAAAAAAACGAATCTTTTCCTTCGGGAATGGTCGGCACTTGGAGATACCTTTTTGATTAGGAGTGAGAGCTGGTGTCCACTTTGCCCTCTCAGCTAAACCTTGTATCTTAGCAAGTAAGTGTTAGGCAGTCAAAACTACACTCATCTAGTTCCCACTGTATATAAACCCAAACAAAAGGAAGCCTGTCTCTACAGCATGGTGTTTTCATGGTGCAATTTCAATGAACTTATTTCATGTTTTAGTGTCATGTCACTGACAACCTATCTAATGAGTCTGGACCCACTGAGAATGATGTGGTTAGAATTTCGCACTAGTTGACTATGTATCTGTTAGTCTTTCTTTCTTTCTTTCTTTCTTTCTTTCTTTCTTTCTTTCTTTCTTTCTTTTTTCTTTGTTTTTATAGACAGTGTCTCTCTGTAACCTTGGCTGTCCTGAACTCACTTTGTAGACCAGGTTGACTTTGAACTGGCATTGATCCATCTGCCTCTGCCTCGCAGTGCTGGGATTGAAGGTGTGTGCCACCACGCCGGGCTCTAATCTCCTTTCTTTTTTTCTCTGCAGTGAAGTTCCTTACATAGTAATTGTTCAATTGTACCTTTCTTGGTACAAACTTAAGAAAGACTTTTCCTTAACAAGTTTATATCTGTAGAAGAAACAAAATTTAAATTTCTTGCTCTTTCCATAAAATTCACCACCAGTTCCTGGAAACCTGATCTCAGACAGATAGAGAACAATGTGTTGTAAGTTCTCTATTAATATGTGGCCTTAGATGGGCTTTTGAGTTTATAGAGCTTAGGGTACCACATTGGCTGGAAGAGTGCCTACATCTTTAAAAGCCATAGAGCTCCCTCTATCCCCAAGTATGATAATATTCTTCTCTGAATTATAAGACAATAACTTAATAAAGAGAATCCTCTTTGGAGTTGGGTTGAGCTGTCAAAGACAAAATTAAAGTACAGGAAATACTTCCTTGGAGAAGTTTCTGACAGAGTTAAAGGATCAAGGCCTGGAGTGTCATCTCCTCTTTGTAGGGCTGGGCAGATGCTGACAGTCCTCTTTATTTCATGGGCCAGTTTCAGGCAAGATGGAAAAGCTAGACACAGACAGATAGATGTATGCTTATTATTATGGCCCCAGGTAGTATAGTGTTTTTTAAAATGTGTAGTGTCTAACCCAATGCAAAGGCCCCAGCTACAGAGAGCCAGCAAGGTGCACAGCCAGCAAAGGATTCAGCATTTTGTAACAGCATCTCTGTGTGATGATTTATCCTCAGCACAGTGACCAAGTGTGGGCCTGTGGGTAAGCTAGTGATGCCTCAAACAGTAAAAGATATACATTGTTCTTTTCCTAGAGAAAGATGACAGAAAGAAGCTGGCTGTTCACAACATACAGAAACCTTTTGCATATCCACACACAGTAAATTTCCAATTTCAAAGGAAAAAAAAAAAACTCTCACTAAACTAAGCTGCTTAGCCAGTTCTAGGAAACTTTCTCTTTCAGGAGGACCCAGTATGGACTTGAGCAAGAAAAATAGTTTCAAGTTCATTTTGATAGAATTTTCAGGAAGATACCAAGGAAAACTGATCAAAACAAGATCAATTTATGGTAGCACAGTCTCTCAGCTGACTCAAACTATAGTTTGTATTTCATATATTTTGGAATAAATTTCCTGATGAATGGAGCAAATCTCTGGCGCAATAAGATTTTTCCACTCCAAAGTTGGATTTACATAAACTCCTAACTGTGGTCCTTTAATTAAATGGAAAGTAAAAAACATGTGAAAAGCCCCTCTTTCTTCTCAAGACAGCCATTTGAAAATTAGGCCTTTATAACACAAGGGACTATAATGTTCTCTGGTCTTGAGGTTTGAGAAGATTCGGAATGCTCTATTAAATATAAGAAGCTACATGAGTAACAGACCACTAAATGAACCAGAAGAATGCTGAGTTCTTATTTAAAGGATCATTTGCTGGTAATAACTAGGTATTCAGAAATACCGGAGGGCTTAAACAATTGGGTTTACAAAGAACTGAATTTCTTTGCTTATGGTCTTTTAAGTTTGGGGTTTAGTATTTCCACAACTATGATTTTGTCATAATGATGGCCTTAGAGTTTTCCTTGTTTGGATGCACCCACTACACATGCTTAAAATGTATTCACAGTAAGAAAAACATGGTCTTTATATTTAAAGAGACCCAAAATCACTTTAATAAATAACTTAAAAAGGAACAAAAATAAGAACAACACTTGCTTAAATATGTTAAAATATGTAAAGTGAATGGGAACATATTTTGATGTTATTTAGTGAATTACATTAATTTATTAATTTATACAATCAATAAAATTTCTCATTAAGATATATGAGATAGAAACACAATGCATGGAAAGAAAGGCTGAGGTTTAGGTGACATGGGTATATGAGTTATACATATTAATCTCACTATATAGTCTCAACATTGAACCCCTGTGTGGCTGCACCTCTCTCAGACTTAGTTTGCCTAAATACTGACCTAATTTGGATAAACCAGCTATTTATCCTTTGTGTCTTCAAAATATACCTGGTATTCTCTGTATCTGATGTTCTACCAAAATAAGAAATGCTCCATTATTTGAAGACTTCTGTGAGTCCTAAAATACTTTGGATTGCATTTTGTACAACTTGCCATGTATTTCTCCTAGTGTCCACTTCTTTCAAAACTTGCTCAGATTTCATCGAGAGGAATGAAGCGGATCCTGCTTTGACTCATTTCGTCATCCATAGACATTTTCCAGTGTAGAAACCAGTTTCATCCTTACCTACTGTTCAACACTAGCCTAAGATGTGTCATTGTTCTCTGCAGATGAGCAGAACTCTTCAGAGGACCATGCAGGGACAGCAAAGTCCTCTGTGGTCTGGTCCTCGTTGCCCTTGCTAGACATCTCTTGCCAGGTTTTGTAAGGCCAGGCAAGTACTGTACATAAGACACGATTAATATCTTTCATCATAAAATGACAACTTTCATTACAAGATTAAAATTCATTATCAGACTTGTTTATTCTACTAAAAGCTCTCTATGTGTACTTCTGTAGGCGTGTTTTAATTAATTCATTAAATGAATATTTATTAGGCCTCTTTCCTATCCTAGGAATAGTTTCCCCTTTTCAGGAAACTTTTCTGAACATGATTAACATCAGAAGAAAATAGTGATTATACCAAAGTTCAACTGTGCAATGGGTTATTTAATAGTTTATTATTTGAAGTTTTTAAGTTGTGAACCTAGGATGGAAAGGTGTATTTCTCCTTGTGATGATACAATTATAAAAACAAAACCAAACTACAACACACACAAAATGTAGACACTGCTTTTGATAATGGGGGTGGCCAACAGATGGATGGTGTAAAGAAGAGAAGATATTCATAAGGAGGATATCTGTAATGTTCTGCTTCTCTGACTCTGGGCCATGCGTCCTGTTACATCAATAATACTTTAAAGACTATTTACCAAAATGTATCCTAATTCTATTTCTCCTTGTATGTCTTGATGGCTCTGAAGGCGAGTTCAGTTAACCTGAACTGTGAAAGTCTTCAACATTGTCTAACTAGTCTTTTATCCATCTCTCTAGTTCCCATTCTGAGCTGAACATATATCTTACATATCCCTATCTGTAAGTCTAACCTTTCCTAACTCAGAAGGATGACATTTGTACAAATAAGAACCAAAGTCTGAATTCTTAATCATTTGCCAAAAAGAAAAGTCCTTCCTCTATTTAGAATTAGTCCCTATCAGAACCTCTGGTGGATTTGTTTGTGTTATGAACTAGGATTCTAGGATTTATCATGACTGAAGGAAATGGACTATACAATTTCCAAAAGATCTTCCTTTCTGAAATCTTTCATTAATGAACAAAGCTTTTGACTCAGAAATTGCCTTATATTCTATTTTGGTTTTGGTGACCTATAGATTCCTTATCTACTTCACTTTGGTCTTAAACTGGTAGATGATGCGGAGGGCTAGGGATATCATCTGCTTTTCTTTTCGTTTCTTTCTTTCTTTCTTTCTTTCTTTCTTTCTTTCTTTCTTTCTCTCTTTCTTTCTTTCAAAAGGGTTTCTCTATGTTATCTTGGATGTCCTGGACTCACTGTGTAGACCAGGCAGGCCTCGAACTCACAGTGATCCGTCTGCCTCTGCTGGGATTAAAGGTGTGCACCACCACGACCAGCCTATCATATGCTTTTCAAACTGGTCATCATCAAGTGCTTACTCTTCGAATAGCTCTGTCTCCCAGATAGATACAGACATGCAATCTCTTTCCTGAGAGGCCTTTGCATTTTATCCCCAGGAGCACAGTCTCTCCTTTATGAAGTTGGTTAAACTGGAGTTATCCCAGATTTTATACTCCTTACTCAGACTTGTCAACTGACTTGCCAAAATCTTCCATCTGTCTTCCCACTTCTGTTGGTTGGCACTTCCCCAGAAACCATCTGGGATAAATGTTTCATTTTAACTTTTTTTTTGTAATGGCCTTGAGTTCTGAGCAAAATCATCTTAATTGTAGGTTTACTTTTCAACTTTTACTGTTATGAGAAAACAGTGACCTTCATTTGCCCAAGACAGCAATTGGAAGGCCTGTGATCCCATGGCTATTGTGACATATGGAGATATTCTTATGTCTAAGCCTTGAAAATGTCAGTGTTGCTCCATTATTTTGCCAAGAATTGTTTAAAGAAGGATTTAAAAAAATTAAAACACCAAAACAAATGCTATTTGCTAAACTTTCTGGTCATGGCTTTACAAAAAATAGTAGTTTAGAAAATGTGAGTATGCTAGGAAAATGGCTCAATGACTAAAGTGCCCGAGCCTAAGTTTGGAACTTCTGTACTCACTTGAAAGTTAGGCACACTAGTACATCAGCATCTTCGGTGTTGGAGGAATGAAGACAGACAGAAGCTCAGAGATTACTAAGCTGCCAGGCTAGTTGAACCTATGAGATTCTGTCTCACAATATAACTTAGGAAATGACAAGAGGAGGATAGCTAGTGCTCAGTTTTGGCCACTACAGATGTAATGTCAAATAAACTCATGTAGAAACAGATACATTACACACACACACACACACACACACACACACACACACACACACACACACAGGGGTTAGAGAGAGAGACAGAGAGAGACACAGAGAGAGACACAGAGAGAGACTCAGACAGAGACAGAGAGACAGAGAGACAGAGACAGAGAGACAGACAGACAGACAGACAGACAGAGAGCACATTCAATATATCAAGTAAAAAGTATGGTAGGCATAAAACGATCATGACACTCTCAGAGACTGGTACACATAGTTATAGATTTTCTTGATGTCTATTTTAAAAGACCTTGAAGAAAGGATATCTTGGAGTTTGAATTTAACACAACATCTGAGTCCTGTTTCAAGATCATTGTTCTTGGAGGTCGTAGCTCTCACTAAGGCTAAATTGTCCTTTATGATAGCCCCTGTTCTCCTGTCTGCTCTAGGTTGTGCTTTCCTTCCATGGCCAACACAGATGAAAGCACAACAAAGAAGCCTTTTTTTTAACCTTTATTTTTCTATGTCACTATGTGTGTTATTAAGCTACAAAGGTGATCAGCTGAAGTAAACTACCTGAACAGTAACCTTGTAAGAGCCAGAGAGCAACTCGCAAGTAATTGCAGCCTACCTTTATGCAACAGATATATTTGGCATATGCTCAATTTCAAACAGAGTTTCTGAGTGTGCTCTTATCTCTAGACTCTTTATCTCTCTCCAGGCACAAAAGCTAAGTGCAGTTTGATTTCACTCAATCTTCAGGAGGCATTTCAGGGCTATTTGTTACCAATGATAGATGTCTCACCTCCATCACAGAAGGATTTCATTTTTGTGCCTTTTTTCTAAACTGTATCCAATTTTCTATTCAGAGGTGAAATATTAGACAGCAGCGGTCTGCCTGCTTCCAGATAAGTCTTTAACTATCAGTGTTCAATGCTTTCTTTGTTTCCCAAGTAATTCCATCCAGCATTTGCTGCGCCCAATACTCAAGTCCAGCAGTATCACTCAGGCTTCCTCATAAGGGGACAGAAACCCTTAACGGAGATAGAATCCATCTGTACCTTTCCCATCTCTTGTTTGGAATGAGGACAAAATGGGAAGGTCTTGCTGATCGTTCTGTATGGAACTTGTGTCTGTGCTGGCTTCTTTCTCACTGTCTTCTTTTAAGCCCTTGTTCTGTTCCTCTTCCTCCTATTCCAACCCCCCTGCCCCTTTCTCTTTTCCTCCTGTTCATCTCCTTCTCTTGCTTCTCTTCCTTCCCCTAGGTGATTCCACAGTTCTTGGTCTTGAGGAGCCTGTGTTATTTAATTTATACAATGCCACACAGGTACATCCCAGGGCCTCTTTTCTGTGTATCCCCATAGTCTTTCTATTCAGCTCTATCCATAAGCAGGAAACAGAGGTAGGAATCACAGAGAGGCATTTAGACATGTATCGTCTTGCACAGCAGAGCTGACCTATATGCCTCATGCCGCACGGTCACCTCTTTCCCTACCATCCTGCAATATATGTCTTCTAGGCTGTCCAGCCAACTTCCAGGAACTGGAGCCTGCCCTATAACTGTTCAGAGACACCAGACATCAAGCCGGATGTCCTAGACAGGATGTTGTCATCTCAGCTGCTCTTCATTCTTCTTATGAGAAATAGGAAACTGAGAAAGCCTAGATACAAACTGACTTGCTTCCATGCTTACTGCCAGAGTTAGGCTTGCTGCCTGCACCCTGGCGGTTGGTCTCCACCCTCGCGGTGATGCACTCCTACAGAACTCCTGGCTGTGGCACTTCCTCGGCCTCACTTCAGTGTGGTTTGTTTTATGGTGACTTAAACTGAGTCAATGTGCCTTCTGCTTCTGATTATTTATTTATTTATTTATTTATTTATTTATTTATTTATTTATTTTGTGCCTAGAGTGAAGGAAAGCTTTAAGACATGATAGGTACGTGACCATCCCCTTATGTTGGCCACTTGCTATCCACTCTTTAGATACAGGCAACCGCAGAGTTAAGGGAAAGTAAAGTATTAAGGAAGCAGAACATTTTGAAACTTGATAACAGGGTCTTGGAAAATGGCTCAGTTATTAAAGTGCTTGCTAAGCAAGCTTGTGGACCAGAGATCCAAATTCCCAGAAGCTAGGGCCTTAGTTTGAGCGGGACCCCTTGGCCAATACAGGCGGTAAAATTTAAACCCCTACCCTGATCTAGCCCATGGACAGAACAGTCTCCACACTTGAGTGGAGAGAGGGATTTGACTTTCTCAAGTACTCTGGTGCCTCATATTTGACTATGTCCCCTGGTGGGGGAGACCTAGTGGCACTCAGAGGAAGGCCAGCAGGTCACTGAGAAGAGACTTGATACCCTATGAGCATATACAGAGGGAGGTAATCCCTCTGAGGAACAGTCATAGGGGAGGGGAATAAGGGGAAAATGAGAGGGAGGGGAGAATGGGAGGATACAAGGGATGGGATAACCATAGAGATGTAACAAGAATAAATTAATTTAAAAAAAAT
The DNA here is from genome assembly GCA_907169655.1 of Acomys percivali. Classification (NCBI taxonomy): domain Eukaryota; kingdom Metazoa; phylum Chordata; class Mammalia; order Rodentia; family Muridae; genus Acomys; species Acomys percivali. The sequence continues at coordinate 62,142,349 of OU015756.1, forward strand.
GAAAAAACAAAACAAACAAACAAACAAAAAAACAAATTCCCAGAAGCAACCTAGAGCCGGATGTGGTAGCATGCACCTTGCCATCCCATTGTTTCTACTATAAGATGGGAAGCAGAGAATCTTCTGGTGCCCCTAGGCTAGCTAGTATGATGGACCATCATTCTACACCAACTGCTATACACAAGCTGGAAGGTGACCAGCAGAGCCTAAGGTGGTTCAGAGTTTACGAAGTAACTCTAACACACATGTATCTACTCAATGCATATCACACACACACACACACACACACACACTCTCTCTCTCTCTTAAAAAAAAACTAAAGAACAAATTGCAAAGAAAATCTTATTATTTGGTGTCCTAAAGGATTAGGTGGAGAAAACAAGAGGTATTTTATTAAAGCAACAAAAAACAAACAAAAAAACCCTATAGTGCGCAATATGAGCTGAGTTTTTGCTTATTTTGCTCCATTTGACTTTGTTCCATAGCTCTTAGCAACCCATTTAGAGCACTGATTCCATGGAAGAGGTGTTTTTTTTTTTTTTAGGGAAGTGATTATCAAGAGTAACACATTAAAATATAAAGCTATGTGTATTAGGTTTGGGGGACATGAAGTACCTGCCTGCCTTCAGTGCAATCTGCTGAACATGCCAACACATCTGCTGTGCTGGGCCAGTTGGGAAAAAGAGTGAAGTTTCATTTCTCTGTGTCCAGGGAATAAGCTCATGCAAACAAAGGAATGAGGGACATGGATTAATGGTCACAACTAATTAGTACTTTTTGCAGTTTTATTTTTCCATGTCCCCACACAATAGATGAAATGCCTAGAAACAGGGATCCTGTCATCGCTAGAGCTGACCCTTTGTCCGTATACTCCACCCTTCCCAGCCCAAGAGCCTTTTGGAAGTGGACTGTTAAGATAGATTCCATCTGGTAAAAAATGGCAAGAAAAACACCACAGGTTTTTTTGTTACAATCCCATATCAGCACTGCAGCCAACTGGCAACAGTGCTAACTGAACATTTCTCCACTCTTTCTTTTCCTCTTATTGGCCAGGGAATGTTCTAAATATTAAAGGTCAATAGAGCTGCATTTCAGAGGTGAAAGACAGAGCAACCTTGACTTTCTCTCCACCCAAGTCTCCAATAACTCTTTTCTAGGAGAAAATATCACGGAGTGGCTTTGACTAGTCCATGCCCCAGGGTCTGATCACCCAAGAAGCAAGGAGAAAAGGAAAATGGATAAAAGGGAGAGTTACAGCTTAATAAGAAAAATAAATTAAGCAAGGGTGCAGAGAGTTGTGTTTGGCGTCTCTGAGTCAGCCCACACTGGAGCCCTGACGGAAGGGTAGATGACTGAGCTTCATCTTGACTTTACTAAAGGAGATTTCTAAAAACCAGGGATTAATAACATGAAACTTGTTGAGCTCCCTGCAAACACACAGAGAATCAAAACGGAATGCAGCGAGCATTGCCCGACTGGCTTGTTTGCATTATCTGTAAAAGATGCTCCTTGGCCTCTGAATTTAAAGGGCTCTTCCTTTCTTCTGAAACCTTAGGGAAGAAGATAAGGTATATGATCAAAATGACTTTTGAGTGCTGTCCCCAAAATTTATAGAATGAGCACGTGTGTTAAAAGTAATGTGAGTCAAGCCGGGCGCGGTGGCGCATGCCTTTAATCCCAGCACTCAGGAGGCAGAGGGAAGTGGATGTTTGTGAGTTCGAGGCCAGCCTGGTCTACAAAGCCAGTCTAGGACAGCCAAGGCTACACAGAGAAACCCTGTCTTGAAAAACCAAAAACCAAAAAAAAAAAAAAAAAAAAAAAAAGTAATGTGAGTTATTTCACATTAGACACAAAAAGCCAAATAATTCACACATTCTTGAATAACATTTATGGTGGTGAGCTTAAGTTCTAGAAATGAAGAGAGAAGGGGAGTTTGCACCTATGTAACCCACAGACTAAGGGCTCTCTCACCAGATGAAGATGAACTTAACAGTAAAAATATTTACAGTCTTTTGGCTGGAAATACTCAAAATGAAGTTGTTGGCTTGGGAGCAACTGGTGAACCACGTAGCTGTCATGTGGCTAGTTCTTTTTAAATCTCTGACACTTCAAATAAAAGCTATGATTCTCTACACATGGAGAAAATAAATATCTGGTGACACAAACTCCTGCCAGGTTCATTTTAGATTCCACCAGAGTCCTTTTATTTTACAAGAATTCTTTTCTATAAAATGTGTAGGCATGGTCAGCTTCATTCCTGCCACCTTCATCCTTCCCCCAAACCTTAATTCTCTTCAGTAAAATTGCAAATAGATATTAGAATAACCTCGATTTTAATGGAAAATATGCAAGAGTGAACAAAACAATCACTCCATTTCTGTAAAGACCTCGCTATAAGCTGAATACTTGAGCTCCCTACAAAGTTTCAGCTAATGTGAAAAAAAAGCATTCTGAGTTTTTAGGAACAGGACAAATACCTTTGGAAAGCCAGCCGGTCAGTGTTTTCCTTAGAGTGTCAAGTTTCCCTATGCACAGGCTCCTTCAAAGGCTCAGACAGCTCTTTTCTCCCGTGTTATCTCACATGGCACAGCTGGTCTGGTTTCTCTCCAGAGAGAATTGGAGTGTGTATATCAGATTTGACTTGGTGTTGGTCTCCTACCTTGGTAGTTCAGAAGGATAGAACCAGTTAGCACATTTCTCTTGTACTCAGACCCATAAAGCTGAAAGTAGTAAGAATGAGAATAAGACCCTCAGAATCAATAGGTCCAATGAAAATGATATGGTAGATAACAGTCTACGGGAATATTGTAATTTGAATATCACGTATGACAAACCCTATGATTTATGCTGAATTTATAGAAATGTTTTAATAGTGAAATATTACAAGGCTAAACATTAAGTACTGGAGATAGAGGGATGGCTTAGCAGTTAAGAGCTTATTTTGCTCTTCCAAAGGACCTGAATTCCCAGCATCTACATTGGGTGGCGCACAGTGGATTTTTACCTCCAGCTCTTGGGGATGTATCAGAAATAAAATGAATCTTTTAAAAAAGAAAAAAAAAAAACAGTTTCAGACGTGCCATGCTCTTAGCTCATCCAATATGCATATTTTTGTACATATGCATACAATAACTTCTTAATTGCTCTAATAGTAACTATGTCACAGTGCCTTTGAGTGGGTTTTTTTTACCGTAGATTTTTTTGAGGAAGCAAATCAATAACTGAACGACTGTACAAGTAGCTTGAGCCATACTCTGACTCTGTGATTATATCTTCTGGTATCTGCAGTCTTTTTCCGAAGTTGGGAAATTATATCCTGGCTATTTGAAAAGGACTAGCAACTTGTGCTGATTTAATTTAGAACTGAAAAATCAGTTTGTTTGTTTCTTTAAATATTGGCTACCTTAAAAACTTTTTGTTGTTATTCAAACTGCCATATTTAACACTGTTTACTCTTATCAAATAGGAATTCTCATTAAGTCCATTAGTGACTATTATCAAATACCAAACGACTTAAAACAGAGTGAGGAATGAACATTTGAAATTCACTATCTTTCTTGACATTCCTGAGGAATTTCTCAAGCCTCTTTCTTCTCATGCTTACTTTTCTCCCAGAAGATTTTCGTTATTTGGGTTGTTTTTTTCCTGTCTTGTGTTGTTTATTTACACATAATTTAACAATAATGATTAGATTAAACAATATATAAAATTACAGATGTCTGTTTACCCTAAGAGAGGTGAAAGTCAACAAAGAGATTATTATTTTTTAAATGGGAAACCTCAGTTGACAATTTTTTTCTCTTCTTATCTACATGTCTTTTAAAAGTTGGATAATTCTGCCTTAAAAAGGGCAAGCTTGGATGCAGGTCGAGTCTACAGCCAAACTCTGCCAAGACACGGTAAACAAGTCCTCAATAGTTCCTGCCTCACAAATATGTCTGTAAGATATATTGGGCCAAAAGGCTGAAGAAGATGCTCCAACATTATAGAGAGTTTTGGGTGACTATTCAGGTAGCAAACTGTCTCTGTCATCTTCTCATTTAGAAAGCTACTAACCTGCTCTTCATGCATACTCAGGTAATCAAGTTATTCCTTCTTAAGTCTCTGAGGGAGTTGAAGACCTTGTAGCTTAGTTTTACAATGAAGCTTAGTTGTTTGGGGGTTAAGATGTTTTTGGTCCTAGATAGATGTTTTAAGTTGATAATGTCAAGATGTGATGGAGATTGATTTACACTCAGAATTTTAGATGCACCAAGATAGGAAAGATGTTTTCTTCAAAGCTGTCAAATACAAATAGCCAAAACACTAAGAATGTAACATTTATATAATTCCTGATTGTTTCATGGCTCTTCTTGCTATAGATACTTTACTGCATATATGTATAATAATATAAATGTATATGTAAAAAATAAAAAACAAATAATAATAAGTTAATTTCAAGAATAAATAGGAGTTACATAAAATTAAAAAATGGATATAGAACAAAGTCTTCAGGTTGAGCCCATTACAGCACAATTGCAGGCACTTTGCTCCTGTTTCTCCAATGTAGAGGGTAGAAAAGTATGCACTATATTAATGTCAGTGTAGCTTATTTCCTAGTATTCAATAAATAAAATTTACAGTGTTTCTGGAAATCTCATTACTTTCCTGAATCCAAACACAGAAAGAAACATGCATTTTATTTATTTAGTTCAAGAAATTCTAGAGTTTTACACAAGAAAAGTAGAATTTATTATACTTCCATAGTATCTGTATCTATTAGGAGCCATGGAGAGCACCAAGCATTGCAGTTCTTCATGGCTTTTTAGGATACTTCTTTCTTATTTTCTCCTCAAATAATAAGCTTCTTTTGGTAGAAAATAAATAACATTTCATCCAAAATTATAAACATGGAAGATATAGGAACCATCTTCAGTCAGAAACATGAATACGTATTTTAACCAGGCAGTAAACAGAAAAAAAGTTATAAAACATTCTAGATGCTTTTCAATATTATCTTTTATCCTAAACTTTAGTAACTGAGAGTACATAACAAAACAAAAAGAAAAATAGAGAAATATACATAATAAAGTATCTATAAAGAGGACAACTGCATTGTTTAGTTCTAGATGATAGTTAGATGCTGTAGCATTAAAAATTCCTATTGCAATAAGGACAGATATGCCAATCATTAATATTAAACATTTGTATTCATCATAACTCATTCTGAAAATGCAAACAAGCTAGAAAATCAATGCCTAAAATTTTAAAAAGGGCTGAAGATGGAGCTTAGCAGTACAATGTTTGCTTACCATCTGAACTCTATCTCTTAGAAAAACAAAATAAATACAGACTGCTTAAAGTTACTAGGCTGGGAATGTTAAGGTGTGAAACCATTGATTAAGTATAATTTCTTGTTGTTCTCAAAAGCACCAATGATGTCCTGACATAGTTCCAATCATTAAGGAAGGAATAAATAAATAAAAAAAATATCAGGCATCAGAGAGATTTTAGCCTAGGAAACAGGAAAAAGAATCAGAAATTGTTTTATCTGAAGTTGAGGCTCTTTGGGTCCAGTGGTTTCTGACAGGAGAAAATGGCCTTCCCCTAAATGGGGAATGGGCAATATGGTAAAACGCTATGGCCTAAGAAGTGCGTGTTTTGTGGACACATAAAGAAAAGGTATTGCAAGTAAAGTTTGAAAACTACTGGTATTACAGTAAATTCAGAAAATAGGAGTCAGATAGAGAAAGCTGCATCAGGTGACCTGTGAGTATATGAGGAAGACGAAGTTCTGGGGCAGTATGACAACGGTACACCATAGAGAAGCCCCCTGTGCCAATAGGAATCTAAATCACTCTTCTAACCTGTTCATTGTGTATTGTTTGATTAAAGACAGACATTTCAGGGGCTGGAGAGATGACTCAGTAAGTGTGGCATAAGTGTGAGGCTCTGCTTTGAATGTCTGGAACCCATAGAAATCTGGGCACTGTGGCACCTGTTTAAACCTCAGTCATGTCCTGGTGAGGTGGGAGGCAGAGACAGGAGAATCCAAGAAGTGTACTGGGCAGCTAGTCTGGCATATACAATAGTTAACAACAAAGGCATTCCTCCTTGGAAGAGGTATAAGGCAACACATAATCCATATGTGTTATCTGACTTCCACATACAAGAGGTGGCATGAACACACACCAAATACATCACACACATACACACAAACATCATGTGCACACACATACATACACACCACACAAGACACACATACACCACACACACACAAACACATACAAACATACACACACACACAGTTATTTCATCTCTCCTAAGTCCAATATCTGGCTCTGTAGGTGGGTGACTTCCTTGATTATGGCCATATGGGACTCAGCAGTCCACACATAGTTTTCCTCTTCCTACCCTCCTATGGTCAGGTAGCAACAAACATCTCCTAAAAGTTTTGGTGTTCTTAGATTAGACCAATCAGCAGTAACTTGTGCAGGCTATCAGCGGGACACTCTCGGCCAGTAATATTCAGTAGTGATGACAGAATCCCGCATGCCAAATCAATTCAATTTCCTCCTGTTTTCTGTCTGTTTTCAAGCCAAGTAATAAGCTGTATTTCTTTTATGTTATTCCATATAAAATCTTTCAGAAATTTTCCCTTTTACTTCAAACATAGACAGTTACAACTCTGGAGCTTACATCCCTGAACCACGGTCAATGATGACATTAAAAAAAAATAATGTTAGCATCAGATTGTAGGTTGTGTACTAAACTTGATTGTCTAGTTGCAAAATTGATGAATATAAAAGTGAAACTCCAAAAACTAAATAAGAATGAGGGTCTGAAAGGTGGTTTCCACAGAAGAGACCTCGCCTGTTGATACTCTGCTTGAAGGTGAGGCTCTGAAAGGTTCAAAATGAGATTGAAGGCACATAAATTTGTCTGTGGGTCCATGGAACTGCTGGAAACAAAGGGAATAAGAAGTGCAAGTCTCCAAACTCTTAGCTCAAAGTTGGGGCTTGCAGCCTATGGATGTCATAAAAATTAATTTTTAAAAATCTATTATTTATTTCCATTTCAGAATGAGAGAACTAAAAACCAAATGTGACAGGCGGGGATACTCACCACTATACTAATGAAGACAACCCACAGTTGAGTGGAGAGTGGGGACTGACTTTCACATGAACTCTGGTGCCCCATATTTGACCACGTCCCCTGCATAGGGAGGCCTGGGGGCACTCAGAGGAAGGATAGCAGACTACCAAGAAGAGACTTGATACCCTATGAGCATATACAGGGGGAGGAGGTCCCCCTCAGTCATAGTCATAGGGGAGGGGAATAAGGGGAAAATGAGAGGGAGGGAGGAATGGGAGGATACAAGGGATGGGATAACTATTGAGATGTAATATGAATAAATTAATAAAATATATTTAAAAAATAAATAAAAACCAAATGTGTGTCCTGGTTTGGAGTGTCTTAGCCAAAGGTTTAAGCATTGTTCTGGAAGGGGCTTCTGGAAGAGGAATTGGAATCACACAATAGGATCCAGATGGCTGGAGTGCCTGTGACCCCTTTCCCTACTGAACCGCCTCGTTTGCAGAAGGCTCAAGATGCTAGACTGTCAACGTAACACCCACTTGGTTGAAGGGCTTTCTATTCCTCAACTCAGGGAGTAAAACTAAATGCTTTCTTTGAGACTCCTCCAACTCAGTCTTTGATGTTCCTCAGTATATAATGAAAGGATGCTGCCAATTAAAAAACAAATCTTGGAGTAAAAGCATTACTCTAAATGGACTACAGAATTTCTAAGCTTATACTTACTAAATATGAGATAAGAAACCAAAAAGAGTAAATTGGATTGTTAGAGGAAAGTGAATTTGGTCAAATAATCTGGGTTTCATTATTTTCCATCAAGATGCTGGAGTATGTTGCTGAAGTTATCAACCTTCCCCCTCAAAATATTTGATTTGTCTATTATGATACATACAGCAGGATTTCGGCCCTTAACCAATCATCATTCAAATCCTGGACCTGAAGCTTTTAGAATAAAAAAGAGAGCACTATTAGTGAAAAACTCTTCATGAGATCTCAAGCACATGCTTTCAATTATTGTCTTCACTTTATTCTGTCCCCAAAAGAACCAAGTGTAAATTTACCAGAGTAATTGCACTCTGAAGAAGAAAGCTTACTTTTTAAACAAAACTAATCTTGGGGCAGAAGCCACTTTATAGTGCCATAGAAATGAATTTTTGGGTATCAAGCATATGATTTCCTATATTCAACATCCACCTTTCTGATACAAACTTGTCACTGTCCTGCAAGTATAGTTGGGATAGATCACACAGCAGAATGATTGATCTCTCATACAGGTTCTACTTCTCATGAAGTAAAGACTATTCTAAACTGCTTCTTGTGGTGGGTGACACTTGGTGTAGATACACATTATGGAGAAGGGGATGAGAAGAAGTGATGGCTTAGTATCCATCCTCAGGTTTCACATGGGCATCTCCCTCTCCAAGGACCACTGAACATCATGAGAGGATGGGAAGATGTGAGATGGGAGACTGGGGAGAAAGGCTATAAAATATTGTATTCAAAGTATAGCATAGCATCTGACTTTTTGATCATGAAGCAGCTGTTTTCTTCATGTGTTTAGCTATACAAGAAATGACCACAAAAAGCATGAAAACAGAAGAACACTAGACTGTTGGTAACAAGGCTGACTGGCAGTGGCAGGGGCTAAAAGAATGAAATGGGAGCTGAAGAGGACCACAACGTTGGCCAAACATACATAAAGTTCTCAAGCATCAAAAAGGGAAACAAAACAAAAAATAAACTATGATCACAAAAGGTCACACTATACACTGTACCATTATATAAAAATAGAGATTATTGGTGCCCAGGTTTCTCTATCTGTAGCCTGCAGTGTCTTCCCAACCAAAGTCACTAGAACATCAAGTCCTTTACATATCTGTTATGATATTTAGCTTAATATTTTTGTGGAACTCCTAGGAATGGATGTGTCTCTAACTCCGTTGCCTGCTCCCTGGACTCTTTTCCTCCTATTGGGCTGCCTTGACCAACCTCTTTATGAGGGTTTTTGCCTTATTGTACTGTGTCTTGTTTGTTTTATTATATTTGACGGTTACCTCTAGGAGGCCAACTCTTTACTAAAAAGAAACAGAGTGGGAGTAGATATGGGTGAAAGAGTAGGGGGTAGCTGGGAGGAATGGAGAGAGGAGAAACTGTACATTGCATATATATATATATGTGTGTGTGTGTGTGTGTGTGTGTGTGTGTGTGTGTGTGTGTGTGTTCTTTATGTCTTTGCAGACATTTTTTAAGGCTCTCCTCTAAATCTAATGTTTGGCAGTTTAGTGTAGTCAATGAAAAATCTTAGAGTGTATAAAAGGATTTCCCAAGGTTTAATTAGATGGCAACTCTTGATGTCATTTTTCCCCATGTGTAGTCCAACCCATCACAGATCCTGGTACCTTGTACAAAGTAATTGCTCTGAAAATGTCTTTATGGTCTATTCTAATAAACAAAATTACCAGAGGCAAACTGGTATCTATAAGCATGTGATCATACCATACTATTCTTGAATTATTTTGACTCCTTGACTTTGTTCAACACTTCAGTCTTCAGGAATACCACGTGACATGACATCATGCATGGCAAATTATAGGGTAAATTTTGTTAGACAATGACATTAATTAGAAGGTTGGATGTTAGCCGCCACTAAGCTTGGCAATAATTGTGCAATGTAGTAAATTCGCCAAGTCATTGGTTTATATACAGGTTTGAGGGGGTCTAAAGAAAAGGTAAGAAAACTCTTCAAAGAGAAAACAAACGCTAAACCATATTTTCCTTGCCAGGAGAAGCAGTCCCATTGGTTTCTGGAGGCAACATATCATTACAGAGTATTGTACTCCCAAGAAGCTGTTCACTTTGAGGTGTCACATGACAAGAAATCTCTTTGAAGAGAGTTGAGGTCAAATGTATCTAATTATTTGCCATATATCAAAAAGTAGGTCATAGAGTAAGGCATTATATCTGGCCATTGGTAAGCCTTAATTGGAGATTTAGGATTCTGATTTTCTACTCAAAGCCTTGCAATATTTAGGAAACTATTACTTTGAGAAACCAGACCCTAGCAGTGGCTGCATAATAACTGGATATTTGCTGCCCATAAATCTGTTATTGTCTGATCTGCCAATAAGAGTTGCTCAAAGACATGAGTCAGGCAAGTCCACAATACACATGGACATAGGATAGATTAGTTACTAGTGATTTTGGCTGATGTCCCTCTCTTAAAATACTTAGAGTTGTGTGAGGGCTTTCTCTAAGTCAGAAGATTGAGAAGACTACACATACAAAATTGAGTGCAAGTTGCTGTGGTAGCCTTGTTCTGGTTTGTGATGATCAGAACAATCTTTTGGATAAGATGCTGAGGGCAGCAAGGGTATATTTGCTGGCCTCTCCTTGGCATCCATGGAAACAGTGGTGGATACATGGCATTTTTAACATAGTGATGGAACAATGCTTTCCATGAAATACCTTCAGAAGTGTGGTGGGGATGAGATTGACTCTAACTGGTTTCTAAGCTGCCTACCTTCTGATAACCTTGAGGAGTTCTGGTATGAGGTCTCACATTGTGCAAAATGGAGAGGATCTGAGAACCCAGAGCAAATGATTCTGGTCAGAGCTCAGGCAATTTACAAAGCTATTTTTATTTGCATCTTGAAGTCCAGTAATGAAAGCCTTTGTTGAGTCCTGGAGCAACTGGCACCACTTCAGTAATAAACAGCATGTTACCAGCTTAGAAATGACAGGGTCACTGCAGTGTTTGGAGCCATTCGGGAATCAGTACAGCATCAGGCCACTTCACACAGGAAGGTTGAACTATGATTTTTACTCATAATTATAGTGAAAATGCACATGAGTAGAAATGCAAAAAAAAAAAAAAAAACCCACAGCTACAAAACATATACTAAGAAGAAATGTGTTATCTCATTAATCTATACAATATGTATGAATGTATGTATGTTAGTATGTGTATATGTAGTAAAATAAAAGCTAGTGAATAATGAAGCAAAATAAAATTCTCCTAAGTAACTAACAAAACCTCATATCATTCCCCAAACACTTCATAATAACATCGGGAATGGAATCAAAAAACACAGTGACTAATGAAAACAAAGAATTATTGAAAACAAACAAACAAACAAAAATAAAAATAAATAAAGAAAAAAACCAAACAACAAATAAACAAAAAAGAATTAGTGGAAAGGTCACTAAGGAACATATATGCTATGTACAACACAACAGATTAGAAAACAAAGCTCAATGAAATCCACAAAATACAATAAAATTCTTCTAGACAGAACAGGACTGACACACGTATGTGAGCTCAGATAGTGAGGCTGCATGCACAGACATGTAAAGGATCAAATATGGAAAAGTGCCAACACTGAGAAGGGAAAGTCATGCAAAATACCATGCCTAAAAAGGAGCCAACTGCAATTATAACTATTGGGAAAAGAAATATCCTTTTTTCTCCAATGGAGTGTCACCGGATAATCATCACTGCAGGGCAGGCCCCACGCCTGTAGAAATTGGTTAACTCACACACACGCGCGCGCACACACACACACACACACACACACACACACACACACACAGACACACGCGTGTGTGCACGCACACACAAGAGAACTCAATGTTTTTGTGTGCATTTTTGTTTTGTTTGGGTGCTTTTGTCACATTGATTTTTTTTCAGTTGATTTGTTTTGCTTTTAGGTTTTTGTTTTGTTTTTTAAATTTTTATTTATTTATTTATTTTTATTTTTTATTAATTTATTCATATTACATCTCAGTTGTTATCCCATCCCTTGTATCCTCCCATTCCTCCCTCCCTCCCGCTTCCCCCCTACTCCCCTCCCCTATGTCTGTGACTGAAGGGGACCTCCTCCCCCTGTATATGCTCATAGGGAATCGAGTCTCTTTTTGGTGACCTATTATCCTTCCTCTGAGTGCCCTCTACTCTTCCCAGTCCCTCTAACCTCTCCTCTCCCCAGATCCACTCTTCTTTTATTTCCCTTCAGAAAAGAGCAGGCCTCTCAGGGTATCATTCAAACACAGTATAACATTTTTTAAAGATGGGACTTTAAAAATATACGATAAAAGAACCCTGTACTTTGACATTGAACTTTGCTTTCTGAGACTTACAAAAAGAGAGAATGGGGACAAAACTATTTAGTCCGAGTAAATGTGAGCCTCCAAGTTCAAAGATTCTCTTGAATGACTAATATATTAAAGAAAAGAAATTTCTGAAAATTTTCATACAGAAAAAAATAGCAAATTTTGAAGAAGAAAAAAGATAATCTTATCAATATTTTATTATGAAAACTATTGAACTTCAAGGTGGTGCTTCTTTGAAGATCTTCAAAACCTTCCGGAAATGTTACTTCATATTAGGATTCTGCACACTCAAAATGTCAGGGAAGTGGGTAGACTAAGTACATCTTTAAGCATGTCAGTTCTTCAAGGAAAGTAAGATTTAAAAAAATATCTAGCCAAGAAGAGACTTGATACCCTGTGAGGATATACAGGGGGAGGAAGTCCCCCTCAGTCATAGTCATAGGGGAGGGGAGTAAGGGGAAAATGGTAGGGAGGGAGGAATGGGAGGATACAAGGGAAGGGATAACCATTGAGATGTAATGTGAATAAATTAGTTTTAAAAAGATATAAATCTATCCTTTAAAAAATATCTAGGGTAAAAGGAAGTTACTCACACAAAGAGGAAGACAAACAGATGGAGGAAGTAAGCAGGCAACTAGCTTGGAAGATGAAGCACAAGACACGGGTAAGAGTAAACGGTACCCCAACAGTACACCAATTCCATGGGCCCAGCATGCAGGCTGGCATTACCCATAAATGCATCTAGAACAACAGTCTTTCAACAGAGGGTGCATTTTATATTTAACTTAATCAGCATTTAGTATGCTCAGTGAAAATTTAAATAACCTTCATAATGAAGACAATCCACAGCCATGAGTTTAAAGCCAAATGCAAATGAACATCCATTATATGCAATTCAGTTTAATAACACCTTAATTTAGACACAAAACATCCATGTAAGTTATAAGGAGAAATCACTATAATAGACACTGCTAGTAATGAAACAGCTGTGGTATCTCTTTGATTCATATAGATCCTGATAGTTGTGATTGGCCAAAGTAGCCTTGGTTTGCAACAGCAATAAAACTACTTTGAGGAAAAAAGATATGACTACCCATTAAAATATCATACAGGACACCCAATATGTCTAATCTACACATTTATAATCACTCTCTATATATCATATAAAATATATAAATTTAAAATGTTGATTTATTTAAATGTCATTGCAACTCAATCAGATGAGTAGTTTTACTCTTATAAATTGACCATTGTATTAGCCCCAATTTATAGATAAGGAGACTTAGGAAAAGAGAAACAATTATCCACAGTTATCATTTTTCTCCAGTAAATTGACAAACATATACTGGAGTGCTGGCTTTGTTCCTGGGCTAATTTAGAGGTGACTTGTTCAAGAACCATTATAACAGAAGAGGGAAGGACTAGCAGAGTGGATGAAATCTTGTAGGAACTGTGTCTACATCAAGAAGAGTCCCAGGACAGCAGGCAGAAACTCAGAATATTTAAATGCTTCAAACACCTCAAGCATTTTGCATAGTATTAAAAATAAGGAACAGAGCCTCAAGATTTAGACAAAGGGAATTTAGTGAAAAGGAAAAGCAAAGCTAAACAAAACTGAGAGAAGGTGACACCATCAGGTTAGAGGGACATTTAATTAGCTGGGTGATTTGGTGTTGTCCCTGGTCAAGTAAGCGAAGGAAGAAGATATCAATAAGTTAGAGAATATGAAGATAGTTGCTGATGTTGTCAGAGCAATTTGGAGTATTGACAGAATTAGAAACTACGTTTGGTGAGGAGATCATAAGTAGAATAGTAAGTGGAAAGAGACTGGAAAAGCAAGTGGAATATCCTGATTTACTTACTGAGCACATAGAGCTATTTGGCTAATATCTTATAAATGACTTAAGTCAGTTTGCCTCCAAATGAAAATTGTGACTGTATAGACCACATTTCACTTATGTCCCATGAATTTAGGGGGCAAAAAGAAAGAAAAATAAAAATGAAACAGAAACAGAGAGAATAGAAAAAATGTAGAAAAGAAAGTTGCTATTAAAAAGTGTAAAAAAAACCCCTTAATTTTTAAAAAGTATGTCCTGATTGTAGCTGTAGGAATATGAAGAGATGTATATGAGTCAAATCTCTTATTTAATCTGTAGCAATTACTATACGTATGCTTTTTAATCAGGTGTATAGGGCAGTTTCCAAAGAAAAGCTAGTATTTCTATATTGAGTTATTTTTTTAAAAAGTCTAACCTTGTGAAGTAAATCCTTGTGAAGATAATAAAACGTCTTAATTGCCAGGTATATGGCAAGATGTGGTTCAGAAAGGTGCTTTCACAACAGTGACCCCTGTCTTTGATGCAGCTCATGTGACTGGTGTTGGTCATTAAAGCCTTTCACAACATGTGTTTCTCAAACAAAATGACTACAGTCAACAGAATACAGCCTGAAATAAAACAAAGTTGTGTTTGCATCCTCTCTCAATAGAATTACTGACTTTTCCCCTTGAATATAATAAAAGGCCTTAGACAAATGTTAAAGGGAAAAAATTCAATGCACCAGAATGCCTTTTAAGTCACCAAATGTAAAACATCTGTTAAACTCTAATAGTAAAAGGCATACCACTTTAGTAGTTACTTAAAGTTATTAAGGAGTGAGGAACAGAGATACAAATATTGATTCCATGAAACAAAGATAACTATCAAATTCATTACCTAAATCAGCTATAGCTACTCAAGAAGAATTTTAATTCTTTCAAATGTATGTTTCTCCTAATCAAAACATTCCAGCATCTGTTTTATATCAGAAATGAATAAAATATGTCCACATGGACAGAATACATTAGCCTTCCCCTTTTTTTGTTTAATTGTTTTAAAATATCATCTAGAGGGAAACACATGTTTCAAAATATCGTTTTGCTTTCATTACTTTTAAATTTCTGCTTAGTTGCTGGCTGGTGGATCACATCTACACACCAGTACATTTTAACATGCCTGCGATTATGAAGTAAGAGTAAAAATTGCCTTGACTATTGAAAATTCATTCTTGGAATAAAAAGAAAAATTTCCTTTGCTGAGCTAAATAGGTGACAAGGTGCTACAATTTTTGGAAGGGTTGAATTGGAGACAACAGTAGATACATCTTACAGAGGACTCTAAAAACCTGACAGCAAAGATGGGGTCAACCCATTACTATGAAGAGCAGTGACCAATAGAAAAAGAAGGAGAAGATCCAAGAAAGCTGAGGTAAGCCATCCTGAAGCCCGTCAGAGTGGAAACAATACATCAAAAGGTCTTCACGGTGACCGGTCCCCATACGTTTTATTTTTATTTCTTTGTCTGATTGGAAGTTTAGTAGCATAAAGTCAAAACAATTTTTTCTTTCTTTTATTTCCCATCAACTTATTTTAGCTAGCTTAAGACCAGCCACCGGACTCAACGGTTTATTCCTGGAAAGCAAGGTAAACTATTCTGTACTTTTTACAACTCTTGGCTTGGAATTCAGGGTTCTGATTCAAAGGATGCAGTGCTAAATTTTCAATAACAAATGCAAATCTCTACTCCAAAAAAAATTAACTTGTCTCTTTTGGAAGCTGTCCAGAGAAGCATTCTGCAGTCAGAGGTAGTCTGACAGCTTGCAGAAGCAGTTCCAAACTTTAATGGGAGGAAGGAAAGACCAAAATTAATGAGTGATTTTATCCTCATGTCCCTAGAAATCAATGGAATGTATTTGTGATTATTATTAATTGACTTAGCTAAATGTACATTGAAGAAAATGAAACTTATGTATGTATATATAATACATATGTTATGAGCTTATACTTAAAGTATTTACTATACATATATGTTTCTCTGACAGTAGTACTTTGTAACTTATGTCTGATGCTATTCAATGGGGAAAGTTTCTCTCTTCTAAAAGTATCAAACATCAAAATGTATTAAATTAGTATTTGTTGCTATCTATATTGGGCATATAAATATAGAGGAATTTCTGACCTATGTTCTAAATATTTCTTATTCTTTATCATGATTAATAATGCCATAGTTTAATAAACATATACCAAAATTACACAAGTGATATGTTAGCTCTGTATAATGTCTGTGTCATATACAGGCATTGCCAATATGAGGGAAATTATAAGAATTATATAAGAGATAATGGTTATGCTAGAGAATTCATAATTCCATTTCTTGGCTGCTCATCCTAAATCTGATCCTGTACTTAAAATTATACAATTCTTTCCCAAAAGGAAAACTTACCTGAAATGTTCAGAACTAGAGATGAATCACATACGTTTCTTCAGATCCTAGACCCTTCCTTCTCCATGACCTTCTAAATTGTCCTTTGATCTCTACATTTCTTTGGTCCAAGGTCCAAAAGAACCTGGGAAATCTCCTCCAGATGTTATGCTCATTTAAGGGTAAAAATAAAAGTACATACAGATGTCCACCTTTTAGGAACAGCATGGAGTCTCCACTTCACTTATTAGATCACATTTTGTTCTTTTATACTACAGTACTGGTCTGAGTAAAGTTTCTTGAATTAATAACTTGAAATGGAAAAGCACTTAAAGTTGCTAAAGTTTGCTTTCCATTTCTCAGCTTTCACTATGACTCAGTTAAACCCAGAAGCTCAGTGGCTGTGAACTTCTTTTAACATCTGTAAAGTGCTTTGCCTGTGATGAGTACTCAATACACATGTATTAGTTGCTATGCATGGATGAGAAGTTGATACTCTCACCTATCCAGTAAAGAAACAATACTCACTGATTTGATGGCTGCAGTGCTTACAGGTTAATGTCCCATCAACCACATGTGTGTGGCTTACTCTACAGGTACTGCAATGGCAACTTCAATCTGTTTGATGCTCTGGCTGTTACTCGTAGCAGATACTGTATGGACACAGAGTGTGAGACAGGCCTATGAAGTACAGGACCCAGAGGACTGGGAGGTGCATGATGACTTCTATTGCCCCAGAGAGTGCTTCTGCCCACCCAGTTTCCCGACTGCGTTATACTGTGAGAACAGGGGCCTCACAGAAATCCCTGCCATCCCTTCAAGGATCTGGTACCTCTACCTGGAGAACAACCTCATAGAAACCATACCGGAGAAGCCATTTGAGAATGCCACCCAGCTGAGATGGATCAATTTAAACAAAAACAGAATAACCAACTATGGCATTGAGAAGGGGGCCCTGAGCCAGCTGAAGAAGCTCCTTTTCCTGTTTCTAGAAGACAATGAGCTAGTGGAGGTTCCTTCTCCATTGCCAAGAAGTTTGGAGCAATTACAATTAGCCAGAAACAAGGTATCCAGAATCCCACAGGGGACTTTCAGTAACCTGGAAAACCTGACCCTTCTTGATCTACAGCACAACAGACTGGTAGATAACGCCTTTCAAAGAGATACCTTTAAGGGGCTTAAGAACCTCGTGCAGCTAAACATGGCCAAGAATGCCCTAAGGAACATGCCCCCAAGATTGCCAGCCAACACCATGCAACTGTTTCTGGACAACAACTCCATTGAAGGAATACCTGAAAACTATTTCAACGTGATTCCCAAAGTGGCTTTCCTGAGGCTCAACCACAACAGACTATCAGATGCGGGCCTCCCATCGAGGGGCTTTGATGCATCATCGATCCTAGACCTCCAGCTATCTCACAATCAGCTCACCAACTTCCCCCGAATCAATGCTAACCTGCAGCATCTTCACCTAGATCACAACAAGATTAAAAGTAAGTAGCCACGATGTGGTGCCTGGGACCAAAATGCCCATTATTATATCTAGTTTCCACCCCCTTGTAGGAATTGCAACTGTGTGTGTTGTCGTCTATCCACAACTAATGGGCTGTTAGGACTGGCAATTTATTTTCAGTTTTCGTTACACAACTTGAAAAAACCAAGATGGCCAAATCATCAAGCTTGGGATTGAGAACTGAACCTTAGTAATCTACATAAGGCTTTATGTATGGGAGAAAGTAAATACCCCATCTTCTTTTCTGTGGAGATTCTGATAGTTCTTCTTCTGTTAGGTAGACATCATTTATACCTCAATATATCTTTCATGGTGGCCTTGAGTATAAGAAGCTTGTGCCACTATGCCTCACACTTTGTGGGTGAATTTATTGAAGAAATTATGTAAGGCACAAACAACCTCATGAGTAATATGTAGAATGGGATTTAAAAATGGGATTACAGAAGAGTTGATGCCTGAATTTCCTAAATATTGTCACCAATCACATATCCCCAAATTAACCAGGCCATGGTGGCACATGCCTTTAATCCTAGCCCTTGGGAGACAGAGGCAGGTGAATCACTGTGAGTTCAAGGCCAACATGGTCTACTAAGTGAGTCCAGGACAGTCAAGGCTACACAGAGGAACGCTGTCTCAAAAACAAAACACAACACAACACAATACAACACAACAAAACAAAACAAAACAAAAAAACCCAAAATATATCCCCAATTAGAGTGGCTTTCTCCTACTTCAGAGTATGTGTTATGATACCCACCCCTGAGTTCCTAAGTCACTAGGTCTTGGGTAGTACCTAGATCCTCAACAACTTCCCAGGTGCTGGTCCTGATGCTCTGGGAATCACACACTGAGAACTATGACCACTGCTCAAGAATTTTACTTACTTGAAACAGAAACCAGAACCCTGGGAGCTGTTAATCACTGGGCCTTAGTGACATACCCACAGCGAGGGACATGATATTGTTGCTTGAAATCAGCTTTGGATGTGGAGTGGAGAGTGGATGAGGTTGAAGTCTTTTGAAGCAAAGACGTCATTGAGAGATGAAGTGGTTACAAAGAGTCCATTCTTGGGAACATTTGAGATGAACTTGACAGTTATGGCAGGCTGTCCTTGGTGATAGAAGTGAACAATTCTATACTCTATGCACAGGGTTACTGGTTCACAGCCTTGAATTCATCTTCAATCTCAGTATGAGCCTTTTAGGAAGATAACCGGAGGGTGATTCTTTTGGGAAAGTTTTTTTTTTTGTTTCCTTGTTTGTTTGTTTTAATGCAGTCTTGGTGTGAAAGTTGATGAAAATATTTTATAGAAAGTAAACCAGGCACATTCCACAGGTTCATGCCTCCTATTTATCATTCACGAATGTCCCATTAAGCATGTGATCCCGTAAGCATTCCATTACAGGATTAGGTCATCTTTCCACTGTGATCTGCTTGGGCATCACAGAGTTTTGTTTTCTATATTGTTGCCATGTACTTGAGTCTAAAACCCTGGAACTAAATGGCGTGCTGCCACCACAGCAGTTACATCTCTCCCCCATCTCTCCGCGGAGAGGAATTGTACTGTTCAATACTCCAGTCAGGAGAAAATGATGCAACATAGAAAAACTATTAAATGAGCATATTTAGCTGAGTCAAACATCATAAGGCCTAAGAAGGATCCTGAGTTTGTGAGTTTTTCCTGATGAGAAGGCTATTCTCTAATCCACAATTAAACCCCACAGATAACTAGAGTAGAAAAGTGATTTCAAACAATTCTACAGAGACTTTTCTATGTGAGTTGCAGATGCTGGGAACTTGACATCACGTGTCTAGGAGTGAGGTACCGGTCTTGAAGGCAAGGCTGAGACGTAAAGCACGTGTCTTCCTCCACAGATTTTTTTGCAGAGGATTTTCAAAGGCCATGTTCATATTTTCTAATGTGTTGATCATTATTATATATTAGCATGTGCCAGAGTCAACTGGCTTTTGTGCGAGTTTGTAGGGATTCCCCATGCCAGGTATTTATGAATGGAAGCTCTGAAGTGGAGCTGAACAATTCACGTATGTAATAGTACATGCTTGGAGAGACATGAAACCTCCCAAGAGCCTTGTGTGACACTGTCGAGAAGTTCAAAGAGGAAAATTAAGTGCAGGTGGGTGACAGTAGTTGTTCAAAGACAGAGAAGAATTGCACAGCAAGAGCAGAGGCTTCACCTCCCCCCCCTTAAACCCAGTGAAATCATATCCCCTCATTTAACACAGGAATCCTAGTTCTATCTGCCAAAGAAACAAACTCAGAGTCAGGATCCCCTTTGTTAGGATTGCTGGATGATAGCTCTATCCATCACATTGTGTTATAATGATTGTTCCTGTACACAGTTCTTCTTGTCACATGATCAAGTTGCTACAAAATTGTTTCCAAGAAACAAAACTTTTTTTTTTCTTTTGTGATTTTGGAAAACTATGATTTTCTTCTGAACATGCTAAGGGACTTGAAGCTTGATTTAAAATATGTACACCCTTCAATGAGTTATTTCTCCTCAATCTCAGAGAAAAATCCTAACTTATGGAAAATAGTTAAATTCCGAACTCATGTTTCTCCTATCCCAGTTATTTGGATGTACTGGATATGAGGCATGAGAGTTACAGGGATATCAAATAAGCCACTAAATAAAACACAGTGTCCCTAGGATCTCAGATAAGAGAGAAAGGCTAATCTGGGCTCAGCTTTTCTACAATACTCACGTGAAAAGAGTAGTCATATTTCCCAATAAAGTCTGTGTGAGGATAAAGTGATTATGTATGTGAAAACCTTATAAACACAAGGCTGATTTATACAGTTGGGCCATTATTTGTATCAAGTAAGCTCACAATAAAACATAAGGTTTGGACAACACAGCCATTTCCCAAGTAGAAAACCATTTACAATTATCACGTGGATTCTCTTGCACCAATAGGACCCAGGGAAGAAACTTCTCCTAAGTTACAAGGATCTAGCTGAAAACAAGCTCTTGCTCAAAGATTTTGGTAAAAGTATATTATATGGATTGATGTTCAAGATTATTTTTTCCAAGATTCTCTGAATTTTGCTGGAGGAACAGGCCTTCACCCTGGAGAAGACTTTCAATGTGGCTTTTTTGGTGCCAAGAGCTCTAGGCCAAAGCAGGTGTTTGTTTTCTCATTAATACAAGGTATATACATCTATGGGATATTTCTTGACCTCAATGCTCTGTAACTCAACTGTTGGTAAATGCCTTCTTTCCAACTAAATATATTTATGTGGGAAGATTTGTGTCTGTAAGTATTATATGTAGAATTATATTAAACACATTTGTATAGTAAGGCAATTTAGACACCTGTAAGCCTAGACATTAATTGGTATACCTTATTTACCTTGGCTACAGCACTGTTTTCAACAATGTTACCTATATAATGTTCCACACTGAAATATAGCAGAACACAAGAGTGAGGGACTTCAGCTGTTGCTTCACTCCTTTCCTGGCTTTCTTTTCTGAAACAGATGTGCACAGTCACTTGTATGAGAGTGGCTTGAATCGCTATAGCTTTAGTTATGCGAGGTCATTCGGCCTCTTAGGACCACTGGAGTATCTTCTTGGTTCAGATCTCCAGAACCTTTGGTCTTTCCATTTTATCATTCATGCTGTCTCTGGCTCCATAGATGTGAACATCTCGGCAGTATGTCCTACCACACTGCGTGCAGAACAGGATGCCTTCATTCACGGACCTCAGTTGAGCTACTTGCGCCTGGATGGAAATGAAATCAAGCCGCCAATCCCGATGGACTTAGTGACCTGCTTCAAGCTTCTTCAGGCTTTCATCATATAAAACACAGCCTCGCCAGATGCAGATCGGTTTAAGAGTACATGTGTGTGGTATGAGATCCAGTTGCTACTCCTAGGGTTTAGGTCACAAACAACATTTGCAGTCATTCTCAACCACCATTTTCATAGGCGTAGCTTATTGTTTCTAGCCAAAGATGCTTCGGTCAGTGACATACAAAAATCGCTTGATTTAATTTGCTTTTCTATGATTAACAGAACTGACACAGAGTTGAGGTAGCCTCTCAACTCAAAGCTACTTTTGTCTCTTTGCAGCTACTAATATCAAATAATGTTTCTTTTTCATTGTTACAACATTGAAAATAATTTGCACGGATACAACAAAGGTATTTGTGCTGGTAGTGTATAGTTCCTATAAACACAAAACTGAGGCAGCGGTAGGAAGCTCTGAAGAAAATGAATAATTGAAATTTTCCTCTGTCATAATTATCATGAACCTACTAGTCAAATGATTCCTAAAAAGAGATATCTAGTGGTTAGAGTTAAACAGTAAAGCAGGAGAGAGATCCTCTAGACATGTGGGGCAAAATGAAAAAGCAGGGGACACAAGTGGTTCAGCATCACTTCATGTTCTTCAATCTTATGCTCTCTCTCTCCAGAAACTGAAGTCCTAAAACTTGCAGTTATTATAGCACAGTTCTCATAGAAGCACACTGTTTTAACACAAGGAATTCACTCAAATTGCAAATTATTCAGCTCTTATTTTTATCATGATTTCAGAGTTTTTCTAAATAAAAAGACTGAATGTTTTCTAACAAATTTGAAGTGTGACATTTGTTTCAAGGACACTATTTACAACTCTTACTTTGGAACATGTTATAATAAGAAAGTGTCACCAGGCCGTGGTGGCACACGCCTTTAATCCCAGCACTCGGGAGGCAGAGGCAGGCGGATCGCTGTGAGTTTGAGTCCAGCCTGGTCTACAAAGCGAGTCCAGGACAGCCAAGGCTACACAGAGAAACCCTGTTTCGAAAAACAAACAAAAACAAATAGAAAAAGAGAATAAGAAAGTGTCATAGCTCAATTATTTCGCCAGCTGAATATAAACAAATATAAAATTGTCTTCCTATCTTATTTTTCTTCTGGTAATCATAAGAAAAATTATATTCTATGTACAATTATGTAATACATATGTTTGTGATCAGTTTTTAAAGACTCAGTATGTCGTTATTCATCAAGGTATACTTTGACATTGCATTCTACTTTTATAAGGTTTTCATATACTATAATAACAAATGTATAATACAAAATTTATGCATGAATTTCTGTATGATATTCTCAACAAATCAATATATTTCCATAGGAAAAAGACCATATGTAATTGTGAATGCTAGAGGATTTCAATAGGTTCCTGTACTCCAAAGCCCTTCAAAAACTTTTTATCTTTGTAGCATGAATTATCATGAAGAAAACATGACATGAAATATTATCTATTTATTTTCACACTCAAATTTGTTTGAAATTAGAAGCCAAACAAAATATTCTTAAGGCAAGAAATCAAATTAATTGACATAAAGTCAAACTTTAAAAATGACCTTAAGGCACATACATTATGAAAATTATGGCATATACAAATCTATTATAAAAATACAGGTTATTACTATTACCAGACTGGCAAAATCATACATGAAGAAAATATAATACCTACAGATATTTGAAATATTATGATTGGAAAATATATTTTAGGAAGTTCAAAAGGAAAAATTGCATGGATGGGTGAAATTTAAAAGGTATCAAATTCTATGTAAAGACAGGCTTTCCCATATGACCATCCTCCATTACCCACAGTTTGGCTTTCTACAGTTTCTGTTACAGCTGTTCCCAGTGGTCTGAAAGCATTAAAGTAAGTGTTTCAGAATTATTCTCAATGTGTGCACCTTTCTAAGAATGATCATGATAATTCCCACTGTTCTGTTACACTCCAGTCAGGAAGGGAACCATCCCTTTCTCCAATGTATCCATGCTGTTAACCCTACCCAGTCTTTAATCACTTAGTAGCCATTTGAGTTAAGTGACCTCCTGTCCTAATATCATGATGTTCTTGTTTATAAACACTATGTATAGATGTCTCAAAGGGCCTGCATCCTTCATTTCACTACATCTCATCGTATAGGCACTGTGTCATCTCCAGTCATTGCCACAGAAAGGATGCCATATGATGTTTTGAGAAAGGAATATCAAATACCTTATTACCATAGCTGCTATTATTAGTCTGTCAATCTTCATTAGTCACTACTGTGAATTTCTCTCTGCCCTTCACTTGGAAATTCTATTCTATCAAGGTATGCACACAATGAGAGAACACAGCATATTTATGGCTCAGTACTATTTATGATTTCAGCTACCCTCTATGCATCTTCAAATGCATCATTCATAGATAAGAGGTGAAAACTTATGTGTTCAGATTTTCCCAGGAATTTATCTTGAAGCAATTAGTGTTGTTTAAATGTAGACGGGGTTAATGAATCAAGAGAAAAGGTATAAAAGCATCCCCAACCTGCAGACTTCCTGTGAAATGTTTTTGCCAGCAATTTGCAACTTGCTCCTTTTTTCCTTATCAATATTCTTTCCATTCTCAATCTCTCCCTTTATTCCCATCCCTTCATTTCAGCCTGCATTCCTGTATTATTTTGTGTTTGTTTCAAGCATTGTGTGTGTGTGTGTGTGTGTGTGTGTGTGTGTGTGTGTGTGTGTAGGTATCCATGCACCAAACTGTACCACACAGGTAAGATCAAGTTTTGTACGGTTTACATTATAGTACACAATACAAAGACCACTGTAATATTACAAAACCATGAAAAACTTTATTTTTATTTAACAAATGTTAGCATTCTGCAAGTAATTAGTAACACTAATTTGATGGAGACTTTGCTCAAAGGATGATGACTAAAGAAACAAAGAATGAAAAGTACTTAATAGCATGAGGTAGGAGAAAAGAATATTCCAGGCACAATTTAAATACTGTGTGATCTTTGGAAGAATTCATGAATTACAGAAGACTTTTAATATGGAAGCAATTATGTTCATGAGGGATACCATCTTGTACTGGTGAAGACCATCGAGCATAAAGCTAAACACTCCGAGTTCACATAATCAACTTTGCCATTTAGTCTTGGGCAGAACTTTCAAATTTTCTGTTTTTCAGCTTATCTTCACCTGTAAAATAGGAACAAGTAATAACACACCCTTATGGTGAGGATTAAGGCAGTGTAAACACTGGGAGAGTCTAGACAAGAGCCTGGCACATGGTAAATGCTGTGTGATTTATCAATAGTTAGGTGTACAAACTTGTGTTCCTTATAAGCAATAAGGAAAATGATCTTAGAGGGAACCTAAGATCACATATGGAAAAAGAAACAGCTAGGATTTAAGTCCTATGCACTGATTATAATTAAAACAAACAAACAAACATGAGTTAGAATATAGGAGACTGGCAGTGACAGTGGCAATAGCATCTTACAGATTGAGGATATCTGGAGGCAAAATAGTTAGGAGTTGCTATTAGGAGTCTTCTGTAATTCATGAACTCTTCCAAAGATTACACAGTCTTTATATTATTGCTGATGGTTTATATAGAGGGGACTTGGAGCAAGTAGGATATTAACATTTTTGTCTCAAATAATAAGGTTCATGACAACACATTTATCAGGAGACACATTCAAAGATCATTTATTCTTAGGTAGCTTGAAATTGATTTTACCATATAAATGTAGATAAATTTAAGAAGTGGTCGGGATGCTTAGATAGGTTTTGTTAATATATCCAATGATTTTTCAAATAACTCTGCATTGAAGTATTTATAGAGCATTATTGGTTGGGGGCAGATGCTGAATATGTAGACATTATTCCAAGTAATGACAAACAAACCCATGAAAGGTTGAATATCTCACTGCCAGCAATATCTGAATATACATCAAAGTATCTGTATGCACGTATGCTTTTACACCAAAGGGTGGTCTCATTTCTGATGTCAATACACGTGACCACCATGAAAAATTTCAAAGAGTACTAATTAGGAACTCAACTTAAATTTGAAACTGTTTAAAACACAAAATAAAAGCAATCTTGTTCCACAGACTCCCCATATACGAAACATGAACTTAGCAAAGATATGCTAGAAGGAAAAGGCACAATCAAACAACAAAAGAAACATGTAACAATACAATGGCCATTAATATTACAACATATTAACAATAAGTTAAAGAATATAGATTTTTGGGCCAGGTGTGTTTGTACATGCCTGTATTCCTAGCTTTGGGGGAGTAAAAGCAAGAGAATCAGAAAAATTGCAATATTTCAGTTGCAATACGTGTCTGCTTATCAACCAGCCTCTACGCCAAAGCCACTAGAATTGTCTATTTAGAAAGAAAGATTTTTTCTAACAACAAAAGCTTATCCTAGGGTACTCATCTACAAAGGCCAGAGCTGAGAGACAGAGGACAAAACAGGTATTTATGTCAAAATATGGGTATTTGATTGACAGATAGATACATAGAGTAATAATTTAACTTTAAAATCTCTCAGAGGTCCACTGTGTCTGGGAGTAGAAAGCTTATTGAGCTATGAATATATTTTATTTTCCAAAGAAATTTGTACCATAGAGATTTTGCAGCTGTCAAACTAATACAAAGGAAAAATAAAAATCAGAGTCTCTCTGGAAGCTCAAAGGGGCACAGGGCGGAAAGCTTAGCAATGCACCAGAAACTCCTTGTCTCACTAAGCAGGTGGCACGGTGATTATGAAATGCTTTGGATGAAAAAGATCACACTTATAACCAGCTAGTGCACTTCACCATCCCTCTGATCTTCGCCAAGTGCCTCACTGGCTCCAGGCACTGGCCTCTCATCTATAAAACAGGGAGCAGTACCATCTATCTCACAGATTGAGAGAACAGATGTTGATCTTTTATCACCTGATATGTGTGGAAAGTACCCAGTAAGGGAAACGTCAGGATTTTATTATTAGCTGGCACCCAGACACAGAATTTTAAGGATTTTCCTTTCAAAATCAGACCAATGCACAAATCAAGAATGGGGAAAAAATAAATGATTGAATTGATAGACCCAACTATGGAAATGGAGGGGCTAGTTTATTTTGTATTTAAGAGGTCAGGTTGAAAATTTATATATATGCATTATATACATATTATATGTATGTGTAAATACATACATATGTATGTATAAATACATACATATGTTTATATGTATATATAATGTATATAATATATGTATATATAACATATATATATATACAATAATATTACTGGTGTTAATCTATAGACATTTGTGTGTGTATAATTTTAGCAATATTGCAGCATTTCACTTGGTCTATAGAAACATCATTTACATGTTTACTGCTAACACATGCCTGTATTCTAACATCAGTATTATAGCCCTATCCTGCATTACCACTAAGTGTCCAATAGAGTGAAGACCCTTCTTCATTGTAATAACCATGTTCTGTTCTTCATTTAAGTGTTACAATTAACTCCTTCCATGTTACTGTATCCTTGTGACTCTCAGCAGTTTAAACATACCTTTCTTACCTGTATAACATCAGGTATTGCTTCTTATATCTCCAACCATTCTACTCCAAAGAAAAAATACTTACCATTAATTTTCAAAAATGTCTCTTTGTCCAAGATATTAAAATCCAATTTCATTGGCATGATAGGTGTGTCAGGTTGAGTGCTGCTATAATAAAATGCCTGCAATTATGTAGCATGGATAACAGAAATTAATTTTCTATCACTTCTGGAGTTGAGAGTACATGGATCAATTTGGTTCCTCCAAAACTGCTTTGATTGCTTAATGGTTAACTTCTTATGTCTTTTTGTGGTACCTCCCATCATGCAGCCTCATGTCTTATGTTTCCCAACAACTCAAAGGCCACCTCCTTAGAAGGATGTAGATCGGGTTGGGTTGGATTCCACCTAAAGTATCTATGTTTAACTTAAATCACCCCTTACAAACTTGTGTTTTTCACAGGAATGTTGAAGTACTTGGAGTTATAGAGAAATTTTTGGTATACAAAGTTCATCTGCAAAATTGTGTGTTGTGGGTTGGATATATGCATTCCAAAGTTTGTGTCGTGAAATTTGTGGGGTTTTTATTTTTATTTTTTTGTTTGTTTTTGTTTTTTCAAGACAAGGTTTCTCTGTATTAGCTTTGGCTGTCCTGGAGTCGCTTTGTAGACCAGGCTGGCCTCAAACTCACAGCAATCTGCCTCCCTCTCCCTCCCGAGTGCTGGGATGAAAGGCGTGCACCCTCATGCCTGGCTTGTGTCTTGAAATGTAATGAGCAGGTGATACCATTAGAAGGTCGGGCCAGTAATGAGACTCTTCTGCAGCAATAGGATCTAAGACCTTTAAAAACGAGGCTGCATGTAGTATTATTCACCTCACACCGCAGATATCCAACCTTAGTGAGTCCAACTCTATGATGAACAGTGCAACAAATGTGTTCAGATGCAAAAACAATAGACCCCCATTAGCTAGCACCTCAATCACAGACTTAGAGCAGCATAGGCTGCGAAAAGAAATCTTTTAAAAATAGTTACTCAGTCTTACATATTTTTAAGTAACACAAAATACTGTCTAAAGATGCAGCTGTCTTATTCTCTTACAGCATTTATTGTCAAATGTATGCACTTGTAGGTAGCATGAATATTTCCTTCTGTGTCTATAAAGTACTGATACTTTCCTAGTTCTGATGAAACATTGATACAATTGGCTTCTATAGCTTTAAGACGGATTCAGCTTTTTACAAATAAGAATTGGTTGCAAGACATCTTGGACAGAACAAAACCTATCTCAGTCATTAGACTTATGCAGAGCTTTAATGTATAATTTTAGGTGGAACTGAAACTAATGAATAAAGGGTTGTCTATATCACATCATTGCTCAAAAAGTGGCATCTTTTATAGGGAGGACTTCTGCAAATAAACTTTACAAAGAATGACTGATCACATCAGTTCTCAGCAAAACTGAATGATAAAGATAGTTTAATAATTTCTAAGTTGTTTGTCAGAATCATTTGGTTCCAAAGAATAATTCAAAAGATCTCAGGAGAATAAAATGAGAACTGAAACATCCGAGCATTGGCATCTGTAAAATGCAGCTGTGACTAAGGACCCTGGGGGAAATGAATTAATATTCAACTATTCTGAAAAGAAATTATGAAACTGAGAATGCTCACAAAAGTATAAAAGCTCAACCCATTTTAAATGACCTTTATAGATTCCATGTAAATATGTGCCAATCAGCATTGCAATTAAATGCGCCATAATTAGTTCTGTGACTCAATGCCAAAACTATGTTTTAATTCTGCTAAATTTAAAATACGCAGAGTGGTAAATCAGAATATATATTCTAAAATCTTGCCTCATTTTGCCTGTTTCTCTCTACACACATGCAGAACACACACACACATGTGCTCATACACACACACACATGCACGCACACACGCATGCACAGAGTCATAAAAGCAACACAAATCTGGAAAGAATTATGTCATCTCCTTATTGGCAAACCCAAAGGAAAAATTCACAAGAAAATTTGCTTTACATTTAATTTTTCATATTTCATGCGTGCAAGGGAAAGTTGGCAGTTTATTTCTATGTATCATTTGTCACAGTCCTGAGAGGGCTTTTTTCTACAATAATGTTGTAAAGATGTCCAAATGTTCTTTCTCATCTGCCTTATTAAAAGACAAGCACTTTGACTCCAGATGGAATATATTATGTAGTATCATCTATCAAAAGTTACATAACTTCCAGGATACAAATCTCTTTGGCAAAACAAAAGCATAATGGTTTTGGAGTTCCAACTCTACTCCCCAACTCTTTCTTTAGGGCGATCATAGTGGTGTTCATTTCTCGAATGACACCTAGCAGCATTCTTGGAAAGCAACAAGAGTTCAGAGATAGCTGGCCTCTTTTTTCTAAGTGAGAAGTCAGCCTTTACTTGAACTGCTTAAGCATGCATTTGGTGGGCGGTGTAATTTCTTTAGGGAAGTGTGGGAGGATATGAAGACTCTATAAGTATAACCAGCATGTCAGGGATAGCAGAGAAAGCAATTAGTCCATTTTTAAAAACAGTATTCTTTACTGTATTATACAGAACAGAGTATTTCTTTTAGAATAAGAAATCTGAATTTAGATAGCAGCTGTATCTTGTGTGTGTGTGTGTGTGTGTGTGTCTGTGTGTGAAATTCTTTTTTTAATTTAAGTAATTTATTCAGATTACAACTCAATTGTTATCCCATCACTTGTATCTTCCCGCTCCCCCCTCCCTCCCTCTTCCACCCCATTCCCCTGCCCTAGGTCTGTGACAGATAAGCAGTTAACCTGTTGAGCGGTCAGATATTCTAGTCTTTAAAGTTATAAGAAATATCAGGAAGAAAAATGTCATAAGAGAACACAATGCCACTGTCCTTTAATCACTGAGAGTGAATCGTGGGGTATTTGAATAACACCGTCTGCATGCAAATACATGTTGACCAATGCATGTACTATTTTTAATTCCATGAACAATTTGGAGAAATTATTATGATTAAACCAAACAAAAGATATATCATTTCTAGTCTATAATGCTGAGAAAGGAGACAGCAGAATGAGCCAAGGAAATTTTTTTTTAATGCTCCTTGTTTTTCTAGTTTAATCCAGGCAGGAGCATCAAGGTCTCACAGTGAGTGGTTGGTGAAAGGTTCTATGAACGGCACACACACCACTGACTCCTTATGTGATTCCAGGATATTCCATGGTATAAAAAAATCACTCCAAAGCAGGAATAGATTTCTGCCTATAAGTAACTTCGTCCTAAAGACTGGAAAGACTAGGCACTGTCTGTTTCTCCCTTTGTTGCTATTTCAACTATCCACACAAGAGATTTTGAGACATGCATGTGGGAGTGGATGTTAATAGAAGTTACTCTAGAGGAATTAAAGACATGAAGCAGGAACATCAATAGAGGACAAGGTCACCAATTACAATGGCAGAACGACAAGGTTGAAACTACTCCTGGACTCTGACAGAAAACTTGGGGCATCTTATGAGGATTCCATTTTAGGTGAGGAAACGCTTTTTTTTTAAATGAAGGTCTGTCCATTCCAACTGATCATTTTTTTCCTCCTTCTCTATAAAATGGAAACCTTGGTGTGCCTGGATCCAACGCAACTGAAAATTTGATAATGTTTGAAAACTCCTGGGCTGCTGAGACATCTCATGCATTTAACATGATGATGCTGGTTTGTCAGGACACTTGCAGCACTGAAAATAATAATAATAATAATAATAATAATAATAATAATAATAATAATAA
>OU015756.1:62180050-62208242 GCA_907169655.1 Acomys percivali
GTGTGTGTGTGTGTGTGTGTGTGTGTGTGTGTGTGTGTGTTGGTGCATGTGAAGGTCAAAAAAAGAACTGCAGGAGTCAACTATTACCTTCCACCATTTCAGGCCTCCAGTGTCCAACTCAGTTTGAAAGGTTTGATGAGATATCTTCTCATTCTGTTTTTATTTCAAATACTGAATTTAATTTTTTATTGTGTTCCTTTTATTTTCTATTTCATTATATTTAATTTAATTTAATTTAATAACTTTGTTATTTTTTGTTATCTAGGTTGATTTTCCTTTCTTATACTTAGATGCTTTAATTGAATTTTAAATCATGATTAATTTATCTTGCCTTCAGATTAAACATTCATTCTACTAATTTACCTCTATAAACAAGTTTTCATTCGATGTACTTGGACATGCATTGCTTTTGATTTTAATGAAACTGTATAATTTTATTCCAATATCTTCTTTGATTTGTGAGTTAGTTAAGAAAATATTTCCTAGTTTTCATGGACTCTCCTTTTGTTTTCATTTGTTTAGTCCTGTAACTTTTAATAGAATTGCTGATATGGATTATTTTAGGGATAACATTCTTATTAATTTTTTTCTGGTTTTATTCATTGATTGGTTTGCTAGCTGTTGTCTTTTGCTTGCCTCCAGCATTCACTTTGTTGTGCTTTAGCTTTCTATTTCAACATTTCTACCTTTTGGATATGCAGTCCTCTTTATGTGTTCATCCCAGGAATTAGAATGTGTGGTGTGGACGTTCTCAGGCAGCTCAGAGTTACTTGATACTGTAGTTGGCTCCATTTGGCTCTACGTTGATATCTAATTTTTGAAGAAAAAATTTCCAAAGAATAAGCCAGTGTTATAATCCAGGCTGGTGGGAAATGTTTTCATAAATTTGGTTGACATGTGCAAGACGTTTATTAGCTTTTACTTCTCCAAAACTATTGAGGTCAGAAACTGGCAGGTAGTCCATAAACAAATGAAGAATATCTCCTTGGAAAAATGCACAATTGCTGGCTTTTTCTGTTTCTTGATCTAGTTGATTTAAAATAAATCAGTATGAGTTACTCTAATGTACACACACACACACACACACACACACACACACAAAGGGTTTTGTTGCTGAAAATGTAAACCTGACACTCTTCTTTGTTAAAACTAAAAGTTTTAGTTTTTAATTTAAGTTTTTAAAACTGTTGCATTCTAAGGAGGTCAAACATGTTAAAGTAGCATAAATCTGCCAATCAATATTAGAAACATCTTAGGAATATATTTATAAAAATATTGAAAATGTTTTTCTAGTTATTTCTCAAAATAAGTGTTTTTCAGGTATTCACATAAAAGTATTATTCAGAATTATGATTTTCCATTCTGTTCATCAAGCTATATATACTTTCATTCCTGCTACTAATTTATAGTAATAATTATAAAAGGTGAGGAACATTAACCTTACCTATGAAGGTATGTATCTGTTCCTCTGTCTGTCTATATGTGATTTAATATCTATGACCTATCTAATATCTGTCTGTCTGTCTGTCTATCTATCTATCTATCTATCTATCTATCTATCTATCTATCTATCTATCCATATATCTAGAGCCCAACTTGAGGCCCAACCCAAGGGAGAGATCCAACCACTGACATTATTAATGATACTTTGCTATGCTTTCAGACAGGATCCTAGCATAACTGTCCTCTGAGAGGCTTCACCCAGCAGCTGGTGAAAAGAGATGCAGAGACCCACAGCCAAACAAGAGGCAAAGCTCAGAGATTTTGTGGCAAAGTAGAAGGAAGGATTAAGGGAGCCTGAGGTGTCAAGGACAGCACAAGAATGCCTATAGAGTATACTAACTTAGGCCTATGGGGGTTCACAGAGACCAAACCACCAAGCAAAGAGCATGCATGGGCTGGACCTAGACATATGTAACAGATGTGCAGCATGGGCAATGTTTGAGTCCCCTAAAAATGGGAGTAAGGCATGTCTATGATTCTGTTGGCTGACTTTGGATCCCCTTTTCCTAGCTGGGACACCTTGTATGGCCTCAGTGGGATAAGATGCTTTTAGTCCTGCTGTGACTTGAGGTATCAGTAGTCTCCCCTTCTCTAAGAAGAAGAAGAGGGGTGAATGAGAGGGATCGGGCAAGAGGGAGGAACTAGGAGAAGGAAGGGGGCAAGGAATCAGGCTATAAAGTGATTGAATAAATAAAATTTAAAAAATAAAAAAGATACAGCTAGCTAGTTAGCTAGCTAGACAGACAGACAGACAGACAGACAGATAGAAAGATGTTAGATAGATAGATGATAGGCAATTGTGATTTTCTTTATGATTGTTCACTTATCTATCTCAACCTTACTTTTCTCAATATAAATAACACAGAAAAATGTTCACCTCATTTGCCCAGGTATACTGCCATAGTTGAATTTAGTCTTAAGATTATGCTACCTTTCTAAGGTATGTGGTTTTTATGCTTTTTAAATTTTATTTTAAAAAGCATGTCTCTTCTATTCCACTGTTGGTTTTTACTATTTGAAATTTTTATTTTATTTTCCTAATTAATATATCTTGTATGACTTTATAGAACAGCTTTTATGCTTCTATTTCCCATCCTTCCTGTTAAATTCAAAGGAATTGTGCAGAAGAAAGTGGGATAACGACTATACGTGTCATAAGAAAATTTTAAGGTGGGCTTATTTTATTTTTATGAGTCTTATATTCTTAATAACACACATGATTACTTAACATTTACTTCTTTTTTATTGTCTGTTACTCTAATTTAAATGTATATAAATTGATAGCAGCAGTGTTCACTACCTCAAATATTTCTGCATTCATACCATATGGCACTCGTAGTCCTTTAATTAACAAACATTAATTGAGAGAAATGTTTGGGAAATAATATTTTAATGTAATATTTTATTAAATCTTAAGAATTTCATATAGTGTTGCATGATCGTATTCTCCTCTCATTCTTTCTATTAGCTCCTCCAAGATCTATATTCCAAACTTTTCCACTGTTTTCCAACTCTGTGTCCTCCTTTTTTTTTTTTTTTATAAAAATAACTTACCAAATCCAATTTGTGTTGCTCAAATACTCCTTGGTGTGAATCCATCCTTTGAAAAATGGCCAGTCTACAAAGAGCCAGCAGGGAAGTGGATTCCTGGTCATTGCTGTTCATTTTTCCATGTTCTGTGACTAAAGTATGTGGTGTCTTTAATGACAGAGTCTCATTATCAAGTTCTGGTTGACTATCTCAAACAATCAGTGTCTCCTGGACATGACAAGACCACTACACTTATGAACTCAGAAAAGCTTTGTTTGCCTTCACAAGACCTGTACAAGACCAAGCCATTCTTTGTGGAGAATGACTCCTCAGCTTCTACTCTTAACTGAGGAGCTATTGACAGGCAATAGTTACTGGCAGGGGGGAAGTGAGTTGTTTTTAAGAGTGTGGCTCTTTTTTTTTTATGAGAAAACATTTTTTATTATTTATTCTTGTTACATCTCTATGGTTATCCTCCCATTCTCCCCTCCCTCCCATTTTCCCCTTATTCCCCTCCCCTATGACTGTTCCTGAGAGGGATTACCTCCCCCTGTATATGCTCATAGGGTATCAAGTCTCTTCTCGGTGACCTGCTGTCCTTCCTCTGAGTGCCAATAGGTCTCCCTATCCAGGGGACATAGTCAAATGTGAGGCACTAGAGTACATGAGAAAGCCAAATCCCTCTCTCCACTCAAGTGTGAAGACTGTCCTGTCCATGGGCTAGATCAGGGTAGGGGTTTAAATTTTACCACCTGTATTGTCCTTGGCTAGTGCTTAAGAGTGTGGCTCCTACAGAGTTTTTTGAGTTAATTTTTTATCCAGCCACTTTGCTGAAGGTGTTTATCAGGTGCAGGGGTTCTCTGATGGAATTTTGGGGTCACTTATGTACACTATCATATCTTCTACAAATAGGGATAATTTGACCTCCTCCTTTCCCATTTGGATCCCCTTGATCTCCTCTTATTGTCTTGTTGCTCTGGCTAGAACTTCAAGAACTAAATTGAAGAGATAAGGAGAAAGTGGGCAGCCTTGTCTGGTCCCTGATTTTTAGAGGAATTTCCTTGAGTTTCTCTCCATTTAATGTGATGTGGGCTATTGGATTGCGGTATATAGCCTTTATTATGTTTAGGTATGTGCCCTGTATCACTGATCTCTCCAAAACTTTAAACATGAATGGAAGAAAACATACATTTGGTACTATAAATCTAGTCAACAACCCAATGTTGGGGTGCTTCCAGGTTCCTGGAGTGAATTACTACTATTATTTTGCTAAGCCAAGATTGTATAAAACTGTTTGCTAATTTAATAGCTTGATATGCTATGATGAGCAGAGCTCTCAGACTTTGTCAGAGAATGTTCCTTGTTCAGTAGACTGTTCTTTGTTCGGTAGACAGAGAAGCTCACAATTTAAGAGGTTGTGGCAATTTCATCCACAACTGTCACATGTATATCACACCCCTACTCCAAGGCTCAAGAAAGATGAGAAGACTGTCATAGGCAGAGGTCAGGGAAGAAGAGAGGGAAGTCACTTTCTAAAACCTATATTTTCAACTCATCACAGCTGCACACACATGTTATCTTAGCATTCAGGAAAACAAGAAAAATCAAATCAGACAAGCAAAGCAAAAGCATATTCCATTTTCCAACACATGTAACTTTGCGTAAGCATGAAATTCCACCACGGGTTTCTTAAATATTACACGGTGAATGTGAAAACTTTTCAATTATAAAGTGTGAGCACCTCTCCTCCTGGAGTTATTCACACCATAGTCTATATTATAAGAAGGAGGTGAGGCAAAAGTTAACCTCTGCATACATTATATCTAGCCAAAAATAACACAAAATAATACTTAAAATATCTTGTCAAATAAAACAAAGCCAATTAAACTCCAGAACCATTATTTTAAGATGGATTGCTTTATATTACCTATGTACCATTTTCATTTGTAATCATGGCAGTAATACATGTCTTAAAAACATCATCTCTAGAAGTTAAAAGAAAAGAGCTTATAAAATTTGGAGAAAGCAACAGTGGTAACTTTTAAAAATTGTGCTGAATGCCACCTCCTGTTGCCAAGAGCAGCACATCAGTACCTTAGGCAAAGAAGGGGTGAAGTCTGGAGGATGCTTTGGGCTCTGAATCAAATCTTTTCACATATAGCAGCTTTGAAAGCCAAGGTGCAAATCATACGATTTTGTAAATAAGTCCATGAATTAACTTATTTTATTTCGGGCCAACTGAGTTAAACAAGCCAGACAAGCATAAAGCAACATCAGCCAGAAGAAGTCTCACTATGAATGATCATAAACCTCACAGTGAGGGATCCAGGAGCCAAACATGAAGGCTGCTAACATTAGAGGCTTGTGCAGACCTTATTACATACACGGAAGAGAAGATGTGTAGCGAGAGCCCCACAAATGTACTGTGTACAGTCTTCTTGCTCTAGTAAAAGCATCTATTGATTTCAAATGTTGTCCTCAGTAAAAAATATTTACTAAAGAAGACATGATTTACTGAGTTTATGTCTGATGTGCATAGTGTGTGGTTACCTTGCTGATGAGTGAAGGAGTCCGGTCCATACTAGAAGTTATTCATGCCAGTGTTGGATGAGAGTGATTTAGGTATAATCCCTTCATTTAAAGGCATCATCTATCTGGAGACCAACATTGTGGGTAGAAAATATGATCTCACTAGTCCATGGGGATCTCCCAAGGGCTCAGTCCCCGTGCCTACAGCCAAGATATAACATATTAAAAAAACAAGACAAATAAAAAAATAAATAGACCAATGTATTAGTCCATGTCACTGTTATGAAAGGACAGTACTGAAAAGGCAGAGTCCAGGTTAGATTTACAGAGCCCTACACAATAGAACCCACACATGCTTCCCCTGTCAGCAGTGGCTATGTTAGTGGGAGATGTTTGTCAAGACTAATATGCCAGCTGGGCAGTGGTAGTGCATGCCTTTAATCCCAGCACTCAGGAGGCAGAGGAAGGCAGATCACTATGTGTTTGAGGCTAGCCTGGTCTACAAAGTGAGTCCAAGTCAGCCAAGGCTACACAGAGAAACCCTGTCTCGAAAACCAAAACCAAAACAAAACAAAAAATGACTAATAAGCCAGTGTTAGTACATCATCCATAACTAAGGTTTATAGATAGCTTTTAATAAGACTTTGTAGTTATGCTATCTAATTTTTTAGGGTTTGATAAATATATAATGTCACAGACACCTCCTTTCCCATTTCCCATAGACTACAAGAACAGCTTTGCTGTTTCTGAAATTCCTGTACACCTGTCCCTTCTGTCTGTCTCTTCCCAAGCTTCGGATGCTCATTGCTTTTTGTTGTTGTTGTTGTTTTTAAATTCTTTGTAGTTTTCCCTTTTTCTAGAATGACATTTGGTTAGAACTACACAATACACATTTGACTTCTCATAGATAACAGTGTATATTCAGTTGTCTTTTAAGCTCCGGGAGCTCCTAATTAAAGCTCTCTGAATACAGTGCTCTGTATAGAAAGACTAATATTTATCCAGTTAGCTACTGAAGAGTATCTTACTCCCAGTGTTGTGCACCTATGAACAGAACCACTGTATGCCTTATTCCCATCATGCTTTCCAGCCCTGCCCATGGTGTTCCCATCCTCCCATATGCCCATATAGTATAGTCACCCAAGATGCTGTTACCATTACTTGAAGCAAAATGTTGTTTGTTAAATAAATTACAAATATGAGAAATATGGTATTTAATCTTCATTTGTTCTTCATTTTAGGTTTCTGATTTATTTTATGTTAGATACAAGCTTCTGACCTATATCATTTTTTAAATTTGGTCTGTCAAAAGACTATTAACAATGATTTCACAACAGAGATAAACACATGTTGCATTGATTTGAGTTTGTTTGGAGGAAGAAAACCTTCTTTATTTTCCTTCACTTTAAAACATAATTTTAAGACATATATAATTTTAGATGTTTTTATAACTTTTGGGCCATCCAGCCCTATATTCTTCTTGATTGCATAATTTCAAGTAAGTTTAATATAATTATTATTTTTTTCTCTAAAGATAGTGAGAGTACTTTCAGTATCTTTCAAAGATTCTCTTTGTCTTTGGTTCCCTGCAATTTGCACATGTTCATCAGCATCCATCTTGTCTTTCATTCTTAGTTCCCTGAATCTATAACTTGGTGTCTATTACCAATATAAAAACAAAAGCAAAATTCTTCTATTATGACTTCAAATATTTATTCTGGTTTTTATAGCCTTTAAAAATAGCCCTTGTATTTAAATTATTTATATGTTTTGTAATTGTCACACAGTTCTTGGATATTCTGTTAATTTAATTATTTTTCATCCATGCTTCACTTTGTGGTTTTAATAGATAAAGCTCTAGGGACACTAATTCCTCAGTGATGCGCAGTGTCACTTGTTTTCTGTCATTTGTTTCAGTTGAAAGCTTGGTCCTGTGAGTGCAGTGTAGGGTACTGAAGCCTTGGCTTTTGTCTAATGGCCCATACCATAGCTGGGATATCTGAGCTTACCCTCCCTTCCACTTTTGTTGAGTTTCCTATGAACATTTCATTCAATAGATTGTGTTTTAAAGTAGTCACATTTATAGTGCACCATTCTTTATATTAAAAGCAGTGTCAAGGTCACAGAGAAACTAAGCATTCTATACACTTAGGATTAAATATCAGAGTTTGGTAGACTTGATTCCCAAGCTGTGGTCTTCAGAAGCTTTTAGAGCTTTGTTTTTTTGTTTTGTTTTGTTTTGTTTTGTTTTTTCTGCTGATGTTAGGAAGAAGGACTAAAGGAGCCTATGATTGCGTGATTGGCTGGTTCTATTAATCACAGGTCAGGGTTCAGGGTTCAGATAGAGTAGGTAAAAGAGGACAGGCATTTGCTTTCCCATAACAAATGTCAAAATATTTTCCAAAATCAATAGAATAGAAGGATTGAAACTATGCAAATAAAAGGAATAGAACTAACAAAGCAAACATATGATAGTAAATAAAAGCAAAATAAAAATTTAATGATATTAGTCTTTTAGGAAAAGTTATGAAAATATATTTAAAAGTAAAAAATAAAGATATAGAAGATATGCTTACATCTAGTAAAATAATAGCCTCCAAGTCAAAAATGTGTATGTTATCCAGGAAACACTGAGACAGAAACATAGAAACCATGTCAGCATCTGGATATCTTACTAAAGTTCAATGTCTAGGGTCTTTCATGAGCCTCCAGAGGACAATAGCAAGTGGCCTAAAGAGTGAAAAATAATCTGATTTTCTTTTGCAAACTTAATGCAAGAAGACAATGAAGCACTGACCAGATTTTGAGGAAAATGTGACTCAAGAAAATCTCACCAAATGATCTGTCCTCAGAATAGAAGCTTTGCATGTCCTTCCAAGCGTACAGAGACATGGGGGCACAGCACAGAAGAGACTGGAGTAAAGATCCAGCAATGAAAACAGAACTGTCTCAAAAGCCTGAATTAAAAAAAACGAGACTAATATGTAAAATAAGGGGATCACAAGTATGAAATATCATCATAGTTATATATATATATATATATATATATATATATATATATATATATAACCAATCAGAGTTATAATTGTTATGATGATACACCATGACCAAAATAAAATTGGGTAAGACAGGGCTGATTTCTTGTATGCTTCCACATCGCTGTTCATGACTGAAAAGAGTCAGAGCAGGAACTCAAAACAGAGCAGGAACCTGGAGGCAGGATCTGAAGCAGGGGCCGTGGAGGAGTGCTGCCTACTGCCTTGCTCTCACTGACTTTCTCAGCCTGATCATATAGAGAACGCAAGACCACCAGGGAGGCGTAGGGCACCCACCATGGCCTAGACCATCACCCATCAATCACTGACTAAGAAAATGGCATACAGGCTTCCCTATAGCTTTGTTTTAGTGGAAGCTTTTCTCATTTGAGCGGAGGGCCTGTCAAATGAGTTTAGCTTGTGACAAATTGACATGAAACCATCTAGTACTATATCTAAGGTTAAGTGTTCCTAATGGGACAAAGTGGGTGATCAGAATCCATAAACAAATTTTCATTCTGAAGCATTTAGCTATATGATCTGGGGGAAATTGTAATAGTTATTTTATAAGGTTGTTGTGAAGATTAAGTTG
The DNA here is from genome assembly GCA_907169655.1 of Acomys percivali. Classification (NCBI taxonomy): domain Eukaryota; kingdom Metazoa; phylum Chordata; class Mammalia; order Rodentia; family Muridae; genus Acomys; species Acomys percivali. Next base: position 62,189,240 of record OU015756.1, read on the forward strand.
AACTTTAGAATTCTTTAAAATATGTGAAAGCAAACAAACAGTGTGCACCAAGATATATGCTAAATGGATAATTTTGAACTAGCATTTCTGGTAATAAAATCTGATTTTCATAAGTCCCTTCAAATGAGGGAATTTCTTTCCACATTTGACATAAGCAGAGTTATGTATTTTGAATAAAATATCAAGGGTGTTGTATAATGCCTTGTTAAAATAATCTATTCATATTATCTATTTTCTTCTGAAGATACACATATAAAATGATGCTTTGGGTGATAAATGCTATGTTTTAAATTTCCTTTGCCCATCCAATTATAGCCACTTAATTATAGTGACCATATATAATTTATATTAATACAGTAAACTTTAAAAAAAAGACCTAATTTTTATTTGTGTGTGTATGTGTGTGTCTGGGTGTGTATATGAGCATTTGCATGCAGGTATCCACTGAAGCTAGAATAGGGCAGCAGCAGATCCCCTAGAGATGAGTTACAGAAGGTTGTGAGTTGCCCCATATAGGTGCTAGTAACAAAATTCTGGTTCTCTTAAAGAGCAAGCAGCAAGTATTCTGAATCTTTCCATCATTTCTTGGGCTCTACAGTAAGTTTTTATAAGAATTACAACATAAAGAAGGCATATGAAAAATAACAACATGAAGTCATTATAATAACAGAGTGAACATTTCTGGTGTCTGATTACAGAAGCTTCATCCATTTTTATCTATCATCTATCTATTTTATACCATTTAATCTATTTATATCTATATCTGTATCTGTACCTATATCTATATCTAATCTATATTTATATCTATCCATCCTCACAGTGGAAGGTTGAGGTTTGACTTTCCACATACTGAACAAGCACTCTACTCCTGAGCTATTTATTTAGTCATTTTTCATTTTTATTTTGAGACAAGGTCTTGCTAAGTTGAACAAGTTGGACTTGTACTCCCTTTGTAGTCTAGGCTGTTCTCAAACTGTTTATTTTTCTGTTTCATCCCCCACTACCTGTAATTACAGGTATATGTCACCACACCTAATTTCATATTTTAATTTTTAATTAAGCATGAGAATTTGAATAATTATATGAAAAATTTAATGTGCCAGAAGCTAAACTAAAAAAAACTTTGTAAACACTATACTCTCTCCACTACTTTTGGCTTCTTTTATCTGGTTCATTTAGAAGACAAATAAGAACTATAATTTCAAATAAAGAAACTTGAAGCCGGGCGTGGTGGCGCACGCCTTTAATCCCAGCACTCGGGAGGCAGAGGCAGGAGGATCACTGTGAGTTCGAGGCCAGCCTGGTCTACAAAGCGAGTCCAGGACAGCCAAGGCTACACAGAGAAACCCTGTCTCAAAAAACCAAAAATAAAAAATAAAAAAGAAACTTGAAATGAGCCAAAAAAGCTTTCAGAGTATGTCTCTGCTGAGAGTCAAAGACTTATGTTAATCAACATTCCTTCTTTCTTTTATGAGTCTCTAGCACACACAATCTCCACTCCCTTTCAGGCCACCATAAATTTAGGGAAAGCTTTTGGACCAAGGTCTAACCTAGCTCATTAGTATATTGGATAATGGGTATTCATCAAATGCCTGTTCTCTCTTATTGGCTGGAAACAGATGAACCAAAGAGCATCAATTAAATAATGTTTTATGGAACTATCACTCTGTAAAAGGTAATACATAAACTATTAACCCACATGATAAAGCCACATCGCTTTAAGTATTATTGGAATTTTTCTTAATTTCAATGGAAGAAGCAGACGATGAATAACAGAGGCTGCATTAGAGCGAGCAGAGGTTGGAGTGAGGTGAGTAGCTAGCCAATTACAACATGATGTTCTCTCAGAAGACAAATTTTAAAAAACTTTTTGCATGACAGGTATTGGCTGGCCTGATTATAATTAGTAAGACAAAGAAGACTATTTTGATAATGTCTCTCTTCCTCTAGTGATTTAAACCTGATAGGTAAGAGATATGAAGCAGATATTACCAGCTCCTCCATCTTCAGCCTTAAAGAAGATGCCTAGAAAGAGGGACCCATCATTTCCTGCCATCTTGGGACAGTTTGATGTCATGTGTTTTAAACTTTTCACCAGAAGAAAAACTAAATGGTAGAGAATCTATCTCAGAGTTTCAGCATTTAAGTCCACGCCACATGTTTTTGTATATAACAGTAGACAGACTAATCAACAGATAAAATGAAATCCTACTTCAAGTAACCCATAGTCTAGAAAACATCTTTGGATGGCATCAGGCCACAACAGCAAAAAGTAATGAGAACAACATAGAAATAGTAATAAATTTATGAACGGTTTGAAGAACTAGAGATTTTCATCAATGCAAAGAGTCCTGTATCTACTAGAATAGCCCAAACAAACTTTGACAGAGTTTAAGTGATAATTTAATAACTCAACCAACCATTTAATCAGTTCATTAAAAGAACAATAAGAGGTGGGAGAGCTAGGGCAATAGCTCAGTTGCTAAAGTGCCTTCCATTCAAGTGTAAGGACATGTTCAGATCCCTGACACCAATATAAAAGACTGAGTGTGCCACGTGGTGGTGGCACACGTCTTTAATGCCAGCACTTGGGAGGCAGAGGCATGTAGGGTTTGAACTTTTTCAAATCTATTAATTTGGGGTTCTTTAATGCTTATACCTCCCTTCCAACCCACCTATCCTAGATAGGAGAGAAAAGAGGTTAAAGGGAACAGGAAAGTAGACCTTCTTAGTTAGACGCAGTTCCTTGGAATGATTCCACTCTTCACAGTCAGGCTTTCAGCAGATCGCTAAACAGCAAAACAGCAATTCAGCAAAGGTGACTAAAATCATAGCCGCTGGAACCCGGAGCAGCAGCCAGAACATAGAACCTTGAAGCAGTTTCTCTGGGAAGCTTTCTCTCTAAGAGCATCTCAAAATGGAGCGATGAACTGCCAAATAATAGGAAACAATACCAAGACCCAAACTATACATATAAAATCTCCGCTCAGACAGCCTACAATGTTTATCAGTTGACAAAGACCATGCCTCCACAAGAGGCAGTTCTTCTTCTAGTGGATAAACATAACCTGTTCTCTCACAAGTCTGTTTCCCATCCCACACTTGGGATCAAAACAAAAACATGTTTACATCCACTACGGAGGCAGGCAGATCTCTGAGTTCTAGGCCGGCCTGTCCTACAGAGTGAGTTTCAGGACATCCAAGGCTATCCTCCCTCGCCTACCCCCGCAAAAGCTGAGTGTGGTGGCATGATTTTGTAACCCCAATTCTGAAGAAACAGAGACAGACAGATCGGCCTGAAATTAATTAGCCAATGAGATTAGCTGAATCTATGAGCTCCAAGTTCAAAGGGAGGTGTGGGATGACATTCTTTCCTCCTTGAATTATGTGAGTAAAGGTGAGTGAAACTTACTGCCAGAGAAAATCTTTGTCAGGAGCTATAGTTTCACAATAAAGGAAGGGAAGGAAAATCTTCCTCAGGAAACTGAAGACAGGTGTGCTTGAAGACTGCGTAACAGGCTTGAAAGATCCTAGAAGCAAACTGGATAAGACTGTGGGTACAGGCAACACAGCATGTTTCAGTTTATGGTAACTGGAGAAGAAGGGTTTTGCCCCCCTACTCGTGTGTAGAAATCTTCCAAGTCAATTCATCCTAACAGGTCCTAATAGGAAGAAACCTGTACATTATAAGCCATGTTCTCACCGACTGGCATCAGTGGGTGGAATGTATATGTTCCCCCTTGTGCCGTTTTGATGTGACCTTTTAGAATGGGTGCCAAGGGAAGGTGACAAAGATTTTCCTCAGAGTTACTGATGCTGTTGGCTCATTACTGCCACAGAATAGAAAGAGAACAATCACTAGAAGATTTAGGTTTTTTTTTTTTTTACACTAATGCTATTAAAGCAATCAGCCCAGTGTTAACACCTGTGGAGATTTGTAACTGAAAGGGTTTTATGAAACGTTTTGGAGCTTCAGAGGAGAAAAGGCTCCATAAAACCCCAGTTATGAGGTTATGAGCTAATGCAGTTTGCCCTAACCGATTCCCTGGGGTTTCTGATAAACAAGCTTAGCCTCTATTAAGAAAATTATCAGGAGATTAAAAGGTGTTTACTAAGGATGCTGAGGATAAAGCCAACTCAAACTGGTAATTAATCCTTCCTCACTGCTGATTAAGTCCCCAGGAGGTTGTCACAAACTTGAGCACCGACAGTTCAAAATAGACTTTGAAACTTTGCAAGAAGTCCAAGTAAAACCAATGGGAATGATTCAAAAAATTATCCATTTTTTTTTTAAATAAAAAGAAAAGGAAAAGTTTGAGGAATTATACTTTCGATTAAATTTTAGTCTAGGACAAATACCTTATCTATCTATTTATCTTTCTACCAATCATTATTTGATTATTTGATTATTTATTTATTTATTTAACAGAGGCTGTTGTATCCCAACGTGGCTTCAAACTCATGGATCGGAAGATGTCCCGACACTTCTGATTCTCCTTCCTGACTACCCAAGTACTGAGATCACATGTGTGCATTGCTCAGCTTTGATTGGCAGGTTCTGGGAATTGAACCCAGAGTTTTGTGTAGGTGAGGCAAGCACTCTACGAATGCTCCTAGCTAGCCTTGGCTTTTACCTTGTGGTAAGATTAGTCTCCTATTACTTTGGGAGATAGTGTTCTGAAGCTGAAGGAAAACTTTGTTTAATCACTGTTTACCAATGGACATTACGGAAGCATTGTTTCTGGAACGTAAGGCCTTAATTGCTACTCACAAATAAGGCTATTTTTAGTTCATTGGTATAGAATTTTTATACTGATGCAAAATAAGTTTAATTCTGATATATTGGTATAGAATTCAAATTTAAGATTATTCTTCCTACACATTATATATATATACATATACACACATATACACACACATATATACATATATATATATATACTCTAAAATGAGGTATTGTTCCCATTCAACTCAATTATAATACAAGGTTTACTTCTAATACCTTGACAGTGCTATTTCAGGCTGTTTAGGATAAATAAGACATACAAATTACTTGTTAGTTGGTCAAATAATGGTAATGTCAGATACTAGTCTATTTTTATCACAAGAATATACATCCTATGTTAAACAGATAGATATGATTCTATAGATACATAAGGTAAAATAATTAGATAAGGTCTTCAAAAGCCTCAGAGACCTACCGAATATGGTTAAAGATGTTCTTATTATTATAAAGATTCTTTGACAACAAGACAGGTTAACGCCTGGCAATATCCAGCCTACCTCAAAGAAGATGATGAGCATCAAAGAACCTCCCTATCGAGATGGACTCAAATGCGGCAAACCAGCCACTGGGCTACATATTCTCATTTCAGCCACAGACAGAATTCTTTCTAAAAATGGGCAAGCTTTGAGTCAGGCAGAGTCGACGGACAGACTCTGCCAAGACAGGGTAAGCAAGTTCCCAATAGTTCCTGCCTCACAAAGATGTCTGTCTGATATATTTGCCTGAAGGCTGGAGATGATGTTCCACCGTTATATAGAGCTTTGGGTGACTGCTCAGGCAGCAAAATGTCTCTGTCATGTTTTATTTTGGAAGCTGCTAACCTGCACTTCCTGTCTACTCAGGTAATTAATTTTATTCCTTTTCAAGTATCTGATGGGGTTGAAGACCAGATAGTTTAGTCTTACAACTAAGCTTAATTGTTTAGGGGTTAAGATGTATTTAGCTCTAGGTAGATGTTTTAAGTTTATAACGTTGCGATATGACAGATAGTGATTTTCATTCAGAATTTTAGATGCACTGAGATAGGAAAGATGTTTTCTTCAACGCTGACAAATACAAATAGCCAAAACACCAAGAATGTAACATTTATATAATTCCTGATTGTTTTATGGTTCTTCTTGCTGTATGTAGTTTGTTTTAGTTATATATAATAATATAAATGTATATGTAAAAAAATATAAAAATTGCACAAAAAAGAAATTACCTTGCTTACTGTTACTCTGTTAATATATAACAAATTACTTAGTTACAAATGCATATGGGTTCTTGGAAACAACTTGTTTTTCATGTTTGTTTCTTACCTATAATATGTAAAACATTTGATCATGTGAAGGTATTGAGGAACATGTTTTTCTTACATTTACTTTTTGTAATCATTCACTTAAAGAAAATAGAATGTAACCACATTGTGATTTTTGTACTGCTTGAGATATCTTGCGGTGATATGTAAGCTGTGGGAGAAATAATAAAGTTGTTGAAATATTTTTCCATCCAAAAATAAAAAGAAAGAAAAGAAAAAGGAAAGTTTTTGAGAATAGAACTTTATAGTCTACATAAGTTTGCCCAAACCAAATTGACTTTCAGAATCCAGTACAGCTATTTACACTGGTCATATAGGAAAGATTCTTGATGCATAACACACAGGCTTCTAGAAATCTATAAAATATAACTGAATAGATTGCAATGCTTTTATCTTTCTCTAGAACTTTCATAGTTCTTAACTAAGGAATGAAAAACTAACACATATTTTGTTTCTCTCTCACTGTCTGTAATAAAACTCAATTTTACAAACCATTTCCTGTAAGAAAAGTCTGACTTTTTTTTTGTTTTTTTTTTGTTTTAGTTTGGGGGATATCTTTTTCTTATGTAATGTGATTTGTTTGGCTCTGCTAGATAAAAGAAGAAAAGGAGCCTAAGGGAGCCTTTACAGAACACACAGATCACATTTATGCATTATTTCTAGAAATAAGGCTTTTAAAATTTCTCATGCAAAAGGTTCATTGTTCATTTTTATCAAAGCATTCCAGGAAATCAGAATTATTTTGGATATCTTTGCTTACACAAAGTGAAACAGGTAAGTCTTTTGTAACATTTGAGATTTCAGTTAACATTAGTGAAAAGTGAAGACTGTAATTCAAGACATGCAAAGCGGGGGGAATTATTTCTTATTAGACTATTTGCTTAAGATCTCCTCATCTAAAATGAACCTCATGTTCATTCCTTCCTTTCATAATTGATGCATTTTTATAGATGAGATATATCAAAAATAGCGCCTTTTCACTTAAATAATTTAAGGTAACATGTTTGCAATTTTAACGCTCATTAACATCATTGCAAGCTTTGTGTACTGTGTCATTTGGACGAAGCAGCTTAGCTTGTGTGACTATAAAATAATGTGCGCTTTTTAAAGACAGAGAAGCATTCTCCAGGTTAGATTTTCCCAAACAGAAAGTTGAGTGTTATAAATTACACCTCCCACAGGCCAGAATTCATATCCATTGGTCAGGGGCGAGCACCAAGAACTCTGTATCCTCGGTCACTCTCTGCCACTTCATCAAGTCGGGGCCAAAGGTAAGTTTTTACACATGCTTTCTTCTCTTTCCTGCTAGTATAACAACCTTTAAAATAACAGTTCAACTTGCTTTAAGATCTCCTGTTGGATTTTGATCAATACAGTGGGTTTGGGTTAATTTTGCTCCTGGCTATATATTGATATTATTCTTGGAAAATCCAAAATTGTGGATTAGCATTGGAATTAATACCATTTGGCAAAATAGTCCACTTCAATAGTTGTAACGGTTATGAATAAATTTATAGTGCTATCCAATATATGCCTTAAATCAATAGCCCTCACACTGACCTCAGGCTTTGGCAGTAGAGAAAGACAATATTGATTGATAGTGATTGCAATGTGCCGAAGGAGGAAAATAGTGATATTTCAGGTTATTTTATAATGTACTGATGATTATATGGCCTTTTGCATTTAGAATGCCTTTTGTTACAAATTTTTAAAAGTGTTAACTAAATTGGTATTTTTCAGACTCTATTAAAAATGCAAATTGAACGAAAAGCTGAAAATTTCAACTAACAACTACATTACATACAAATATAAAGACCTGAAGGAAAAGACATATTTGTAACAAAACATACATAGTCTTAACAATTTTACTCTAAACAAGCTGTTGGCCCTTGTCTTGATTTCTTTACTGCAAAGGCAGGTGACAGTTGAAATCTCAGAGAGAGATACTTAAAATTACAGAGAGAATATGAAGTGAGAAACAGTATTGGTAAGAGCATATTTTTTGAATTTTAGAATTCGCTAGGAATGTACAGGACAACACTTGCTTCTGTGATAGCATTGCTGAAACTGTGTACTTGACTGTGGCTCCTGTGGGAGTTGCGAACCATGGTGTCATATTAAACAAGACTGTTGGTAATTATTTATACAGGTTCTAAATGCTCAACCTACAAAACTATTCCCAAGGGCAACTGAAATAAAGCCAAGTTCATCCAGTGTGGATAACAAAATATAATAATAAAATAATAATAATAAAAATAATAATAACAACTATAACAACAACAATAATAATCATCATCATCATCATCATCTGGAGAAAGCATAGGAGAGTCTGGGAAGGAGCTCTTTGTCCTGTTCTTAATCTCAGAAAAAAAACACAGCTCTTTCTGCTGGCATCAGTTTCATAAAGGCTTGTTTCAAGTAATTGAAAGAGTATTTAAGTATAAAAACAACATTCTTCTTTCTCCATGGGTTCAGAGACACCAACACCACAGACACTGTCCTTAAACTGAAAAAGGATGTCTAGAACATAAAATTTTTTCATATTATCATTAAACAAGAAACTATACTACTTTACATAGTAAACAATTTATTATTAGTTATTATACTTGATATCACCAGTGTAAATCCTTAAAATTAAGCACGAGGGTTTTTTGTTATTGTTGTTTTTAAACTAAACTGTAATCAAAGGAGTATGTATACTTCCGAACTAATATCTTTGAAATGATAAGGATAGGCCTGTGTTTGAACTGTTCCAAAGCTTTATATTGTAATTGAAAACAAATGATGCTTATTAAATAATTACAAAGAAAAGATTGAGCGATTCCTATATGTGTGCAAACCCTCTTCTAAGGGAATTGGGCAAATATTGCCTTTCTGTCTTGTATTCTTGCCTCAGTTATTAATAATTAAAATAAAATGCTAAGGAATAAGAGTCAATAAAAACATTCAAAATACAATGCATAAAGTATTCATTGAGAAATACATTGAATTATATATGCATTCAGATTCACACTGTCAACAAAGGACTGATAAGAGGCCTTCCTTATTCTGTTTTGGGAAGGAAAAATTTTAGACTTGGATACACAATAAAAGGTTCCGAGCGTCAATTGTACCAGTAATGAACTCTGTTTCAGTCTCCTCATCTATAAAATGGCAATTTAATCAATTGCCCATTTTTATCATCCTCACTACACATCCACATTCTAAAGTTAATGAGATTTCTAGGGCTTCTTAAGTGGTAGTAAGAGCTTTGGTGCTTATAATTATCAGTTAACAAAAGGTTCTGTGAGTCAGTATGTTAAAAAACATTTCACATCCTAGTATATTTTCTTTCCATGAGTAACATGGAACATATTTCATTGCAGCTTACATTATAAAAATATGATGATATGTATGAAGAGAACATTTGAATCTATTGGTCCTTTGAAATTACCAATTTGTATGTGTTTTATTATTTTTATTTCTGTAATGAATGCTACTAGCTTGAGTTTCTTGATACTGACATTGACATTCCTATTTAGTGTAAAACTATTTCTAAGCTATTCTCAATTATGTGTTTTCTCAATTTTATATTTTATGGCTAGGAAATCTTGAAAGATGACAATGCTAGCCAGAATTGTCCTGGTACTTATCATCTTTGAGGCTACATTGACTGCCCCAACTCCAGAGCTCCTTAACTATGACTCAGAGGTCTACGATGCCATCTTGGAGGACGTGGGAACCTTTTATAACTATGAACACATTCCTGTCAACAAAATAGAGGTAAAGACTTCTTCTCAGAGTTGACGCTTTTAAATGCAATGATCACTGATAAGGCCTTATATATTTTTGCAATGGATTTTGCTAACATATAACCAAAGTTTGAATCTCAATTTCCTATAAACATTTGGCTACAACATACGCAACTTTTTCAATGTAAATGCAGGACAGTCTTTTGGTTCCCAGCAATGCACACACACATGAACCAATAACACTGCTAGTGTGTCTGAGGGGTGGCACACGTGTGCACACAAGGACACATATGGAGGTGTAAGAAAAATTGAGAGGTTTGTTTGTCCACTTCCATCATGTGGGTTCTTCTGACCAACCTCACTCAGATCAACAAGTATCTTCACCAATTTAGTCATTGCAATAGCCACCCCCCAAAAGCAAACAACATTTTCTATTCAATTACAACAGGTACGTTGTTTACAAAGTAATCAGGCAGGAAAAAAAAAAGATTTACAAAATTCACTACGCAGTGCTGAGAAAAACATAAAGAACAATGTGTGAGGTTAAAACAGACAAGAAAACAAAACAAAACAAAACAAAGCAACCAAACTAAACCAAAACAAAACAAAAAACAAAAGCAGGCAAAGAGATTATTCTTCTTCACAACCGCACTGTGCACCAGGAGGAAATGGACATTTCTGAATGGCTGCTATTTCTCCCCAGTACTAAAGCAAGGAATTGCAAGATTACAGTCCATTGCATAAATCTGATATGACATGTTTCTAATTAAATGCTGGGCTTCTTACACTTTCACGTAACTAAAGGATACAGGCTAATTCTCCTGAGTCAGAAAGCAAACAGACCCTGAAGCGTGATTAATATACAACATTGGCAAACGTAGATGTATATAAATAAATAAGGGAGAAAATCAGATTAGCTTTAAAGATCACTGCAAGTTTAGGACGCTCTCTCAAGTGGAAATCTTAGAATTACTACTTTACGTGGCCTTGATTACAAAATATCTAGACAAGATGATGAGTTTAACTTTTATAAAATACAAGATGACAAGATGTTTGATACTATTTATGTTGTCCTATGAAATAAGAGGCAGGCTTCATAACAAAATAATTTCTCACTTCTCTCCTTCATGTTCAGCCTGACTCTTTCCCCATACTCTAGCTCATTTTCTTCTGTTTTTAATAAAGTTTCAGTTTCATAGCAGTTATCTGCCAAGATAAATACTTTAGCTCAGACTTATTTGATTCATGCCACATTTTAAAAAGAGAGAAAAAGAGTTCAGGGCCTGAACATTGAACAATTATCACCAGAGAATTCTGTTTGAATATGACTGAGCAGTGGTATAAGGCTGATGTTCATGTCCTTTAGAAGAATCCAATGTATAGTGTAGTAAACATTGCTTAGCACTAAGTCTTTTTCAGGCAAGATTGTGAAGTATCTTTTTATGAGGATATATATATATATATATATATATATATATATATATATATATACATATATATATACATATATATTAAAACCACTCATCTCTGTCAAAATCCTGTACATTGTCCCAATTCCCCCAGATACTCTTGTAAATTAGTAGAGTCCCTCCTGCTTTCAAGAAACTTAAGAATACACCTGTATAGAGATGATTTGGTATGCAACCTCAGTTAGGTGTTTGCATATTCTCAACAAGCAAATTCCCGTGGCCCACCACGTGGTACAGGCCTCAGCTTTTGCCTCACGTAAACATCTCTCATTTGTGACACACAGTATTTTTTTAAAGCAGAGCTCACGCTTGCTTTATTCCTTGAATACGTTTTTGAAGAGCGATGACTGTTTCCATCCAAGAGACGTAACTCTGAAGACAAAGCCCTCAAGTAACTTGCCTAAGACTCAATGGCAAGGCCATATATACAAACAACATTATCTCACAATAGAAAACAATTTCAGCAGAGGACTAAGAGTTTGTATATTCTTTCCATTGCTTACTACACTTTTCCAAACTAACGTTTAACTTGATATTGGTTTTAACTGAACTGAATTCCAACTGCTTTAACACTTCTAAAAGTGTAAAAAAAAGCATTCACCTAAGTTGGGTAAATATGAACTAGAGGTATGCTGTGTACATAGCACTGTGTAAAAAAAAAAAAACTATTTTTTTTACAAAGGAATGCCCTAAGATTATGAAGAATAATTTTGCATAAACATTCTACAATGTGTGTTTCAGTTCTTGATGACAACCTAAACATGTACATTTATGTGGATGTATCCTGTGCTTACATGCAGCGTCATATTATGTACATATCACTTGTGTAATATATATCTCCTATATTTAGTGATTACATGAAAACGGTTTTGTCCTTGCTTGGATGATTCATCAAAATCTGCAGTTTTCAAAGGCTTCTGCTCTTTGTGTTGTTTAATTATTTCTCGTGACTGTGGTCACTTGATGCTTTCTGGACCAATCTTGCTTGATGGACTAATCTTTTGAATGCAGGGAGTCCATCTCTCCAAGGTTAAAAGGGACTCCAAAGTGTCTTAACATGAATGCTGGACCAATGGTAGGAATTATCTTGCCCTAGAGAAATATTCCATGACAATTGTGGCGCTGATGGTATTCCTATTCTTCCACTGCAATCCACGAGGTTCCACCGAACTTTTCTCATATAAAGCACAACTATTTTTTAAATATATTTTATTAATTTATTCGTATTACATCTCAATTGTTATCCCATGCCTTGTATCCTCCCATTCCTCCCTCCCTCCCATTTTCCCCTTACTCCCCACCCCTATGACTGTGACTGAGGGGGTCCTCCTCCCCCTGTATATGCTCATAGGGTATCAAGTCTCTTCTTGGTAGCCTGCTATCCTTCCTCTGAGTGCCACCAGGCCTCCCCATCCAGGGGACGTGTTCAAATATGGGGCACCAGAGTTCGTGTGAAAGTCAGACCCCACTCTCCTCAACAGTAGACAATGTCCTGTCCATTGGCTAGATCTGGGTAGAGGTTCGAAGTTTACTGCAAGTATTGTCCTTGGCAGGTGCCATAGTTAGAGCAGGAGCACTGGGGCCAGATCAGCCCAACATAATGTTCTTCTTGTAGGTTTCTCACTATTTTGTCCTATGTATTTAAGTTTTCTTAATTTGACTTGCATTGACTCCGTGTCTTCAAGAAACAGAAGCACTGTTTGAGAGAGTCCAAGGGAGTTTGTTTCTATAGTTGCTGCAAAGTGGAGTGGAGTGTGTGTCAGTGATGCCATGCCATGTCTCCTGTCTCACCAGTAGGAGAGGGCTTTGGTCCTGTTACAAACCATGTGCTATGCAATTGACTGTTGCTGTTAGTCCGTCATGCCTGCTCCCAATTACAGAAGTAATGTTTTTTCCCTCCCTTTTCCATAGTTTTTGTAATTCATTCACCTTGATTGTCCAGTCACCTTAAGTCCTTGTGTAGAAATTTTGAGGACAACATTGTTATATGTTGTTTTAAATTTGCCTTTTTAATGTCTGAAATGCAATAGAATACATGTTCATAATTAAATACTTAAAAAAAAAAGATTTGTAAGCAAAATGTCCTTTTTGCCAAAATAGGAACAATTTCTTTGTTTTATCTCTCCTGCACTAGGACAGTATTATTTGTCATGATTTTTTGTTTGTTTGTTTATTTGTTTTATTTTTCAAGACAGAATTTCTCTGTGTAACCTTAGCTGTCCTTGACCTCACTGTGTAGAGCAATCTGGCCACGAACTCAGAGATCCATCTGCCTCTGCCTCCTGAGTGTTGGGATTAAAGGCATGTGCCACCACCATCCAGCTTTGTCATGAATTTTTAAATGTGTATTTTGTTTTATTTAATGAAGATTTTATGTTTATTTAGTGTATGCATTTAAAATGATGAGTCAACCAATTTTGCATCAATATAAATTACACATATTTTTATGAAAAGACACTTTTCAAGACAAAAACACATCAGATGTGTAGCAGTAGTGCTGTTTTCTGTTTTGCAAATCCCTTCAGTGCTTGGCCTAATAGAGCACAGCTTCTCTCTCTGTCTGCTTGGGCTTCATTGCGTTACCTTGTTTTGCTTGGATTCTGAAGAAAGCAAGCCTGAGAGAGATAGTTGTTCCTTGTATCTCACCTCAGATATTAATTCTTTTGTAGAATCTGAAGCCTCATCAATGAATTATGTTACTCTGTTTTTAAGGTCCATTGTCTGTCTTGAAGCTTGGATGAGAGACTTACTTCTGCATGGTTTGGTACTGCCATGCATTGGTTATTTGAAAAACAATGGTTCTTGGAGTAAGGTAGATCTTTCAAATGTTCACTTACCCTGTTATATCCAATCAAAACACAGTTGCTACTGTCACTAAGTGTCTTAGAAAAATCGTTAATATGGACAAGTAATAAAAAAAGGAGAGTATGTATCTGAGTAATTTTTTTCTTACAAAAATTGTTTCAAAGTTGAAATAAAATAAGTCTGAGAGTGGCAGGGAGATGAAGCAATAAGGTTCTTTGAAGAAATAAAATTATTTCAGTGGTGCTGTTGGGATGGAAGAAGGCTGTGAAAGCAGCTGCCTTAGCTAACAAAGGGAAAATGGCTCTGCTTCTCCTGCCATTATTATAATGTGTCACTCATTGATCTAAGCACAGGTGTGTATGGTCTGGGATCTGAAGACAAAGCTGTCAGAAGAGTCAAATTGATTCAGGGATCTTTCTAAACATCAACTTCCATACTAGATAACAAAAAGTACATTAGGTTGTCTAAAATGAAAATTGATCAAGATATTTTCATTTTATCTGATATGCTATAATTAAAATATAAGTATAACATCCCCTCTTTCCTATCATCTCTCCAGCGACTACTGAGTTACTTACTGTCTTTCATTATCTCTTCGAATTATACTATTTTTCTTTTTTTATACTGTTACAAATTGATGCACTAATATGTAATTGCATCCTAAGTCTATTCTTGTTGTGTGTGTGTGTGCATATGATTTCTGCAATGTGACTTCAGGGCTGATGACTTTGTATTGGATAGGGAATTTGGTGACTCAATCCTGGAAAAGATGAATCTCTCCCTCTTGGCATTAGTGGCCTGTAGTTCTTTGTCTAAGTATTTATTTTATATTAAGCATATTCTTCATGTTTCCTGAAAAAAATCCTTAAATTAGTAGGATCATTACTATTTATTTCATTGGGTAACAAAATTAATCTATGATTTAACTTTCACATTTCAATACTACTACCACTTATACTGCACATGTCAGCATTTCAAGCCAGAAGGCTGCATATGAAGTATGTTTCTATATACACATAAATTAATTCAGACTACTTCTGAAAATAAGGTATCATTGTGTCTGTTTAATGGTCGTAGCTGGGGAATAGATTTTGTTCAAGGTTATTTACCTATTAAACTTCAGAGTGACATTTAAGCTAGATTCTTTTCATGCCAAAGCAAGAAGGCTTTGCCACTAAGAGCCTCTGCTATTTTTCAGCTTGATCTTTAATCTTGACTTCTTTTAACTATGTCCAAATAGAGAGCTTTATTTTCTACAAAATTAAGTCATTAGGAAAATAACAGCTTTCAAGTGATTATAATTGGCACGGTATCACAATGTGAGCCTTAGCTGTCAAGGTTGTTAAAAGCTCAACAGAGGAGAAAAATATAGCCTTCTGACCTGAAAGCAGCTCATGGAAATGTGAGGAGGGAGCCTACTGCCAAACACATTTCTCCAGTTTCAAGGTACATAGAGGAAACCACAGTTTTTACTGTCATGTGTTCAGAATCGCTACTTTTAAATAATTAATATAGATTACTTCAATAAATTTGAGCACGAGGCTCAGGTTTAAAGTAGAACTCCACAGTGCCAAACATATCTGCATGCCAGCGTGTCAGGCTCACCAGAATGAATTGTGAGCAACACAGTCTGAATAGCTAGCTCAGTGCCTTTTAACACCCAAGAATCAAGTTGTTGACATAATCGTTATTGAGTGGAGCCAAAATTTATTTGCTCAACTATGAGATATATTAGCAGTGACAAAGAAATTCAGAGATCCATTTTCATCAATATAATCTTTATTTTTGTGTTTGACTAAATCTCCAAATGACGTTTCTTTCCAGAAACTTTTTCTAAGTGTGAACAAAAAGGGAATCTGCAGGCTAAATATGATCTGCTGAAGACCAAAGATTACTGGTTACAAACTAGCTGACAGAGAGAAATTGCACACTAAATACCTACATAGTTAAGCGGTTTTGCTCCTGAATCTAGCATTTCTTGCAACTGTAGACTGAACATACCTACATTAAAGGCGTCAGGAGATGTGATCCATTATAGATCCCTTGCTGTATCAGGAGGCAATTTGTCACTATGTGCAATCAAGGGAGCCAGGTTACATTGTAGTTGTCATATCAATTATATTGACCTTAGCCTGATTTTTATATGCCTTCTCAGTATAGGTTTCCTCATATATCTTTTGAAGCTTGGATAGGGCAAACATGTTGTCTGTTCAATGAGGCATGAAGACTATCTTACAAATTCAGGTAGTTTTATAATGGGCTCATTCAAAGAAAGTCTACCAAAGATTATAAGAATATGGCGATGACTGATTGCTTCATAGAAGTGATGGGCCTTGAGCAATAAGGAGTGCTGACTTCCACTGAGCTTTGATTTGTACTTGGGGAGATGTTGGAGGACCTTGCGGTTTGAGGTTGCAGTCCTGTATGTCTGTTGAGCCTCTCTGAGCTCCATGCTGGATGGAGGGCTCCTTCCCTCAGCAGGGCCTCCTACTCTCTGCTGATGTCACCTGAAGAGTGTCTTTATATGCAGATGCCTCTAATCATATCTGGAACATGATCTTTGGCACAGTTCCCTGCTAACACCCTCCTCACCCTTGTGTGCCTATAGATGATTAGGTACTGTATTCTCTTTCATATGACTGGACCATACTGCCAAATGCAAATAAACTATCCATGGCACTCCTAACCCCATGCAGTGTTGTACACCTATCTTAAGAACCCCTCCCACCCATTCCCCAAGAACTAGATAGCCTTTGTTCACCCTGAATAATATCGCATACTATCTCACTGAAGTGTCCCCTAAAGATCTTTCTGACACTCTTGCAGGCCATCCAAATCCCAGTTCATTGCTTTTGCTCCCTTGTCCCTGGGGACCAGTGGACAAGGAACTCAGTAGTGAGGGAGAGCCACAGGGAGCAGCTGATTAGGTCACCTCTCTCTCTGTTCCTCAAGATTTCCAGGCTAGTAATCATATAAATGCACAATTTAAATACACCAGAAGAAAAGAAACTAAATCTCTGTATTGCAATATTTCAGTGGAAATTTATGATCATATTCGCATATTACACAACCTGATAAAATTTCCATTAATTTAAAATCATCATGAATATGATTAAACAATCAGAGGTAAGAGGACTCTACCTGTGTATTAGCCTACCACTTTTTCTCATCTGTGTCTAAGGTCACTTATATAAATAACTGCCATGAAGATAGCTCAGCTGTAGGAGGGTGTATTGTTCTGGCAGTAGAGATGAGTTGTTGACTTTTTTCAAATTTTCAATTATAATTTATTCATATTACATCCCAATTGTAATCACCTCCCTCTTATCTTCCTGTTCCTACCCTTCCTCACTCTTCCACCATGTTCCCCTCCTCTAGACCTCTGACAGGTAGGTCCTCCTCCCCCACAGTCTGACCACAGCCTATCAGGTCTCATATGAATAGCCTGTATCCCCTTCCTCTGTGTTCCCACAGTGCCCCTCTGTCAAGGGGCAGTGATCAAATCGCAGGCACTAGAGTTCCTCTCAGAGGTAACACCTCACTCTCTCCCCTCCCCTCCCCATGTGGAAAATGAGCTATCCATCATCTGCATCTGAACAGGGAGTCTAGGTTCTCTGCTTAAAATGTCCTTGCTTGGTACATCAGTTCAATCCATTTGCCTGCAAGTTTCAAGATTTCCTTGTTTTTGATAGCTGAGTAGTATTCCATTGTGTGAGTTGTTGTTTTAAAGAAATGGAAGTCCCAAATGTTTAATTTGACCAATAAAGACCCAGGAGCCAGATGCTGGGGTGAAAACCTGCAGTTCAGAGAGGCAGAAAAAGCACACAGCTGACCTTCCTATTTAGCTGGAATCCCAGAAGGAAAACCAAAAAGCACAATGCCTCAGCTGACAGTCCAGGAGGAAAAGCCAAAGAAAAAAGTCAAAGAGTTTCCTAGCTCAAAGCTCAAAACCTCCTTCTTCTTATTCACACTATCTTAAATACTCTTCAACTCAAGTTTCTCCTACCCTTTTATCCCTGTCAGCTGGTTTCTTGCTCTGCCTCTTGACCTAAGGACAAGCTTGGTCAATCCTGTGTACAGAAAGCTCTTCGATTAACAGTGAGTGCTAAGGATGGCTGAGCCATACCATAATCACCTGTTTACAATAAACAGGAAGTTCTTGGATTAAAGACGGTGTTAGGGCTCAACCACATCACACAAAGGACAGGATTTTACCGTTCACAATTTTAGGGTTCACAACAGGACCAAATATTCTGCAACACTGAGTTCAGTTTCAAGAGCCACTTCAGGAACCTTACAACTAGCTTCTGAGGTTTCCATGGGCGGTTTCACTCATGTGAAAGGACCCACACAAAGACATACACTGAAACGAAGATAGGAAAGACCTGCCTACCCCAAGGAATCAGAAACTGTAAAGTTTCTGGTAACATTCAAGGTCATTTTAACGAACTTTGAAGATGCTCATACGCCAGCCAAAGCCATTTTCTTCCTCTCCCTGTTTAGTGGCACTCTGCATGCAAATCTCAAGCATCAGTACTTGTCTGAAGTTCAGCTTGCTTTCTGCATACTCATTGAATTGGAATTCCATTTTTCCCCATACACACCATGTATTTAATTATACTTGATGTTGATGCATCAATTGTGTGTCTTGTCAAATGAGAGACTCTCGGCTGACATGAAGGATTTTTCTAACAGGGTTCTCAAGGATGAACCCCACAGGCCCAGTTTCTTCTCTTACATCCTTCCATGAAACTTGAGCAGTGTGGCTTCTGGGGAATTTCCCTATGACTCACACTTCTTTTATTTTAGTTGAATCAACCTCAGCATATTCTTCAATGGAAGCTGCTATAGATATTTCACAAAACTTTTGTTGAGTAGTGAAAATCAACCTTCTCCTCCCTGAGCTCTTCAA
>OU015756.1:62208342-62235784 GCA_907169655.1 Acomys percivali
CTCTCTCTCTCTCTCTCTCTCTCTCTCTCTCTCTCTCTCATACCACAATGCTCTTTCACACATTCTAGATCTTACATTCCTTCTACCTCCACTTGCACCCTGTTTCCTGAGTGTTGACTGAGCAGAGGTGATGAACATGAGCCATTTATCATTGAGCACACAGTCTCTCTATCTTATTCTCGGTACGTTAACCAATTACACATCTGTCTATTAACTGCTGTTCATTGTAAATGAAGCTTTGCTGACCAACTTTGAGAGGATTCCAGGCCTTTTGGTGTAAATATAAATATATAGAAAGTAATCTGATAGAACGTACATTCAGGTAAATAAAACTAGCAAGTTCTGCCCTCAGATCTATAACCTCCTCAGACACTTTTTTTTTTATTGCTATTACAATACCAATCATAGAATTTTTCCAGTGGAATATTCTTCTGCATGAATACAGTTAGGTGCCTGGTAACAGACCTGCTACCAGAGGGCACATTTTCTTCCTAGAAGGTTGGTATTGTGGCATGCTGGGTCCAAGATGAGGTAAAGCCACTGAGGTCTTTCCCCCTCAGCAGCTACACAGCACCTTTCTGTAACTATAAAATCTATACAAGAGGGAAGAACTTTCCAAATTACCTTGAGATTGATCTTTTTCTGTGTCTGATAGCCTACATGTGTTTTAGCCTCATCAACTGGGTCTTCCTGTGTAGCTCTGGTGGTAAACCACGGCCAATGGCAATAGCCTTGCTGTTTTGTAGGCCTCAGGGGTCTTTCTGGTATGAGGAGACTATGCTCTGCTCTGTGATTTTAACTTAATGACCCACATCTTCTGTGAGAGATTTTGTACATTAACGTAGGGTACCCCATTCTAACTCTGCTTTTTAAAACATTGAATCTTAAATTTAACTTACTAACTAGTGGATTTTCATAAGACTTTTCTTCCACCCGTAGTTTTCATTAGCTTGCCCCCTAACACTTTTCTCTCCTACCCCTCTACCTCCTCATTGCTTAATCCTTTAACCCCTAGTTTTACCCCCCTCTCTCTTTCATATCACCGGTAATATACTATCCCTCCAAATACGTTTATATTGACTTGTGTGATAGTACACTTCCATATGGCTTTAAAAAAAAAATTCCCTTATTATGATACTCTCATTTCCTCCTTGTCTCTTCATTTCTCTTAATGTTATATGGTTGGGGTAGGGGAAGATTTCCTTTTATTTCTTCAGTTAATCCTCTTCCAAGTTTATTCTTTCACTCTCCTCAGAGAAGAGGGAGGTCTGCCAGGGGTACCAATCCACCCTGGAGTATTACATCCCTGCAGGGCTGGGTGAATCTTCTCTCACAGACGGCACACAAGGCAGCCCAGTTAGGGGAATGGGATCCAAAGGCAGGCCTCAGAGTCAAAGAGGTCCCAAGCTCTAGGTGAGGGATCCACATGAAGACTGAGCTGCACATCTGCTACCTATGTGCAGGGGCTTAGGACCAGGCCATATATGCACTTAGGTTGGTGGTTAAGTCACAAGAACACATATACACACAAAACCATAACATAAAATTTATTTTTTTCATGTTTCTCTGCTCTGTAATGCTACTTAGGCTTCTGGCCTACACACATGTGTGTTTGTGTATATAGGAGCACACACACACACACACAAACACATGCATATACATAGATAAAAGTTTGTACAGATTAAAATCTAGATTCTACATATAAGAAAAATTGTGAAGTTCTACTTTCTGGACCTGGCTTAGTTTTATTAGCGTAATAATGTCCAATTAACCATTTTCTTGCAGATATCATTTCATCTTTTTATTTAGTTAAGTAAAATTCCATTGGGCATATATGCCATATTTTCTTTACTTGTTCATCCATTGATGTGACTTTAAGCTATATTAGCAATCATGATTAGTGGAGCAAGGGGTATGGGTGTAAGAGTCCTTAGGGTTAATGTTCATGAATGATATAATTGGGTCATATGGAAGCTGTTGTTTTAGTTGTTATTGGTATATTTATTTGTACCTTTATTTTGTGATGACTCTTTCATAACTGACCTGTCAGTGTTATATGTGGTTGAGAGATTTTTTTTTTCTTGTTCTGTTTTTATTCAGTTTGAATACAGGGACAATACTGGCCTTATTGAATGACACTGGTAGTATTTTATCTTTTGTTTTGTATAATATATTGAAAAACATTTGTATTATCTCTTCAATAAAAATTTGGCAAAATTCAACTATGATTTTGTGAACTCCTGGATTTTTTTATATACAGAAATATGTAATTACTATTTTCATCTCATTCTTTGATATAGGTCTGTTTAAGCTGTTTATTTTGTCTTACTTTAAGTTTGATAGATTATGTGTGTTTAGGGAGAGATCAACTTCTTTAATATTTTCAAGCTTTTTCAAGTTTTTCAATATTTTCAAGTTCATGCTATCCCCTAAGATTCTCACAGCTTTCATTAGAGCTGGAACATTTTCTTCACCATTTCTAACTTTATTGAGCTTTTCTCTCTCTTTCTTTAGATGGTGCAGTAGGAAGTTGTCAGTCATGTTTATCTTTCAAAGCACTAACTCTGATTAATTCTAGGTACTATTTTTTAGTCTTAATTTTACAAATGTCTACTCTAATTTTTATCAGTTTTTAAAATCATCATTGTGTTTGAGTTTGTATTTTTTTGGGTTTCATATGCATCATTAGCTTATTTGCTTTATATATCTCAGACATTTCAAAGTAATCACTAACTACTACAAGTGATAGCTCTAAGATTTCCACTTAGCATGGCCTTAGGTGCATGTGAGAAGGTTACATAAAGCACTAACAAATTACACTGAATATAATAATTCTATGCAATTTTGTCATAAACAAAGTATTGATTTTTAAGTTTTTAAAACTAATTGATAGTGTAATCAATAATTTTGAGTTGTAAATTAATGCTGGGAGCTAAAAGTAAGAAAGATGATGTAATGGTGAACTTATTCAAATTTAGTAATTATTTCACAGAATACTATATAAAATACTCAAGAATTGTAGTTTGAAGAAAGGAAGTCAGAATATCAAGATAGCAATGTTTGTCAACCTTAGCTTCCTCTTAAGCTTTTTCTCTTTTCAATCACAAATACATGACATTTTATTGAGATCCCCATTTAGTTCACGGCTGCAGATTAAGTGCTAGTACTAAAAGAATACCAAATATGAACAAAGTAAAGAATATTGACTTTTATTAATTCCAACAAAATGTTCAACAGGGACAAGCAGTTTTTGATCCTCAAGTAGAAGTCTACACTGAAGGCTTCCCGTTAACCCTGATGATACTTTCCTGTGCTATGCAGAAGCTTTTGAAATTCCTGTGATACAATTAGTCAATATTCTGTATTGTTGAGGCTGTATTCGTATAGTCCTTGCCAATACCTGTATCTTGAATTATTCCCTTTATTTTCTTCAACATTTTCAGAATTACAAGTTTTAAATTGATAGCTTTGATCTGCTTGAACTGGTATTTTTATGCAAGGTAAGAGATAAAGATCAAATTTCATTCTTCTGTAATTAAATATCCAATTTTGTCAACAACATTTTTGATGAATCTGATTTTTCTTCTCAAAAGCATTAACACAAATCACAAAGAAGTACACTTTCAAATTTTTGACCTCTTTGGCTACTAGGTAAATATAATTTAGTACACTTTAGACAGTCTATTTTGCACAAGTCAGAATTCACGGCACCTGTTTTACCAAGAAGACAAATAACAAGAAATACTGTCAAGAATTTGGCAGAAGAGGAAACATTTTCTGGTGGTAGGAATGGGAATTGGTACAGTCATGATGAAATCAGTGTGGAGGCTTCTCAATATATAAATACAGAACTATTAGCGGACCAAGCTATAGAACTCTTGAGTGGCAAAGAATGGATATCCTACTGGAGTGATACTTTCGTGTTCATATCAATTTCTGCAGTATTCACAATATCCAGGAAATGGAAGCAACATAGAGGTCTGCCACATGACTGTCAGACAATAAGCATGTGGATAATGAATCTGTGGGAATAATAAAATGGAATTTTATTCAGATGTAAAGAAAAATGACATTGTGAAATTTAAAATAAACATTAACATAATTCAAAAATATTTTATTAATTGAGACAACTCAGCATCAGAGGAAAATATATTACATGTTCTCCCTCATTTGTGAGTTTAGCGTCTCATTTTTATGTATGTATTTTTATGTGGGAATGAGTGTGGCTACTGCCCAGGAGACTAGAGAGGTAGACAGTTGTGTAAAAGGGGGTGTGGAGTGAATAATAGAGCAATTCTGAGATCCAAGTGGAAAGGGAATCAGAAGGATACAGCGGAGGTCAGAGCAAAGGAGGGAAGAGCCAGGGAGAGGGGCGGAGCAGGTGTGGGAGAACAGCCAAAACTAGGTACTGTAAAAACGCTACGCAAGAACTTTTGCTTTGTATGACAACAACAAATGAGGGAATGAAAATAAATATTTTTTTTAAAAAGGACAGATGTGTGTATTGAAGAGACTTTGACAAAGAAAACAACATAGAAGAAACATGGCTTCTAGTTCCCAGCACATTGATTCTTCATATTATCTCTCTGAAATCAAATAAATCAAGTGGGTTTTTTTTTTTTTTTTACAAATAATAATATAATTACACGGATCAGTTAGGTGTGGTCTTTCTAGAAGAGAATTAGGTCAAAGTAACTCTAACAAAATAGTATTGTCACTTAAAATAGTATAATATACTTTATATAAGGAAATTCTTCTACATATAAACAACACTGCCAATGATCAGATGATGACTATTAATAATATCAATATTATTAATCATATTATAGAATTAACTATGAATATTATATCATATTAATATTATACCATTCAAGAATACCATGTCCCTATTAATTATTATTCATGTCGATATTAATTATGAAATAGTCTTCATATAATTAGTAATATTCTAGTACAAATCTCATTACTGTCTGATATAAAAAAAGTCACATAGCTGCATTTACTTTTATGGAGAACATTTCTCTAGGAAGCAGACAGTTCGTCTGACTCACATTAACGTCTCCTCAGACCAATTGCTCTGAGAGAACACTGTGTGCTGGGTGAATACCTGAAGACCCAGCTATGCACAGAATGGACGCTGACTAGCTGGAGACTATCCTTATTTATTTTCTAGTTACTTCTCCAAGGCAACATCTGTTGTGTCCTCAAAAAGCCATGATGCTGAGCTATGTCTTTTCTGGTATCTATTCTTTTGTGGAAATAGAATATACTCCTGAACACAGTCTACCATGACAAACACTGTAGTGCAAGGTTAGGTAAACCCAGTACCAGGGACACACAAGTTACTTTAAAGCCAAAGGTAAACAGCAAAGAATCATATAGTTTGCCTTGCTACCTGGCACTAGGTTACTATCTTCAAGTGCAATGGATACATTGTGAATGCTCATGAAGCTCAGACACTATAATGTACAGGTTAAAAAGTCAAGTCACAGGAAATCAAGCTGAACAAATAAAGAGAAAAGGGGAAATATTTAGAGGAGAAAAGATCTGAAATAATTGGTGAATATTACATAAAAGCCTCAATTGTACTTTCCTTTGAGTGATATCAATTATCACTGAAGGATACTTTTTGATTTTGTGCTTATGTCCCCATTTAGGTTTCTGTAGTATAAGGAGAAAAAAATCTATAATTCTGACAGACACTTGTTCACAATTCCCTGGCATCACATTTTAAAATGAATTGCTTCTAAGTTCACGTTGCAGTTTGAAGATTGTTAAAAAGAGGGGGAGAAACAAGATCCCACACGATTTCTATTTAATAGTCAGAATAAATATGTCTGCCATGCAGAAGACTCTCCAGGCACCGTATAATGGGATTAAAGTTCTGCAGTTTTGCTGAAATAAAACTGCATTCCCTTTCTTTGGTTTAAAGGTTGTTCTTTTTATTTGCAAGCAAGCATGAGCAAAACAATTTCCGATGAGCACCAAAAGCTGCTTGGCCCCCATTATATTGTATGACAGATGAGACCTTACAGTTTCACGTCAAATCAGTGGAAAAACAATTATCTCGGGGGGCAGAAAGAAGGATGCGCAAACATTTTCCTACAAAGTTAAAGATACAAGGCAACGTGTCAGGAATGTGTTCCTCCCTTTAGGCGGTCCCTCTGCTCCATAAAACATCTGTCTCAAGTTCCCCTCTTCCTGGGGCCTACTTTTAGACTCTGCAAAGCCATTCTTCTGAGGCTGCCTCACTATGAGCGCACTGATGGAAACTGTGTGTCATTCTGGAGATGCACCCCAGCTTCTCAGTTGGAGATTCCTGGCCAGGCTTTACAGCATCTTTCTGGATGCCTCCTACACCATCAAGCAATTTGTTCTTAGTCAGATGCATGTTCGAAAGTAGACATCTGCATATTCGCTGACTCTTTGCAGAAAACCCTTAGGGTTATATGCAGATATAATTAAGTATGATATGGATAAGAATTTTTAAAAATATGTACTCCAAAAATATTATTGGTTGCTTACTATACTGCAGCCTAGAAGTACAAAGATAAAGACACAATGTAGTGTTTACTATCTATTAGGCCTGGCCATAAAATTAACCAGTGGGCAGAAGTCTAGGGTAAAGAGGGTCTAAAATGGAGAAGCTAGGAAAGAGTTCCTTAAAATGATATTCTCATCAGCAGTGAAATGTATTCATACCTATCAAAAGTGGCATTAAAAGTATGTTTATCTTTAAACACACACACACACACACACACACACACACACACACACACACACATGATTATGTATGACCAGCAGTGAATAACTAGTCTTATTATATTCCTGCTTTAAATATGAAGGTGTAGACATAGAAGTAATTTCCGTGCCTTTTCTTGTTTTCATGAGTTCAAATAAATGCAGATGGGCGCGTGCTGCAGTGTGATTAATCAAGAATGTGAGATTTCTGGAGATGTGATGAGGCTGGCAGAGAAGAAGGAGTGGGGCCAAGGATGTGTTAAGCAAATTCCCATCCAAAGCTTACAAGTTCATCGAGAAGCATACACTTACCAAGAAATAGAAATGGATAAACACCAGCATAAAGGAGAGGAACTGGACATGAGGGTGTTTCTAAATATTTTGGAACCAATAACTTCCAATAGAAAAAAAACATAAAGTGAAAAGAAAGGCAAAATTAACAATATATTCTGAATATATATATATATATATACACACACACATATATATATTTAAACAGCCCCCTATTGACAACTTTCTCAATTTGTCACAACACAAACGGTGTTATAAAAACAAATTATATAGTCTTTATGCCACTGTAGATTTTGCCTCAGTATGAAGAATAATTTTCACTAAAAGGTCATCAAAGGTAGCACAAAATAATGGTAAGGAAGAGTAGATTTGAATTTAATAAATGACAACCTAAAGGAAAAGAATACTAGTCAGTATCTCAGTATCTGAGTGTGAAGGATAAGAGTGAACTGGGTTCAAGAGTGAAGGGTACTTTTGAATTTTGTTTTGTATGCTTGATTAAAGTGAATCTAACAATAATGCATTCTTACAATGCTGTATTATTACCAAACAATAATTAACGTAATTTAAAACCTATCAAATGAAGAAATGCATGAACCTAAAAGAAAGTGGCAACTATCAAGGGGGCATTGAAACCAATCCCTAAGATTTGAGAAGCAAACAACTGAAAACAATAATGCTTCTGAGAAACCCCAATGGGCGAGGCACACTGTGTGGAATATAAGAACACGAGCGACATCTTGTGGCACAGTTGGACACTTTTTAAAATTTGTACCTTGGACACGGAGGGTGATTGAGGTTGCTATGAAATTCTGCTTGTTTTCAGACTGAGAAGGTGACAGAGAGGCTTTCTGGGAACAGAGAGCTCCTTACTCCAGGCCCACAGCTAGGAGACACCCAGGACGAGGACAAGGATGAAGAATCCACTCCCAGGCTGATCGATGGCTCTTCACCACAGGAGCCGGAATTCCCAGGGCTTCTGGGTCCACACACCAATGAAGGTCAGAGAATTATAAGTGAATGAATACACTGTCATTTCCCAAAATTATTAAGTCTCAACCCATTCCACAAGGAGTCTCCCTTGTCTGTGGCTAAAGAAGTCATAGGCTGTAGGTGAGAACTTACTGATGTATTGCTAAGCGGTCATGCTATCCACCCGCCGTCTACGTATTTGTGCTTATATCCGTAGGCTGTGCCTGCTCCAAACCTTAGTCAGAGAAGCTTCTTATTGGAGTATGTAGTGGGCATATAGAATTATTGTTGTAAAAAGTGCTGAACAAAGGCATCTGCAAGTGCTCAGGCACAGATTGGACATCCACACTAATGCCCACCACAGCCAAGGGCTCAGGAAACATCTTAGAATAGGGAGGTCAAAACTGAGGATGGGGAGGCATGCTGTGAAATGCTGTCCTCTGGATATGACCTACCTGTTGCTCACGTAACCCTGCAGCCTCTCTAGTTACCTACACAAGATCAAGACAGTTAAAATGCCCAGCATGGATGAGAGAAGTGCTTCAAAGACCCCCATCTCCAGTCGAGGGGAGCGATTAGCTGCTCGGAGCCTTAATGGATAAATTCACAATTGTGTGCTCATGGGCAGTAATAACTGCACTCCATGGGCCAAAATAAATAAAACTAAATAAGAGGATATGACGTTAGGAGGGATATGAGATGGAAGATACAGGGGGGATTACAGAGAGCAATGGGTTACATGATGAAGATCATGGTATAAATATATGGAACCTTCAAAGAAGAAACAAAGCTAAAATTAAAGGAACTATTCAATGTTAGACTCCAAAGGAAA
Source organism: Acomys percivali (assembly GCA_907169655.1). Lineage (NCBI taxonomy): Eukaryota > Metazoa > Chordata > Mammalia > Rodentia > Muridae > Acomys > Acomys percivali. Next base: position 62,217,179 of record OU015756.1, read on the forward strand.
AGTGAAAAATACAAAGATAAAGCAGGGAGCTATACATGTATTTTTGTAGTCGGATATAAAATAGCTTTTATAATGCATCATCTTTGTCCTGTTGGGAATAATCAAATAACTAATGACTTGGGAAGGAAATAATTGTCTGGCTACATTACTTGGAATCTCTTTGTGCCATGTGTTTTTAGAGCACAGCATTGGATGAACCGACAAGAACCCTCCCTGTGAGATCAAGTCAGTACAAGGATAACATGTTATGGTGGTTGAGCAGCTGCTGTCTTTGGGCCATACCAATAGGATGTTGCATCTTTCCTTTATCCATTATAGTCTTTCTAGGGTATTAATAATAGTTTGTTTTTCTTCTCACTAAGGAAGTCTTAATTTAGAAAGGATAGTGAATTGAGGTTAAATGCCAGCTTGTTAGGATTCTGGACTGTATTTGTAGGAAAATGGTGGTTCCCCCCCATCTCTCAGTCCTAGAAAACTGATGTCTGGAACTTACTTATCCTATAAAACCATTTCCTTATATGTTAGTTTCCCTTCTACACCCTCTTATGCCCTGAAAATCAATATCCAGTCCCTAACTGTCTAACTGTCTAAACCTTTAAGTATTACAATTGAGTTGTAAACGCGCATCCTTCCTATCCAGTTATTTATAGTGATTTATGTCAACTCTTCGCAAAAATCACAAACAAGTGGAGTAGGAACTGCCACATCCTTAATAAACCGGAAATGCCAGTGTACTCTAAATCTCTGCAAAATCATTGAAATGAACTAGTGGCCATGGAGTGCAGACACAACGTACAAAATGTGAAGTCAGTTTCTTTAGGGAATATATCACATTCTCTCTACATAGTTAAACTTCTATGTAATAAATAGAATGCCACAAAGAGAGCTGAAAACACAAAAGAATAATTAAGAAGTGTAAATTCCTCACAGTAAGCACCCACATAGGAAAAGTAAATGGATCTAGCTCAGTGAGAGCAGGTTACAAATTTCAGTCTTTCAAAAGTTGGCCTCATGCTCCTAAGCCTAGCCCTGTTTGCATAGCTTGGGCACAGTCCTTTTAAAACCTATGCTCAAGTTTGGTTTCAATAATTTTTGCAAGAATACCAACAAAGTGATATTTTTTCTTATTTTTATAACTGAGTAAATGAATGGTATATAATGAAGTTAGAAACTTAAATTACATATTAATTTCCAGAAAAGAATCATACATTCATGATTGTTTATCAGCTTGGACATTTTAAAAATATTAAAATTCAAAACGTTCTTTTACCAAATCAATCCAATCCAAATGGTCACAATCTATGAGTAGTAAAACAAAAAGAAATCATCATCCATGTAAATATGCATAAGTTATTCTGTGCAATTAATGCTATCATATAAGACCAACACTGTACAAAATCAAATACTCTCATTTAACACTTACTATTCATAGAAACAAAAAAGTATAATTACTAGCGATTAAATCAATGGTTAATTTATATCACTTACTATTTTAATAATTTAAATTAATTTAAACTAATTCATTATTAAGTCAGATCATTACTTTAAATTAAAGATTAAATACTTTGCAGAGTCCACTTAAAGAACTCTCTTTACTTTTCTTGGCTAAATGGTTTTTATTCTGAACTTGTTACTGTGTGTAATATAAATTTTAAATGAAAACTATATTTTTAGTTTCTCAAGACAGGGTTCCTCTGTGTAACCTTGGCTGTCCTGGACCCACTTTGTAGACCAGAAAGGCCTCAAAGTCACAGAGATCTGCCTGCCTCTGCCTCCCTGAGTGCTGGGGTTGCAGGCATGTGATGCCGAAAGATCTTGATAGGTCCATTATTAGTTCTTCATCAAAAATGACAACTGGACCCTTTAACTGATGAAACATTCCTCTTAGTCTCTGAATGAGTACTTCAGGAAAGCGTCAGGTAACCTGACGCAAACTGGACACTGAACAATTCTCAGTCACCCCTCACCCCAACCGTTTCCTCTCCTAATCTTGATATATCTTGTTTCATTCACCTCACATAGCCTTTCACCTTGAAGCTTCATCACTTCATCCATCCACCTCACACTTCACTACTCTTATTGATGTTCTTTTTGTTTTAAGCCCTGAACCTCATCAACCAATCTCTTACTTTACAGTGAAAATGCATTCTCCCTGCCTTGGCAGATACACAATCCAGAATTTACCATCATTCACGCCATCCGTTTATTCCTAGTATAACTGAGAGATTATATGTCTTCCCACTTGGTCCTTTTTGCTATGCAACAAGGTCCAGTTACTACTGCCCTCCCGTTAGCACTGACCTCGCTTCCTCTGGGTCGAGTATCTCCCATGGTGATTACCTACCGTGACGGTTGATTTCAATTTGTCAACTTGAAACAAATTGGAATCACCTGAAAAGGGAGTCTCAGCTAGGCATTACCCTAAAGCAGGTTTGGCCAGTGGGTGAATCTGTGGAGATTGTCTTGCTTACCTCAAATAACTGTAGAAAGTCCAGCATGACAGTGGCTGACACCGTTGTCCAGTTTGAGACCCTGGCGTGTGTAGAGAAGACTAGGCGAGCACCAAGTGTGCATGCATTTATTCCTCTCCGTTCTGGGCTGCGGTCGCGATGTGACCAACTGCTCCAAGTTCCTGCTGCTGTGACGTCCGTTCAGTGATGGATTTCAACCTACATTTGTAAACGGACAAGGAGCTTTGGTCCCTTAAATCATTTGTGTCACATTATTTTATCATAGCGGCAGAAATGAAGCACAAATACATCTTAGTTATTGCCACCTTTTCTTCATCATTCCTTTCCGTAAACACCTCTAGAGCTCTGTCTGGTTTTTTGCCTTTTCTCCAGTTTTAGCTGCAATAGTTTATAGTTTATCATCCATCACCACATTCTACAGACTTTCCGAAGTCTGAATGAGTGCAATCCCGCAGTCAAGGATCCATTCAAGCCTTACTTACCTAACAACGATATTATTTTCCTTCCTTTCAAACTCTCCCTCCATTTTGTGTCCACATTATGGTCCTAATGATCCACTTGGCATACTTTCTGTTCATTGCTTCTCTGTCTCTTTTAAAGCTTATCATCTTCTAGGCAAATGCTAAGTATATAGTGAAGTAAAGACTCTGTCAGGGCTGGAGAGATGGTTCAGAAGTTAAGAACACTGGCTGTTCTTCCAGAGGTCCTGAGTTCAATTCCCAGAAACTATATGGTGGCTCACAACCAACTGTAATGAGATCTGGTGCCCTCTTCTGGCCTACAGGCATACATGTATACTGTATACATAATTAATAAATTCATCTTAAAAAAAAAAGACTCTGTTCATCTTTCCATCTCACTCTAGTCTTTGCTGTCACCATTACCATAGGCAAGCCACCACAATGTCTCGTGTACAACCCACCTCCTTGGTCTGCAGTTCACACTTTCTTATTGCTCTTGATCCCCTTTCAAGTCTGAACGTCTGTTCAGACATAGTGAGCTCTTCACAGGACTGATCAGTAACTCTGTCCATCTACAAGAGAGAGAACAGCTGCCGAAGCACACTACTAAACAGCTCTCAGCTGGAGTGTGTTTGGCTTCCTCTGAGGTTAGCCTCAGGGTTCGTCTATCGATCCTAAAGCAAGGTCTTTGGTGAATTTTCCTTTCTTTCCTGGCGTACTTTTTTCCTACCTGTTTTTCTTACCTACATTTCAACCTCTTCTCTTCATGTATATAGCACAGGCTGACATTAGCTACCTCAGAGATTCCCTTTCATACTTCTCTAATTACTAGAAATCACATCATACTTCAAGCCATTTATTTGCATGTTTAGCTGGCATTAATTTTAGTAGATTACAAAGCAGAGCTGTGTGTCCTTTTTGCCTTTTTCCACAAATGTTTCAGTAGCCACCATTATGCCACTTATAGAAAATATATATGTATTGGATTAATAAATATTAATTTGTGTGATCTCTTGAAATACATTGTAATGGAGTATTTAAATATTGAGTCATATATGTAATGAATACATGGTAATTTACCTTTATAAGAGAAATAGTCTCAATATTTGTTTTGAAAACAGGATTTCCAATGGGTGTAAAAGTAACATCTATAATATATCCATTAAAATAGGTTCTACAGGCAATAAGGAAGATGCTCTAACCTACTGATTTGACTTTAACATACAATCTGCTAAAAATGCTTTGAGAATGGGAAATAATATGAGGAAGGTCTGGGTAATGATTTCATTTTGTTTACTAATCCGAACCACATTATTCTTAGATTGTTTTTTTTTTTTTTACTAACATATACTTATTTATCTACATGTTTCAGACTTTCCAACCTGCCTTTTGTGTACTTGTATAAGCACCACTGTATACTGTGATGACCATGAACTTGATGCCATTCCTCCATTGCCTAAGAAGACGGCATATTTCTACTCACGGTTCAACAGAATTAAGAAGATCAACAAAAATGACTTCGCTAGCCTAAGTATGGTCATAAATATTAATCTTCTTTCCTTATCGACTTCCCAGAAATTTTCACCATCTGAAATGTTGGTATATAAAATGAAACTTAAATGATGAAATAATAACTCAAAAATTAGTTACATTTTTGCTTAAATATTTGAGAGTGTGTTTCAGTAATGGTAAGATGTAAGAACACATACTTAATAGCTGTTAGGAAATTACATAGTTGTTGATATTTTCTGGCCATTTTCAACTAGGCTTAATAATAAATAGCTTATTTTATAAGTCACAACTAATTTTCACACTGTAATACTAAGAGTACACTGCCATGGTGTTAAGCTAAAATGTGTTGTGGGCCTCTTTCCATTAAAGCATAGTTGCTTTATGTCTAAAGAATAGCAATTTAAATTCTCCTTCAGATAGTTTCCATCTTAGAAGAATTTTAGTAATTGTCCTGATAAAGCATTTCAATAATTTAAAGACGTTTTTAAATGTCGGTATCTTGGATTATCAGAAAAATGTGGCACTTTTTTCCTGAGGAAAACATTTTAAAGAGGGAAGTCCAGGCAAAATTTATGAAAAGTGTAAAGAACTGTTACTTAAAGTATAATATGACAATTTATTTCATAAAATAACAATTTTCTCTAAGAATATGAGCACTGATATCATTTGAAAAAACAATGTCATAAAGTAGTGATTACAGATCTATTGCAAATTACTTTCATATTTCTATTTTTGATGTGTGTTCATTCATGTTTTATTTCAGTAAACCATATTCAAGAGTGTTTAGCTACTGCCATCATTTTTTCTTTTAGGTGATTTAAAAAGGATAGATCTGACATCAAATTTAATATCTGAGATTGATGAAGATGCATTCCGAAAGCTTCCTCGTCTCCAAGAGCTTGTCCTGCGTGACAACAAAATAAGGCAGCTCCCGGAATTGCCAAACACTTTGACATTTATTGACATCAGCAACAATAGACTGGGAAGGAAAGGGATTAAACAAGAAGCATTTAAAGTAAGTCTTTGATGTCACGAGCACATGGTAGGCCTCAGCATCCCCTCTCTCTTCTGTCATGGACTAGCCTTTTCATGCTTCCAATGGGATTTCTAAAAAAATTCTTATGCCTCTGAATTTCTCATGTACTCTGGTGCCTCACATTTGACCATGTCCCCTGGAGGGGGAGACCTGGTGGCACTCAGAGGAAGGACAGCAGGTCACCGAGAAGAGACTTGATACCCTAGGAGCATATACAGGGGGAGGTAATCCCTCTCAGGAACAGTCATAGGGGAGGGGAATAAGGGGAAAATGGGAGGGAGGGGAGAATGGGAGGATACAAGGGATGGGATAACCATAGAGATGTAACAAGAATAAATTAATAAAAATTAAGAAAAATCTTATATGCATTATCTATGGATACTTTGAAATTAAAATATTTTGTGGGTTATTATGAGAGGGGTCAAGCATCATGAATGGAAAGTGGGCCTTGAATTAGAAGTGAGTGGTACTTGGACATGTTTGCAAAAAGCTCCTTAAGGGGCACACGCCAGAAAATTTAGGTTTCCTTAGAACTCCACCCATGGGGATATATCATTTTTCTTATTCCCAATCAGTCTCTGGCTCAAAAAAAATCCATTTCTGAAACCTATAAAATAAAAGAATGTATCCAAAACACCCCCTCCAGGTTCTAACTTCAAAATATTTGAGGTAAAACAGTTTCCTGTGTATACAGAGAAATGATATTAAATGTAACAAAGGATTTTTTTCCTCTAAGAGGGTAAAACTATTTTCTATTTTCATAAATAAATATGCTTATAGTCAGATTTTCCAAAACTGAATTGAATTGTCTAGCAATTCACAAAGCAGGGCCCAGACAGGGACATGCTAGTTTACAAATGAATAAGAAGAAAGTCAATCTTGTATGCATATGTTTACAGGACATGTTTGAGCTCCACCATCTGTACATCACGGATAACAGCTTGGACCACATCCCTCTGCCACTTCCAGAGAGCCTTCGAGCTCTTCACCTCCAGGTAGGTTTCTCGTGGTAAGGTGAGCCTGTAAACTCCAGGGAGGACAAACCCAACAGAAGGAAGGCAGGACTAGGGAATCCACACTCCATGACCTATTGACATGTGCAGCAATATTTCTACCTCTGTTTCTTCCCACATTCATTCCATCAGCTAATAAAGTATTTGCATCTTCCCTGTGCAATTGATTCTACTAAACTGATGGTGACGTCATCAGTCATTAGTTTTATTCATTTAGAAACAAGATTTAGATATTAGGAAATGTTCTTTAGATTGAAAGTTTTACCCTGTGAAGAAATACATAAGGGCCACAAAGGGAAGACAAAAATTTAGTTTGATTTCTAATTTTCAGAAAAAAAAATCGTCAATTTTAATTTTTTAAAAAATAAATATCTGGTTTTACACTGAAGTAAATTCAGTCCAAAGGCATCCACATGTCCTAAAAATGACAAGTCCCCATTTCTTATGTTAAGGAAAGTGAGTTTTTCTTTTCTCTTTTCACTTTTTTTCAAACCAACGCATTTGAAACTTTGCATTATTTATACTCCCGTTAAGCAGCATTTTATTTTTGGAGGAATGGGCAAAAACACATTTTCACAATGCTATGATCTAATGGTTTCTAAATATACTTCATTGTCATCCATATGATCACAACATGCTCAGTGAGACATTTTTAGTTATTGAGATAATGGGAGATAATTTACTTCATATATCCATGAAAGAAACTTGCTGTATAGCTTTATCAGCTTTCTCGAGTATTTTCTAATCTTTAACAGAATAAATAATAAATAAATAAAATACCTAGTATTTGCTGAAGTACAGCTGACTAAAAGAAAGGATTTTATTATGCAAGAAGTAATTTCCAGTTCCAATGATTTTCTATGTATGTTACGTTAATATTTTACCTCTGCATTTTTCTTTTTCTTAATACTGTTTATATCTCTATACTTTTGTTGTATTTCTATATATATATATCTGAGATATAGATAGTTGCAATTTAAATTGTTCTGACCATCATTATTTCATTAACACATTTTAATCTTTCACAAACAATCCGAAATAACAGAGAGGAGGAGTATGTCCTGACTAAAGTTAATATTATCTCAATAACAAGACTAAAGCTACACAAATCTATCAACAAAAGAGAAAACTATAGAACAATTCAAGTTATAAACATAATGCAGCATAGCAAGAAACAACCCAAATATACCTATATGTAACAATAATAACATGCAATTAGCAAGTAGTGTTCAAGAATAAAAGAATAATCATCATCAGTGAAATGACATAAATGTGCCATAGTAACAGAATAGAGATAAAACTGCCTCATTATTTAAGTAGATTCAGAAAAAAAAATTATAAGTATATGTATATACTCATACATATACATAAACATACATACCAACTGAATATTTTTTTCTAAGCTCAGAAACAAGATAGGTTTTTCAATAGGTTCCACTACCTTATTAAATATTATGTCTGACAGTTCTGATGAGAAAAAGACAAAGAATAAATTAATTAAAACTTAACACACAGATGACAAGGGAAAGGTTTTCTACTTTCACTTTCAGATGGCAAGATCTTGTACACAGAAACTTCCAAGGAATTCATTAAAAACTATTTCAACTCACTCATGAGTTCAGCAGAGTGACAAGTTGTAAGATCATTATGCAAATGTCAATTATATTGCTTAAATATTAACAATAATCAGTCTGCAAACTATAATAAGAAATTTTTTATCTATTTATTGTCTAACTATTAATATCATGTATTGGTCAGCCATCAATCTAACATCTATCTATCATCTATATCTATCTATCTATCTATCTATCTATCTATCTATCTATCTATCTATCATCTATTTATCTATTTACCTACTTACCTACCTTCCAGGTCTTTGGGAAGAAATCTTAGCATGTAGCCATCTTAGCCTGGAATTTCCTCTGTATAAGAGACTAATCTTGAACTTGTCAGAGAGAATTTTGCCTTTGCCCCTTCGGTGTGGAGATTTTAAGTGCATACTATTACATGCAAACAAAACTATTTTCTAAATCCCATATATTTTAAATACACAGAATACATTTAACATAGCAATAATAATCATTGTATGATCAAAGGTATACTACAGAATGTGAGGAGTAGGAAGGTCTAGACAAAGTGCAAATACCTTAATACTGTGGATCAGAAAACTGAATTACTAAGGTGTATATTCTTCTCAAATTTTTCTACAAATTTTACATGTAGCAAATCATAATGAACTTACTAAGCCCATAGCATAGCGTAACAGTTTAGCTGTAAACAGGCTATAAGGCCAACATATTTCATATTGTTCCATCTTATTATAAGATCCATGATCCATAATATAATACTCCATAATATAAGATCAACTGTATTTCTGCAGGCTGTCAATAAACAAATCTAAAATGAGCTAATACTCATACCTAAATTATTTGTCCAGTTTCAGTTAAATGTGTATTCTGCTACATGGGTGTTAGCTACTTTGGAAAATACTTCAAGAGTTCCCCCAAATACAAAAGATACGGTTACAAATCAATAATTTGGTAAATGCATTTATGCATAAAAGAAAGGAGTCATATGTCTTCAATAAAATTTGCACACAAATACTTATGAAAGCCATAAAGACATTCCTGTATTGGGTAACAATTCATTCTTGCATTAACAGATGAGCGGATAAATGAGTATACATATATATGTAATGCAATATTGTCAGGTAATAGAAAAGAAGAAAACACCATCATGTACTATAGCACACATGAATTTAAAAGACATGACACTCGGTGAACAACCCTCACTGCTGCCCCTTAAGCTAATTTGACACAGCCACCTTTGATTTCTTCCAGTATTCAATATTCTTTGGAAACAGATATTTATTTGAAAAGATAACACATCATAATCCCACATATGTAAAATGCTCAGAATGGGGAAATCTATTTAAAAACAAAACAAAACAAAGGTATGTTAGTGGCTGTTCAGGACTAGGGAAAGAAAGAGGGAAAGTGTATTTTCCTAACACCTATTTCCAATTCTCTCAGTTCACTTAGCTAGGTAGACTTGAGTGGTAAATGTGCAGAAGCATCTCCATGCAGGTCCTCAGGAATCTGTGCTCGCTCTTTCCCTTCCCAGGATGCTTTTCCCTTGACTCTCTCCATGCCCGTTTCTTCTTGCAACCAGTTTGCCTTCAAGTTTTCATCCTTTTTAGAAACACTGCTTTCTTTCAATAACTTTCCTCGCCTGCTTACATTCCCCATGTGATCCCCACTGATAAGAACATATCAACTTTGTTAACTGAATTATCCCTATGGCACACACACTGTTTGTTGTGTGATAATCATAGAACGAATAGTCTTGACCGGTGGGACAAGCAATAGAAGTAAAAGAGGTGTATCTTTAAAAAAAAAAAAAGATTGATTTATTTATTATGTATACAGTGTTTTGCCTGCATGTATGTATTGAGGTTTCACTCAATACTTTGGTTATGTTGTGTCTTATCTTTTCATATTTTTTTGTCTTTTTTAGAATAACGATATTTTGGAGATGCATGAGGATACTTTCTGTAATGTTAAAAATTTAACTTATGTTCGCAAGGCATTAGAGGACATTCGGCTGGATGGAAACCCTATCAACCTCAGCAAGACTCCTCAAGCGTACATGTGCCTACCTCGTTTGCCCATTGGGAGTTTTGTGTAGTGTTTGAATGTTAGGCAAACATCAACATTGTCAAAATTGTGATGCTTTCTGTAGCCATGTGATGCATAGCCTTCTTCAGGAACAAATTTGATATATTTCAGATGTGTTCAACACTGTGGCGTGATTATATAAACAATAAGCTAAGGGTGTTAAGGTAAAAAATAAAAATTTAATAATTTAACTAAACATGATTAGGTCTAAATTTACAAAATATACAGATAGTAAGTGAAACGGCAATATATTTCAGCTACTCTTACGAATCGCATATAACTTGAAAAGCTTAGGGGTTCATACTGAATTAAATATGTAAGAAATAAAACTTTTGAAGTGAATATTTTAGTTACATTTCTAAGATGTAGACATTTAAATTAAACTTTTCGATTGTTTATTCTTACTGTTGTATGTTTTCCACCTAATTCATCTAAGAGCACAAAGGAAATAATAAATGTGTTTGAAAAAATATGCTCTTGTGTGTGAGAAAGTATTTCTTATAACCATAGTATGCGCATAGCAACTGTATGCAACAGCAATACAGATGCCCTGAGTTTCCACATCTTTAAGATCCATCACATCACTTTACACCCTGATTGCCTGAGAAGGTACTTGTATTCCTCCACTTTTGAAAAACAATATTTGGGGTATGGAATATATTGAAAATGCATGAAAGCAAAAAGAAATTTTTATTAGAAGAGCTGATCTTTTGGTTTTGAAAGTGAGTGACAATGGTAAAGTCTGGTAAAAGCTGAGAGCTATGCCAATCTGTAGGTATAAAAAGTAAATAATTTGAAGGCATCATGTTATTATGCACATTTAGCAAAATAATAGCAGTAGGTTCTCATCCAGACTCCTAAAATACATTGCAATAACTGATGTTTTTCCTTGCTCCATATCATTTGTAAAGCCAATACCATAGACATTATAACTATAACTCAGATTTTAGGGAGATTTTCACATGTGTCTAATCCCTTGGGGTGTTAGTATTTGTTTGACTAAATTTGAAAGTATTGTTCTAGTTAGTGTCAGCTGTCAACTCCACATAACCTATAGTCATACTAGGTCACCGCAATTGAAAACTGTCTATATCAAATTGACCTATGGCTATGTCTGTGAGAGGCATCTTAAGATTTATAATTGATGTGGGAAAATCCATTGCATTTTGGGCAGCATCATTTCAAGGCATGTGGACATAAGCTATATAGCGAAACTTACTGAGCAGGAGTCGACAAATAACAGTCCTCCGTGGTTGCTGCTTCCAATTTCCTTCGCTCAGTTCCTACACTGAGTACATGTTTTTTTCTGGTGTTGTTTCTGCTTTATTAATTTTCTGAAACTCCTGAGTTGTTGCGGAATTAATGGAAATTTCCAAAGAATGATACTGTGGATATAACACTGTTATAAATGCAAGACAAACATCCCTGTCTTACTAGAAATAGAAACACTTTCTTTGTCCTTATAATAAAATGAAGTTTTTCTTCATAATTTAAAATGAGTTAATGGTTCATAGAAGGGAAAAGGCAAATCTCACTAATTTGTTAAGTAGTTATGGATCTTCCTAAATTTCCAGGAAAAGGAATAAATAATTTTCCCAAGCTATCTCACCCTCTCACAAATACTCTCTTTTCCATTAAATTTATACATATGAATACACACACTCACGTGCGCGCGTGCACACACACACACACACACACACACACACACACACACAGCCTGCTAAGTCCCTTTAGTGTTACTTGTATTTATATATTTCTAGGGCTGACGACTTGGTATTAGATAACACAATGAGGAAGATTATCCTTGGAGAAAGGCTGATTCAACTTCCCTCAGCAGTTAACTATCTATGGTCTTTATCTAGGGGTGGGACTATTCCCTATATATGTTGGGATGTCAACAGGTGTCAAAATGATTCAGGGTTTGTTTAGACAGAGATACTGCTGAGCTTTCATGTGTAGACCGTCCCTGCTATATGGAGGAGGTATAATGTTATGACATACTTCCCAAGCCTATGACTCTTACAATCTTTTCAAAATATCTTCTTCAATGTTCCTTGACACTCATGTGTAAAGGTTGCCTTGTATGTGTATCAATTCAGGCTGAGGACCCTTCAGTCAATGGTTCATTGCATTTTGCACATGTTGAAACTTGTTACTTGCTCTAGAGGTTTTCTGCTGTAAAAATAATCTTTGATAGGGAGTGAGAATTACACGTTATCTGTATTTAAAGTGCATTAGGAATTATGCTGATTTAGAAAAGTGGTGGTGGTAGGATCTTCTCTAAGGCCTTGTTATTTGTCTAGTTTCCAGTATCTGGCATTATTTCCCTTCTGTTAAGCAGACTTTATGTCCAATTAGATAGATGTTGGCTACTGTCAAGTTATAAATACAATTGTTGCATTTTTAAGAATATTTGACATATTGGATACTGTGGTTCACAAGTGCCACAGCTGGGTAGAGCTATTGCTTGCTTTCTTGCCTTTGCAGCTTACATAGCACATTCCAGTACTATGAAATTAGTTCTCAGAGAGGAGACTGGTGGGTCAGATCCAGCATGAATCCTCTGAAGCTTATGTCCGAACTATGGACTGTCTTCAGTGTCTATATTGAACTTTGGGAGGCAACCAAAGTCAACAGCAATAGCCTATAATGTTTTGGGAGTCTCTTGGTTTCCCCTGACCAACAACTCAAAGGTTTCTTATGCCTGCTACTGGGGTATTTTTTTAGTCTATGGCTCTTGGGAAGAGCATTATCATTCCAACTGACATGTGTGTGTGTGTGTGTGTGTGTGTGTGTGTGTGTGTGAGTGTGTGTGTGTGTAATTTTAGGTACGTATAAAATTATGATTTTTTTATGTCTTTTTCAAACACCCTTAGAATTACATATCCCTTTTCCTTCTCTTATCTTCTGTATTTTCCTCCCTCCTCCTTCACAATTCAAGCCACCCCATCCTCATTTTTCCCATGTCCCCTTTCATAATCACTTGCATCTCAGCTATTAAAATATACTTCTGTTAGTTCCTTGAGAGCTTCATCATGTTATTACATCCACCTTCCCTCCCTCCCGGATAGTCTTTCCCTATTCACCACCAGCCCTTCCCTATCATCAATTTATGATGCTTAAATTTTGTTGGATGTATGGTTTGCCCCTAAAGAGGGGGCGATTTAAGGGGTTGCACTCTTAAAGTATATTGTCTAGCCCTCTTCCTTAGCTGATGATTGCCATTAGCTCTACGGCTCAGGGTAGGACTGTTTGTCCAACTCTTCTCCTCATGCTGGGATTTGGTCTAGCAAGAGTTTGCACAAGTACTGAACATGTTACTCGAAACACTGTGAGTTCATATGTGCAACTACCATGCTGTGTTCAGAAGATGTTTCCTTATAGTCATGAGTTCTTTAGGCTCTTACATTCTCTCTGCCTTCTCTTCTTCAATGTCTCCTGTGCCTTAGAAGAGAGATTGATTTTGCTTCATCTAGAGAGTGACTGTTCCCCAGTTCTTCTTTCCTGAAGTAACTACGTAATTAATTGATTTTTGATTATGAAAGGAGCCTACAGTTGAGAAATATTGGATTTTAAAAGAGACTGAATATTTAAGTGTTTGAACTTTTGTTTTATTTTGTTTTTTGAGACAGGGTTTCTCTGTGTGGCCTTGGCTGTCCTGGACTTGCTTTGTAGATCAGGCTGGCCTGGAACACACAGAAATGTGCCTGCCTCTGCCTCTCGAGTGCTGGGATTAAAGCTGTACACTACCATACCTGGTGTGTTTGAACTTTGAAAGACCATGGGAAGTTTTAGTTTTTAATGTTTATAATGTAATATTGATTTGAACATAAGATCTTGGGAATGAATAAGAAATGAAAAGTGATGGCTTAAAAGCCCTTCTGTCACAGACTTAGGGGAGGAGAATAGGGTGAAAGAGGGAGGGAGGGGAAGGGGAAGTTACAAGTAAGGGGATAACAATTTAGACGTAATCTGAATAAATTATATAAATTTTTAAAAAAGGAAAAAAAGAGCCATGTATTTGTGTGTCAAGTTGATAAATATTTTTATTTCCACAAATGATGGGATGAGCCTTGAGAGCTGTGCCCAAGCTTTACTAACACATGGCTTGGGTTGAGCCCAGAGTATTTCTATCTAACTATCCCTAGTACTAGACTTGGATGGTTCTAGCTTCTGTACAAAGCAATCTTCTGCAAGCCCAGACCCTGAAGGCTTCAGCTTTCAGCCTCAATCTGCTAACCTAGGGTTAGAATGTTTTCAGCCTCTAGGCTTACTGCTGAATAAACTCATCCTTTCTAGTTCTTCCTGAACACTGGCTGGCTGGTTCAACTGAGTTGTTGAACCCAAACACCTCTCCAAGCTCTCTGATTCAAAATGGCTTCTCTTGGATTCTTACTGAATTCCTTTGCTTGGAAAATCTGCAGGAACTTAGACTTATGAGGAACTTAACTGTATGAAAACTACACTCAATTAAACTGTACTGGATTTACCAAAACTGTAAAGTACTCCTGAACTCTGCTATACTGTCTGATTATTGAGAGACTTAGTAAGTCTCTCAGTAAACATCATTGTTTAGGATTAAAGGTGTGTACTAAATTCCAGCCAAGATGACTACAGGTGTGTACTAAGAGCATGGCTGTGTTCCAGCCTGATCAAAGAGACCTAGGACTTTGGATGTGATCCCTGGCCAGAGCAGTCATGTTGCTAGATTAAATTTTCCACTACACAAGTTGACAAAGGGGTCTGTTGCCCTGGCTGGTTTTATGTTAACTCGACACTAGCCAGAGTCATCTGAGAGAAGGAAACCTCAAGTAAAAAAATACTTTTGTAAGACTGGGCTGTAGGCAAGCCTGTGAGGCATTTTCTTTCCTTTTCCTTTTCCTTTTCTTGTAAGGCATTTTCTTTATTAGTGATTGATGCAGGAAGGCATAGCCTATTGTGAAGTGTGCCATCCCTGGCTTATGGTTCTGGGTTCTATAAAAAAAAAAAAAAGCCAAACTGTGTAAGCCTTGAGAGCGAGCCAGTGAGCATCACTCCTCCACGGCCTCTGCATCAGCATCCTTGCCCTGTTTGAGTTCCTGTCCTTAGTCCTCTAATGATGGGCTCAGATGTGGAAGTGTCAGCCAAATAAGCCTGTTCCTCCCCAACTTGCTTTTAATCACAGCTTTTCATCACAGCAATAGAAACTCTAACTAAGACAGGGGGCCTAAAAGAGAAACTACCACCATCAGTTTGCTAGAGCAGTGTAATTCCTTACTACCTTCACCATCTCACACCCATATCTATACTTACACTCACAGATCAGTGTAGCTGCCACTCTTCACCAAAGAAACTTGTCTTTACAGCAACTGGAGGCCATCAGAGAAAACCACAACTGCATACTATGCAGAGATGAACAGAGAGTAGGGAGTTCAGACCCGGTGAATACGTCTTTATCATAGCTCTTGCATCTATGGTTCCGGGAACATCACAGAAGTAGGGGTGTAAAGACCAGGAAGCCTACTGTGAAGTGGCTATGGGTTAGAGACCAGAACAATGTCAGTAGCAGGAGACATGATAATGTAAAAGGGGGAGAACTTTGTGGGGGCCTCACCCCCTAGACAGAGAACTACAACCAACTACTGAATGCAGAGAGAGAAAGAATCAGCCTTTCCCAGGGTTGAGCCTCTTAATTGGTTATCAAATGCAACATACCATTTCAGTCCTAAAACCACACACACACACACACACACACACACACACACACTGCACTCAGCAGGTTGTATGTATATACTTGTGCATATGGAACAATAATAATCAAAAAGACTATCCACTTGAGGGGGGTGATGGTGGGAGTTGGAGGGTAGGTACCTGAAAAGAATTGGAGGGAGAAAAGGAAAATGATATAATTTTATTGTAACTTAGAATGTATATATATTCTAGAAGAAGCATTTGAATCTCTATTTCTTCTCAATAAAGACTGGTGCTGACAGTTTTGATGATCTACTACTGCCACCAAGTGTTAGGATTCTAACAGAGATATGTGTTTTCAATAGAAAAAAAAAATCTAACATAAAGCATACCAACCTATGTCACTGCATAAGGTCTGATAGAGTTTCACAATGTTGGCAGTGTTATTAAAACTGTCCTAATAAAGTAAATACCAGTGAATTGATAAAAATATACTGTGCTGTATTTACTTAATACACTTCGTCAAAAACAAACTTAATATACTTAGCAAACAAAATCACTTTGCTTCCACAAATGCTACGGCCATTATGATGGCAAGCAGGCAGACAGGCAGGCAGGTCTCTGTGACAAGTAACTAACATTGGTTCCCTTGTCTTGAGTTGTGCAGATGGCCTTTGAGTTATGGCAGTAACCTCCAGTTAACAGGAAAATGGCAGCACTCCCAGGCACAGTCATGTGAAAGCGAATTCTTCGGTAACATGAGTGATTTTGTGATTGGGTCCTCAGGTGACAATCTAATGCAGTCCTTCCCTCACAGCTTGTTAATAGATAACATATGAGCATATACAGGGGGAGGAGGTCCCCCTCAGTCACAGTCATAGGGGAGGGCAGTAAGGGGGAAATGGGAGGGAGGGAGGAATGGGAGGATACAAGGGATGGGATAACCATTGAGATGTAACAAGAATAAAATAATAATAATTAAAAAAAACTATAGTGAAGGGAAGGGCTGTGCTGTTCTTAGGATCCTAGCAATTAGGAGTTGACATATAAATCCATGCTGCTTGAAGCAACCTTGTATGTCATAATTTGATACTTTGGTTATGCAAAGACAGAAAACTAAAACAATACATATGGCCATCATAAAAGTATCTTGTTTTTAGAGCGTTTCATTTGTTAGCATTTAACGTATATAAATCAAGCACAAATGTCTTTTTTAAAAATCTCCCATCACACTCTCTACTGTAATGCTGACTGTGACAGTAAATTGCCTTAATCCATAGCTGCATTGTTCTGCCAGTATATTTAAAAGCTTATATAGCCTTAAGCCATAGCTGTATTGTTCTATCCATATATTTAAAAGCTTATACTACAATCCCAATTTAGAAAAATCTGAAAACCCATGGGGTTATCTGGTTCAGAGGGTAAGAGTCCTTCCCTCTTTCTAGACAACTATAGTCCATTGCTTACCACCAACACGAGGTGGCTCACAGCAAACTGTCATTCTAGCACCAGATGATCCAGCACCTTCCTCTGACTCTTGCAGTCAGCTGTTCATGTGTTTCATATACTCACACAGGTACGTATTAAAAATAAAAGTAATAAGCCACATGATGGTAGTACAGAGCTTTAACTTCAGCACTTGGGGGTCAGAGGTGAGCAGAGCTCTGCGTCAGAGGCCATCATAGTCTACAGAGTGAGTTTCAGGATAGCAATGGAGGGTGACACAGAGAAACCTTGTCTCAAAATAATAAATAATATAATATAATATAATAAAAATTTCTTTAGAAAAAGAAAAATTTAAACCTGAATTACAATGCATTGCTTTTTCAAGAACAGGGCAAATATTACTGACTCAAACCATTTTAGTGGACCAAGCAACTAGTAAATATATGCTAATGCTATTTGACTGAAGTCACATCAATGAACCAAAAGAACTTTATGCTAGTAAATTATTGGTAAAATGGTACACTTCCTTTTAAACTTAGAACTGGGGGAATTTTGCTACGATAATATAGGCTATTTATTGATATAACTTTTAAACCCCATAGTGAGTCCTTTAAGAAATAGATCTTGGAATACTACTCAGCTATCAAAAACAAGGAATTCCCGAAATTTGTGGACAAATGAATTGAGGTAGAACTGATCATAATGAGTGACTTAACCCAGAAGCAGAAAGACTCAAACGGTATATACTCACTTATATCTGCATACTAGCCCAAGGGGCATGTCCCACAAAAGCCTTCACTTACCAGGAAACTGGGACAGAGGGGAGAACATCCTATTGGGACTCTAGATGAGAGAAGCATGGGAGAATAGCAATGTAGAAGGATTCAGAGGGTCCTAAAAACCTACAAGTAGAACATTACGATAGGCAGATTTGGGCCCAAGGGTCCCACTCAAATTAAGGCACCAGCCAAGGACAATACAGGCGGTAAACATTAAACCCCTACCCAGATCTAGCCAATGGTCAGAACAGTCTCCACACTTGAGTGGAGAGTGGGATATGACTTTCTCATGTACTCTGGTGCCTCATATTTGACCATGTCCCCTGGAGGGGGAGACCTGGTGGCACTCAGAGGAAGGATAGCAGGTTACCAAGAAGAGACTTGATACCCTATGAACATATACAGGGGGAGGAAATCCCCCTCAGGAACAGTCATAGGGGAGGGGAATAAGGGGAAAGGGGAAAATGGGAGGGAAGGAAGAATGGGAGGATCCAAGGGATGGGATAACCATTGAGATGTAACAAGAATAAGTCAAAAAAAA
>OU015756.1:62240516-62255905 GCA_907169655.1 Acomys percivali
GAGAGAGAGAGAGAGAGAGAGAGAGAGAGAGAGAGATATCACCTGGGACTCCCATAATTTTTTGAAACCTCAAGGCCCATTCCCAAAGACCAGCTTCCTGCAACAAAGCCACATCTCCTAATTCTTATAATCATATCAGTTTCCTGGCAACTAAGTATTCAAACCTAGGAATCTATGGAGGGCATTCTTATTCAAGCACCAAAAGGATATAAACCATTGTTCATGAGTTTACATTCTAATCTAGGAATGATCATTCAACAGTTACTGAACCACTAGAATTTATTATTGTTCACTAAACAGTGTAAACAATAATAACACAATGATGATCCACCAAACTCCTCCCATCTGAGGAAACACTATGAAAGGAAACACAAATCACAAGGAAACCTTCCTTAGTGTGAAGCTGGGATGATTCCTCTGTGTCTGAGGGTGGGGAGCATAGAGTCCAAGACAGCAGCTGAGAGGATCTTTGTCCCACCAAGGAACCTAGGACTGACCTAAGACATAGAACCTCAAGGAAACAGATGACAATAAGAAACAAAAGAGGTAGGCAGAAGCCATTAGTTACTTAACCCCTGTGCTTCTCTGCATTTTTTGAAAGAAATGAGCAAAACTTTAAAAACTAGTTATTGATGACTCACCACCCAAGCCTCTTTTGTAACCAGGTACTGTAATGATTCTGTATGGTAGATGAAGTAATGAAACCATCTTTCAAGTTGGAGGGATTAGCACCATCATGAAACACTTCATATACTAGGCCACACGCCGTCACTCAATGAGGAGAGTGGAAATTTGTTCATGATTGTTGGACTTACTCCTTGCCTTCTGTTCAGGAACTCCACACAGCTTCTTCAGAGAACTTGAGAGATGATACCGTAGACTTGAGAATCAGTGTGGCTCAGTGCAGATACAGTGTTTATGTAGGTACACTGGAAGAAAAAATTGTCCCGAGGAAGCTTATTTGTTGAAGCCATTTTTAAAAGCAGATCAAATAATCACAGTGTCCTGCAGCTGCCATTTAGACATCACTTTCAGGAACAGAGACATTTTATCAAAGGTCAGAAAAAATTTAGAAGGCCTAGTTTTGATAATCATTGCTGTTTGTTTGCAATGGGTAGACAAATAGACATTTCTTCCATGACTACTTGTTAAATAGTTAATATAGAGTTGTATTATGAAAAATGGGTGGAATAGCAGTAATTAAAATATAAAATATGTACAACATTGCAAGAAAAGATACTTAACTAAATAAAACTGGTCGTATTTTTATTGTTTTGTTTTTATTATTAAAGGATAAATTGTATTATATATATTCTAGTATTTTCCTCTTCTAGTCATAGACTAGTGGAGACAAGTGCTCACTTCAGTAGCACATATACTAAAGTTGAAATGATTCAGAGAAGATTAGCATGGCTCCTGCACAAGGTTGACTAGTGGAGACAAGATTCTTTTTCTGTGGAAGTGTTGGCTTTCTGAGAATGGAAAACCAACCTGATCTTTACAAATCAACTTTTAGCCCTGAGTATGATTTCATAAAAATATATATACTTCTGTGTATAAAGAAGAATAGCAATGTAGAAGGATCCAGTGGGTCCTAGAAACCTACAAGTAGAACATTATGATAGGCAGATTTGGGTCATGGGGTCCCGCTCAAACTAAGGCACTAGCCAAGGACAAGACAGGCAGTAAAATTTAAACCCCTACCCAGATCTAGCCAATGGACAGGACAGTCTCCACACTTGAGTGGAGAGAGGGATTTGACTTTCTCATGTACTCTGGTGCCTCACATTTGACTATGTCCCCTGGCGGGGGAGACCTAGTGGCACTTAGATGAAGGACAGCAGGTCACTGAGAAGAGACTTGATACCCTATGAGCATATACAGAGGGAGGTAATCCCTCTGAGGAACAGTCATAGGGGAGGGGAATAAGGGGAAAATGGGAGGGAGGGGAGAATGGGAGGATACAAGGGATGGGATAACCATAGAGATGAAACAGTAATAAATTAATAAAAAAAAAGAAAAAAAAAGAAGACATTATTTCCAAAATATTCAATTTAATTAAACAGAAAAAACATAACTAGTGTCTTTCTAGATGCAGTAGCTATACAAATATCGAAAATAAACTATATAAACAACAATTTATAGGTGTTCTTTGAGGAAGAGAATTTTTAAATGCAATTTGCATTTTTGAGCATCAGACAATGATGTTACAGATATGTTGTTGTATCAGTCAGGTTTATATTAATAGATAGTTCACATTTGCATTTAATACTTCTAGGTCACTGTATTGGGTTATCTGTGTATGCAAAATAAACTCATAATGTGACTCTGTCTTATGTATTTCAGTATTAGCTGTTGTATATTCTTTAATTTTATGGAATTCGATAGTGTTCAAAATCAAAGTTAGCTGATGAAGAATTGGGCACATGGTAAGAATTCATGGATGTATGCTACCCTGGTGCCTACAGGACACATGGCCTTTTTTTTATGTTTTCCCAAACATAGTGATAACACTCCACTATCACAGAAAGTCACTATGAAGAACTGGGAAGAAATAACCATTATTTAAGAGTTTTGTTATGGACCATAAACCAATGTAAATTACTATATGCTAAACTAAATTTAATGGTAAAAGTGATAACCCTTTAATTCTCAACATTACATCAGGCTAGTTCATTAATAAAGTCCAGGGTATTATATTTCATCATAAGAGACTAAAGTAGTCAGTCACTCTGAACTAAGCATTAATATGCTTAACCGTGAAATCTTGTTTAAGTGTTTGGTAAAATTATATAACTGAAAAGGCCCACTGTTCTGATGTTTAAAGCAAACTTCATGAACCAACAGAATATCTACAGTTAGATACATTGATTAAAGTTTAGAGGAATTTCATATTTTAAGTATTTAAAAAGTATGTCATTTACTACCAGTGTGACTCAGATATGCTACCAGAATTGTGGCTTTTAGTTTTTCTCATCTATATTATTTACATAAAATCTAGTGAGATTCTTCAAAGTGGCCAATATGTTTCTAGTACACAGAATGGTGGCATTGATACACACTAGTTTTAATATTTTACTAATGCACAGTAAGCCTATTGATACTTAGCATCGAAATACTAGTTACTATTTAAAAAACAGCCAATAACATGAAATTTCTCAATGAACAGAATAGTTGATTGACTCTTACTTTCCCTAGTATAACTCCAGTCAAATGCATTGCTTAGAAATTTTTTTACTATTGTACAGACCAGAAGAATCATTCAGATTTCCATAATTGAGTCTATTCCCCAAATGTGCTTCAATATGTGACCAACAACAAATAAACACCTAATGAAGGAATACCAATCCATGTTCTTACCTTTTGCTCACATACATAAAAGCTATACACTAGGGTGCTGATCAGGGCTCAATTTTTCTAGAGTAGATGTATTTCTCATGTAGTCAAAAGAATTAAAAGTTGGTTTCTTTGGAACCAACACTGGCAAAAAAAATAGAATAGCTTTCTCTACTTGCATACATTGTGATGTAGAAATGATTTTTACTGATCTACTGTTGGCAGAAAGGAGGAATTTGAGACAAATTTGTTGCTAGAACAAACTACATTTAAATAGTATTCTGCAAGCTCATCTAAAGAAACATGACTTCACTTCAAACTATATTCAGTATTATTTGTTACTTTAGGAAAATCACATCTACATGTCTGGAGAAACTCATACAACTGAGTTTCTGCAATGGGACAACTGTGCATGAGAAGGCTGTCCAAGAGAAAGGCCTGACTGTAAAGGTGGTAAAGAGCCACAGAATGCTATAGAACAAAAGTCTTCCATAACCATGAATACTATCTCTGATGACTTTGAACTTTTCACCTCTAAAGCTTTGTAGTAATGATCAAGGACCCTTTCTCCTTGGTAGATGATTACCTCGCCAAGTCAGCTTTCAAATAAGAAGCTGATCTCAGAGGTGTAGACCATGAATGCACTGGTCACTTTACTTTCCAATTATTCACTTGTGACTATAAGTTTTTATAATATAAATGACCCTAAATCAAAGGCTTACAGATGCTTGAGTTCGAAAGTCATAGGCTCAAGCCACTTCCGTCACTGTATGTAAATTGTGCCCAGATATTTCTCATGTAAAGGACACCTGCAGAGGTGTATCTTACCTGCTGAAATGCATAGTCTTACTTCCACCAGTGAGAAATATCAGGGGTGGTGGACATGGTTCAGTCAGTAATGCTTTGCCTCACAAACAGGAAAACCTTGAGTTCAGATCCCCAGGACCCATACAAAAAGCTGGGTGGATAGGTGTGCATCTGAAACTCTGGGGAAACAGAGGTAGAGATTGGCAGATACACAGAGGTCGCCCTCCAGCTAGCCAGCTAATGATGAGCTCCACATTCCAGGGTCAAATAACTTGTCTCAATCTCTCTCTCTCCTCTTTCCTCTTTCTCTCCCCCTCCCTCTCTCTTTGCTACACTCACATATGTGTGCAGGCATGCGCAAACACACACACACACACACACACACACACACACACACACACAACTTACTCAAAATAAATTTGACGTTCCTTTGTACACCAATGTGTTCCAAATTTTCTCTACAGGAAAGCAAAAGAGAAGTAATCTATTTTAAGTAAGATGGGGATGCGAAGTATTTAAAATATCTTTTACAGACCACGCCATAAGCTATCTAGACCTCTGCTTCATTTACGTGTGTTCCTATATGCTAACGCACTAGGCTTCTATAGTCTGCAAATTTTCCCCTCTGATGTTGTTTTTGAGTTCCAGGCAGCCAAAACCACACAGAAAAACAATGTCTTAAACAAACAAACAGCAAAAGAGATAATTCCAGGTTTAAGATACTGAATCCAGGCTACAATAAAAACACGGCCCAATCTGAATAGTGAATTTCAAGTCCACTTTATATTGTTACTGCACACAAAGTTAATGCTGTGTACATTCAATATTACAATTTTAAGGACTGCGGTGCAGCACTTGCTTTATAAGAGGGCGACAGTAGGCACAGCTGTAACACATGTGGGATGATTGCTGTTATGGACTTTTATTTTTGCAACTTATTCTAATAATTCTAAAATTCTAAAATTCAAATCAAAAAATCTTCTAAGTAGATTCACTATCCCAGGATAGTTAATATTAATACATGTATAACATATGAGGAATCAAGCTTGATGTTGCTTTTTGTATACTTTAGACAGACATTAGTTTGCATGTATGAAGTTATTTGTGTTGCTCAGGTTGACATGCTCTGACATTTTCACACGCCATTTAAAGTACTCGTGATTGACAAGTCTTACCTATAGATATATTTATACATTCTTGTACTTTTTAGCTCTATTAATTTAAAAAGTTAATCTATATAATTTATCATGCCTGAGAAAAAGTTTTAATTACATATTATTTAACAGTCACTACTAAACCAAAGTCAGAAATTCAATTCTGCCCAGGCGCGTAGGGGTTTTGTAGTCTGTTAACTTTCTATTGATGGTAGAGTTGCCTTGAACTGGGAGATCATAATGTGGACTGCCAAAATGAAGTCAAAATGGTTCTCTGCGTATACCCTCTTTTTTTTTTTAAAGTCAGTATTCTTGTCTTAAAATAATTACATAAAATGTTAATGTTTTTCACTATTCTTGAAAATGTTAAGTGACTCCAAACTAATTTCAGCACAGCTACTATCATAGAAAATGACATTAATACCGCTGACATTTTTCCCCCTCTCATTTACTACATGTTCTGAGGAAACTTATGTTCCTAGTTCAATATCCAGCTGCCACCTAGTGGTCGTGGTACGTGTGGCCTATGGATGAAAGCTGTTTCTTTTATATTTTTGAAACACATAGCAGAGATGAGATTGGGCGTGCTCCTTAAGAGTGAAAAATCAACACTAACTAGTTACGCATACATAAAGATAGTAAGAAATTGTCACAATTTAAGCTTCTGAAAATTGTGGATCTGCTAATTTGATTTTAATTAATAAGAAAGAATATATCACATCAATACACAAAAGCAATGTGATTGTGCTGGAAAAAAAAAGCACTATTATAGTTATATAAATGTATTGCTATGTGTTTTTGTTTTTATCCACAAAACTAAGATATAGAAGGAAAATAGATAAAAATCCTTAGCTGTATGTGTATTTTAGATTTCTGTACATATTTTTATGTAATTACAGTAACTTTACCTACTTATATTTAACAAAGAAGCACTCTCACCATGAATCTGGTGAGTCTCCTTTTTCATACAGGTCACTAATTATCTTTTTTTTTTTTTAACCAGCAGTGTGTTTTTGTTGAATGGTGCCAGTAAAGGAGACAATTAACAAAGTTGTGATTTATATGCTTAAATATGAAATCCAAAATGCTAAGCTAAAGAATGCTTAGTACCTTAATCCTAACACATGAAAATTAACAGTATATGTTCCTTCCCTGACCTACTTTTAAAAGTGAATGGCTCCTGGGACTTGAAAATCATTTAATTCACTAATGTTCCCAGCCACTAATTAAAGCAACAGCTTGTAAGGCATGAAACAAACCTGCTTGTTTGCTACTGGCCAGGTAAACTGGGAGTAATTGATATTTTTATTATTGCTCTCTTTTCATCTCTTTGCAGCTGTTCAGGCAGTGTTAGGAGAGCACACATCCAGGTTGAGAGTGAGCTCTCCCTGGGGCTGAGGTGGAGTGTCTCATACAGCTTTCTTAGTAATGCATTCTTGCATAGCACAGAGTCCTGTAAGGAAGCAGCTTTCCATGACCTTCACATGTCACCTCATGGAGACTTTGTAAGCCACAGTCAGTAGTCTCTGATTCTCTTCCTTTTAGAAAACTCTATAGGACCAAATTGGATCATCTCTTTCCAGTGAAGGATCCTGTAATGATATCAATGTTTATAGAAAATAGAGAAAACTAAAATAAATATATGAAATGAATGATGATTATTAGCTAGTTCTAATAAAGGAGCAAAATGACTTACTACAGTGTGAACTAAATCCATTCTGGAAGGGTAAAAAAAAAAGCACTGGGAATTGTTGGTAGGAGTGCCAACAACATCTTTAGTATTCCAAAGCCCCTTCTCTTTGGGTGGAATCATCATGAAAACAGCCCTCTTTGAAAATGCTCACAGCCACATTTCTTTTCAGAATGCATTTTAAAAATGCATGTTGATTTTAATGTACCTGGTTTAGAACCTTCAGTCAACACTTATTTTATTTTATGTCCATTTTGTCAAACTCTTACACTGGGAGAAACATTATACTACTTACATATTGTTAGTTTACCAAGGAAAAAGCCAAAGAGAGACCATATGGCTAGTAGATCTGATTGGAAGCCAGTAATATGTCAGCCAATGCCATTGGTTCCACTCTCAATTAGAGAGGTTGTGGGTAAAATGCGACAGTCACTTCATATTATTCAAAGATGCAATTTTCATTCAATATTTAAAGCCATGTGCTTTTAGTCATACTGCATATGGTAATGCTGTCTTTGCAAAGTGCTGAGTCTCTGTAATTGAAGTCCAAAGGTTTTATGATAAATTATTTATAGGATGAGATATTTTAAAGAGAAGAAAAAAAGCAGAGTGACAAATTATCCTGCCACATCATTAGAAAGGTTTTTTGGCCCCTTTCCCCTTTCTTCTAAGGTGGAAGTAGAGCCATTACTCTTATTAAGAATTCCTAACCCTCTAAATTGCGAATCTGCCATCATTAATGAAAGTGGATGAAAATGGAGAATTGCTGGCTATCAGAGGAAAGGAGTCTAAGGGCTGCCACATATAGTCATCACTAGAAATAATAAATAAAACACAACATTAAAAATAAAATAACATCATGTTATCTGGATTCCAGGAAAAGACTTAAGATGAAGAAGAGTCAAAGTGTATCAAATGAGAAAGTTGGGCCTGTAGAAATTAACAGGAATTAGAATGGGAAGAATAAAAATAAAAAACACAGATATAACTTGGATAACGACTTCAGTTAGGAATAAAACTGAGTAAGTTTCCAGTCCTCCTAGTTCACTGAGGTTACCAATCAGCACTGACATAAGGATGAGACCCGAGATAGTTTTAACTTTTGCCAGACTTTAAAATTGTTCTTGAAAGTAGTTTCTAGTTAATGACACATCTATGTTCTATCTTAAGCATGTTACCTTCAGTTTTGCTAGTACTAATACAGATTAAAATAAATTGTTATGTCCCTGTTGTGTGGTGGAGCATTTTCTGGGTATATTCCAAGGAGTGGATAGCTGGGTCTTGAGGAAGCCCTATTCCCAGTTTTCTGAGAAAGCGCCAGATAGATTTCCAAAGTGGTTATACCAGTTTTATTCCCACCAGCAATGAAAGAGTGTTTCTCTTTCTCCACATCCTGCACACAGATACATCACCAGTGCAGCCAGTCTCAGCAGCCACCATTAAAAGCTGACAAGTGTGCTGATGGCTGGCACTCCAGTCTGGGTATAAGAGTAAAGGGTTGGGGGGAAAGGGGGGGGAAAGGGGGGTATATGCCCAGAACCTGAACCTGTCTACCTCTTCCAGATTATAGCAGTACTTCCAGTTGGTTGCCCTCCCAACACACACACACACACACACACACACACACACACACACACACACACGTAGTTATCACTGATGTCATACCCTTGTCAAAGAAGCAAAAAGCCCCTTGCATGCGCATAGCCTCTGTTTGTCAAGGTACCATTGCTGAACTGCCTGTCCACGCCCTGCTTAATCAGCCTCAGGGGCCATGGACAACATCCAAGCAGTCTGTCCTCCTCACATGTATACCCCATCACTCTGCTTCATACACTTACAGTATGTGTGCAAGCACAAGCACACATACACATGCAGTATGTATGCAAGCATGTGCACACACACACATGCAGCATGTATGCAAGCATGTGCACACACACACATGCAGCATGTATGCAAGCATGTGCACACACACACATGCAGCATGTATGCAAGCACATGCACACACACATGCAGCATGTATATGAGCAAATACACACACACACACTGTATATTTGTGAGCACGTGCACACATGTATACTGTGCCTCACCCAGATCTCTTTCAGCAGGTTCAGGTACTGATCTTCAGTTCCTCTTATGGGGAGGAACAGGACAGCAGATGCCTGCTATGTTTGACTTCTCCAAAAGCTTCAGGTATCAGGAAGTAAGAACCACAAACGTTCTCCACAGAGGGCTGGGGAAACAGAATCCTACTTAGTTTTGTAAACTTTGGCAAGCCACTTGTCTCTGTGCCTCTGTATCCTCCTCTGAAAATGAGGATAACAGCAGTATTACTCAGTAAAGATAATACACAATATATGTACTATATTGGTTTCCTATGGCTGCCACAACAAATACCATCAACCGAATAGATTAAATGACTGAAATTTATTGTCTCACAGTAGAAGGGGCCCGAAGTCTGAGATCAAGGTGTTGGCAGGGCTGGATCCCCCTGGGGACTGTGAGGAAAGGATATGTTCCAGGTCCTCCTCGGTGTGGTGGCTCCCTTCTCCTGTGCCCCACCCTCTCTGGCCCCCCCATCCCCGCATGCCTGCCTGGGTGTTCATAATTTCCCTTTCATAAACACGTCCATTCACACTGGAGTAACAACCACATCCTAGCGACCTCACTCTAACTTGATGCCTCTCTAAAGACCCTGCTCTCAAACAAGACCACATTCTGAGGGCCAAGGGGCTGGATACAGTTGGGCTCCCCACACTGCTTTGTGGATTCTGCTCCCCACACTCCTCTGTGGATTCTTCCCCCACACTTATCTGTGGATTCAATTAAGTTCGCTTCTACAAAGTGCTTAGTTCAGTGCCCGGCTTGCATTGCACACTCTCCCATGATGATAATGGTGACAATTAATTACATAAACTCAGTGACGTTTGTGCCCTGTGGTAATGATATGGAACGTAGGAAACGGTTATGAAACAAACTATAAAGAGCCTTATAACACACAAAAGGTGCAAGAAAAGATAAAATTCAGCCAAAAGTGTTCACTTGCCATTTGTTGGGGTGTATGGAGTACTTGAGCCTCCTTTGTACAAAGCAGAAACGGGTTGTAACACGAAATGACCTGACGTTTTTGTGTTTGGTTTGTTGTATGATTATTTTCTATTAATTAATTTATTTATTCACCTTATATCCCATTCATAGCCCCCTCCCTCCTCTCCTGGCAGTCCCACCCTCTCTCCTCAGACCCCCTCCCTCCCTATCTCCCCTCCTATATTCCTAGGGAAAGAGGAGATCCCCTACCGCCCCCCAGATCATCAATTTGCATCAGGATGGAGTTCATCCTCTTCCCCTGTGGCCTGGCAAGGAAGCCCCACCAGGGGGAGGTGATCAAAAAGTAGTCACCAGAGTCCATGTCAGGGACAGCCCCCCCTCCCCTTACTAAACAACCCACAGACCCACATGAAGCCTGAGCTGCCCATCAGCTACATCTGTAGGGGGCCTAGGTCAAGTCTTTGGTTGGTGCTTCAGACTCCACAGTCCCCTCTGGAGCCTGGTTAGTTGGTTCTGTTGGCCTTGTGGAGCTCTTGTCACTTCTGGGAATGACCTGACTTTTAAACAGCTTTGTAACAAATGTTGGTCCCATCGCATCTGCAAGAGACACTTCCCATGGTTACCTCACTAGAATGCCACAAAAAAAAACAAAACCAACCCCAACAGGAAAATCCCCAGGAATAGGGAGGATGGATCTTCTTGCCTCAAGGAATCTCCTTTTTCTTTACATCCTTGCTCTCAGATCATGGGGCCCAGGAGGAAGGCGAGGAAGTCTTTGACTACACTGGAAGCTAAGGCTCAGGAGAGTTCCCAGGACAAACCCCATGATCTTATGTTCATTTCCCAGGGGCCCATCATAAAGCTCTGTGGCCTGGCCTGGCTGGCCAGAAGGAAGTGGAAATGATGTCCTCCCATTCCTCCATCCCCCCTAAGGGAGCCTTGTCCCAAATGCTGAGGCTAAGTGTGAAGAATGACCCTTCCAGTCCTGGCACCCAGCAGAGACCCAGGCACAGAAACACTTTGGAGTCACTGTTAATTACCTTAAATTTTTTATATTAATATTGATCTTTACACATTTGGAAATCTTTGATGCTTGCCAATGTTTTCAAAGACCCAGATGTTTCAGACTCTCTACTGGTGAGCAAAGGCTTTTCTGTATTTGCATGCTCTGCAAATACCTTGGCCCCCTGGGCTGGACACACAAACTGGAGTTACCCAAGAGGAGGAAACCTTGATTGAGAAAATGCCTCCATCAGATCTGGCTGTAGGCAAGCCAGTAAAGAATTGTCTTATTTAGTGATTGATGGAGAGGGCCCAGCCCATTGTGGGTGGGGACATCCCTGGGCTGGTGGTCCTGGGTTCTATCAGAAAGCAGACTGAGTAAGCCATGAGGAGCAAACCAAGAAGCAGCACCCCTCCATGGCCTCTGCATCAGCTCCTGCCTCCAGGATCCTGCCCTGTTTGAGTTACTGTCCTGACTTCCTTCAATGATGAACAGTGTGTGTAAGCCAAATAAGCCCTTTCCTCCCCAGGTTGCTTTGGTCACGGTGTCTTATCACAGCAATATCAACCCTAAGACAGTGTTGGGGACAGTAGGCCATATGGCCAGTGTTCGGCCATCTTGTCAGAGCCTGCACCTTTAGGCTTCTATTTCTCCAGCAGTCTGTCATTTACCAGAAACCAGCTGACCCTGTCGTGGTTCGGCAGTTAGACTAAAGATAAGATTAAGATGGAGCCACCCTGTTGTGGTTTGTTGTGGGGGACAGTCATTCTAAGACCCCCGAGCTCATAGTAAGAGCTACTCCTTTCTGGCTATAAACTAGCTTTTCCAGGAAGACTACTGGTAAAATCAGATTAAAGGCCACCTGCCTGTGAGCAGCAGTTCTGGGAACTTGTTCCTAACTAACCAGATCTTTTACAATCTCTGTCTCTGTCTCTGTCTCTGTCTCTGTCTCTGTCTCTGTCTCTGTCTCTCTCTCTCTCTCTCTGTCTCTCTGTCTCTCTGTCTCTGTCTCTGTCTCTGTCTCTCTCTCTCTCTCTCTCTCTCTCTGTCTCTCTGTCTCTCTCTCTCTCTCTCTGTCTCTGTCTCTGTCTCTGTCTCTGTCTCTCTCTGTCTCTGTCTCTCTCTCTCTCTCTGTCTCTCTCTCTCTCTGTCTCTCTCTGTCTCTCTGTCTCTCTCTCTCTCTCTCTCTCTCTCCCTCTCTCTCTGGAATTTCTCCCCCTTCTGTGGTTATAACGTAGATTTTCAGGGTTTTCAAGCTCGCCTTACTTACACAAAGGGCATCCCAAATTATCTCTAATTCTTGTAGGCTAGCCTGTCTCTCTCTAGAGTTGCCAAAAAGTTGACAAGAGGGATGTAAAGAAATAACAACAACCTAGAGGAAGGCCAGCCTGAAAACCCTGAAAATCTGTGCCCCCTGCTTTTAATATCCCAAGAACATGGGAGAAAGGGGCTTTTAGTGAGGCTTCCTGCCCAGAGGCAAGTCTGGACATCTAAGCTGGGCTGTGGATAGCCCACCCTCTGCAGAAGCAGGACAAGGCAGTTACCTTCAGCAGTCTTGCTGGAAGAAGCTTCCGAAGAGAGTCACACTTTTTAAATAAGTAGCCTGTTTCTCATAAACTATGATCTGGGCACTTATGTTTCCTCTCCCTCACCGGAAATTTAGAGGTTGAATTCCTGACTCCCAAAGAGATGGTATAAAGAGTTGGGACTTTTAGGGAGGTGAGCAGGCCATGAGAAAGACCCCCTGAGTAGGATTGGTACCCTTATAATGAAGGCCCAAGAGTGTTTCTTCACCTCTTCTGCTATGTGGAGACACAGTGATGAAACATCCTCTCTGGCCAAGAACTTGCCCTCACTGTATACCAACAATTCCCGTGCTCTGAGCTTGGGTCCCCTGCCCTCAGGAACTGAGAAATACATTCTGGTTTTTTTTTTTTTTTTTTTTTTTTTTTTTTAAATAAGCCACCTGAGTGTTCGCTATATCTACCCAAATGAATTAAGATGACATAGCAAGCCGGGTGTGGTGGCACACACCTGTAATCCCAGCACTCTGGAGGCAGAGGCAGGCAGATTTCTGTGAGTTGGAGGCCAGCCTGGTCTACAAATCGAGTCCAGGACAGCCAGGGCTACACAGAGAAACCCTGTCTCAAAAAAAAAAAAAAAAAATGGCACAGCAATCTCTTTCTTTCTCTGAAATTTGAGAAGGTGGCCTAGAGACCTAAAACCTCTATTTTAGGGTCTGTGAGATGGCTCAGAGGGTAAAGGGTAAAGGTCAAGTACAGTGACCCGAGTGACCGTCATTTCAGAAACATCATTTATCTGCATTCCATGTATCTTTACAGGTGAGTAATATTCCATTGTATATAAGTACAATAACATCTTATCTAGCTATCTGTTGATGAACATCTTGGTTGATTCCATTTCCTAGCTGTTGTGAATAGAGCCATAATTAACATGGAAGTCTGAGCATCTATGTGGTAGGTTAGAGAGTCCAACGGTGTATGCCCAGGTGTTATATACTCTATAATTCTTGAACTACTGAAAAGTCATAATCCAAGAATGATGGAGATGACTCAGTCCATAAAGTGCTTATGGCACAAATGTGAGGACTCAAGTTCTGATTCTGAGCACCTACAATAAAAAGCCACACATGGTTTGTATTCACAACCCCAGGCTGGGGATGCAGAGACTGGTGGATTCTTTGGGCTCCGTGGCCAACTAGTCTTTGCTGAATCACTGAGTTCTAGGTTTAGCAAGATCTTATGACCTAAAAATTATTATGGTGAGCAACTGAAGCAGATACACAAATGTCAACACCTGGCAACCAATTTCACTAATGTACACGTATATACTCATATGCACAAGTACACACAGGTGAACATACATATTTACATATAAAACAACATGTAAAAATTCACAATAATTTAATTGACTAAAAACTTTTATCTACAAATCATATGATTTTAATTAAGAATTATCTTTAGGATTTTGTAGAAAGTGTCAGCTTTTAAGATTACTAACTTTCAACTGACCATTCATCCAGTTTATTTGGTCAGCCACCATTTAAACTTCCCCAATGATCTGTTACTTTCTTTCAAAAATCTTTCTATCTCTAAGAGTTATGTTAATATTAATAAATGAATGTGTTCAATATGTTTTCAGAAAATTCAGGTTTCTCAAAAGCAGAGATCAAAAGTATTAGAAACAGAATTAAATAAATATAGTCTGCTTTTAAGAGCAAACTAAACTCTTTTGCCTTTTACTTGGTATTATTTGGAAGCCTAGAGAAATAGACGCATCAAGTTTAACAAAGGAATAACTCAAGGTTTTATTCATGCAGATTAAAAGAAAAAGAAACAAAAGGTCTTAGCACCTTCAGACCTTTCAGCGTACTGATCAAATTTCCTTGCTATTTTTAAATCTCAGAATTTGCCTCAAACACAAGTTATAGTCTAGTATGAATATATATATTAGTATATATACTCTATAATTATATATAATATATACTAGTATGTATATATATACTAGTCTTATATATATATATATATATATATATATATATATACTTTCTAAAATATTTTAACTGCTTTTCTTGATATAGAAAAAGGAATGAGGACAAACCTAGTTCTAATGTACAAACAACAGCTATACGCAGGCCTAATCTTAGGAATAAAAATAAAATGGGGTACGCATGCTCTCTAGATCCCTAAAGGTATTCTATGTTCTCTAGATAATTCAATTCATTTTCTGAAATGTGGTAATCATTTCCTGTTTTGTTTCACTTTGTTTTTTGTTTTCATTATTGTTGTTATTGTTGTTGTTTTGTCTGTTATTGGAATTAAGCAGCAAGGTGGTGCATTGCAGATGTAATGTTGGCTCTGTCGACTTCCCCTAGATGGCGATCTTTTCCAAGAAGGTACAGTCACCACTTTTTATTTTTAAAGCTGGTGCTAACACATAAACTTTACACTAAATACTGCTTTTATGTCTTGGTGGAGGGGGTACAATTTTGAGACACAATATGAACAATACGATTTTTAAAGTCTTTTCTCGATTTTCTGAAACCATCGTGATGAGTTTTATTTACTTTATACAACACACACACACACACACACACACACACACACACACAATTTGAAAAGATGTGTCAATAGGATTTATTCTGAGATTTGTGTTAATTGTGGAAAAGGCTGTGGAAATTATACTTGAATGTTAGTTTCTGGGCTAAATGCCCAAGGATCTTTTTATAAACTTTGCAATGTTTATTACTCTTTTTAGACAGACAGTGGATTTGGATTTTTCTTTCTGGTTTTTCAGTCTTCAAAAGCATTTGTGTGTGTGTGTGTGTGTGTGT
>OU015756.1:62266435-62320510 GCA_907169655.1 Acomys percivali
ATGACCTTATGCCTTGTTGGACTAATACTTTGTCACTGAGCCACATCCTCAGTTTTGTAAGAATCATAAAACTAAAGTCTGGGAAACAGAAAAATAGACTTAAGGTCATGGGAGGTAAGGCAAGGAAAATAAGTTTTATTACAGAAAGTCATGCCAGAGAAAGAACTACATTATTAAACAGCCTGAGTGGGAGATAAGAAAGAAGAATCATGTCAATGCCAAATAGTCTTTCGGGAACAGAAACTGAAAGCTAATCCAGTTCCAGGTGAGCGAAGGTTAAGTAGATCCACTGTAGAAACAATCCCACTATGGAAGCAAATGGGAGAGCTAATAAGTTGAAGAAGTCTAGAGTTTCGATCCAGGCAGCACCTTGGCACACACTCACATTAATACACTTATTCTGATGCCCATGTTTTCCTGTTTTTCTCACAGATATGAGGGAAATGGTCTTCAATAGCAAAGGCTTAAGAGTACTTTGTAGAAACAGGTTTTGGTTTCAAAAAATCCAAGACAGCTTCTTACAATACTTTGCATGCACAAGAGCTGAGTCCTACATTGACACGTGCTGCTTTTGCTCATCCTACTGTCATGTATCTTGATCCATATAGCAAGGAGGAAGACAACCAAGAAGTACATAATGCAGTAAATGAGTCTGTCACTGCTGATTTAAGAGTGAGTGTAGAACTCACTTTAGACTCATTGAGAATTCTTTTTTTTTTAAATTTAATTAATTTATTCTTGTTGCTTCTCAATGGTTATCCCATCCCTTGTATCCTCCCATTCTTCCCTCCCTCCCATTTTCCCCTTATTCCCCTCCCCTATGACTGTTCCTGAAGGGGACTTCCTCCCCCTGTATATGCTCATAGGGTATCAAGTCTCTTCTCGGTGACCTGCTCAAACTAAGGCAACAGCCAAGGACAATACAGGCGGTAAACTTTACACCCCTACCCAGATCTAGCCAATGGTCAGAACAGTCTCCACACTTGAGTGGAGAGTGGGATATGACTTTCTCACGTACTCTGGTGCCTCACATTTGACTATGTCCCCTGGAGGGGGAGACCTGGTGGCACTCAGAGGAATGACAGCAGGTCATTGAGAATTCTTATCCTGAGCAAAGCATGAGTTTCCCAGGAGGTGTTTTTGCTTGTTTTTTAGAGTATCTAAATAACTTGGAAATATACTTACTACAATGCAAGCAACAGTTAGAAAAGATGACAATAACACAGAACTATTTTCTCTAACATCTGAGGCCTAGTATCTAAAACTAGTAGGTGGTTTACTTGCATATCTCAAATGAATAGGAAAAATAAAAGGCATCCCATGTAGGTTATAAACCATACCTTAGACTACGTCATTTACAACTCTGTCCTGAAGTAAGCTGTGGAGAGTTCTCACATGGGTTGCCACCTTCCTGCCTTCAGTTTCTTACTTCTCTCTTCTCCCAAAAAAATAATATTATTATCACATTTGACACTGATTTTCTGTAAAGATTGTTCTGTGCTATATTTGCTTAGATTAGAATATCAAAATAGCTTTCCCCCAACAAAGCTGTTAAACCAAGTGTATGAAGTCATCAGAACAACCTGAAAGACAAGCCAGTCATTAGGACCACAATCTTTAGATTCTAGTATCCCAAATAATAAATCTTTACTACATTTTGGAACAATTTATAAAACTGTAAGTTATAGGAGATAATCCTTTTTAGTTTACAAGGAGATTGATCATGTAGGATGTATTATGTTCTTGAGTCATACAAGAGGTATTTCTTCACTTATTTGTGATTTTCTAACTAAAATTAATTCATACTACATGAATTAAAAATTTCAAGGATATTAAACACAATTCTAAAAGTATGTACAGTGTAGTACCACTGTACTAACATAATTGTGTTCAACATTTGTGGCCTTTGAATATCCTCAGTAATGCGTACTCTGAACTTTAAGTTTGAGAAATATGATTTTGGATGATAAAGCAGACATAAATAATTTTTAAATTTGAGTTCAAATTACTGGGTAGAATAAGGAGGACCAAAAATGTTTCTAAACAACATGCATTCATTACGTATTAGGTGGAAGACATGGACCTAAGCCTGTGTTGGATACTCAAGGCTCCAAAGTCTAGCAACCTGTTCAAAGTATGCAGAATATCCAAGTGCTATTATGTAGATAATTTATTCATTTATTCATTTTAATTGCTCTAAAAATGTGCTTTATTCCACCACTCATTAGGATTTTATACCTCTGTCT
Organism: Acomys percivali; assembly: GCA_907169655.1. Lineage (NCBI taxonomy): Eukaryota > Metazoa > Chordata > Mammalia > Rodentia > Muridae > Acomys > Acomys percivali. Next base: position 62,268,682 of record OU015756.1, read on the forward strand.
GTTTCCTAGGCCTACTTGACTCTTTTTTTGCTGTGTTTGCATACTGCCTCTCACAGCAGCAAACACAACGATCAGCTGCACCTCTGTTACAATATAGACACTCTCTTCCAGGAAAGCCACTAAAGGAAATCTGGTCATCTTACCCCAATCCTTGTGGATGAAGTGTGATTTAGTAGGCTTCTACTCATGACGAGTATTTATTAGCAGTTATCACTGTTAGTAAACAGTGCTCCTAGGGTGTCATTATGGCATATTGGAGTTTCAAGTACAGCTCTCCCTGATATGGGATCTCAGTAGGACTGAACGGGATTGGAGGTTCTGAGAAGTTGATAGGTTAGATCATCATTCATTGGATCTTTGTGCTTTGTTTTTAGTGAATGCTATTAAACTTAAATTATAAATATTAAAGAAAATGCAAGGCATGCTCCTAGAGCTTTCAGTTAACTAAATTCCCTGAGCTCTACAGATGTGGGTCCAGTAATTCTTGTTACCTCTAGCCTGTTTTAATATTAAAAAAAAAAAAAAAAAAAAAAAAAAACCAAAAAAAACCTTATCTTCGTGTTCACTTTTTGGAAGAATAGAAAGAAAGTTTTGGGCTTTTTGTTTGTTTGTTTGTTTGTTTGTGTGTTTGTTTTTGGTGTGTGTGTGTGTGTGTGTGTGTGTGTGTGTTTTGTAAGCTGTTCGTATCCTTTATTGTCTTAAAAATGTAGAAGTATATAAACAGTTACACACTCTCTCAATTGTTTTAAACAACAAACTAATCTTTGAATAGTAGTAAAAAGTGTTTCAGCTTTAAACATTTTGTTTCCAGGAGGGTGTGCTGGCACAAGCCTTTAATCCCAGCACTCAGAGAAGCAGAGGCAGGCATATCGCCATGAGTTCGAGGCCAGCTTGGTATACAAAGTCAGTCCAGGACAGCTAAGGCTACACAGAGAAACTCTGTCTCGCAAAACAAAAGCCAAGACAAAACATTTTGTTCCTATACTATGCTCGTTACTGAATTATCTTTGTTCAAGAATACTGCAATATTGAGTGAGAAGATATAATCGCATAAAATATTAAAAAATATCTTTTCTATAATTTTATTTCATTTTCCAATTGGATGTTTGTCAACATCCTTGTTATCGAAATCCTCAAAAATACTAAGTTTGTCATAAACTAAAGGGGCATGGTTTATAGAACATGTTTTCTGAGCCTACACCATGAATGTTACCTATAAATTTAGAAAGTTCAATTTGTAGATGTCCACCACATGCCTACGGAATCAGGACTAGGGGGACAATGTCCGGCCATCTGTATTGTAATGAGCCTCTCTGTTAGATGCACTGCTGAAAACAGGCTGGCTTCAAGAGTGATTGACATTAAAATGCTCTTTCCATGCAAGTCTTCTTAACATAGCCAGGGGAATAATGGATTCCAGTCTTTACTAATTAGTATCCAGACTGAAATTTATGTCAGTGATTTAGCATAATCAACCCCATGTGGTATTCTTTCCAAACATAGAATATATTCCTGACTTCTCAACTGAGAGTTGGAAAAGTATTTCTTGACTTTGCTATTTTGTGTGTGCTAACGACATTCTAATTTGACATGGATACCCTTTTCCCATGTTTTGCGCATGGTACAGTATGTTTATCCTTTGGGAAATGCCTTGCTCTGCTCCAATGACTAATCTGTAAACTCAATGGGATATTTTTATGGTTTGAATTTTCATTGACTGAAACTCCCAGATTCTTTCCGAGCTGTTCACACAAAATACAGAACCCTACAACACTAAACCAGGTCATTGAGAAGGTTATTTTTAGTAAACACTTGCCATTGTTCAGCAGTGCCTTACAGAGGCACTAGAGACTATCACTTTTTTTTCTGACAGAAAGTTCCAGCATATTATTCACAAGTGTTACACACTCATGACCTAGAAACCCAAAAGATGGGGATGGCATGCCATTTTTGGTACAAGTCAGCTGGGTAATCACTCAGAAAAATTCATTTATACTCTTCTATCTACAGGGTGTATTCTGTTCAAAATCAATATGCCAGAAAACTCTGTGGTAGATAGATAGGGTTTGTTGAAATAGGGAAGATTAGCTTATTGTCAAGGTTAGGAATGAAACCTCATCAGGCATTTGCTTTTTAGTTTAAAGAGAAAAAAAAAATACTTGGGTAAGTAAGTTAATCATATCACAGTTTGCTTAATAATTTGTAAGCTGTTTGACATTTTACACAGTTCTGCTGTAAAGGACAGACACACCCTCATATTTCACTGAGTATTTATAACTAGGTATATCTAAATTCATCTCTCTGACTCAAATGATAATTAGTTGCATCAGTGGTTGTTCTGAGCATGTCATGGCATCCATTTTCACTGCTGTAGCTAACTTAGTTTCTTTTGGTTCACCCATCCAGTACGGGGGCACACATTCCTTATAGTCACCCCCTGTGGACATTATAGTTGACAGAAGCAGCTTTGAGCCCTGAATTATGTTCTAGGATTGAGTTTAGAAGGGAGGGGATTTTTCAGGGAAGCACCCTATGGTGGAAAAAGTGGAGGTAGCTTGGCTTTCTTCAAGTGCAAATTATTTTAAGTCTGAAATGTTAATTATGAAGAGTCTGTTCATATGAAAATTAGGCAGTTTTCTACTGAGGACTTTGTGCCCATATTGTTCTCAATAATCCAAATTTTCAAGGCTTTATATCTATTTATATTTGTTCCCCATTTTCATGGCTTTTGAGAATTAGTCTCAGAGTGCTTTGCATTTCCCATGCACACACTTTGTTGTTGTAGATAATTTTTAAAGGCCATTAATGCTTAACATTAATACACATAATTATTTTGGTAATTATTATTCAACTGATAGCATACCAGTAAAAGACACAGACACCTGTTAAGATTTTTATTATGCCTGTACACTGGAGCTAAACCGAAACTAACCTCCTAAACTACCCTTTATCTCCAAGTCCCACATCCCATGTCATTTGCTCCAATCATTTCTATCTGGGCACTTCCCATCCAAAAACCCCATAAATAGTCATGCATTCTTCCCACCTGGGTTGCTTCTCTCCAGGCAGGCTAATCCTCAGAGCAGGCTCCTCCTGGCCATGTGCTTCTCTCCAGGTTAACCCATGGAGGTCTTTCCTTCTCCTTCCTCCTCTCCTGATCTTCCTCTCTCTTTCCCTTCCAGTGATCCTCTTGTCTTCCATGCCCATGAACCTTAGCTCCGCCTACCTCACTTCTGCCCTGCCCCTGGCATTGGTGTTTTTCATTTAGCCAATCAGGGATTATTTGGAGGCAAGGTTACACAGCATCACTTTGGTACACATGAGGGTCAGCTGGTAGAACAGTAAGAATCATGGGGGAAAAGCAATTAATTTAACACAAAGCTCTGGGCCATGAATCAACAACTCCCCTCTTTTTGTCTAATTTAAAAGGCTATTTTAAAAAAATTACACACAGTAAGAATAATTATTAAATAATAATAACTATTAGGTAAGACTTACATACATAATAACTAGTCTATATGTATTTGGCAACCTTGAAGAAAATATTATCTATCCTATCTTGCTTGATCAGTCTAAATTTCTCAACTTAAATAATTTTTAATCATATCTATCAACATCCAAACCATCTACTAGGCCTTAAAACATTTTCTTAACTCCTAAACAACTAAGCATAATTATAAACCTGTAGCTATCTGATTTTCAACCCCAACAGAAACTTGAGAAGGAATAAAATTATTATAAAATGGAAAATCCAGGCAAACAGCTTCCAAAACTAATAAAAATGATAGAGAAAGTTTGCTGCCTTGACAGTCACCCAAAATCCCTCTATAACGTTGGAGCATCCTTTTCAGCCTTCTGGCTCAGTATATCCGACAGACATATTTGTGAAGCAGGAAGTATGAAGGACTTTCTTACCTGTCATGTGAGAGCTATGCAGTCACTTCTCATCGAAGTTTTGTTCATTTTTGGAGATCATACTGTCTTCAGAGAGAGTAGGGTCATTACCTCTGCTGGTGGCTAGATTGTCACATTTGAAGCCATCTCCTAATAGATATTATTCAATACTAATTATCTTTTTCGAAGTGGAAATGGCTGACATATCTCAACTCAAAAAGGTCTTAAAATAATATCTATAAATGCCATATTCTGTAGGTCTCTGGGGCTTTGATGACCTCTGTCTGTCTGTCTGTCTATCTATCTATCTATCTATCTATCTATCTATCTAATCATATCTATCTGTCTGTCTATATAAATCTGAACAGGTAATTGTTGCTTGGTTCTAGCTACTTACCATCTGTTAAACCTAGGAAGCATATTTCTGTGAAAAACTAGACTAATTAATGACATGACCCTGAACTGGTCAACTAACTTGCATTAGTTAATTATCCTAAACAGTTAGTTACAACAGCTTGTAAAAGGACTTGAAGTAAACTTTGCACTTGAAAATGAGCTGCATAAGTTCAATACCATGTGTGTGTGTGTGTGTGTGTGTGTGTGTGTGTGTGTGTGTGTATCAAAAAATAACCTTAAATTTGAATTCTGTACCAGTCTATCAAAAATAACCTAATTTGAACATAACAATATCTCTAACTTGCAGACTAGATTCACTGATCTACCCTTTTTTCCTATTATTTGTATATACTTTCTATATGACATTTCTATATCCCCTCTTGCTTTCTCAGAAAGAGAGAAACCCCTAAGTCTATGTTTTTATATCTTGTTTTATCTCTGAGTAAGACCATGTAACTAGTGTCTTTAAATGACAACAAATGTCCATAGTCAATGAGAACAACCCAAACTTTTCCACCCCACCTTATAGATATGGGACATCTCTCTCATGTTGTTTCCTATTGATTTGGAGACAGAGGATAACTCTTGGGAGATCCAAATTAAATAGGGAATAATTGTTAATTAAGCTAGCAATAGCACGTATAGTCCAGTTTCTAAATGTTGAGAAGTTTCAGGCTCAATTGAAGTCTTGTTTGGAAGAGTCAGAAAGGCTGGACCAACTAGGATCATTAGCTTTCTTTGATGCTGTCCTGGAAGTAAGCTTTGCTGGGGAAGAGCAACTGAAGCGATCTGAGGCAGGAAGTCTTGTGCCAGTGTGTTTCAGCAGCCTCCAGGATGAATCCTGTCAGGTCCAATCCAACATTACCAGTGTCTGGTTATTTTGCTCTTCTGAAAACATGTACTTTCTCACAAGTAATATATAGTGTTATAATTATAAATATATGAGATGTGAAGGATGCACAGATCAATTAAAGATGTTTCTCTGCTCTTGTATGAGCAGAAGAAAGGAATCTTTCTTTAAGCCAGTCTGGATGGCACACTAACTTGTAACATCAATTTATCTATGTCATTTAAAAGAATGGCACAATAAATCCTGAGGATTCTGTAGCCAAGGACTTGTTGGCCATGTATAGTTTAAGTTCTGGCTGGAGGCATTTATATGTACCAGTCAGTCTCAGAGCTGTTCCCATGTGGAGGGATCGGCAAATAATGTTACCTGTCCTGTTTGGCCTTCCTGATATTTTACCTTCTGTTTGTAGTCAAAATCTTCCAGAAGTCTCCACCTGTCAAATCTGATCCTTATTACATTGGATATAATCAAAAGCATTTTTTTTTTTCTGTTAACTGAAGCATAAGGCTTCCCTCCCAAATAACATGGCGTTGGTCCTCCAGTTTGAAGTTATCATAAGTACAGAATGATTTAGCTTAGCCATCAAATCATTTAGGCCTGATATAATTTGCCTTCTTCTAAAAAGGATGAATTACTGACTATATAAATATTTTCAAGTTTATACATTAAAATGAGATTTTATGGAATTCAAATATACTCTTTTACAGAAATATAATCGTTAATTTCAGCACAAAATAAATAAATGACTAGCACTAATTAATAAATAATAATAATAATAAATCAATTAATTAGTGCTCTGAGCAGCCTACAGTTCACAAGAACTGATAGAATAACTAGCACAAATTAATTAATTTTATAATTTAATTCGCTCAACTATGTTCATAGTAGCTTTATTCATAATAGCCAGAATCTAGAAACAACCTAGATGTCCTTCACTCAAAGAATGGATAAGGAAACTGTGGTAAATTTATATAATGGAATACTACACAGCTATTAAAAACAAAGAAATCATTAAATTTGCAGACAAATGGATGGAACTAGAAATGATTATCCTGAGTGAGGTAACCGAGATCCAGAAAGACAGACATGGGATATACTCACTTATAAGCAGATATTAGCCACATAATACAGGATGACCACACTACAATACACAGACCTAAAGAAGCTAAATAACAAAGAGGACCCTAGGGAGAATGCTTAATTATCATTCAGAAGGGCAAATAGAGTAAACACTGGAGGCTGCTGAAAAGAAGGAACAGGAAGGGAGCAGGGAATCTAAGCAGATGCTGAGACTCACAGCCAAACTATAGGGTGGAACACATGGAGTCTTATGGGAAACTTGGGGTACAAAAGTCTCTGAGGCGACAGGAGCTCCACAAGGACACAAATAGGGCCAACAAATCTGGGAAGGGGTGGGGGAGTGCTGCAGAGACTGATGCACTAACCAAGGTCCATGCATGGTGAGGATCTAGAACCTCTGTTCAGGTGTAGTAGCTAAGCAGCATGGTTTCCTTGTGGGTCCCCTAATATGGAGAGTAAGGGTTACTTCTGACATGGATACTAGTGCCCACTCCTTGACCATTTTCCCCTGGGAGAGGCCTTGCCAGGCCACAGAAGAAGAGGATACAAACAGTCCAGATGAGACTTGATAGGCTGAGGTCAGATGATAGAGGAGGAGGGCTCCCGCCTTCTGAGGACTAGGGGATGAGGGAAAGGGGATGAGGGATGGAGAGTGGGACTGGGAAGCAATGAGAGAGGAGGCTACAATCAGGATGTAAATTGAACAAACTAAAAAATAAAAATTAAAAATATATTAATTAAATACGTGCCTTTGATCCCCATGGTTGGGAAACAAATACAACAGATAGCTTCCTTATGAGCTCGACGTCAGCATAATCTACAAAATAAACCAAAAATTGCTTGGGTTACAGAGAGAAACTTAGTTCAATTGACACATTCTAGAGAAGATAATAACTGTAATTATTGGGAACTTTGGATTGGTGGAAGATGTTAGTAATGTAACAGATTAGATATTATGCTGAACTCTGTGTTTAGCTTTAGAATAAATCATAGTCTCCATGTGGGTTATTTGAGGGGGAATTGCTGATATATGAGTAACTAAGCTTTATTAATAATATGAGTGAGCCGGTTCTGGTGGCATAAGCTGGTAGGATTTGCTGAAGGAGGCAAAGGCAGGAGGATCTGGAGTTCAAGGTCAGCCTGGGATACACATTTGGGCTGGAGAGATAGCTCAGAGATTAAGAGCACTGCCTGATCTTCCAGAGGTCCTAAGTTCAATTCCCAGCAACCACATGGTAGCTCATAACCATCTATAACCTCTTCTAGCTGCAGGCATATTTGCAGGCAGAACACTGTATAAGTAATAAATAAATAAAATCTTTAAAATATAATATGAATGAATATTAATTATTAGTGTTCATCAACACTTTGTTATCTCTTCCATACAAAAGTTCTCCCTATTTCTTTTTTGTTCCTCTTTGTGGATAAGCTTGCCCATCAGTTCAAAGTAGATCTTCAATTACTCTGTGCACTTCATAATGGTGTACCCATCAAAAAGTGAAGACACACACAAGGATTGTTCCATAACATTTTAGTAGAGTAGAAAAGTGTCTATAACGTGGTGGCATTATAGCCATAGTAACGTTACAACATATGTCTTACTCACATATTTGTGGTGATGTTAGCATAATGAGCATTCTATAAATACTGTCAATCTGAAATACACATTACATATAAAATGTGATGTACTTGCTTGAAAGTGACAAGCAGTATTTTACTGCTCTATTTTTACTATGTTTTGTTTTTATTCATGTTCTAAAATAACTGAACTCTTACTTTACAAGTTGGGTTTATTACAAAATAATAAGATTCACTTTTCCAGTAGTATATTATACATTTCCTATATTTCTGTCCCCTAACCTCAGCAAGAGGCCTTATCTAATGACGGTTATGCAAGCAGATAGATTGTGATGGTGACACAATGATAAAATCACCTATGGATAGATTTTTAACCGCTTTTAACACCTTTTACAATTTTTGAAATGAAAATTACATCACTTCCTATTTCTCTTTGCCTCTTTCAGCATTCCCCCCCACATTTATCTATCTATCTATATAATCATCTATGCTTATAGCTACATCATCTATATCTATCTATATCTCTGTGTATAATTATTCCTAAATGTATAACTACAATATTCTCGGTCCATATGATGTTACTAATATGTATATGATTTCAGAGCTGACTACTTGGCATTGGCTAGCTTTTAAATTGTGGGAACTCAATGACTAATTACCATATTGTTAGCAGCAAAACAGGGGCAATAGAATTCAACCTTCCCATAGATAGTTGCTCAATACATGGAGAAAGCTATGGGGCTTTGACAGAGTTCTAATAATGACTTGTTTTAGAAAAGGTTCCTGAAGAGTGAAGATAGTATTGGAGAATGGGAAAGAAATGGAGCATGTTAGTTCTAAACTTGGAGATGCCATGAGCTGGAGTAGGTTTATCTACTCACAGAGTCTAGTATATGAACAACAAAGCCACGAGTGGTCCAGGTATGCTTTTAAAGAGCTCTGAGTGGATTAGATAAACTTCAGCCACTGTGCCACATAACAACTAGAAGAAGTCCCTTCGCAGCCCACACTTTCAAGGTTTTCATTGAACGCTGGTAGTTGTGTGTTGAGCATTTGCCCTCTTCCATTTCTTCAGTGTTGATCCAGTATGGTCAGTAGTCTGTGATGAAGAATAAGGCTGGGAACAGCCAGAGTACGCCATGTGGAGTACAAGTAAGAAGTTCACATTCCAATAGAAAATAGTCCACACAGTTGGTAAAACCTCAGGTCAATGTTTAATTAGAAAAAGAGTAAGTGACCAGAAATCAATTAATTCACGTTTAGAGATGCAACTATCTCCACACCATCTGCAAGTTTGCAGTCTTTCATTTCCTCCTTTAGCAACAAGTCATTTACTAAGAATTGTATCCATGCTAATTTAGTTGCTTTACAACTAGTTCATCTGCATGTTACCCTTCATTTACTCCCATGGAATCCGTTCTTTCTTTCTTTCTTTCTTTCTTTCTTTCTTTCTTTCTTTCTTTCCTTTTTTCCTTTTTTGTTTGTTTTCTGATAAAGGTTCTCTTTGTGTTAGTGTTGGCTATCCAGGACTCACTTTGTAGACCAGGCTGGCATTGAACTCACAGCAATCCACCTGCCTCTGCCTCCTGAGTCCTGGGATTAAAGGTGTATGCCATCACGCCTTGTATTCGTCCTTTCTTTTTGTAACCAAACTATGGACAAGATTAAATTTGTTTTTCCTAGAGAAGCATACTTTTAAAAAAATTGTCACGCAAAGCCAATGTCTACCTGCAAGACCATTATGTATATTTAAACAATTAAAACCTGTAGGCTGTGTCCACCAGTTCTCTTTAAAATGCAGACCTCATCATATATTCCTGGTTTAAGCTAGCTGTCTATTTTTCTCACCAGCATAGCATCATGGTCTTTCTCTTAGCTTATGTGTATATGGCCTACTGGGAGCCCTTTTATTAGCATATTATAGTAGGAGAAAAACTTAGTTTATTCATCAGATTCTCAGCATGTGTGTGCACTGCTCACGTATATTAAAACGGATGGCACAAAATAGCTTTTACTTGAGCAGGAACTAAACAGGGTCTGGGTTGTTCTGACAAGATCCCTCTTAATTTAGGATGTTGCCTTTCCAACACATTCTACAGTTACTCTTGACAACTACCAGTTATCAATAAAAAGGAGATGAGAAGTAGTTTGGTGCAATGTCACCAAGGAGGCAGTCCTGTAACTCTGATCTTTACCAGTGTCATGAACAGAAGAAAAAACAAATACCACAGATCATGTTGTAAGAGGCAGAAAAAGCCTTTGATAAAAACCCAACACTTATTCATGCTAAAAATCCTGGCAAGAATAGGAATAGAAGGGACGTATATGAACATAGTAATGGCAACTACAGCAAGCTCACAGCCAATACCACTATTAATAAAAAGAAACTCAAGACTCAACTTATTCTACTAGAATAAGATAGGTACATCCACTCATACCTATTAAATGTAGTATTTGGCATCTTTGCTACAACAATAAGAAAATGTAAAAAGACACCAAAACTATATAAACAGAAATGGAAGAAGTAAAAACATTTTAATTTGGAGAAAATATAATTTATGTTTAAAAAGATCCTAAAGACTCCATCAGGAAAACTACAGTTCATACTTACTTCAAGCAAAGTACCAGAATAAAAAATTAACACACAAAATTCAGTAACCTTACAAGTGACAATCATGAAGAAAAAGAATTCAAGAAAATGATACCTTTCGTAGTATACTAAAAATACACATAGATATAACTCTAACCAACCAAGTGATGTGTTGGTATAATGAAACTTTTAAAGAAGTGAAGAATATTCCATAAGAAGAAGGGACCTAACATGCACAGGGGTCCATAGGATTAATGATGCAATATTGACCATCCTACCAAAAACAATCTACATATTCAATGCAGTTCTCATAAGACTCCAGAATAACTCATGAAAATTGGTAAAGCAATCTTAAATTTTATATATATGCACAAAAATTCCAGGTATTTGAAGTCATAGTGTGGAAAACTAGAGATGAGTCAGAGATTTAATCGAATGTGAGTGGTAAGAATTTGGGGCAAGTTAGAAGATCCTCATAGGCGCTAAGCATCAATTTATAAGAGAAATCGAACAGCAGTTTTCTAAGTACAGTCCAGCTCAGAGAAGGAATGGTTTGGGGTGAGAGATTGTAGCATGAAATGTACTTAATTTGTGTTGGACATGCAGTGCTGTTCCCAGAAAAGAATAATAACTTGAGATAAAGATTGGGGAAGCGTTCTTATAATCATGATACCTAAGAACATGAGATTAAATAATGCTCTCCAAGGAGTTCATAGCTGAAGGCAGTAGATTTGGTGCAGAGTTGGTCCTTAAAAAGCCACATATGTTGATGATATGAGATGGCCCACTAACAAATCATGATTTAACTGACTTCGGCTATTCAGCCAAAAGAGAGCTGTATAAGTTAAAGTAAACAAAACAACTTGCTTTCCTCTCCATATATAGACTGTGGACAGTTACTTCAGTCAGCTTTGTTTCTCAGCTGCAATTATACCAGTAACTGGTATCTGGTGATCTGAACAAAGGCATTCTGTCAACATTTTGGGTCATTGCAATCTTTCATCTTAGTATAGGTCAAGCTTGAGCAAAAAAAAAAAAAAATTTCTTTCCTCTTTGTCAACATAGTTGCTTTTGTTTCCTGAAGATAGAAGATTCTGATTTGCCACATTACTTTGCAAGCTGAAAGCACTGTTAGAACCCTTTTCAGAATTAACAGCACTGAGATGTGCTTTGCCGATAGTGTGACACCATCTTTAATAGAGAGACTATGTACTCTTCTATTGTTCAAGTTGTTGTCAACAACTGTATTTTCAGAGACCAAAAATGCATAATGTGTAGGAAAGAATGAAAATGATAATAAATAGCACATTGGTAACTGAAGTAGTTCATACGTTTCAGCAGAAACGACAGGAAACTTGTCCACCATTCACTAAAAGAGATGGAGAAACTGGCAGCTTGAGGAGAGCCAACTACTAAAAGGTTTGAGTTGAGTTCTATACAATGAAAATATTTTTTGTGCTAATAGATTGGCTGTAAGAAGACAAATATAGATTATTTTGGTCAGGTTATATAGGTAGGCTCTATAGGAAGTAAGTTATATAGAATGGCTGTTAGAATGCAACTCTGGGCTTCTGTAATGTACAAAAGATACATTATTGTATATATAAATACTCATTTATACAAAAAATATAAATATAAAAAATACAAATATTGTATATAATAAATACTCATTATTTTGGACTCCCCTGGTCCAATCTATGACATGATGACTATTATCACATTAATCATAAGTTCTCCAAGGATGGATTGAGATACTATTATCCTGGAACACCATAGCTACTAAATGAAAAAAAATTCCCTCCTCTTATTTTTCATTTCTGGATTTAAGGACAGTTTTATTATTAAGGCAAACAAGTCCTTCTGAAATCACTAAATATTGTATAAAAGTCTTTACATTTTGCTCAAGACATGTTATGAATTTGCATCATGGCAATATACAGAAAGAGAGATGACTACTTCAAATATAACCTACACTCTAGAATAAACATTATCACCTGGCTCTTATGCATTATTCGGTGGGAAATAACAGGTAGTCAGTTATAAGAGGAACATTCTAGATCAAGCGTTGAAAGGTCAATCCTATTGATCTTCTTGTACCACTGGCTCTGTCATTCTATTCTTTTGCCTCCAGGACTTTCAGGGCATGATCCTGACCTAGGATGTCCACTCAGACTGCTCTCATCATTCTCAGATGGAACTTGGATGCATGCCTTTACTCTCAATTTAATAATTCCTTTCTGAATCCCTTCAGTGTTCACCCTTCCATGGATAGAGCAAGTCTGTGTATACCAAATGTGATGGATTACAAGAGTCTTACAATTCACTTCCTATCCCAGGGAGACTTGCTCTTTTCTGAAGAGAAACAGAGAAGGAGTGGATCTGGAGAGGAGGGGAGGAGAAGGAGAAAGGGACTAGAAAAAGAGGAGGGAAAGGAAATTGCTGTGGTTGGGATGTAATATATGTCATAAAATAAAACAGATTAAAAAAAGAATCTTAGTAATGTTGAAAATTGATTTATTAGAATTTTAGCCTCTGAGATACCTGCCAAACAATTTATGCATTGTTTTTAACATGTTGATTTTACAGAGAGAAAGCTGGGGCCCAAGGAATGTTTTAATACAAAGGTATCTCTGTGTGCTGATAAAGATCCTGAGCATTACCCTGGCTGAATGTAGCAGTAGACATAAATTGTGCTATCACTTGAGATTATTAAACAAAATAAATGTTTAAAAGGGAGTCACCTGTGAAAATGATTGACTAAAATGTACCAAAGAAACACATGCACAGATATACATGCACAAACACGCACATATGCACACACACACACACACACACAATCAGGTGCAAACATGTGTGTGTATGCATGCATGTGGGGGACAGAAGTTGATGTCTAATGAATTTGTTATTCATTCTGCACCTTATTAAAATTTTTTATTGGTTCTTTTTTAATTTTACATCATGCGATCCCATTCAATTCTCCTGCCCCTTGACTCATCCTTCCAACATCCCCCCCCATCAACAGAGGAAAAAAATATCATGTGGAAGCTGTTGTGTGTCACTGTGTATCCCCGGTATACCCTTTTGATCAAACTTCTTTGCTTGCAAATATTCGTTGCAATGATTCCTTTGTCTGGTATGGGGCCTGTGGCTTTGGTACTCTATAAATCCTGGAACCTCACTGGGTTTCTTCTTGGATATCCTCTCATTGCCATGTGTCATGGAAATCAGGTTGTTTTGATTCTGTAAGACCAGCCCCTTTATGTACTTCAGCAGTTCATTAATGGGGTAGGGGTTGGGGTAGACCAACTCAAAGCCCTGAATCTGGGCCTCAGAGGTATCTGAGCTGGTTAGCCTGCCAGCTCTCCTACTTTCACACCCTTAAGGGTGGCTCACTGACAACCCCAGTAACCACAGCCATCTGTACTGTGCTGCCCAAATGAGGTGCAGGGCCTAATCTCCTAAGTATTACAGCCTGTGTCTAGTTAGTTCTCCAACTCTGATGACCCTGGGGCCAGCTCTCTAGCCTACCATAGATGGCAAGGGATAAGGGATGGGAGAAGGGCATCATTCCCTCATCAGTACCACCACACAGCAGACAAGAGTCAGGCCCATCTCTCCTGCACGCATGCCCTCAGAGCTGTGCACCCAGAAGCCCCATGTCTGGAGCCAGCTCTACTGTGCTGCCTAGATGAGGTGCAGAACCTGCTCTCCTTAGTAGTGCAGCAAGCAAATGAGGGGCAGTGACAGCTCTTCTGATCTCATGACCCCAGAGCCAGTTTTCCTGCCTGCCACAGGTGGCAAGGGGCAAGAGATGGGGAATCGCTCCCTTGCCCATGTCACTGCACTGTAGACAAGTGACAGGGCCAGATCTTCTATGTTCATGCTCCTTGGGGCATCGTGACACCAGTGTGAGGTCTACTGTGCTGTCCAGGAGAGATGTGTCCCATTCTCCCAAGTGCTGCTGATGGGGAAGGACAGGGACAGCTGTCCTGCTCTTATGATCCCTGGTCCAAGTCTCTCATCTGCCTGGAGTGGTGAGGTGTGAGGAGGGAGGAGCGTATCTCTCCCTCATCCATGCCACCACAGGGGAGATGAATGGCAGGGCCAGCTCTCCCACGCTCATATCCTTGGGCTTGGCTCACCTGCAACTCCTGCAGTGTGTGATGCTGCTGCAGCTGGCTAGGGGCAGGAACAGCTCTCCTACTTTCATGTCCCCAAGGCCAGCTCTCCCAAAATGCCCAGGTGAAGGGCTGGGCAAGGTCTGTCCAGCCCTCAGACATCAGCCTGTGCTTGACCATAGACATCTGTTGTGGTAATAAACCACTGTTGCTGCAAAGCCACAAACCCAGACGTGGCTCCCGGTGCCAGCACAGGCCAGGCCCCCTCCATGGGCCCAGGCAGCGTCACATGCTACTCACACTAGGCTCTTCCTCACAACTCTCGAGTCGCCAGTTCTGCCTCTCGTTATTGTGCCCATGTCCTTCTGTGTCTCTTTCTTTTCCATTTCTCTACCACTTACTTGTCCCTGTTAGTGGCACCCACGGTCTCTGAGTGTCTGGGGTCCCCTCAGGATGGCCTCAGGAATGTATTATGGTCTGCTCCCACGCCCCGAGCTGCGTATTGCTGGACCTGTGGTCATCCCAAGCTGTCCTGGACAGCTTTTCCTGCCTACCCGCCTACCTGCCTACCCGCCTACCTGCCTACCTGTCTGTGTCGCCATATGATGAGTTGTCTGTCTAGGGCCTCCCTACTGCCAGGGCCACAGTCTCAGATGAGGTTCTTCTAGTTGGCCTCCCTCCCCTGGGAGCCAGTCATAGCCTGCCCAGCACCACGTTAGCTCCCTATCGCCCCCTGGCGGCAGGCTGGAGGTCGTCTCAGGCTACTAATCATTGCGATGTTCACAGGTCAGAACACTGAGCAAAGAAAAGACAGAGCCTTTCTTCACAGCACTAGGGTTGCAGACACATGACGCCTTGGCAGTTTGTTGACATGGGTCCTGGAAACCAAACTCAGCTCTTCACGTTTCCACAGAAAGCCTTTTACCACCTGCGCCATCTTTATCTCTCAGATTTTATTCTGCTTTTGGCCATCTTGATTATTTTGACAGTAAAGGATTTTTCATAGTGAACCGAAAATGTCATTTTAAAAAATCACACTCCCACGAAGACGGGACTATAATTTATCATATGTCATGTGTGCCTACCACATGGCTTTTGACCACTGATGTTCGTTTTGCCTACCTTTTTGCTTCCTTTCCATTCTGTGCTTGGAAGGAAGTAATCTGCTCACCCAAATATAGAAAGGAATGAGGCATGCACAATTGCTTTCTTGGCAAAGTATCTATGTGACCTTCCGCAATTCTTATCATACAATATTTATCTTCTCTCATGCTTATTATCTGAGTAATTTAGATCAGTATGTACTAACGCATGTATCTTCTCTACTGTGGCCTGACCCAGTGTGATCTTACTTTACTGATTAAATTATTTCCTCTTTGGCTGTAGGACATGCTTTTAGATATCTCCTATGACCCATGGCTATTCTTTATAAACATGGTAAACATTTCTTAACACTTCCCTACTTTCCAGGCAATGCAAGATACCTTTCTCCCAGTTTTAGACCCAATTATTTCTCTGGTTCTTTTAGTAGAGAGTAAGATTAATCATTTGAGAGGCTGTGCAAGGATGTGTTTGCCGCTTTGATGTATTTCTTTTTAAGGTATTCTTCTCCGACTAATCAAGGGAATGACTTTATGTTAACTTGTTTCTAGATAATTAGCTTGTACATATGTGATCACCTGCATCTATCTGCACTAAGGTAAGCATGACACTTCACTGAGGTCTTCCAGCCTAATCCATCACTATTGGGTTCGTTCTAGCCTTTCCTCACATTTAAATTTCTTTCTCACTGGTGAGAAAGTTGCCTCTCACCATCCTATCCGTTTACTTAATAGTGAAAACATACAAGCCTGGCAGGTTGTCTTGCTGTTCTTCTTAGGACCGAGAGGCATGTATGAAAGCAACATGGAAGATCATGTTCCCAGAAAAACGACATCACAATCTACTTATACTCATGTTTATCTTTTTCCGATAAGATAAAATATCTGCCTTTGAATTTGGGTTACAGTTTTGTTCTTTGAATAATCATGAAATATTGAAATTAAGTGGCAGTTTGTACCAACTTTAAGACTCATCAATAATATGGAACAAGTAAACAGCGGTAAGGACAGTCACAATAATATTTTATGTGTTTCATATCTTGCTTAATATTAAGTGATACATTCTTCCCTTTGAGTAATGATAGGTAATTCTATAACTCTGCAGGACTGATTTATTGATAATACTATATCCAATGCATTGGGATATATAAAACCGTGAAGTGACAATTACATAACAGAGGAAGTAGCTTAGGTATCCCTCAAGACTCAGCTAACTGTGATGAACACAAAGTATCTTAGAATGAAAAAGGGGGCCGAGGTGGTTTAGATTAGAGGTGTCAAATGGGAGGACATGGAGGCATGCCAGAGTTAGGAGCGAGTGGTACTGACTTTTGCTGTCTGCTGTGTTTTTGTTTTTGTTTAGCTTTTGCTTTTTTTTTTTTTTCTGTGCAGTTTTATTTTTCTCTCAGCCTCTCTGGCTTGCACAGTTGACAGAGGAAAGCCATTGTGTGCTTCCCCTCAATACCCCAATGTAACTGGCTCTTAGTTGGAGATTTTGATTGGCCTCAGATTTAGTCTAGTCATACTACAGGAAAATGAGTACACTGATGATGGAAAATACTGCCCATGCTGGCCACTGTAGGATACATGAGAAAGAAATGGTGAGTGAGACTAGAATGCACCTCCAAAAGCATTTGATACAGTGTCTTCTGACCCAAAGAACAGCATGCTCCTCACTCATAACATGCATTTCTGCCTATGTGTGGCTGATGTCAACCTCCAGATGTTAGAATGCCTACTGCACAAGTCACTTTCTGTTATTTTATACAATGTTACTTATATAATATTGCTTTAAAAGCAAACTATTTAAAGGAAGTTTGGGGTTTGTTGAACAGTTAAGCAGAGGAAATAAAAGTTTTTCATGTTCCTGCTTCTGTTACAAGGATGAAGTAACATCAAAATACCATTATTACCCCCAAAGTCTTGGTGATGTACATCCTCCTGGCAGATGTACAGAGACACATATCCACCTTAACACTATGAAAATAGTGTCAGGCCCTCAGCTCACTATGTTCCACCTGTTCATCTGTTTCCCCTCAAGTCTTAGAAACATTGGATCTTTTCACTGAATCCACAGTTTGCCTGATCAGAAATGCTATTAAAGTGAATTGCACTGTATATGACCCATTTACATTATCTTTTGTGTACTAATAAGCACATACTTTAGGTTCCTGCATGTATTTCAGTGGCTGTTTAGCTTATTTCAACACTGAATAAAAGGTGTGTCCATTCTTCCATAGGAACTTAGTCGTCTCTCCCAGGACATCTGGGAATGGGAGCTGTCCATCTAAATGTTCTCACAGGCGAGCAAACCTCCCAGTGAGTTTAAGTGCAATTCATCACTCTGTGCCTGGCCCCAAAGATAAACATCTAGAATTTCCTCTGCTTCTTAGAGTTTATATGTTCCATTTCTGAACATTTCCTGATAGTGAGAGGGCTCTAATTCCTCTGAGATGTGGAGAGTCTAGGTTTTCAGACATTCTGAGAATGTCTGAAAAGAATAAAGGTTGGCATATACGCAACATAACTTCTCTGAAGATACACCTCCAAATTAACTTTTCTCACTTGAGGCAATATTTCATAATTACATTCCTCAAGAGAGAGAATTAGCCTGACGGGTTTGAAAGTTAAAGTGTACACTTCAGAAGTTACTGAAATGTGAAGATCACCTATAATTTTCAGGAAAAAAAATGAGTAAAAGACAACCTTATCTTGTCCCTTTAAAAGACAATGGAAACTTAACAACATATCTACTACTTGATTAAAAAACAAAACAAAACACGGCAAAAAAAAAAATATAATAATTAGAGTTTCCTGGAAATTGTATAATGTTTCCTATGTGTCCCAAAAGGGGCCATGCTTCTCACCACCTTCTCTTTCTTTAGTTCTACTTAATCAGGAAGTAAGATGATGTATCTGCTAGCAAACAGTGAAGCAATAGGGACTTCCTTCACTGACACCGCCTTCCTGATGACAAGTATAGCGGAGTCATCCACTCACTGACAGCACTTTAATTCTAAGTTGTTTAACCAAGGATGCGTCTCTTGTCACAACGTTCTTACTTATTTTGCTCAGTTGGTGTCAAGTTCATTATCAAATCTATAATTCATCTTCAAGATGAAGGTTCCTCCAAGACGGCAAATCCTTGAGCTGATGATCGTCAATATCAGACGCCTTGTAAACAGTGCTCCAAAAACGCCAACGCTAACTGGATTTGTTCTCTAAAGAGCGATATCATCCACAGACAGAGGACTAGATAATGTCTTTTCTGAGATAAGAAGAGGTAAAATTTTGCATTTTTTCTGGAGGGTGGTGGTTCACACTTTGGATCCCAGCCCTCAGAAGGCAAATCTCTGTTAGTTCGAGGTCAGCCTGGTCTACAGAGTGAATTCCAGGAGATCCAAGGGGAGACAGTGAAACCATGTATCAAAAGACTGAAATAAATAAATAAATAAATAAATAAATAAATAAATAAATAAATAAATAAAAGCATAGTTGCACTAGGACAATAGGACAAATCACATGCGTAGTTAAATCTGAACACAGGAATCACAATGGTGGGTAGTTTTCCTTACAGCAAACATATATAGACATAAGCTATAAAGTATGTGTTAAAGATTGAGTCCTGGAGAAACACAATGATAATCACACACAGAACCTAACCTTAGGGATGTTCCAGTGATACCTAAAGCAGTGTTATTATCTTTGGTTAATACATACTGATTAATCATATCCTATATGACATTTTTCATGAAAGCCAAGGCAAGTATATATAACTACCAATTCACTCTATCAGTAATTGTATTTATAGGAACCCTGAGTATTGCAAAAATAGAAAGATGGGTGAACAGTGGGACAGTCTTTATTTTAGGCATATATAAATATGTTATGTAACTCTTACTGCACTCAAATTTTTAATATTCATATAGTCATTTGCCAAAAGCAGATATATTATGCATAACCACAGATGGAAACTGTTTCCCTGCATTTTTCTTTACTTTTTATCATTATTCTTTAATTGATATAGATTGGCACCTACATATAGACTCTCACAAGGACAAGAAGAAAATTCAGCTCCACTGCATACAAGGAGAGCATCATAGAGCGTGGGAAATATTTGACACCTACTGTTTAAAATGCAATAGGTTATACCTGATGAAATTAAGAGTTTAAAAAGAAAAAACGCTTTCAAGAACCAGGCATAGATGTAGAGTTCACCTACATTTGTAGTATTATGACCAAATTCTGAGATACACCCACGCCCCCCTCCCCCAAATAGACAACTCAAGAGCCACGTCCAAATGCAACTGCAAGAAAGTCTTTATTGCAGGCTCCAGCCCAGGCCACACAGCCTATGCACTGACACGGCAGATTCAAGGAAGTGGCCCCAAATCACAATTGAGAGGGGTTTTATAGGTTTTAGACAAATAAATGGGTTTTACAGTATATGATTGGGTGACATTTGGGCAGAAAGCTGAAAGCAGGGAGTTAGCATTTAGTGGTTGGGTAATAGGTGTAGGGGCAAATTGACCTATAGAAAAGATTGGTTGAAACAGTGGTTTCTCCTGATTGGTTGCTGCTATGTGCCAGACCACCTGCTGGTCAGCTTGACCAGCAGAGAATATATTTGGACGTTCCCAACGTGAGCTGATTGTGTTGCTATGGGAATTTTTCTGTTTAGACTGCTTTGTGTTGGTTTTTCTTTCTTTCTTTTTTTTTTTTTTTTTTTTTTTTTCTGGAATCTGGCTTCAGCCCTTGGCTAGAATTAACACAAAATGGAGTTTCGTTGTCTGGTCCTTACAGTAGCCATCTGGAGTTGACAATACTGAAAACCTATCATAATGGAGTCAAGAGCAAAATTTTCCTGAAAGAGCTCAATAGACTTCCTTTGAATTTTACCATGTGTGGAAACATTGTACTAGAAAAATAGTAAATATTATATCTAACAAGGTATTGTTTATATTTGTTGCATAATATTTGCATTCATTTTATTTATACAATTAAGGTCTAATGTTTATTGAAGACTATCTTATGTCTAAATTTTTTAAATTTTTTTTAATGTCTAAATTTTTATTTTCAGTGATATTTGTTATTATTGCTTATTATGTATTATTTAGCCCTAGCAAATGGGAACTGGAGTTAAAAGCAATAACAATTTTAAAGGCAATTTTGTACGTAAATAAGAAAGATAGATATACTACTATTCTTTAGATTCTGGTTTTGTTCAGTTAGATCTGGGATTTTCCTGAGTCGTCTGAATTCTGGTTTGTGTTCCACCACTGAGTCATTCCTGCATACATTTCCTACACTCTGTCATTCTGATGCTAAATTCTGTATTTTACAAGCTCCCCAAGATGTTAAAATAAGACCCTGTACTCTGAAGATTTTCAAACCGCATTAAAAATAATGTTTTCAGAGACTCATGTCAGGATAGGATCAGATACAGAAGACACAGAAAGAAAACTAAAGACGAATGAATTGATGGTAAGAAGATAAGTGAAATGACACACACATTGTGCTGCCTGGTTTTGTTTGTCAACTTGATACAAGTTAAGAGTCATCAGAGAGGAAGGAACCTCAGTTGAGAAAATGTGTCCATGAGATGCAGCTGTAAGGCGTTTTCAATTAGTGATTGATAGGGAAGGGGCCAGCCTTTGATCGGTGGTACCAACCCGGGCCTGGTGCTCCTGGTTTCTTTTTCTTTTTTTTTTTTAAGTAGTGTGAGCAAGCCATCAGGAGCAAGCCGGGGAGCACTACTCTCCATGGACTCTGCATCAGCTCCTGCCTCCAGGTTCCAGCCCTGCTTGAGTTCCTGTCCTGACTTCCTCCAGGGATAAACTATGATCTGAAAGTGTACGTAGCTGAATAAACCCTTTATTCCCCAACTTGTATTTTGATCATGGTGTTTCACGGCAGCAATACAAGCCCTGACTCGGCAATGCCATTTTCCTCTAATGATCCCTTTCTTCCGTCCACTGGTAGGCAGATTACCTGAGAACTAAAAAAGTTAAATACTAGTTTCTTATTTCTCTGAGGAAGTAGTCTGTAAAGAGGGAAAGGACAAAAGGATGGAGGATCCCCAAGGTTGTGAGGTCATCGCTGCTGTGGGTTCTTACAATCTTGTCAATTTCTGCTTCCTAGCTCTTGGCAGCCTTTGCTCAACCTGATGACCAGTGGTCACACCTCCAGGTAAAAGGAAATTAAGCATGTGCAGTTCAGCAAAAGGCCACACCAGTGCGGGAACCATGTCAGATGGTTCCAGCTCCGTGAGTAACACTAACATCCCATATCTGGCAAAAGTGTTATGTTTTATGCCCCAAACTAGGAAACACAGGGTAAGCCTGGCGCCATGGCCTGCTGCCTCCTTTCCTTTCACTTAAGAATTATCATTTCTTAGTAGGTCAAGATCTCCTTTAAAAAGCTACAGCATTGTTTTTTCCTTGTGGAATTTGAGGACTTACGTTGGGACACCAACAGAGATTTTGATTTTTGCAATTCAGTAAAACTTTCCCTGTGAACACTCTGTCTCAGGGCTTCTCAAGGCATATCGCTGAGGCAAAGACTGAGAGGAACAATGGAGGTGCAGGGTGTGTGGATGTGGGATCTCTATCAAGCTTCTCTGTGCTCATATCAGCCCTCTGGCAGAATGCAATGGAAGGTTTTTCCAGTTCTATACACTTCTCAAATACTGAGTCTACAGTAAAGAAGTGGCTTCCTTGCCAATATACCAACCATCTCTAATTGTTACCCAAGCATAAACTTTTGAACATTGACTTTATGACTTTTTTAAAGAATCTCATTACAATCAAGTATATTTTCCATCTATCTATCTATCTATCTATCTATCTATCTATCTATTTATCTATCTATCATCTATCTCATCATCATCATCTCTCTACCTCCATCTCTCTAATTGCATATAGTATGTATGGCGTGTTTGGTCATAAGAAAGCTTAATGTAATTAGTTCTTTCCTTCCCTCATGAGAGTTCCAAGGACTGGACTTAGGTTGTTAGGCTTGATGACAAGTATCCCTTACTAGTTCAGTAATCTTCTCAACACTCAAGTATATATTGTAATTCTTCGACTTTTACCCCCAAACTTAGAGATGTTTGGAGACTAATTAGAACTCTTTTCTTGAATAAATCACAATTTGGATTAAAGAGTAAGGCATGCATACAAACAATAAAGAGAAAGCCACACAGAGGTATGGGGGTATTTTTCAATCACTGATTGATATAAGGGTATTTTGAATGGGAAATCAGAAATAAAGAAAAATACAAAGGAAAACAGTATAGTCACACACTAGACTTACAGTGTAGGAAATTAAATATCATCTACTTAGACCCTGGCTCTACACACACAGTTACTTCATGTTCATGATGTGTTTGATATTAAAACTGATACCATCCTGAAACCCCCATTTTCAACATGATAGTCTCATGTATTAAGGAATGCTTGACCTTGGCAATGGAGGACAGGGGGCTTTGGAAGATCAGAGGAATACGTGTTTTAGACAAGCAGTGGGTGTACTTTAACACCGACCTTTAGTTTCAGGTTCTTACTATGTTTTATAGTATCAACATATTGACTGTGCCTGCCATTTTACCGATTCATGCTGAACTCAAATAAACAAAGATCTGTTTGATACATGGAAGAGCAAATAAACTGGTAAACATTGGTGAATTAAATATATAAAGATTACTCTTATGCAAAGGAATCTACTTTATAGTTAACTTTACATTCCTAAAAGGTGATAGAAATGTTTTCAGTTTATATCTGACTAGGAGTGAATTACATTTTTATAGTTTGAATTTCTGGGTTAATGATCACTAATATTAAATTTCCACTAATAACACCTGAAAGGGAAAACAGGCAGTTCATTTCTTGGTTATCACTGTGTTTTAATAACAAATATCTGTTAGGGGACATTTTTATTTGAAGAAAGTAGTAGATAAAGTCTTAACTATTTGTTTTTTACATTGAGATTTTTTTTTCCTGGTTTCTAATCATACAAAACTAGTTTCACTGATTTTTTCTATTCAGTCAGTAAAATATTTGCTTAGGATATACTTTGGGTTAAACACAATGATTAGTAAAGAAAATATGAAAATGAAATGTTATTAGATCCATTAATAAGGAGATAGTTGATCAGAAGACCAAGGCAAGAGGAGAGCCATATGTTAGAGACCAACCTAAGATTTACACTGAATTTCAGGATAGCTGTGGCACCAGACCACACCCCCAAAGAAGAGGAAAGAATGTTAAGTGACTACTATACAAAACAAGAACACAGTTTAAATGTAGTATAGTGTTACTTAATTACCTTGAATATATATTTAAACATCCATATATAGAAAAGAAATTTAAATATAGCCTTTTGAGAGTAAAATCCCCAAAAAGTAACTGATGGAAAAGAAAAAAAACATGTAACATCTTATTAAAAGCAAATGGAAGAATGGTGCTTAATATTATAAACATTATTTCAGAATTAATTTTATTTCCCCATCTTTGCTGATAAACACTTAACATTTACAAATTAAATTTAAAACTTTCAAATATATTCACTGAAAACAAGCCACAGAGGGAAGCATTTACAGTTAAAAGAGTATCTGTAAATAATAAAGTGAATTTCACATACTGTGACGATTATTTTGGGAGAGAATTTTTGTGGAGAACTGATTAAGGTTTTAGAAAGATCAATGAGTGTATGCAAACTGTTCATCTTTATTCTTAAAAGCACAAACGAGCCGGCGTGGTGGCGCACACCTTTAATCCCAGCACTCGGGAGGCAGAGGCAGGCGGATCGCTGTGAGAGACCCTGTCTCGAAAAACCAAAAAAAAAAAAAAAAAAAAAAAAAAAAAAAAAAAAAAAAAAAAAAAGCACAAATGAGAGAATAGCGACTGCAAGTTTAATTCATACAGAAGTATTAGGCATTGGTTCTGCCCTCTTACTGGCACACTGTTTGGACTGACAAACTGTCAGCCCTTTGGCCCCTTTACAAATCCCTCTTATATTAAATGATCAGTACATCCCAGTATGAATCATTTGTTCTATGTGGAAAACTAAGTGAGAAGACAAGATGCTACTGACCCAAGAGACAGACATCAAAGGATAGTTAAAATAAGATGGAACTGTTTCCTGAGGTGTATTTATGGTCAAGGAGAAACTGGTGGTAGTCACCTGAGGATTAAGGTTCAGGATGGGAGCATAGAAAGGTAAACTGGCCCTGGGACCTGGGACTGGAATAACTTATAAGTAAGCAGGACCCCTCCTGGTTTTACAAAGCATCTACAGGCAGCTTCATCAGCAGGTGGTTTGCACCTGTGAGCCCTTTAATACCTGTTCTAGACTGGCGAGGTCAGCCGGGCAGTGGTGGCGCACGCCTTTAATCCCAGCACTCGGGAGGCAGAGGCAGGTGGATCACTGTGAATTCGAGGCCAGCCTGGTCTACAAAGTGAGTCCAGGACAGCCAAGGCTACACAGAGAGACCCTGTCTCGAAAAACCAAAAACAAACAAACAAAAAAAGACTGGCGAGGTGGTTCAGTGGATAAGGTGCTTGCTGCCGAGTTTGATGAACTTGGCTTCAATCCCTGGGACCCATTTGTTGTAGGGAGAGAACCAATTCCTGCAAACTGTCTCAGACTTCCAGGTATGTGTGTGTGTGTGTGTGTGTGTGTGTGTGTGTGTGTGTGTGTGTGTGTGTTTGTGTGTGTGGGAGGGGGTGTGTACAGCAAGGGTGCTTACCTACAGACCCATTTTCCTTTCTGCCACACCCTATTACTGCTTCCTCTCTACTGAGCTACCACAGAATGAAATGACACTGATGACCACAACTTAGAATCTGTCGAGAGTGAGCTTTTACAGTTGGGTTTTCTCCATGTGACTCTCATCCATCTTTTATGACCATCTATAATGTGGTAGAGCTACAAAGAGGAAGGTGGAAACGTGCAAGATCTTGTAAAGCCCAGACTACTGCTAGTTGTATCTAAATGATCAAGCCGAAGGACACAAAGATGTTCAGATCCCACAGAAGAGTGGAAGCAGTATGGAAAAAAACTTGAGAGTCCTATAGTAAAATCTGGTTCAGGAGAAGGAACAGGAACAACAAAAGCAGATATAACCTCACCCCATCTACTGGGTGCAAAGCTTCAGTTTTAGGCATTAACCCTTTCGGATACCACTCTCTGATTTTCATATGCTTTTTAAAAGAACTTAAGAATATGTTTTTGTTGGGACTGGAGAGATGGCTCAGTGGTTAAGAGCGCTGCCTGCTCTTCCAGAGGTCCTGAGTTCAATTCCCAGCAACCACATGGTGGTTCACAACCATCTATAATGTAATCTGATACCCTCTTCTGCAGATAAAGCACTCATATGCAATAAATAAAATAAATAAATCTTTTTAAAAAAGAATATTTTTCTTATGGATGTGTGTCACTCATGCAGATATTTGTACTATATGCAGTCCATACCCATGAAGACAGAAGAGGGAGAGAGCATCATACCTCTTGGGATTGAAGTTACAGAGAGCTGTGATTTACCATGTGGGTGCTGGGAATTGAACCTGGGTTCTTTAAAAGAGTAATTAGGGTTTTTAACCTCTGAGCCATCTCTCCAGACACCCACCACACCCCACGCCCCCATTTGCATTTTTTTGCTCAAATGTGTTTGTCTAGTCACCAGTGAACACATTTATCTGTTGACTAGATCAAATAAATGTGATGCCATTTTAGGCTAAAAGTTTTTTAAATTCTCAATTTGTGAAAGTTCTATTATTTCAAAGGATTAACCTTTTTACACAAGGGAAAAAACTCTAAGTACAAGAGAGTGATAAAAAATTAAAATGTATCCTTTAATTGCCCGCCATATTTGAGAAGGCTCTCACATACTTGCCATTTCAAATTGAGACTTGTTTTAGGGCAACATCAGGTATTTTAGTTTGCTCAGACATAGATAATAATGCACAACAAGCATTCTGTCTATAGGAAATGTGGGGTGTGTTTGTCTTTCTCCTAGATAGGTTTTCATTGCATGTGTACAAATGTGTTAATTACTATCATGAAAGGATTAGAAGAGTAAAAATTATTATTAGAAGAAACAGTAATGAATAAACATTGATGATAACATTTTCAGAGGGGCTCTGCAAATGACTTATTCACTAAATTATTAAAAGCTACATTTACTTAGGAGTAGCAAGCACATGTGACTCAGCTAGCTCATACAGAACCTATGGATCACCATCGGTTTACATTGGAGTCTCAACTAGTGTGTTTGGGTATAATTTTATTTTAAAAACTACCATCAATTCATTTTGATACAATTATTTTAGCAAAAGCAACATTGCAAGTATCCGCTTAGCGTATCTTTTGTTCTTTAGGCTATGTCCTTAAACCTTATGGTTTATTTCTTTCCTCCAAACGCAATAGCCCTCTTAACGATTGCCTACCATGAGAAGGATTATGTGGTTTTAATTACCTTCACCTTTGCAGAGTCTGAGCTGGACCATTCATCTTCATTTCTGAATCTCATGTGTTAGTCACACTAATGAGAAACATGGGGGAGAAACATGAACACAGGTTTGCAGAACCTCCGGTTTCTATGCAGTTCATTCCCTGTGAGTCACAAGGTCTTTGTGCAGTGCTGCATCCCTCTGAGTACTGAAATAGAGGAATAGGAGCTTCTTTGAAATCAGACCATTGTGTGTATGTGTGTGTAGGGGGAGGAGAGGTTGTCCAGACTGCAGTTTAATAGAAAAATAAAACAAAAAAAGAAGCAGGGTGATAGGTGAGTATTTGTTTCTATGTTATTTTGGCAGAGCCATTTTCTTTATTCTAAAAGCTGATTATTATAATTCATTTTTCAAACATCTTTTGACATTCTTATCCAAGTGGATAAAACTATAAAAAGTTTATTTTCTCATTAAGAGTTTATCTATATGTATACTCATGATAAGATGCCTTTTGGGAATAAAACAAACTTTAACCATGAACCAAACTAATGTTACAACATGCGACCTAAAATGATGAAACTTGAAAGCGGACATTTAATTTTGTCAAGCAAACCGTTTCTTCATAATGCACAGAGTCATCTTGCCCTCTTTTCTCATAGCCTGTCCTCCTCCTTCTCTTCTTCTCATCACACCACCTTAGTTCCCACTTTGAATAAATCACAACAACAATCATAGTAATAATAGTTCGTGAACACTTAGCAAGTTTTCTAAAGTACGTCCTTCTGTCAGGAAGCACTTGGCATATTCTGTCTAATTTTATAGTTTGGATATTCATCCATCGCATTCCTAGTGTTCAACAGAGACTCATTCACTAACTCCAAAGCCACAATCTTAGGATTCACATAGTACTTTTCAGTAGGGTAAATTGGTTGCCAGATTTACAGTATTTGGATGAAGGGAACCAAGGTACTGTGTAACAATGCCAGGAATCTATTGAGGTAAGTTTAACTACCCCATCTTTTCCAGTGGCAAATAGCAGTCTGGAAGACAGCTTTAGAAACTTGCAAGAAAAAGAAGTTAAGATGGTAGATTAAAATATTCATTTAAAATTTCACATTTGGGCCTGGCATGGTGGCACCCAACTTTAATTCCAGCACTGGGGAGACTGAGGCAGGCAGATCTCTGTGAGTTTGAGGCCAGCCTGGTCTACAAAGTGAGTCAAATATATCCAGGGTCCTGTTACATAGAGAAATGCTGTCTTGAAAAGCAAAAACAAAAAAAATTCATATCCGAACATAATGCATGGCTCTGTCTTTCACAAATATCCTTATTTACCAATAAGATTGTGTTAAATTGTAGCTCTGACTATATCCTTAGCATTGACAATTTTACAAAGTATTCTGAGTGCTATGATAAATTTTCATCACACAATTATATTGTAGAAGAGAAACATTTTAAAGAGTTATTAGTTAGTTTTAAATCTAATATAGTTTCTATTTTTAATTCATCTTTTTCTAAATGAGTAACATTTCTAGATTATATAATTATATAAGCAATAGGGAGAATACTAGATATCTAAAGTACAGTGAACTTAAAACATATGTGGATGTTCGAGTGCGCATAGGCAGTTATATCAAAACTGTATGCATATAAATAATATAAGTGTGCATTTATGATTGTATCTGGTGCATATATATGTGCATCATATATTCTTTAAACTTTCTGAGGTCAAGAGACCATAAATATTGTAAAGCTTAGTCAAAATAGAAAGCCATGACCTTTCAGGATAGCCCTGAACATTAGAATAATCACAGACAAGAGATCTGAAGACCAGTCCCATAACACTAGAACTTTACAATGATAATAGTTTAACTACAGGTGCTAAATGAGATTTGGTTTTATAGGCACACATAATAATCATCACAGGTTTTCAGTGCAAATATACAATGTGGAAATGTGTTTACAAGAATTGTATGATGGCATATTTGATTTTTATAACTTTGTGACTCTTTAATGTTGATAATAAATCTATATATTTCTCCATAAAAATAAAATGAAATAAATTATATATATATTAGCATCACTAAATTAATGAACAGAAATATTTCTCTACTTGATTTATGGTATCATTGTTCTTGAAAATATGAGACACAAATAAGAAGCATGGATTCCTTCTGTTCTTCTGCCTCTCCCCTCCCTCCCTCATTTTCTTCATTTTTCATGCCTCATATCTTTATATACAGTGCTCATTGTGAGCTGAAACTCCCATGTAGATATCCTGGTTCGGGTACAGTGCCTTTGAGGGGAAGCATGTGCACTCTCTCCTTTCCCGTTCCTCTTCCACAGCACAACATCCAGGCCTCCCAAGTAAGCATTTAGTTAGAAGTCAAATTGATTAAATAATATTTTGTTACATATGACCACAGGCTGATTTTATAACATAAAGTATTGAGATTTGGTTTGTGTTTAAAACAACAATTAAGAAAGCTTGTGAGTCAATATAAAATATCTAGGAATAACCCTAACCAAGCAAGTGAAGGACTTATTTGAAAAAAACTTTAAGTCTCTGAAGAAAGAGATTGAAAATGACATCAGAAGATGGCAGGATCTACCTTGTTCGTGGATCGGGAGAATCAACATAGTAAAAATGGCCATCTTACCAAAAGCATTTACAGATTCAATGCAATCCCTATCAGAATACCTACAAAATATTTTGAAGATATTGAAAGAACAATTCTCAACTTCATATGGAGAAACAAAAAGCCCAGAGTAGCAAAAACAATCCTATACAATAAAAGATCCTCTGGAGAAATCTCCATACCTAATCTCAAGTTGTACTATAGAGCAACAGTAATTAAAACAGCATGGTACTGGCACAGCAATAGGCTAGTGGATCAATGGAATCGAACTGAAGACTCAGAGATGAATCCACACACATTTGGTCACTTGATTTTTGACAAAGAAGCCAAATCCATTCAATGGAAAAACGACAGCATCTTCAACAAATGGTACTGGTCTAACTGGATGTATACATGTAGAAAAATGCAAATAGACCACTATTTGTCACCATGCACAAAACTGAAGTCCAAGTGGATTAAAGACCTCAACCTAAAACCAGAGACATTAACCCAGTTAGAGGAAAAAGTGGGGAAGAGTCTGGCATACATAGGCACAGGAGACAACTTCCTGAACAGAACACCAACAGCCCAGGCCTTAACATCAACAATTAATAAATGGGACCTCATGAGGCTGAGAAGCTTCTGTAAGGCAGGTGACACTGTCAAGAGAACAAAGCAACAGCCTACAGACTGGGAAAAGATCTTCACCAACCCTTCATCTGACAAAGGTCTAATATCCAAATTATAAAGAACTCAAGAAATTAAACACTACCAAACCAAAAAACCCAATAGAGAAATGGGGCTTGGAACTAAACAGAGAATTCTCAGCAGAGGAATATCAAATGGCTGAGAAGCACTTCAAGAAATGCTCAGCCTCCTTAGTCATCAGGGTAAGGCAAATCAAAACGACACTGAGATTCCATCTTACACCCATCAGAATGGCTAAGATCAAAAACTCAAGCGACACCACATGCTGGCGAGGATGTGGAGAGAGAGGAACACTCCTTCATTGTTGGTGGGAATGCAAACTAGTACAACCACTTTGGAAATTTATCTGGTGCTATCTCAGAAAACTGGGAATAGGGCTTCCTCAAGACCCAGCTATTCCACTCCTTGGAATATACCCAGAAGATGCGCCAGCACACAACAAGAAAATTCGCTCAACCATGTTCATAGCAGCCTTATTCATAATAGCCAGATCATGGAAACAGCCTAAGTGTCCCTCAGTAGAAGAATGGATAAAGAAACTGTGGTACATATACACTAATGAATATTACTCAGCTATTAAAAATAAGGAATTCTGGAAATTTGTGGATAAATGGATAGAGCTAGAAATGATCATAATGAGTGAGTTAACCCAGAAGCAGAAAGACTCAAATGGTATATACTCACTTATATCTGCAGACTAGCCCAATGGGCATGTCCCATGAAAGCCTTCACTTACCAGGAAACTGTTACAGAGGGGAGGACACCCTATTGGGACTCTAGATGAGAGAACCATGTGAGAATAGCAATGTAGAAGGATCCAGTGGGTCCTAGAAACCTACAAGTAGAACATTATGATAGGCAGATTTGGGCCAAGGGGTCCCGCTCAAACTAAGACACCAGCCAAGGACAATACAGGCGGTAAACTTTAAACCCCTACCTAGATCTAGCCAATGGTCAGAACAGTCTCCACACTTGAATGGAGAGTGGGATATGACTTTCTCATGCACTCTGGTGCCTCACATTTGACCATGTCCCCTGGAGGGGGAGAGCTGGTGGCACTCAGAGGAAGGACAGCAGGTTACCGATAAGAGACTTGATACTCTATGAGCATATACAGGGGGAGGTAATCCCCCTCAGGAACAGTCATAGGGGAGGGGAATAAGGGGAAAATGGGAGGGAGGGGAGAATGGGAGGATACAAGGGATGGGATAAAGATCTTCACCAACCCTACATCTGACAAAGGTCTATTATCCAAAATATATAAAGAACTCAAGAAATTAAACACCACCAAACCAAATAACCCATTTGAGAAATGGGGCTTGGAACTAAACAGAGAATTCTCAACAGAAGAATATCAAATGGCGGAGAAACACTTAAAGAAATGCTCAACCTCCTTAGTCATCAGAGAAATGCAAATCAAAATGACATTGAGATTCCATCTTACACCCATCAGAATGGCTAAGATCAATAACTCAACTGACACCACATGCTGGCGAGGATGTGGAGAGAGAGGAACACTCCTTCATTGCTGGTGGGAATGCAAACTAGTACAACCACTTTGGAAAGCTATCTGGCGCTTTCTCGGAAAAATGGGAATAGGGCTTCCTCAAGACCCAGCTATTTTACTCCTTGGAATATACCCAGAAGATGCACTACCACACAACAGGGACATATGCTCAACCATGTTCATAGCTGCTTATTCATAATAGCCAGATCATGGAAACAGCCTACATGTCCCTCAGTAGAAGAATGGATAAAGTAACTGTGGTATATTTACACTATGGAATACTACTCAGCTATTAAAAACAAGGAATTTCCGAAATTTGTGGACAAATGGATTGAACTAGAAATTATCATAATGAGAGAGTTCACACAGAAGCAAAAAGAGCTAAATGGTATATACTCACTTATATTGAGACACTAGTCCAAGATGTATATCCCTATGAAAAACTGTACCTACCAGGAAAGTGGGTTAGAGGGGAGGACATCCTATTGAGACTTTAGGTGTGAGAAGCCTGGGAGAATGAGGAAGTAGAAGGATCCAGTGGGTATTGGAAAACTACAGGTGGGTCTGGGCCCTGGGGTCCTCTGCAAACTATGGCAACAGCCAAGGAAAATATAGGCAGTAAGCTTTGAACCCCTACCCAGACTAGCCGATGGACAGGACATTCTCCACCGTTGAGTGGAGAAGGAGATCTGACTTTCACACAAGCTCTGGTGCTCCATATCAGACCATGTCCCTTGGATGGAGACGCCTTGTGGCACTCAGAGGAAGGATAATAGGTCACCAAGGAAAGACTTGATACCCTATGAGCATATACAGGGGGAGGAGGTCCCACTCAGTCACAGACATAGGGGAAGGGAGTAGGGGGGAAAGTGGGAGGGAGGAAAGAAAGGGAGGATACAAGGGATGGGATAACAACTGAGATGTAATATGAATAAATTAATAAAAAAACAAAACAAAACAAAACAAAACAAAACAAAACAAAAAAAGCTTGTGAGTGCTCATGATTCATTAGATGGTGATTGGGCACTAGCTCATGAAAATGTGTTCAAGATTCCCATTAGCACAAAGGGACCTGTGACAGTCTACCTTTCTTTGGAAAGCACGGTTTGCTATAGCCTAGAAGCACATATATATATGTACTTAATGTTGGGGGTAAGGGTAGGGTTGCTCACTATGCAAAAAAAATTTTTTTTAACTTGCTATGGGTGTTGGGGGTGAAGAGCAATGCCAAAGGCACCTATGCATGCTGTTCAGTGTGAAGCTTCCTTAATTTCAGTATAACTCTGTACCATTAAGATAATTAGGAGCCCTCCTCCCATTTGAAGGAGATGTCAGAGCTCCAGCAGGAAGGACGTGCTGGAGAGGGGGATCCATCAGAAACTAAGGTGCAGTAGCAAGCTATATAGCAAGACTTGCAGAACTTGGTGCTGTGAGTCATCTGCAACCTTTTGCAAAATTCAACGTGGCAAAAGTACTGAGCTCTTATGATGTACCATGTGCGATCCCAATTTGTCATCTTCTCTTGACATATCTTTTATTGAGGGGTACAAGAAGAAACCCCACATTGGCTGAGGAAAATTCTACTTGCTTCCCACACGGCGATTTAAAAATATATTTCTGGAGTTTGGCATTTACAGGAAAATGTTTCACTTCAGTGCTTCTGAAATAAGATTCCTTTTTATACCCTCAGAGTGGAAGATTCTATAATCTGCACCATCACCACTAGGGGGCCAGTGTTGCTAGGCTATCGCAGTAAACAGTAGGGACAGGAAGTGGAAGGAACAAACATTTGGATTTACTTTGCGTCTATCCACTTATCAGCATTGACTGTTTTCTTATTTAAGACTGTATTTAGCATTTTTCTTTTCATTTTTACTTTCTGTAATATCAGAAGTCTTCATTTTTTTTTCAACCACAGAATCAGGATCAATTTAGAATCTTATTCTACAGAGATAGTTATTACATTACAAAAATATTTTATCCTATGCCTCATTATAATCCTGCATAGTTACATAAATTATGTCACAACAATAGTCTTGTAATGAAACTTGATGTGTGAAGATGAACAAGTAAATACAAAAACTATTGCCAGTGCAACAAGGAGTACAGAAAGGAATTACATTCTTCACTGTTTTTTTTTCTTTTAATATGTTATAATTGATAGGATTATATCACTTTCTCCTACTTTTCCTCTCTCTCACCTCTCCCAGCTGCCATCCCCAGAACTCTACACATTTTTCATTCTTAAGTTGATGGCCTGTTTTTCTTTGTTATTGCAACACACACACACAACACACACACACACACATACACACACACACACACACACACACACACACATCAACCTGCTGATACCATCTTTGTCGTTGGCATGTGTATGGTTTCAAGACTGACCACTCTGCATTACACAATAATAAGGGACTTGTTCTTGAGAGAGTTGATTCTCCTTTTTCCAGTAGTCATTAATTTTCTTTATCTATGACTGTGACCTCACAGAATTTTCACCCTTTAATTTTAATATGGCCACTGATGTTGTCACTGTTCCAGTCTTGCTTATGCAGCCGTGTCTAGAAGAGATTCTTTCACATAAGACTATTTGGTATTCTGACTCTGATCATCTTTCTGTTCTTTTCTATGCTGTACTCTGAGCCACTAGAATCAGAAGCTGTGCTGTAGATGAATGCATTGGGGCTTGGCTCCATGGGATCCGTTGATCTCTGAATTGTACCCTGTTGTGGCTTTTTGTGCTCTAAAGAAAGGTTACTTCAATGAAGGGTGGACAAAAGGTTAACCTAGAAGGTAGTTATGCCTCTCTATCTTCTTTTCCAAGGTCAGTTCTATGGACTTCATGACCCCACTAGCCCTGGGATGCTGCCTTACTCTCTACTACCAGGGATACTTTCTTTCCTGTTTCATGGGCCTGTAGTTCAAAGCATGAGTGGCATGAACTGCATCCTTATGCATTTCTTGCTAGGCTGACATTTTTTGTGGTTCACAGACATTACAGCTGTGTAGAAGCAATTAATCACCTCCCTCCCTTGGTATCTTGTATTTTATTTTCTGGAACCATAAAAGACAGGCTTCAGGAAAGTGGCTTTCAGGTCAGATTAAGCTCAAATCAGCGGGTATGTGTCCTCAGTATGCAGTGTCTTTAGCAATATGGGCCAATCCTCAACCCTGAGAAGCATCCAAGGGCTGCATCAATAATGTATACTGTTTTGGTAGTAATTTGGATTTCCCTAAGCAACCATTTGAAAGAACGATGTTTCCTGGTTGGTGCTGGGGTTTTTATTACTCTAAGAGTCTTCTTTTTTATTATTAATTATTCACTTTATATCCTGGTCAAAGCCCCCTCCCTCCTCTCTTTCTGGTTACATTCTCCCTCCCTCCCTGTTTACCTATCCCCTTTCCCCTACTCCTCTAGAAGGGGACCCCCCCCCCCCCCCGGCATATTATGTCGCATCAAGACTAAGAACATCCTCTTTCCCTGTGTCCTGGCAAGGTAGCCATGCCACTGGAAAGTGATAGAAAAGCATGGACTCTGACAGAGTCCATGGCAGAGACAGCCCCTGTTACCCTTACTAGAGGACCCACATGAAGCCTGAACTGTACATTGGCTACATCTTTGTAAGGGGCCTAGGTCTAGTCCATGCAGGGTCCTTCGTTGGAGCTTCAGTCTCGGCAAGCCCCTCTGGGCCCTGGTTAGTTGGCTCTGTTTGTCTTCTTGTGGAACTCCTGTCCCTTCTAAGTCCTTCCATCCTTCCCACTCCCACCCCTAACTCTTCCACAAGACGCCTTGCATTCCACTCAATGCTTTTCTGTTAGACTCTGCATGTTTCCGTCAGCTGCTGGGAGAAGCCACTCAGAGGACAGCTTTGCTAAGTAAGCTATGGCCGGCAAGCATAGCAGAGTATCCTTAATAGCGTCAGGGGATGGCTGTCTCCGTGGGGTGGGTCTCAGGTTGGGCCAGGCATTGGTTGGAGATTCCCTCAATCGCTGTTTTATTTTTGTCCCTGCACATCTTGTAGGCAGAATAATTGTGGGTGGGTGGGTGGGTGGGTGTTCCTTTCTTCCACTAGGAATCCTCACTAGTTAGAGGGTGGCCTCTTCAGTCTCTATGGTCCCTAGTCAGCTAGTCTATGATTCTTGTGGCAAGCACCGTCAGCCCCACTGGTTTAACTTCCTTTCAAGTGTGGGTACATACACTTATATGCCTTGTGTATAATTTCAGGTAAATATAAAATAACATGATTTCTTGAGTCTTTATCAAATAACCTTAGTGATATTTGTCCCTCATCCCTCTTTCTCCATTTGGATTGCACTCCCTCTGCCTCTCCAGTTGGAGCTCCTTCCCATTAAGAAGTCACATTATTTTCCTAATCTCCATGGGATAGACTCTTAGATGAGATCACATTAAAATATGAGCAGGTACTGACACAGATACTACAGCAGTAGCTAGCAAACACCATTGAAAGTTGCTAAGTGTAATGGTAAAACCTTATAATCCCAGCACTTGGAATGTGGAGGCAGGAGGGTCAGTAATTCTAATACACAGTGAGTTCTAGGCCAGCCTTGGGTATGAGACTTTATCTAAAAGCACTCCTTTCCAATAGGAAAAATAATATTATTATTCAATTTTTAATTTCAGCTAATATCTATTCATAATCCTTAAGACAATGGTGTTTCTCCTTTTCATGAACTACTTTTTGATAATAATGTAAAGGAAGAAAGTAAATAATTGACTTTTTTTCCAATACGTAAGAATTACAATTAATTGTTTTTAATAAGAGAATTAAGTCATCTTTTGAATGTAATAAATATGCCTGAGATGATGTCAGTATTATTCTATAAGATGGCTTTTCTTCTCCTCCAAGGTTCTAAAGTTATTTATTTATGATGTGATGCTTAACAGAAACAATGAAATTACATTTCTTTTTCTTTTTTGTATTTTATTAATTTATTCTTGTTACATCTCAATGGTTATCCCATCCCTTGGATCCTCCCATTCTTCCCTCCCTCCCATTTTCTTCTTACTCCCCTCCCCTATGACTGTTCCTGAGGGGGATTACCTCCCCCTGTATATGCTCATAGGGTATCAAGTCTCTTCCTGGTAACCTGCTGTCCTTCCTCTGAGTGCCACCAGGTCTCCCCCTCTAAGGGACATGGTCAAATGTGAGGCACCAGAGTACATGAGAAAGTCATATCCCACTCTCCACTCAACTGTGGACAATGTTCTGACCATTGGCTAGATCTGGGTAGGGGTTTAAATTTTACTGCCTGTATTGTCCTTGGCTGGTGCCTTAGTTTGAGCGGGACCCCTGGGTCCAAATCTGCCTATCATAATGTTCTACTTGTAGGTTTCTAGGACCCTCTGGATCCTTCTACTTTGCTATTCTCCCATGCTTCTCTCATCTAGAGTCCCAATAGGATGTCTTCCCCTCTGTCCCAGTTTCCTGGTAAGTGAAGGCTTTCGTGGGACATGCCCATTGGGCTAGTCTGCAGATATAAGTGAGTATATACCATTTGACTCTTTCTGCTTCTGGGTTAACTCACTCATTATGATCAGTTCTACCTCAATCCATTTATCCACAAATTTCAGGAATTCCTTGTTTTTAATAACTGAGTAGTATCCCATAGTGTATATGTACCACAGTTTCTTTATCCATTCTTCTACTGAGGGACACTTAGGCTGTTTCCATGATCTGGCTATTATGAATAAGGCTGCTATGAACATGGTTGAGCATCTGAAGAAAGAGATTGAAGATGACATGAGAAGATGGAATGATCTTCCTTACTCATGGATCGGGAGAATTAACATAGTAAAAATAGCCATCCTACCAAAAGCAATCTACAGATTCAATGCAATCCCTATCAAAATACCTACACATTTTTTTTAAGACATTGAAAGTTCAATTCTGAACTTCATATGGAAAAACAAAAAACCCAGAATAGCTAAAACAATCTTGTACAATAAAAGGTGCTCCGGAGGAATCTCCATACCTGATCTCAAACTGTACTATAAAGCAATAATAATTAAAACAGCATGGTACTGGCACAGCAACAGGCTGGTTGATCAGTGGAATCGAATAGAAGACCCAGATATGAATCCACACACATATGGTTACATTTCTTCTTATAGCACATGCTGACAATAACACTATTGATATGGTGTGCTGTATGCATTGATACACATGCCTGGGACCTGGAGAATAGTTGATGTCTTTCTCTATTGCTCTCCACATATTTTCCCTTGAGACATGGTCTCTCACAGAACCAGAAGCTCACTGTTTCAGCTAAGCTGACTCTCCAGTGTACTGTCCAGTTCCTTCTCTCACCAATGCTATTTCTGTCCTTACAGTCATGTGTAGCCATACCCCAGTTTTAAATGTGGGTAACAGATTGTACTTGGGGTTTCACATTTGCATAGCAAGAGCTGTTACCCACTCTCTATCCTCGTAGCTTCTACCTACCAGTTCCTCACCAAAACTGGTCAAAATGAGCATCTCTTATCTTTAAACCCAAGGCAGCTTTGGTCTCCAGTTAATGGCGTACTGCATCAAAAGTACCTGTCATAATTGTATTTCCTACTGATGGATCTCTTCACTCACTTGTTTAATCAAACTCTTTCCTGTTTAATATCATCATGATTCCATGCTATGCTGTTGTTTGGTCATTTACATTGAGCCAGGAGCTTGGATACATATTCTAGATTCTTATTTCCTTTATTTCTGTAAGTAATGTCCACAAATGTTTGTAACATGCTCTTTATTCCTTAAGAAGGAAAGACAAAGGCAGATGACAGTAATGCATAACACACCTATTAAAAGCACACCATTTGGGATTCAAGAACATCCATATTTACATTCAGAGAACTGTTTTATATAATATAGCGTTTCATAAATATCTACTAATGCATAGGTTATTATTGATCTTTTGCTTTCCAGTAACAACTTTTTTTACATAAACATCTTTGCATTTAGACTATATCGAAGCATTCTTTATTGCTGTTCCATGGATACCCATAAGAACTATAGCTTTCTAGCTGAGCATGGTGGTGGTGCATTTCTTGAGTCCCAGCACTCAGGAAGCAGAGTCAGGTGAACCTCTGTGAGTTTGAGGCCACTCTGGTCTACAAAGTGAGTCCAGCACAGCCAGGGCTGTACACAGAGAAACCCTTTATTGAGAAACAAAACAAAACAAACACACAAATGACAACAACAAAAAGTAATTATGGCGTTCTTATTTGCTCGTGTGAGTTTATTTTATTTTTACTTGTTATTTCTACATCATACAAATAAATTGTATATATTTATAGAGGCTGGGTGTGATTTTAATGCATGCATACAATGTGTAATTTCAGAGTACTACTGTCTACATTGAAAAAAATGTTAAACATCTCTTGGCTAACCATATTAAGACAGTCATTAATTGTTGACAACCATAGTCATTTTACTGAGCCATGGAATATTGAAAGTTTTTCCTCTAATCTAACTGCATCCATGAACCATTTAATCATCTTATTAACATTCAATTTTAATTAATAAATAGTAATCCATATGCATAATTGATATAATGTGATGCTTGGGTGAGTTTACAAGAATGAAGGATGAAATATGGTTAATTTAAAATGTTTTTCATTCAAAGCTGTTATAATTAAGTGGAATAGTGTGTACTTAGCATGTGCGAAAACCTATGTCCAATTCCATAACACTGCTGCTGCTAATAACAATAACAATAATAATTAATAATAATTATTATAATAAATTTAACTATTTCTTTTAAATGGCATTTCATTTATATTTCACTATTAGGTTTGAAATCATGGACAATAGATTTTCTTTCTCTGCTTCTATTTCATGTGTTATAAGTGTTTAATATTGTTTACTCAGGGTTTGTTGATATTCAACAAGTCATCTGAAAAGCATGCTACTTTTTTCAAGTCACCTAAGAAAAAGCCAGTACACAAGATACCATTAAAATTAGAAACTTCATCTAAATATAGCTTGTAACAGACCTAATTTTGAATGTACACATTAGGACAGATATATAATAATTTCATAGGGGTTTTGAATATTGCCTTTTAACATATAGTACAAAATAATTTGCAAGCTAGAATTTATAAATTTGTGAGATCATGATAAGCATGTTGATTATTAAAATACCCTCCAAACATTTCTTGTTGATCATCTGGTAAACCCATTTTCATTGGCAATTGTGATCCACTTGGCTACACCTTTATACATTCCTTTTCTTTAACAAAATATCACATATTTTTGTAAGTCTATAAATAAATAGTCCATAATATGTGTGTTGATGCATGAAGGTTTGTATGAATAAAATGTCTTTTACCATACAAACTACTGTATCCTCTTCAAGCTTGTGGCACCTACAAAGTCTTATGGCATTGACAAAATTTATGCAAATCTTTGCCTAATATAATAAAGGTTTCCTATAATCCAGGTTCCCATAAATTCTTCCTTTATGCCCAAGATCACATCAGTAACACTTTTTAAAAATAATTTATTAGTATTACATGCTAAATGTTATTCCTTCACTTGTATTGTCCCATTCCCCATTCCCTTTCACCCTATTCCCCTCCACTAGACCTGTGACAGAAGGGAGTGTCCTCCCGTACTGTATGACCACAACCTTTCGGGACTCATCCAGATAGACTACTTCCCTTATGAGTACCCCCAGGCCTCCCCACCAAGGGCAAATGGTCAAATAGGGGCATCAGAGTTCATGTCAGAGACAGTGCCCATCTCCCCACAATGTTGGAGAATGTGCTGTCCATTGGCTAGATCTGAATTAGGGGGTATAGGTTTATTGAATGCATTGTCCTTGGATGGTACAACAGTTTAGCAGGCCCCCAGGGTCCAGATCTGCCACCCTTGATGGTCTTCTTGTAGGGTATCTGGTCCCTCTGGGTCCCTCTATCTCCCTATTCTTCTGTACCACTCTCACCTGCAGTCCTAATAGCGAGTCCCGATGTCTGTCCCAATTCACTGCTGAGCGAAGACTCTCAGAGGACATCCATGTACATCTGACAAAGGCCTAATATCCAAAATATATAAAGAACTCAAGAAATTAAACACCACTAAACCAAATAACCCAATTAAGAAATGGGGCTCAGAACCAAACAAAGAATTCTCAACAGAGGAATAGCAAATGGCTGAGAAACACTTAAAGAAATGCTCGATGTCTTTAGTCATCAGAGAAATGCAAATCAAAATGACTCTGAGATTCCATCTTACACCCATCAGAATGGCTAAGATCAAAAACTCAAGTGACAGCACATGATGGTGAGGATGTGGAGAAAGGGGAACACTCTTTCATTGCTGATTGGAATGCAAACTTGTACAGCCACTGTGGAAATGAACCTGGTGATTTCTCAGAAAATTGGGAGTAGGGATACCTCAGCTATTCCACTCCTTGGAATATACACAAAAGATGCTCTGCCACACAAGGACATTTGCTCAACTATGTTCATAGTAGCCTTATTCATAATATCCAGAATCTGGAAACATCCTAGATGTCCCTCAATTGAAGAATGGATAAAGAAACTGTGGTACATTAACACGATGGAATACTACTGAGGTCTTAAAAACAAGGAAATCCTGAACTTTGCAGGCAAAAGGATGGATCTAGAAATGATCATCCTGAGTAAATTAACCCAGACCTAGAGAGACACAGATGGTTTGTACTCAGTAACACTTTTAGCTTCCTTTTTCCCATCATTATCCTAGTTTCCTCAGTACCAACCCCAATGACCCATCAAGCTTTATAGGCAGAGTATTGTAGGGTTATTTTTTGTTTCTGTTATGTGTGTGTGTTTTGTTTTGTTTGTTCCTTTTTTGACACAGAGTTTCTTTGTATAGCCTTGGATGTCCTGAACTCACTTTGTAGATCAGGATGGCCACAACTCACAGAAACCCGCCTACCTTTGACTCCCTGAGTGCTAGGATTGCAGGTGTGGGCCACCACAGCCAGCTGTCTTGTAAGATTTATTAATTGTTGATATTAAGGCCTGGGTTGTTGGTGTTCTGTTCAGGAAGTTGTCTCCTGTGCCAATATGTTCCGGGCTCTTCCCCACTTTTTCTTCTAACTGACTTAGTGTCTCTGGTTTTATGTTGAGGTCTTTAATCCACTTGGATTTGAGTTTTGTGCAAGGTGACAAATATGGGTCCAGTTGCATTTTTTTACACATATACCTCCAGTTAGACCTGGTGGCACTCAGAGGAAGGGCAGCAGGTTACCAAGAAGAGACTTGATACCCTATGAGCATATACAGGGGGAGGTAATCCCCCTCAGGAACAGTCATAGGGGAGGGGAGTAAGATGAAATTGGGAGGGAGGGAAGAATGGGAGGATACAATGGATGGAATAACCATCGAAATGTAACAAGAATAAATTAATAAAAAAATTGTGAAGAAAAAAGTAATATCATTAAGACTGGCCAATCATGTCAATGCAACAGACATTATAAATATTATAAAGAACATCAAAAGCTATTGCAGGTTCACACTTGGACAGAGACTCTGTTCTGAGACTGAATAAGAAAACAAATGCTCACCTAGACACAAAAGGTTTGCTAAGCAATGCCTAAAATGTAAGTAGAAAGTTACTTTGGTATAACTAACTTTACAGGAAGGTTCTACACCTAACACACCAAGTTGTTTGTTTGTGAGTGAGAATAAAGGATTTTGATGGGTAGTGGAAGCAGAACTGTGATGAAAACAATGTTAGTCCCTCTGTGTAATTGGCTTCAGCTGCTGCTGGCCCACTTTCTTCACACCAACATCTAATACGTACTTCCTTTCTGCCTCTCCCTCTGGCCAAGAGTTAGCTCACATCCTTATGGTGTGTCTTTTTCTGGAGTACTTTGCAGAGGGCTAAGTATGTCATGAATACTTCCTGTGAATTGCATACTTGCCTAAGCTCCATTTTTTGAACCGAATAAAATGTGAGTGCTTTGAAATAATATGGGGTTTATGTAATTTGGGCATGCTGTTTGAACATGCAGTAAACTGATATTAGTCATAGAGGATCAAGGAACCTTACAATGTGGGTATAAAATTATAATCCATAAACAAGAAATGTGCACAGGTAGAGATCATTAGCTACAACCTCTGCTGTTCCCATCTTCCTCTTTGCTCAATATATAATTGCAGTGTTTGGTTGCCAACGATGCATTAGATGTATCCATGAGTCCTCCTCTGGCAATGTTTCCCTGAAATGTTTTTTTTTAAACCCAATCCAAATTATATCAGATTTTGGACTTTGATGTCAAAGCACAAAAGCTATCTCTCAAAAGGTAAGGCATTCCCATGGAAGCGTCCATCTTGTCATTTTTTTTTTTTATAATATGCTAAGAAATTTGTTGGAATTAAGAGATTGTAACCTTGGAGGAAGTTGTTGATTTTTCATTTCACATTCTGTCTCCATCATTTATTTGCTATCAGAGTGAAATGAATAGGATCAGTTAATTTTTTTAGTTATGAGATGGTTAGAAATATATCCATCCTATTAAAAAATTGCCCTAAGCATTGTTTGTACTGATTCAGCTCAAAGGAGATATGAACTTCACCCTTGGCAGTATTCCAAGAGAAAATAAAAGTCAAGCCAAATTTGAAGAAATCTTACACAATCTAGAGCTGGAAGCACAACAAATTATTTATGAAATTATATCCAAACACGTAGTGTATATCCACAGATAAAAATAGGACTGTGCACGGAGAACATTGAAAACTGTTTACTTTGAGCAAATAATCATTGGCTACTCTCTACGTATAAAGTACTCAGAACCCAGTTGGGAAACAAAGATGAGCAAGATTATTCTGTCCTACCAAGGAGTTGAAAATGGGAATGTGCGTTTATAGTGCAACAACAGCTGTAAACAACATTCCTGTTGTGTTTCAGAGCGAGAATAGGCATCAGTCAGTCTGAAACTTCCCCATATACACTCTGTTCCAAGAAGCTATTATCAACTCTTTGGATTAGAGTAGTGGTTCCTGGCCTAGCCACTGTTATGTCCCTCCCGTTTCCTGTAGTCCGTTCTCTCTAAGGGCCCAGACTGGGTTGTTTTTTTGTTTTGTTTTGTTTTGTTTTGTTTTGTTTTTTTATGGCTGTCTAGTCAAACTATGCCTCTGCTTTCTTTGAAACTTAAATTAAATTTGTTATGTTATCTTGTTATATTATATTTAATATTATTACATCATCTCTCCCTCCCTCTTCTATCTTCTGCAGATCTCAGGTCTGACCCCCTTTTGGCCCAAGTTCAATGCCCCTCTTCTTTAACCATTGTTGTTGTATATACATACAAACAATTCAACATACACACAAAGCCTGTTGCGTCTTTCCGCAGATGCCCGTATGTGTCGGTTTGTAGGGCTGACCACTTGGTATTGCCTCACCTATCCAGAGCTAATCACTTAGAAGCCTTAACTCTACTTGTCTTTCTATTGCACTCCACATTGCCTGCTGCTCATCCACAAAGCTCAGCGTGGTCCTGACTTACCATGATCTTGCAGATCTTCCCTGCCGCTTCTTTTCCCCAAATATTGAGTTGACTTTATACCTCGCATAAATTACGTGACAGATCAAATATTTACGTATAGCGGTGGTTCTCAACCCGTGGGTCGTGACACCTTTGGTGGGTGGCTTCAAACGATGCTTTCTCAGAGGTCACCTAAGACCATCAGAAAACATAGATATTTACAGTATGATTTGTAGTTGTAGAAAAATTATAGTTATGAAGTAGCAGTGAAAATAATCTTATGGTTGATGGTCACCAGCACATAAGCAATTTTATTAAAAGGTCCCAGTACTAGGAAGGTTTAGGACCACTGTATAGTAATGAAAACAATGACTGCTCTCTAGTAATCTTCAAATAAATGGCTGCTGGGACTACCTAACCTGTCAGAGCCCTTCTGCTGTTTCCTGGAACATAGCTGTTGGTATTATCTCCAAGTACCTCATAATATATAGTGAGTATTTTTATTTACTTCCTTGTTTCCTGTGTTCATTTTAACA
This sequence comes from Acomys percivali, assembly GCA_907169655.1. Classification (NCBI taxonomy): domain Eukaryota; kingdom Metazoa; phylum Chordata; class Mammalia; order Rodentia; family Muridae; genus Acomys; species Acomys percivali. The sequence continues at coordinate 62,313,602 of OU015756.1, forward strand.
CTTAGTCGGGGGCATAGGCTAAGTCAGTTTTGCTTTTAGTAGGCTTTTTCAGGACGTAGAACAGTGACTTTTATATGTGGCATCAGGGAAAAAAGTTCTATTAAGACAATTTTTTTAAATTAATGAAAGTTTGTTGCTTCCATTGTTTCAGCTTGTTTTAAAACTAGTAGTGAACTTAGTGATGATCCAGAGGCCGAGGACTCTATATGTTACTTGTGTTTGGGCTATAAAGTTATTTGTATAGGAGTAAAGGTAGACCAAACTATTTCTTGTCTAGTGTATAGAGGAAACAACAGTACCACTGTGAAGACCACCAGCTGCCTCAGAAATGTTCATCCTTGCACCCTCTCTGTTTTTAATCTACTGGTTAACATTTCAGCATGGATGAGGTAGGCTCACATGGCCCCGCAGCTAATTGAGAAATGTCATGAAATCAACATCTGTTGTAAGAGAACATTAAGTTTTCTTAATGGTTGTGCCCCTGTCATTTTGCCCATCTTACACTGGACAGCACAATATCCACAAGCATGTTGAAAATGATACATGGGTTCAGTAGTTTTTATTTATGTATACATGCATATATACATGAAGTTGGGAGGAGAAAGTGAAATGTTGGTATAATGAAAATAAAATATATATATATGTGAAAGAAAAAATATATTATAAGCATTATAAGTCTACAGATATGGAAAAGGTTTGGATTTTAATTATTATAAATTTAAAGAGACGAGAGGATTTAATTTTCATATTGGCCATAAAGCTGATTTTCAGAATGTAAAACAATGCCAAGCACATGGGGAGATCTCAGCAGATATAGGTAGGGTGATGAAAGCTCTATGACCTTGACAGATTAGAAAAGCTAATAAATATCTCTGAGAAGAATCAGGAAACAGATTTATGTTCATGACAATAGATGCATTTCTTCCTGAAAAAAAAAAGCTGTACAGTAACACAGACTGGGGTTGACATTGATACAATCACAAACTAATGACAGAGATGATTTTGGGTTTTTTTTTTTCTTTTTTTTTTTTTTTTTTTTTGACACTGAGACCATAGGGGAAGACTATTGCATATGTTGAAATATTTCTAATTCTTTTATGAAGTGGTCCCATTTATAATGACCACATTTTTCTTGTTATAAAATGCCTTCCGCCTTTCATTTACACATAAACCACACAGAACACTTACCTTTTTTTCTTTTGGCAGTTCTGCTTAAGAGAAATTAAATTAAAAAAAAAAAGTTTGTGTTTAGTCAGATACTTGCTATATCTGATACACAGCATTCTCTTTCCTGTTGTGGTGTGTCCTTCAAAAAAATTTTTTTTCTAAAGGCATTTCTTATAGTATCTGTCGGCTGGTGATAAGAACTCCACATTACTATTATGGAAAAATTCCTTTGTATTGCCTTTGTTGTTTTTATGGCTGAATCTGTATGCCCCCAACAAACTAAGATGCTGTTTCCCCGACTCCTAATGTGGTTAAATTTGAGAAAGAAAGTAAATCACGTGAAATGGAGTTGTAAGAGTAGAAAGAGTAGGGTCTTAATCCAATTAGATTTAGTATCCTTTTACAAAGCAAACATCACCAAGCACTTGAAGCAAATAAGGTCGCTTCAGAGCACAGTGAGAAGGCAACTTTTTGCAGTTCTGCCTGAATGGCCTGACCAAGAGTATTCTTCCATTGATCTTGGTCTTGTAGCTTCCAGAACGATGAAAAATAAAATTCTATTGTTTAAAGCAACTCAGTGTGTGGTATATTGTTATGGAAGCCTGGGAAAAAGTAATATAATTTTAAAGGACTATTTCATTAGATCAAAAAACCTTACCCTGTAGTATTTTTGACACTTTTTCTCTTTTGTATTCCATAGTTTAATTTCTGAGGAATAAACAGTAGTCATTTCATTTTATGCATTGTGATTACCTTCTGTAGCAACCTTCAAATAATTTCTCAAGTCCATGAATGTTCAAACTTCTTCAGAATATTTTTTCTTTTTTATGCTTAATTATCTCATTTACCAGTCATTGTGGCAATGGGGATTTTTAGCCTAATAAGCCATCCAATAATTGTTATTGGGTTTTGTCTATAGTATCATTAAGTTCTATAATCTTCATTTAGTTTTCTTTCATGGCTACTCACCTAATGCTCTGATTCTTGCCTTTCCTTTCATTGTGAGGAGTTCAACTTCCTCAGACTGAGCACTGTTATAATGCCATTTATAACTCTTTTTGTATACTCGGTGAAACATCTGGGATCTCTCAGGGTTGATACCTGGTGAGTATTATTTTCCTGAGAATGAGTCAGATTTTCCTGTTTGGATAAGTTTAAGTTATAGCTTATGATTCATGTTGTAGATCGATTATAGTTCCCAAGGGGTACTAATGTATTTCATTTATTTTAATGGACAGTGAACTACATGGGATAAACCTTATGAATTATTATTTTTTTCCTCAGGGAAGCAGGTCGAATTTAATTCTTTTATCTAAGGCTAGTATTTGTCACCATATTTATCGAGTCTGTTGAAAGTTGTTGGCAGATTTTATACATAGAACTATCTTAGGTAGTCCAATAAAACACTACTAAAGTAGGTATCATACAAAGATTATAAAATAGTACTAAGTTCCTTTAGTTGTCAGATTGTGGCAAGGATGGTATCCACCCACCCACCCACCCCCCAAAAAAAAGCCCAGAGTATTTTGTAACCCATTTAAAATGCCAAAATAAATTATTTGGGCTATTTTTCCTCCTGTATTTTCTCTTGGCTCTTGTCTTCTTCATAGAGCTACTTTAAGAAACACTATACCTCTCCTCAGAGACCTTGTAAAGCCATTTATATTAGCCCCTCCCCTAGGGATTTTCTCCTTGTAGGACCAGATAGTTGAGTGCTTGCAGAAACAGTGGGTCAAATACTTGGGACACAGCGCTATAAAGGGCCAGAAAGTAAAGGACTGAGGATCTTAAAGTTAAAACCCACTTCTGCATGCATCAAGCAGACGACTGGGAGACGATGCATCAAATGCATCTTTAACTCTAGAGAAACTAGTTAATTGTATTGGAGTCACAGTATTTGTAGTATAAGGTGATAATACCTACTTCCAAATTTGCCTTAGGAATAAATAAAATGGACTGTTAAAACAATACCAAGCCTGGAATATAGCTTTGAAGGCAGTGGCATTATTTACCAAGGCAAATTTAACAAGAGGTTGATACCACCCCAAAGTGATAATTTTCTGAGGGCAACCAGTAGATATTGTTATACATTCTAGTAATTTTGTAGCCACACTTTACACTGGAGATTCTTTTTAAAACTCCACTGGATGTGGGAAAGTATGAATAGTACCAAATCCTATGCAAATATATGTACATCATACATATAGTATATATGTGATAAAGTTTAATTTTCTTGTAATGTTGAAATGAATTGAAAGATTAAAAGGGGAATTATTTTTTTCCATTTCAAATGTCCAATAAGTAAAACTCAAATGTAAGAACATATACTCTTTATGATAAATTAATTAATAACACAGTGATGCAAGAGGATAGATATGCCCAAGCACTTGTCATTTCAGTTACTGAGGTTTACCTTATTTTTCAGTTAAGTCCTCCTCATCATGTTTCTACATAGGTTATTAGGTTAAGTAATATCTTGTCAAAACTTTTAGCAGATGGCTGCCAATATATGAGAACACATACATTTCTGATTATTTCTGTGATTATAAATCCTAGGTATAAAGCCTGTTGGTTTTTTTTTTCACAAAAAGCCAAGAAATGATTCTCTTTGGGGAACATAAAATAATTTTTTGAGGGAGTGTGTCATTGTGTAGCTCTGGCTATACTGGAACTCACTATGTAGACCGGGCTAGCTTCAAAAACAGGGATTTTTACCTGTATCTGCCTCCCAGGATCTGGGATCAAAAGAGTGTGCCAGTGTACCTGGCCGACTATTCCACTTATTATTTCAAATTGTTTCACAGCATATAACCAAAAGAGAAGCTATGAGAAGGAGAAACCACTACCCTGTTAATATTTTATGTTGACATCATTCACTCACTGTTGCCTCAGATACCATCACTGTTCCAGAGACTTTTGACAAAAACAAAGAACCTGGAAGAATCTAGGCTCACATATTCCTGCTTATTAAGAACCTTAAATTTTTGACAACAAATCAATCCTTTAATTAGTATTAAGAGGGGTATTTCAAAGGTGAGAAGCAAAGGTTAAGGTTTCTCTATGTGACTTATCTATTTCTATATATTGGAATATTTCCAATTGAAGCCTTCAACTTTTTATAAGAAGTTTATAAACTTGCCTTGAGAACACAGGTGGTGACCCCGTAGCCACATGGAAAGTAAAACTAAAGGGAGTCCAGCCTTCTACCTGTTTGTAGAAGTTAAGTTGAGTAGCCACACTCCTTGCAGACTAAAACACATATAATAAGAAACAAAGACCTCCTTGGCATCATATGGCACCAAACAGCCAGCCAGGCCTAAGCTCCTCAGGATGAGACATGAATAATTGACGACAGTGGCTTCTCTTTCACTATGGTGGGGACAGCATATAAGAAAGTTATGGAGTTTTACTGACAGTAAAAATTGTATCCCTATTCAATCAGTCATACATTCCCTCTGTGTAGTCAACGCTGGTCCCAAACCAGCTCCTTAGCCAGAAGGGTCAGAGCTATTATATCCAGTTTAATGTCATGTGAAGGATCAGACTGGAGTTCTGTGCATGCAAGGCAAGCCCCACCTACCCCCAACCGAGCCAAGTTCCCAATCCTCTCAGTGTCTGTATGTCTTTTTGTATATATAGGAAATATTTAATGATAGGCTTAGAAAAGTGAATGGCTACATCAACAGTTCAGAAACTTTATGGTGTTTCGTTTTGTTTGACTGAGTGTCAGGGTTTCTTGTTTCCTTCTTCTCTTTATTTTATTCTTATTATATTATTGCTATTTTTGTTGTTTTGATTACAGAAAAGAACTGAGGAGACACAGATCTAGTGGACCAAGGCCAATGTTGTAACTTTTCTTAGGATGATGAGTGTAACCTCCACAGCAAATGTTGAATTTCTTATCATCAAACATGGCATGTTATATTTTTGGAAAAGGTCATTTTCCAGTAAATCCTGTCAAGTGGAAAGTTTGGGGGAGTAGACAGGTTGATGTAGGACAGATATTCTCTCTCTGGTGCGGTGCAGTGCTTACATTCTGAATTCAGATTACATCCTTGTTGGCAGACCTGAAGCAGAATCATGAAAAATCAGTAACATACAAACAGGTGCCACTGGCCTTGCACATCTAACATCCTATGTGATGACACTGTAATCTGGACACTGCATTTCAGGGAACTCTCTATTCAGTAGTGTCCACAGTAATGCTTTATGCTATGACAGTGTCTTTATATGTAATGTTCTAGACTGAGGATTGGTTTGGTGCTAATAAAACAAGGTCATCAGGAGTCAGAACTTCAATGATGGCACCAACTCTGTGGCTTTGGAAAAGTTATTCCATCTGTTTTACCCACAGTTTCTCTCACTAGGAAATGGGTATCACAATACCTGGCAGAGAGAGAGGAGATGGGAGAAGTAGGTTTCTCTGGATGCAAGCACTTTCTAGAAAGAATGTTGACAAGAAATCCCCCCCCTGCTTCGTCTTATCCATAATAATGTCAGCAGTGCTCTCCAAAAGCCATTCTCAGTACAATTGCGTATTTTAATAAATAGAAAGTCTGAAATAATTACAAAATAATTCCCTCTGCTGCTAAATGCTCATCTGGATGCCTTTGCTTGCTTTTCAATTGTATAAGCATCTGCTAAAGTGAAGGAAGAGTATTTTTGTTCTTGAAAATGAAGAATCTCAGTTCTTTTCAAAGCCATTCAGCATGTTAAAAATCCATTTAAATATTCACTAAGTAAAATAAGGATAATCAAATGTTCACACTATTTCATTAAGGTACCTTTAACTCAAACTCACAAAAATTATAGTTTGGTTATAGACATTCTTATTAAGCTTTTAACATAAATTTTCAACTCCAACATGCAGTAAAATTGACTGACTTTCAGTAGAGGAAACATGCTTTATTATTCTTTATGCCAGGGAATAAGGCTTGGGTTGTGTATGAGCAATAGAACATAATCTACATGGCTTACTGTCACCTCAAGTATTCTTCAGTATGCTAAGTTTTCAAGGCTGGAAGTAGTTGAAGTTACATAGTTTATTTTGTCAAGCAGCTGTGTTGATAATTTGAAGTCTTTGCTGACTTTTTGCTACCATTTTGCGTAAAATACCATTTTGTTGACAAGTCTGAGCTTAAACAATGTTTTTAAAACAGCATCCCTTAACTTGAAGACCTCTCCAGATTTAAAAATGAAAAATAATTTATATTAAGATTTTTTTCATCCAGAACATTTTGCTCATTTTCTTTCTCTTCCTAAAACTCCTTCCAGATCTCCATTTCCCTATCCTTGAAACTTCATGCTCTATCTTTCTTTCTCATTTTCCCACAAAAATAAAATAAATAAAAAACAGTAAAGCAAAAACAAAAACAAAAATAAAACAACAACAACAACAACAAAACCAAAAACAAACCCCGCGCCCAAAAAGTTCAAAATCAAACTAATGTCTCACCAAAAATAAAGGAGTATGCTTATTATAGGTCAACCACTCCTGGGCCCAGGGCATGAACTGCCATGTGGTTGTTATACACAGTGAAACTGCTAGGGAAAACAGATATTCCTGTTCCCAGATACTATCAACTGTTTAGTTTCTTAATTAGGAATAGGGCTTTATGTCTTCCTCCTCCTCCTCCTCCTCCTCCTCCTCCTCCTCCTCCTCTTCTTCTTCTTCTTCTTCTTCTTCTTCTTCTTCCTTCTTCTTCTTCTTCTTCTTCTTCTTCTTCTTCTTCTTCTTCTTCT
>OU015756.1:62320520-62333953 GCA_907169655.1 Acomys percivali
CTTCTTCTTCTTCTTCTTCTTCTTCTTCTTCTTCTTCTTCTTCTTCTTCTTCTTCTTCTTCTTCTTCTTCTTCTTCTTTATTAAAATATAGTTGGATAGCTGCCATCTCTGCCTTCCTGCTCCCTATACACAAAACCCAAAGGTCAAAAAAAGGTTTGTCTTACATTTCAAACATACTGAGCACTTACATGATCAAGGTACACATGTCAATCATCCATAGCAACATCATCAGCACCACCAGCAGTAAACAGCAGGCTGTCAGCCCAGCCTGGGTCAACTATCCGAAAATCCACTTCTTATCTGTGCTTGGATTTTGTCTGGTTTGAACTTGTGCATGCTGGCACAGTCTCTGAGAGTTTACGTTAAGTATGTGTGTGAGGCTTGGAACTATTCTACAATGGGTGCTGGCCTGGAGCAAGAGTAAGGGTGAAGCATATCCAAATCCTAAAAATTCATCCCGATACTGGCAGCATTAGGATCACTTCTTCCCTGCCCTGGGCCTGCATGTCACGGTGCAAGCAGCCTTACAACCCTCAGCTCTGCCACACTTGAGGTGCTAAGGTAGGCTAGTGGCCAGGTTACAGGTTAAACTTTCTCTCTTTTTATAAGGTCATGTCCAGCAAGCACCTGGAATTACTTTTCATGCTATTAAGGCATTCCTAGCACCTTGGCCCTGGCGGATGATGTACACTAACCGTAAAAGTCTCTACCCACTCCCCAAAGTTTTAAATAGCCTTTGTCCTCTCACTCCCGATTAAAGGGGCTGTTTCACTGAAGCTGTCTCTCAAGAAGGCTGTTTTTCATGCACACACTGCCAACTAAGATTCTGCATTGCACCCATCTGTCTCGGCTAACAAGCCTGAATACCTCGAGGGAAGAAGCAGAAACAGGTCAGCAGGTATGGATAGATCCTTTAGCCTTGAGGGGGAAGAGTTGCTAATAACACCCCATGTAGGGCCCAGGGCTTCAAAGACTCTTATTCTCTGCATATCATGTAACTGTGGCTCTCTGTGTTAATTACCATCGACTGAAATAAAGTTTCTGTGATGAAGGCTGCATGATGCTCTGGTCCATGAACATAGCCATATATCATTAGGAGTCCTTTTACTGCTATGTTGCTTTAGCACAATAATAGCAGTAGGTTTGCACTCAGAACTATCTTGTCCTAGGTTCTTGGCCACCTGAGCAAGTCAGGTATCGGTTCAGGTTCATGGAGTGAGCCTTATAGCCAATCAAAAAGTGGGTAATTGCTCCAAGAACATTTGTGCATTTCTTTTCTTTTTTTTAAAATTAATTTATTCTTGTTACATCTCAATGGTTATCCCATCCCTTGTATCCTCCCATTCTCCCCTCCCTCCCATTTTCCCCTTATTCCCCTCCCCTCTGACTGTTCCTTGCAGGCATTTCTTGCATTTGTGTTGTAGGTTGCAGGTTTTGTAGTATGCAGAGTCCTTTCCAGTATCATGAATACAAGTAAGCAGACATTAACCTCCTATTTGGGCCCCAGCTTAACTTCTGCATATATAATAACATAAGTGTGTACTGTCTTCTGCAGCAGCTCCTTACCATGGGGTTGTAGAGGGTAGAGAATACCCTTGGCATTAACCTGTTGTTCAACATGCTGTCTTTTCTCTAATGTCTAATTTTGGCTTTGTAAAAAAAAAAAAAAAAAAAAAAAAAGGTATCTTTAAGTATGTAGAATTATTTTGGGGCCTTTAAATCTATTCCAGTAATCAATGTGTTTGTTTATACGAAACTACCATACTATTTTTATTACCATAACTCCGCAGTCCACCTTAAAATCTGGGATGGTAATAACTCCAGTAGTTATTTTATTATTCACAATCTCTTTTTCTTGTCATTTAGAAATTTTAGTTTGAAGTTAACTCAAAGGAAAATACTGGTTTTTCTATTTTATTTATTTGTTTGTTTATTTGTTTGTTTGTTTATTCACTTTACATCCTGGTCATAGTCCAATCCCTCCTCACCTCCCATTCCTGTCCTTCTTCCCTCTTCCCCCTCCCCCTCCCCTATTCCTCAGAAAAGGGGAGTTCCCCTTCCCAGCCTCTGCAGCTCATCAAGTCCTTTTAAGGCTGAATGTGTCGTCTTTCTCTGTGGCCTGGCAAGGAAGTTCTGCTAAATGGAAGTAATTCAAAAGCTGACAAGAGCGTTCATTTCACAGAGAGCCCCACTTCCCTTACTTGGGAGCGCACATGAATCCTGAGCTGCAAATCAGCTACATCTTTGTAGGAGGCCTATGTCTAGCCCATGCAAAGTCCTTGGTTGATACTTCAGTCTCATCAGATACCTCTGGGCTCTGGTTAGATGACTCTGTCATGTTCCCTATTCACTTTTGTGTGTTTTTCTAGAAGTTAAATATTTTTTCAGTGTCTGTGAAGGATTGTTTTGAATTGTTTATGAGGATTGCATTGAATCCGTAGATTGCTCTTTGGCAGGATGCCCATTTTCACAGTATTAATCCTGCTGATCTATGAGCATGGTAGGTCTTTGCATCTTCTGTTTTCCTCTTCAGTGTCATAACTTTTTATTATACACATCCTTTACTTGCTCCATATGTGTTTTCCTATGATGTTTTATGGATGATATTGTGAAAGGTACTGTTTCCTTGAGCTCTTTCCCAGTATGATTGCCACTTGTTAAAATTGGAAGGCTATGGATTTTAATTTTATATCCTGAAATATCACTGTACATTTTTATCAGCTGTCCATGTCTACTGGTGGAGTATTTAGGGTCTTTCATGAGTAAAATATAACATCTGAAAACAAATATATGTTGACTTCTTACATTCATTTTTGTTCACCCTGTTTTCCTCCAATTAATTGTTCCAACTATGTCTTCAAATACTATACTATATAGATATGAAAAGAGTGGCCATCTTTGTCCACTAATTGTACTGTGAATACTTATAGTTCTTTTGGTAAAGGATGATGTTGGCTGAGATCCTGTTATAAATTGTCTTTATTATGATGAGATATGTCTTTTGTATACTAGTAATCTTTCCAAGGATTTCAATCATGAAGGAGTCTTAGATTTTTTTCAAAGATTGTTTCTGCTTCTAATGAGATGATCATGTGATTTTTGTCTCTTTTTCCAGTGGAGTCTCATTGGGTATATTAACCACTCCTAAGGTCCAGCAGTAGATGGCCATCACAGAATATATTGAACAGCAGTTTTGGAGATATTTCCTTTTTTAAAGATTTTTCAGGCCTTTGTTAGCTTGTTTGTTTTAAGCTTAAAGACTGAATGTATATTATGCTTTCTGGGTTTGTGTTTAGTATGGGATTTTTGTATATGTGAATACATGTTCTGAACTATACTTGTTTTTATGCTTTATGTTTGGCTCTTCGCTTCTGTTTTTGTTTTGTTTTGGCTTATTCTGGTTTGATTTTATTTTTATCATATTATTATAGATGCTTGTTTGTATTCTAATGAGAGAGAAAAACATTGTATTTTTTAAAGCACCGATAATTTATGCTTGTTGGCTATCTCATCTATGTTTTCATGAAAGAGAAGAAAATGACATGCCATTCCTAGGACTTTGATATTAACAAAAATATAATACAAATACAGATGAGAAAACATCTAGATCAGCTTGACAATATAGCCACATGTGCTTCTTCTTACATAATTATTTGTTTATTCATTTTACATCCATCTTCTCCTCCAAGGTCTACCCTCCTTCCCCTTTCTTCACCTCCTCCAAGATTCCTCAGAAAAGGGGAACCCCACTTCCAATCCATCCCAGCTCATCAAGTTTCAACAGGACTGAGTACTTCCTCTTCCCCTGTGTCTTGGCAAAGCACTCCTGCCAGAGGGAAGAGTTTAAAAATTGGCCACAGGGTCCATGACAGAGAAACTGCCTGCTCACCTTACTTGAGATCTCACATCAATCCTGAGCTACTCATCAGCTACATCTTGGTAGGAGGCCTACTTCTAGTCCATGCATGGTTTTTGGTTGATGCTTCAACCACAGCAAGGCCCTCTGGGCCCTAGTTAGTTGGCTCTGTTGTTCTTCTTGTGAAGCTTCTCTCTCCTCCAGATCCTTTTCTCCTGTCCCCCACTTTTTCTTAAGAGTCCCTATGCATTGATCAACATTGTGAGTCTCAACATCTGTTTTGAAGCACTGTTGGGTAGAGACCCTCAGAGAACAATTATGCTAGGCTCTTGTCTGCAAGCATAGCCTTGTATCATTAATAGTGTCAGGGGTTGGCTTTTTCCTGTCTGTTTTATCTTTATCCCTGCACATCTTCTAGGCAGGGTGAGATTTTGGGTTGAAATTTTCGTGGGTGGGTTGGTGTTCTCCTCCCTCCACTAGGAGGAGACTTGTCTAGTTAGAGGGTATAATCTTCAGTCTCTATGGCCCCTGCTACTATGAGTCTATGCTAGAGTCCCTCTCATATCCTCCCAGGATCCTACCCTGAGTTAGGTCTCCTGATTGTCAAAGAGATGCTCTTGCCCACAGTTTCTCTACAGGTTTTCTGTCCTTCTGCCCCTGCTTTCCCATGTCTGATCTCCACCATCATCTCTCTCTGTTCTCCCTCCCCTACTTTGTCCCCTCTCTTCAACCACTACCTCTGTCTATTCTATTTCCTCTTCTGAGTGATATTTAAGCTTCTTCTCTTGGATCCTCCTGTTACTTATCTTCTTTGGGCCTGTGCATTGTAGTATGTTTATCCTGTACCATATGGCTAAAATCTACTTATATGTGAGTACATACCATGTGTGTCTTTCTGGGTCTAGGTTATCTTGCTCAGGATGATATTTTCTAGTCCCATCCATTTTCCTGAAAATGTCATGATTTCTTTGTTTTTAATAGCTGAGTACTATTCCATTGTGTAACTATGCCACAGTTTCTTTATTTTTTCTCCAGTGGAGAGGCATCTAGGTTGTTTCCAGACTCTAGCTATTATGAATTAAGCTGCTATGAACATAGTTGAACAAGTGTCCTTCTTGTATGGTAGAGCAGCTTTTGGATATATACCCAGGAGTGGTATAGTTGAGTATTGAGCTAGAACTGTTTCCAACTTTCTGAGAAAGTGCCAGATTTATTTCCATAGTGGTTGTACAAGTTTATACTCCCACCAGCAATGGAGGACTGTTCCCCTTTCTCCATATCCTCACTAGCAAATGCTGTTATTTGTGATTTTGATCTTAGCCATTCTGACCAGTGTAAGATGGAATCTCAGAGTGGAATGGATTTGCATTTCCCTGATGACTAAGGACATTTAACATTTCTTTACGTGCTTCTCCACAATGGAATATTTCTCTGTTGAGAACTGTCTCTTTAGTTCTGTGCCCCATTTTTTATTTGGGTTATTCTGTTTGATGGTGCTCACTTTCTTGAGTTCTTTATATATTTTGGGTATAGGCCATTTGTTAGATGTAGGATTGGTGAAGATCTTTTCCCAATCAGTGGACTGTCATTTCATTCTTTGATAGTGTTCTTTGCCTTACAGAAGATTTTCAGGTTTTGGTTTTTGCTTGTTTGTTTGTTTTGTTTGTATTTGTTTTTTGGTTTTTGGTTTTTCAAGACAGAGTTTCTCTGTGTAGCCTTAACTGACCTGGATTTGCTTTGTAGAGCAGGCTGGCTTCTACTCAAGAAAATCAGCCAGCCTCTGCTTCTGTGAGTGCTGGAATTACAGACATGCATCACCACACCCAGCTAGCTTTTCAGTTTTAAGAAGTCCCATTTATTAATTGTTGATCTTAGAGCCTGATATATTGGTGTTTTGTTCAAGAAGTTGTCTCCTGTGCCAATGACTTTAAGGCTCTTCCCCCACTTTCTCTTCTAATAGATTAAGTGTATCTAGTGTTATGTTGAGGTCTTTGATCCATTTTGATTTGAATTGTGTGCAAGGTGATAAATATGGATCTATATTAAAAGTGTCAAGGGAAAAAGACCAAGTAACATACATAGGCAGACCTATCAGAATCACACCTGACTTCTCAATGGAAATCAGAAGGGTCTTTGCAGATGCCATGCAGACACTAAGAGAGCCCAGACTACTATAAACATGAGCTTCTTAAATGTCCTCAAGGAAGCTTGTTTTCCTTGGTGAGATAGCTGATGAAACACACTTCTATGATATGCAATAGATATATCATTTAAGGAAGAATTTTTAAATAAAAATTTCACTTATTTGCCAATTTATTTGCTATGCTCACCAGATTCTCATGTTTCTGTACAAATGGAGTTGAAAAGATAACTACAAAGATTATAATTAGAATTATCCAGGGACTAAAGTCTAGACAAAATGTTTCTGAGACTTAAGCAAAATCATCAATCTCATAAATAACCTTACAATCTTTTCTCAAACACATTCCTGTGACAGAGCAGATGTTTCCATTCTTTACACATTCTACTGCTTTTTCATTTCTTTCAAAATTGAATAATGTGTTTGATTTGTTGAGAATCTACTGGCAATGATATTTGTATGAAAAAGGCTTGCAGTATCTTTGTCACTGAATGGACTAATAGGAGCCCTTTGGGGTACTGAAAAGAATCAGTCTCCATGAAATATTACTGCTCAAACTCTGGCATGGCTAGGGTACATCAGCCCTACTTTGGGCAGCCCTCAAGCTCAGGGGTAAGTCCATCAACACAGAATGTACTTCACGGTTTGTTTGTTTTTGTACATTCTCATTATGATTGTTAAGATTTGGGTTTTATTTTGGTTTTTTTCCTCTTTAGAGAAAAAAGAATATAATTCAAAATTATAAAATTAAAACAATTTAAAATGAAATAAAAATTAACTATGTAAAAATTCAAAAGGAACAAAAAGCGTACTACTATATAAAAAGTATTAAAAATACTATTAGGTTTTTATTTAATGGGTATTTTTCTTTACCTGATATTTTATTTTTTAAATACATTGTTTTCTTCAGATTATGAACAAAAAATTATGTTATTATGTATCTGTGAATACACATATAAATTAAAAGGCTAGTTTTTAAAATAAACACTCAGAAAAATCAATTTCAGAAATATTAATGAACGTTTAATTCTCTCTGAGCTACTGTAATTTAGTTTGTGCCACATGAAAACATTAAAGAAAAAGCTATTATTTTAGGAATTATGGACCCTGTCTAAGAAATTTAGCCTCAACTAAACACAGAATGAAAAGTAATGAAGTAAGAAAACATAAATGACACAAGACAGGCTTGAGTCAATTACTAATGGCCTTGACCTGTGCATTATTTCCTAGACTCCCAAAGGTATCATTTAAAGATGAGTATGGGGCTTTTCTTCAGATCAAAAATAAGCGCCTCTGACATATGGCCATAAATTGAAGACAAAGTACTGCTTTTCTTTGATCACCCTTACCCCATACTCTAGTATCTCTCTGTGACTTAAATTTAGTATCAACACAAAAGAGCAGTGCCTCTCTTTATACCCTACCACTCCAATCTTCTGAATTCTTAATCTGTAATCATTGCTAGTCTTTAAATTCATATGCTCTTTCCTAATTGCAGCCCATCTATGTTTTATGGGAAATTGAGCTGTCCTGTAAGGGCATTGATTTGCTTTATATGAAACGAACATTTCTCCTCCCTCTTACAGCAGGTTTCCCTGAAAAGAACTGAATGTCCTCCCTGTTGGAAGTTGGTGGCTTTAAAACAATAGCATCTACTTTTTGCCAACAACTTGCTCACATGAAACATGTTTCTATTGTATCATGTTGCCCACTCCTCCCTCCTAATTGACCCAATGGTCTCTCTACAAAGCCTCCTAGTCTGTTTATCTTGGCTGTATTTACTCATGTTCTAAGTATAATTGTGTTTGTTCTCACTGAAAAATCTCATCCATCAACCCACTGCATCCTCATTATTCATCACCTTTCACCTTTTTAACTTCCTTCGTTGTTGGCCATAGATATTTATAACCCATGGCAACATGAAAGCAATGGTGGTGATTGTGGCTTCTTTTTTCTTTCTTTCTTTTTTTTTTTTGAGTACCAGGAAAGCTGAAGCATTTCCCATGCCCTTATTTCAATTCACACCCTTGTGAAATATGGCTAGAACTGATCTCATTTAAAAAGGGAATAAAAATTCAGACCTTTGCATTAATTTTTCTTTCTTTGCATGTGGTCCTCTATTTCTTCTTGCCTTTAATCTAAACTTGCACAATACTGATTTGCAACACCCTACCCTGCATCTTTTTGTTTGTCCTATACAAGTGAAGATTGCCAGAATAATCAAATCTGTGTTCAGACTGATTGTACTTTAAACCCACATACTCAAGTGGCCACTCATACCTTTAAAATATTCTATTACCCTATATTGATTTTCCATAAGTCTTACTTATTTCCACTGTTTAATACAATGAGCAGTAATATATTTTTTCAAATGCTCTTGACACAAAGAAATCTTCCTGGTGATCATATCTATGGCACTTACTCTGATTCAGTGTTACACTATGTATACATGTGTCAAAACCTTACATTGCAACTCACAAATATGTGTCAATCAAATCAGTTATGTATCAGGACAAAAAGAAAGTGGGAAACCATTTGGTGGTTATGTTGGCTTGCATTTATTATAGTAGGAAAGATACAAAAAGATCTGTAATAAAGGAGCCTCTGCTGATCTTCAACAACTTAGGACACATGGCAAGAACTGGAGCATAGAGAGGAAGAGAATGGGGTAGAAGTAATGGCCTGTTATTGTTCCTTAATACACAAGGAGGGTGAAATGCACAATTCATTATGACCAGTAAAGGAAGTAAACCATGATAATGAGGTAACAACCTCTCCACTGCTTTAAAGTTAGAAAACTTTACACAAGCAACAGGATAGATTCACAAGCTAGATCAGGAGGCTATGGAGCATGGAGGTAGGTGAGTTCATTTTGGGTGTCTTAGAGACAGAAAAACTGAGCCACATGGATGCTCATCAGTCCTTGAGACAAAGGCTGTGCCACTTGAGATTATGGAGGAACAAGGGTTGTTTGAGATGATCTATGGGAAATACATGGTTATTTCTGCATGAGCTCATCATGAATACTAGAGACTCTAAGATAGCAAGGGAAGGGCAAGCATTACTAGGGATCTTGGCATTGCGAAGTGGTGTTGATGCTTCATTCGGGAGGCCAGGTAGGATTGTCTTCATGGAAAGGTGTCAGGCAAGATTAATTCATTGGTGGTCTCTGGACTGGTATGGGTTTTTGTGAGTTTTTGAATTTTCATGGTGAGGTAGGATTTTTATGAGGCATGGGAGGACCTGGAAGATACGAATAGCTTTGATTAACACGTAAATCTTGTCTGCAAGTGAAATCAAGAAAGAATGAAAAGTGACATAGGGAAAAAAAATTTAGTTTATCACTGTCACTTGAAAGCAAATATACCAGGATTCCTGGAGAGCTGGAGTCCTAGGGAAGAAGAAATAGCAGAAGACTTTACAGCCTGAGCAATAATCTACAGAAGATATAAATGATAAAACATCCATGTTTTTAAAAAAGATTGAAGTTATCCTAGGGGTGAGATGTTATCCTGCCCCAAATATATTGCATGCATAAGCAATGCATGGACATTGGTTATTCAACCAATCTGGCCCTTTCAGCAGCTGGATGTGATCAATGGATCGGTAAATGCTACAATGCTTATCACAAAGAACCAATGAGTTCCAGCGGCAAGTGTGGTTGTCAAAAGTGTGCCATATGGGAATCTAGGCCCAAGACAGGCAAAGTATGACAGGTGTTGTAGAAGCTTTGGCTTGTGATATATAAACATGATTTTGTTTTAATCCCAGGTGTGAGATATGGGGGATGCTCCAGTTTGTCCACAGCTGATAACTGCCTTTTGAGGAGGTGTGTGATACTTGTCAGCTGCAAACTGCCTCATGCTGGGGTATGGTCTTAGCTAGTGGGAATAGATGCCAGAACCAAAATGAAACTGGGGACTCTGAGGAAGAAGAATGTTGCTGCCATTCCCCCTGATGCTCCTGGTTGCTGTTGTTGCAGTTGGAGGAGAAGAAGTTGAAGATAATCCTGAAATGAGGATTGGAATTGTCCATAGGAACCCAACAACTCTAAACAGCAGGAAATAGCTAAGGAAAACTAAGACCTCCCCTTCTTCTCACTAACCTTCTTTCTCTCCTACCTGGTGTTGGGGTGTCGGGAGGGATTGGGGTGGAGAAGGGACAAAGAGATATAAGGAAGGCAAAATAAATATATATTTTAATTGTTTCAAATTTATTATAATTTACTCACATTACATCCAGATTATTATTACCTAACTTGTTCCCACTCCCCCCCCTTTTTCCCACCTTTTTCCCTCCCCACTGTCTTATCACCGCCTATCAGGTCTCATCAAGATAGTCTGCATCCCCTTCCTCTGTGTGTGTGCCCAAAAGGCCTGCCTGGCAAGGGCAAGTGATCAAGCTGTCAAATTGCAAGCACCAGAGTTCATGTCAGAGGCAGTCTCTGCTCTCACCACTAGCCCCCCCCCCCACACACACACACATACGTGGAGAATGAGCTGTCCATTGGCTACATCAGAACAGGGGGTCTAGTTTCTCTGCATGCATTGTTCTTGGTTGGTGCATCAGTTTGTGCAGGACCCCCCTGGGTCCGAATCCACGGGCCTTGAGGGGGAGCGTCTGGTCTTAAACTACATCTACAGGTGGGAATAAATGCTTAGAAATATATCAAAAGCTTCACAGAACTGGGCTATATAATTTCACTGTTTTGTAGCTTAGCTTGTGGGCAGAGTTAGCAAGGAACAATGAAAACATTGCAAGTTTGCAGGAGCAAGTAATTAGGGTTCAAATTGTTTGATCATTTTCTTGTTCTAAGACTTTGGACACATTTTTAACCTTCTGGCACATCAGTACTCTCTTAGTTATATTGGGGACAATAAGGCCCCTCTTTCAGAATTAGTGTGAAGAGAGTGACAATGTGTTTAAAGTAACTAATTCATAATTAGATACACTAACACATATACTATACTAAGAGATCTAGAGTCCAGCTAATACCTTTTTAACCTACTGTACCCACGTGCTCTGTCTTAAGTGGAAAAAATTCTCTTGGCCTTAAGTGATTCATGTAAAGAAATGTATTCACTCTCTTGTATTTCATATTGAGATTAGCAGAATATGAAACTCAAAATATTCCTGCATACTGCCCCATGGGTATTTAGACTTCTTTGTTTGCTTAGCTTATTTATCATTCCATGATTTTTTTTTATTTTTTATTTTTTATTTTATTTTTTATTTTTGGTAACCCCGCATCATTCAATTTTTCAGTGGCTTTTTTGTTTGCTTGGTTGGTTGGTTTGTTTTGTTTTTCCAGACAGGGTTTCTCTGTGTATCCTTGGCTGTCCTGGACTCTGTTTGCAGACCAGGCTGGTCTTGAACTCACAGAAATCCAACTGTCTCTGTCAGCCTGAGTGTGAGTGATAGGATTAAAGTCATGTGCCACCATGCCTGGCAACAAACCAATCCTTCTTCTTTGTAATGTGTATGAGTGCTCTATCTGCATGTACTCCTGCTTGCCAAAAGAGGGCATCAGATGCCAGTACAGATGGTTTGTAAGCCACCATGTTGTTGCTGGGAATTGAACTGTCTGGTCCTCTTCAAAACCAGACAGTGCTTTTAACTACTGAGCCAGCTCCCCAGACCCCTTAAGTGGCTTTTTCTCTCTTGTCCCTTGCAAACTGAACAAGGTGGTAGAAAAATCTTTTCCTGCAAAAACTTGGCTGTGTTCTCAGTGTGATCACAATTATTCTGAAATAAATATGTTTATCTTCATCTTCAAGTCAGAGAATCATACAGCAAGTAGAGGCAGTACAAACGACCTTCAGTCATGTTCATTCTGCCAAACCTGAGAAGTCTGAGTTTATTCTGAGAAGAAACACCTATATTTTAACTTGTTCTCTGTAAATTCTGAGTCCCATTATTTTCTCTTATCTGTGCCTTTGTCTTCCTCTGCTGAGTTTAAGTGGGGTAAAAGTGAGAAAAAGAGCACAGGCAGGGACCTCTGACCTCCCATCTATTTCTATTTTCTGGTAGCAAAAAGGTCCCTTGAATTTTTAAAAAAATGGCCAATTCTGGGATTACAGCATAAGAGGAATACTCTAAGGCTATTTTTGGCACCAGAAGAAAAGAATAAAAGGACAGATTTGGTAAGGTTTAAGAGAAAAATAGTGCACACTGCTTCCTGTGTCCTTCATGGAGGATAAGTGCCAGGGGGCGGGAGGGAGTCAGGATTTACAGGAAGTCACCTGAGAAGGCTATTTTACCAAGCCCAGGTTTTAGATGCAGCCCAAGTCCTAAATTATTTTTGAGACATTTGAGTTAAAATCCCCATGCTCCACCAGATTACTTACTTATACTGTGCTTTTTTTTACATGTGCAGAAACTGTTTCTATTATTAGTGTCTTGAGAACTTTGACAGGTCAGGGTCACTTTAATGGTGACTGGCTAGGTGGGGAGAGCTAGGGATTGAAGGGATCTTAGCCACTGGTGGAAACCTGGATAAGTACACAAGGAAATGAGGCCAAGCCCAGATGGTGTCATTACTTAGTAGTTTGAAAGCTTGTCAAAAAGAACTTAGCAGGAGGTTGAACAGCAGACTTTGAGACACAGGAGGAACACATCTTCCACAAGGCTGTGGAGACTACTAATAGAAAAGAAATAGTTCCCTGGGGTGCTAGGTCGGATACAAGGCCACAAGTGAGAATGAACACAGATGCTAAAGAATGCCAGTAAAGTCAAATTTCCCCTAAGGAAAGAATCAAGTATTTGTTTAGCTAGTGATTGTGCTTCTGAGAAGGTCAGTGGTCTTAAGGCACAAATACAAACTTCAAGAGTCTAGCTCTCTATCTTTGAAAGGAGTAAGAAATAATTGATAATTAAATGCTGAGTCAATCCATTTCTTACATAAGATAGATTACTACCACTTAGTCCGATGTTTTTCCCATTCATGATACTGTTACTCTTTTAACCATTTTACCTAAACCCAGCAACACTGATTTTTACCATGGTTTGGGTGTTCAGTGTCTCTCAAATATTCATATGCAGATAGACTTTCTCTTTTAATGCCTTGTTATTGTAAGTGCTTTGTCACAGAGTTATCACAAGTTGAGATCGAGACCATTCAGAACAGGAAGGGATCCCTGTGAACACTGCATATTGGAATGTACAATTGCCTTTTTAGACATCATAAATAGAACAATGCTGCTAGGATCTCAGCGAGGCAAACAGACTACAATATACCCAAATGAAAGCAAGGATGTGTTCTGTTTCCTTGGCTATGTAGCTTCCACCTACAAGTTATTATGATGCTAATTTACTTTGGGAATTAATGAATAAAGCAGGATTCGCCAATTAGCTTGAAAGTAGACATGTATGTATAAGTATAACATCTTTCTTTCTTTCTTTCTTTCTTTCTTTCTTTCTTTCTTTCTTTCTTTCTTT
>OU015756.1:62340132-62368268 GCA_907169655.1 Acomys percivali
TATATTTAGAACCCAAAGAATTGTGAGTATATTTTCGCTTAATGCTGTATTAACATAATTTTGTTTGTATAATTTTGATTTTCATTGAATAAAAATAATTGAACGAATTGTAAGATTGGCAAAATAAGGCCAGAAATGGGTTCTAACAGTGTCATCTAAAAGCTCAGAGCCCTCCTGCCAGTCGACAAGAAGAATCAGTATATATGTGTTTTCCACAAACCTAAATGATGAATATAATCATTCTCAATGTTTAAAAATTGGGTTTCCCCTCATTCTGGTTCTCTGGGGATGATAGAACTGCTTTATTTCTCTTCTTTTCTCCAGGTACACTTTCATACAAGTGTGGGACAGCGTTCAAGAGGGGTGAAGGTATACATGGCTCCTTTTCCTCACCAATAAGAGTACTTCTCCCTCCCAGTTCTTCAAATCAGCGTTCAATATATTCACATGAGTCTACTGTCACTGGAAAAGTGAGCAAATCAGATGTAGACAGCTCTATTTCTTGGAATGTTCTGGACTGCACATGATTGTAAGTGCTCTCTTGTTGGACAAGGCAAAAGACATAGATTTATAATATCATTAAAAGACTTAACCAGCAATAAATTTACAAATTATTCATGATTATGGTATTCTTAAAACTATGAAGGGTCAACAAAAGAAAGTCAATGAAAAATTGAGGTGTATAATATATGTATATTAGAAGCATAAAAGTATAAAATTATTATCATGTTGATGTCATCCCAATTGCTCTAATTCCCAATAAATGTTTACTTTTAAAAGAAATTGACATCTCAGTGTAAGATGTATACATAAAATATAAGAAATTATAAGATAATTTTAATGTAGAGCAGCATGATATAAATATACTATTATACTATACTAAGAAAATATCATAGTGTTTCTGTGAAAACAGAGTATGTCACAGATATGACGGCAAGTAATAGAGGCTTGTCCAAAGACCTCCGACTGCCCAGCATGGTCTTTAGACATCCAGAACAGCTGCTGAGGCTTCTCTAGACAAAGTTGCAAAGATCGTTGGGTGATCACCACTCCCATTAAATATAATGTATGGTTTAGGTGTAATTTTTCCTAAAACTACTTTGAAATCTACTTTTTGTCATAAAACTGTCTTTTTCTCTATTACTCACGTGGACTATGAACCTTAATGAAATTCACAATGGAAAACTTTTTCCCACAGATAATGTTGAAAGAAGGCATCTGCCCAAAGGCTTGAGACAATGAGACAGTCTTGCATCTGACCATTATGATCAGTCAGGCAAAAACTGCTTGAAAAGAAAGCTAAGACTTTGACAAAATAGTACCTGGTTGGATATTGTTATCTGTTGAAAAGTAAAACTTGTTTCTTTAGAATCTGCTTTGAAAGTAATAGGAGGCGGGCTTGGTATGATTTACAGATATTTTATAATAGAGTACCCCTTGGCAGTTAGCTTAGGCTTGGATAACACACCTGTTGATTTGGGACTGGAAGAGATTTAAATTTTTTCTGTGTTAAGGACATTTGGTTTCAAGCTATGTTGCTATGACAATCATATGAACACAATGGCTTTAGCCTAGGGAAGTTTATAATTAAACTTTCCAGAGCATCATTTAAAAAATAATCAGTTCATGATGACAATTGCTTAGATATTGATCAAGTTTTTCTATATGCTCTATTGTAGGTTATACAGAACTTTTGTATTTCTTTATTAAATTGCTTTCTTGCTTTGTTGGTTTTTAAAGGCTCTATTGATTGTTAAGAGATGAGAAAATCATTATGTAATCTGTTATGAAAAACATGAATTTCCCTTCAAATAAAGTGCTGGGGTTGGTGCAATAAGTGGAAAGCAGCAGAAGAAAATTAGAGTTCTCCTGGACTAGAAGACCTTTCAGTTTGCATCACAACTTATGTCTAGGTGTCTGTATATTTTTTTCCTCTCCAGTTCTTCAATATCTCCTCAACAACTAGTTCCTCTAGCTAGTTGTTAGCCAACAGTTGGTTTCCCTTAGCCAACTGCTCCTTACCTGTCCAAATCTCCCTACCCTGTTGGTCTGAAGTATTTTTTATGATAATTAATAAAAGACCATCACACCTTGGCAGGGCAAATGAGATAGACATAGCTAAGGTTCTGGGAGTGGGAAAACAGAGAGAATATCAGGAAAAATAGAGCCTGGAGAGAGAAGAAGAAGGTTGCAGCATCATGGGTTAGATGGAGGAGAAGCATATGGCTGGCATGGATGGAGACTTGGCCCAGATAATGATAATTAGAAAGTATATGGATGGGAGGTAGCTTGATAGAAATTATTAGAAGCAGATGGCATAGGATCAGGCTTCCAACATGAAGAGATGACAAAGACAGTTTATTGCCTGGTCAGTCACCCATTCTCTCTCTATAACATTGGAGTATCACCTTCATCCTTTTGGCCCCGTATATCTGGCAGACATAATTATCAAGCGTAAAATGTGAAGGACTTTCTTACTCCTTCATGGCATAGATTGGCAGTCACCTCATCCTTCATACAAATCTTGTCCATTAGCTTGCCATTAATGAAGCTATCTCTAAAAGGATATTTTATGATGCTCATCATCTTCATTGAGGTAGCTGACATGTCTCAAGTCAAAAAGGCCTTAAATTAATAAAAACATCGTTTAATGCCATATTCTGTAGGTCTCTGAAGTGTCTTATGACGATCTGTCTATTTACATTTATATTTTCCTAGTATAGTCCTATCTATCTATCTATCTATCTATCTATCTATCTATCTATCTATCTATCTACCTATCTACCTATCATCTATCTATAATTTATCTGAATAGGGAAATGTTGCTTGTTGTAGATATTTACTATCTCTTTAACCTAGTATGTATATTTCTGCGATAGGCTAGACTTATATCTGACAGTACCGTGCATCAGATCAATTTACCATATGTACTTGATGTGCAGCTTGGTCTTCACACAAGTACCCTAACAAATGGAGCCAGGACTGTCTCTGATATGGCCTCTATTGCCTGCTTTTGGATTACTTTCCCTTGGATGGGCTGCCTTCCCTGGCCCCAGTGGAGGATGTGCTTTGTCCTGATGTGACTTGATGTGCCAGGTTCGGTTGCTCTGGGAGGTGGGAGAGGGGAGGGGATCCCTTTTCTGAGGAAAAGGACAAGGAAGAAAAGGAGTAAGAGGTTGAGACAGTAATATAGAAAGGAGAGGAGGGAGGTACTGGGATGCAGCTGTAAGATGAAAAATATAAACATCAACATAATGAAAAGGGGAAATATAGGAATATCATATACAAAACATATAGAAATAATAAGAGAAAAAGATAGATTATTAAATCTACTCCGCAACTATAAAACTGTCGTCATTCTCAAATATTGTCTAATTCTTTAGTATAGATTTCTTTATATTAATGTAAAAATAAGGCTCTTTCACACATTGGTGTAGAACGTTATATATTGATTCAAATGTAAGGTTATTTTTGATACACATATGCATGTATGTTTTGTACTCTGGTATGAGGTATTGGACCTACACAAATTATTTACAAATATAAGGTTTACTTCCAGTCCTTTTGAAAGCTGCTATTACAAACTGTTTAGGATAATTAACTTATACAAGTTAATGATTTTACTTTAAAAAATTAATTGAAAGACAATAGTGGAAACAAAATATATGAGCAATGTGCTAAGATAAAATATACACAAAACATAACTGATAAATGTCTTTTATTCTATAGACTTAGGATGCATTGTTCTACACTCATGGAAAAATACCCTGATTTTCTAGATGTCCAAAAGATTTTCAAAGCTACATCATCAAAGTTTATATACTGATGCCAAATATAACTTTGAAAACATGTTCATCATCACTGATACACAAAGAAAAGTATATTAAGACGGAAGATTTGTATCACTACATACATAATAGAATAACTACAAAATTAAAAACCACAAAATGCAAGTGCTGGTGAAAATGAAAAGTAAAAAAAAAAATTCTCCATATTGTGGGTGGAGATATAAGGAAAGATACAATACTTTGGGAAACAATTTGAAAGTTTATTGTTTGTGTGTCAAATTAAAAATACCCTAGGTTTAACAGATAGATATGATACTATGGATAGATAAGATAAAGTAGTTAGATAAAGTCTTCAAAGCCTCAGAGACCTACAGAATATGGCATTTAAGAAGCTTTTAATATCTTAAAGATTCTTTGATTACAAGACAGGTTACCTCCTGGCAACACCCAGCCTACCTCAAGAAGATGATGAGCATCAAAGATCCTCCTTACGGAGTTGGCTTCAAATGTGGCAAACAAGCCACTGGGAAAAATGTCCTCATTTCTACCACAGACAGAATTCTGCCTAAAAATGGGCAAGCTTTGATACAGGCAGAGTCGACGGCCAAACTCTACCAAGACAGGGTAAGCAAGTCCTCAATAGTTCCTGTCTCACAAATATGTCTATAAGCTATATTGGGCCAGAAGGCTGAAGATGATGCTCCAACATTATAGAGAGTTTTGGGTGACTGTTCAGGCACTAAACTGATTCTATCATTTTTTTCTTTCCTTCTCATTTTGGAAGCTGCTAACCTGCACTTCTGGTTCACTCAAGTAATTAAATTTCATTTCTTCTCAAGTCTCTGATGGAGTTGAAGACCAGATAGTTTAGTCTTACAATTAACCTAAGCTGTTTTGGGGTGAAGATGTTTTTAGGTCTAGATAGAGGTTTTGAATTGGCAGGGATGAGAGATGATAGATACTGATTTTCATTCATAATTTTAGACACAGCAAGATAGGAAAGATGTTTTCTACGAGACTGCCAAATGCAATTAGCCAAAACACCTTGAGTGTAACATTCATATAATCCCTTATTGTTTCGTGGTTTTTCTTGCTTTATGCAGTTTTTCACGTTACACGTAATAATATAAATGTATATGCCAAAAATACAATATAATCTAAATTAAAAAGATTAAAAGAGTTAACCCCCAAAATATATACTTACCAGGAGGTCCTCCAATCATACCTCTAGTCATTTCTTTTACAGAAAAAAGTCAATAATGTCGTTGTGAATACCTGAATATTGTAGTTTGAATAGAAAGAATCTCCCAGAGACACAAGTATTCATCTACCAAAGAAGATCCAAATATTTGGTGGCATATATTTATAATGAAATACTAGTCAGAAGTATATAAAATCAGATCACTACAATACATAAATAAGAGAAGCTGGACTCAGAAGAAAAAATTCTTCATATGACATCTGGAAAAGGTAAAAATTATAGTGACAAAAATTTGGACAGTGCTCTCCAGGGGCTGTTTATTGATGCAGCTAGTCATTCTGAAAAGGAGGGCTGTGGGTGTGGAGGAGCTGCTCTTTCTTGACTGCTGTAGTAGAAAAATGAACACACCAATATGTCAAAACTTCCTGATGAGCTTAACATAAGACATGATTTTGGATCAGTTTTAATGTGTGAAAGTTCTAGCTCATAGACCCTAACTTCAACAACAACAACAATAGAAACTGAATTAGATGAGGAAATGTGTATACATGAACTGTATACAAATCTGAGTTTCTCTGCTTTTACTCAATGCATTCAAGTATTATGCAGGAGGAACAAAAAGCTTCAACAATGTTGGGGTTGAGGACATTATCACTTGGTCATCTTATGTGAAAATGAAACAGAGTGTTATAACAAATATAGGAAATTTTGATAAAATGTGCTATGTGATGTAGAGTTGAATTCTTTACCATTTCTAACCCTAGTTAGTTTTTTTGTTTTGTTTTGTTGTTTTGTTTTAGCATAATACATTTTAAATCTATGTCATAGGAGTAACTGTTCATCAGAGTAGCACATACGGAGAAATTTTGTAAGCCAAATTTACTCAAATGCCAAGACACTCCATTGCCTAAAGGCTGTTCCTACAGACGCTGCAAAATTATTCTGTTGTGTTTAGTATTAGTCATAAACACAGTACCGTGTTGATGTTCAGCAGATTTAAGGCACTGAAAGAATGTGATGAATAACAAGAATGAGTCAAGGGATAGGGAAAAGGCATTTGGGAAGAAAGGTTAATGTACTGGGTGGAAATTAATCAGAAGGGAAACAAAAGGATTGGAATTGCGACCATCATCTTTTTCACAGTAAAAATGACAATCAGTTGTCAGTCATGTGAGTCACACATGCACACAAAAATAATATATAAAAAAACAACAGTTACAAATCAGACAAAATGTCTTACTTAGGTTGAGTATTGCAATGATTGAACACCATGACCAAAAGCAACTCAGGGAGGGAAGAGTCTATTTCACTGACAGATTCATATACTAATTCATCATCAAAATCAATAAGAGCAGGAACTCAAGTAGGACAGGAACTTGTAGGCAGGAGCCTATATACAGGCCATAAAATATTGCTGTTTACTGGCTTTCTCACCCTGTTTTCTTATACAAGCAAGGGCCAACATCCCAGGGAAGACCCCAACCTCAGTGGGCTGGACCCTCACACATCAATCACTAATTAAGAAAATTTTCTATATGCTTGCCTCCAGTCTAATTTTAAGAAGACATTTTCTTAACTGGGGTTCCCTCCTCTCAAATGACCATAGCATGTGTCAAGCTGACATAAAATTACTCAGCACAGCAAATAATAGCAAATGAAATAGGACATTAGAAACTTCTTGACTGTATTGGAGCTTGTGTCTGGGCCAACTTTCAGGCTCAACACTTATTTTCTTATATAGAGGTTAGCATACTACCATTAAAGTGGTATAGGGTGTGTAAACAGTTTATGGTACAAGTCACTTGCCAAGGTGGCTTTAGCTTCTGTTCTGACAGAAAGCACACACGTAATCGATAGTGTTTATGTGCAACAATAGGGGTGTGTGAGTACTCACTGTTGTGTGCATGGTCATTATTTCATCTCCTAATCTTTGAAATCAATGACACCTTCATTCTGTCACTGCTTTGTTCTTTTAACATTGTATCTCAAGCATATTTCCCAGATAAATGGCATGTGTTAACAGGATCTATCTGGTTCATTTACTTTACATGATATATTAATTGATAATGCATACTTAAATTATTTTCCCTATTTGTATGTGGTTCTTTGATTGACCAATTTTAAGACAGTAATCTCTGCCACCAACTATTCATTTCCTTTTTTGATATATTATCCACATGTCACTTAGAAAGGCAGAGAGTTAGAAATCATTAGTAAAGGTAATTGTTTAATAATTTCTTGAAAAATATTATTAGGACATGTGACTTTTAATTTTTATTTTTTTTAACCAAGACTATAAGTAGGATATGGGATTTTTAAGGTAGTAAAATATTCTATAAAATATTGTAAGTGGTGTGTATGTGTGATTATAGTGGTACAATCCATACATCATATTATGTGGGATAAAGCCTGGTGTAAAACATGGAGTGAAGTTAATAGCATATCATTATTACTTTGATGATTATAATTCTACCACACTAATGATGATGATAAACTAAGAGAAATTTTTGAGAGAGAGTAAGTGCATACATAAGTGGTAACACTGAACATTTTGCCAAATTTTCAATAAGCTTAAAATTGATCTAAAAACTAAACTTTAAATATATTGCAAATTAAACTTAATCCCAGAATAAAGAATATGCAGATATTAAAATATCAATGGTTGTATAGGAATTCACATTATTAAATGTCATTCACTTAAATATTATTTTGTTGCTCTCCAACCTTATTTGAATGGCAAATAGGATCATCATTCTTAATTTCTGCACAAGTTATTCTAACAGTACAATATGAAAGATAGCATGTTTATTTACATATTTCAATGACACTTCTTTTAAAAATGTATGATTCATAAATATTATGTAATAAAAAAAGTGATATTTGTAATTTCTGCTAATGAAAAGGTAATGATCATATTAGATTATGACAGATATACAATTATGCATAATGTTAGAATAAAATGAGTTTTCTTGCTGAAGATATTTTTCTATGGTAACATGATTTCTATTTTCTACGAAAAGCAAAAATTAACATAAAATCTGATTTAAATGACTACTGTGGGCTTCAGTGAACCTTTATTAAGAAGATACCACTCTCCTATTTAATTGGGCCTTATTGATAAGACTTAGCCTTGATTAAGTTTTTGGTCTATGGAGAACAGTGAAAGCTGTGGCCCATGCAGGTCCTAACACAGATATAGCCACTTGATGGATCGGCACTGTTCCTACACCCTACAGATCTGACTCATCTTTGCTTTGAGGTATATATTTTTTTAATACTCAGCTCATTTGAACATATAAAAATCATCAGACTTTTAGAGAAAAATGTACCAAACCTCTGGGGTCTATATTTGATGCTTCTCTATCATATGTGGTGGGATAGGAACAGCCCTCAAAGAGCTAGAGTATAGCAAGTGATAGGGCATAAGGTAAGAGGTGGGGAATGGCCAGGTGAGGGGTTGACAACGACAAGTGGCTTGCAATTGGGATTACCCGTGTGTGTGAATTATAGACCAGTATAATAACATTAGGAATAAAGAAGGAAGAAAATCTGTTGCTCATTGTAAGACATGCTTTCAAATATCAGAAACATATATAGGAATTTCTCTCTCTAATTTGTCTTAATTTGGTTGACTATGGATATTTGTGACTTGTGCCGCCTGAACTCATTTTAGAGTTAGGATATTTTATCGTCTAAAATAATCACTCAATCCAACTATTTTGAGTAGATAATGTATGGCTGGATAAATTGAGCGAAATGTGAATTAGTGGACTAAAAAGGTGAACCCTGGGACCATTACATCTGTGGATCTCAATTACATTGTTTATGAAGTCACTGAGGACTGGCTCATCTTTCAAAGAACCCCCAAAATGAACTCTATTCATGTGGGAGCACATTAAACATATTGAAATAGAGTAACCATTAAAAGTTATGCCATAATATGTGCATAAAAATGAAATTTTAAAATAATAATGAAACAATTTTCTCTGATTTCAAAGACAAGAAAATAATGTGACAGAGGGTTCATTTGTTAAGGTTGGAGTGCTTCTCAACTATGCTCAACTTCTCATTTTATGAGATAACCTATGTGATCTCATAATTAAACTATTTATTATTGAGGTCTTCTGGAGATGTGTGTATTAGATGTCACTGCTACCTAAAAATTACAAAAACTTATCTTAAAATAACTAACACTTATGAGCTTACCACGTACATCTCTCAGTAATCTGTGTTTGAGTTAGCGTGGTATCATTGGCTTAGTTCATATACCTCTCTAAATTATTCAAAATACTGACAGAGGATGGTCCTCTGCCATTGTAAAACTATTCTTTGGTTGAGTTTCAATCTAAGTTAGCTCACAGAGATGCGACAAAGCCTCAAGGTACATCTACCTAGTTTGATAAAGACACTGGTACCTTGTGCCAGGCATGGTGGCACATGTGGGTAATTCTTGCATGAGAAAAATGGAGGATGAGGAGTTCTAGGCTTGCCTCAGTCACATGACATCCTGCTCTAAGACACAACGAACCAAAACAAGCAAACAAAAGCACAGTGCATCCAAAAGCAACTTTCTGTCCCCAAAGAACATGCTTTGAGAGCAAGAGAGAATACTATTGGACCAACGATGGAAGCCAGGCTTTCTTTGTCATTTAATCTTAGACATGTCATGCTCTGGTTTTTGCATTACTGTTTGTTTAATATAATCACTATCTCCAAGTTATACTTAACAGAAAGAGATTATACAATGAAGTTCATGGCAACAGATAGAAATTATTAAGGCTGGCCATCTCAAAATCTCATCTATCTACAAGGAAGCCCTGAATAAATTTAGTTAGCTGATTTGTGTCTCTTTAAAATTAATAATAAAAACAACCCACTTTTTAATTAGTTGTCCATTAGTTTGATCAGGTCATCTTTAAAAGGTTTTGCTTTATTTATTCAGTCGGTAAACCTTACATATATTGATGCATATTCAGTGTGTTAAATATAGTTTAGATATATGACAAGCAATAACGAGGATTGCTAATGTTTTTGAAAGGTCTTTCTTAACAATTTTTTTCCTCTTCCCAACTGAGCAGTATTATTTGAAATACTTTAATGTATTTATTCTTCTCCTAGGTTTACTTCATCTCTAAAATTTCTAACATTTGTAAAGCTTACATAAATATCACTGGCATTTACTTTAGTTCTTTGACAATTCCCGGAAAATGGACTCTGAATTTTTATTTCACATCACAAGTATAATCTACCCAAAGCAATAGCCCCATGGTTGTAAAATAAGAATTAGTCCATGAATATATTTTTCACATATTTATTTATTCAATCACTTTACAGCCTAATCCCGGCCTCCTCCCTCCTCTCCTCCTACTCCCACCATCATGGCCATCCCTCCATGCCCCCTCTTGTATTTATCTGATAAGGGGAGGCCTCCAGGAGGTACTAACCCAGCCTGGCACCTCAAGCCACAGCAGCACTAAGCAGATTCGCTTCAACTATGACCTGGCCACGCATACCAACCAAGGGAAAGGGATCCAAACTTAGGCAATAGAAACAAATCTAAGAGGGAGGAATGGAAGGATATCAGTGAGGGGTAAACAATTGAGTTGTAATCTGAATAAATTAACTAATTTTTAAAAAATTGCCTTTGAGTGGAGAGTGGGGTCTGACTTTCATGCGAACTCTGGTGCCCCATTTTTGACCAGGTCTCCTTGATGGGGAGGCCTGGTGGCGCTCAGAGGAAGGATAGCACGTTACCAAGAAGAGACTTGATATCCTATGAACATATACAGGGGGAGGAAGTCCCCCTCAGTCACAGTCATAGGGGAGGGGAATAGGGGGAAAGTGGGAGGGAGGGAGAAATGAGAGGATACAAGGGATAGGATAACAATTGAGATGTAATATGAATAAATTAATAAAGTATTTTTAAAAATTGAAAAAAAAAACCAAAGAAACAGATCTACTCCCATCATTAGGGGACACATATGATATCCAAACTGTACATTTGCTCTATCTGTGTAGGAGGGCTATGCCTCTTTGGTTGGTGTTTCAGTTTCTGTGAGGCCCTGGGGACCCAGGTTAGTTTACTCTGTACGTCTTCCTGTAGTCATGCCCTTGAACCCTCCAGCTCCCTCATCCCTTCCTCTAACCCTTCAACAAAATTCCCCAAGCTTGGCCTATTGGCCTTTTGTTTGGCTGTGGGTCTCTGCATCTGTTTCCATCAATGGGTAGATGAAGCCTCTTAGAAGACAATTATGCTAGGCTCTTTTTTTTTTAATTAATTTATTCTTGTTACATCTCTATGGTTATCCCATCCCTTGTATCCTCCCATTCTCCCCTCCCTCCCATTTTCCCCTTATTCCCCTCCCCTATGACTGTTCCTCAGAGGGATTACCTCTCTCTGTATATGCTCATACGGTATCAAGTCTCTTCTCAGTGACCTGCTGTCCTTCCTCTGAGTGCCACTAGGTCTCCCCCGCCAGGGGACATAGTCAAATGTGAGGCACCAGAGTACTTGAGAAAGTCAAATCCCTCTCTCCACTCAAGTGTGGAGACTGTCCTGTCCATGGGCTAGATCAGGGTAGGGGTTTAAAGTTTACCGCCTGTATTTTCCTTGGCTAGGGCCTTAGTTTGAGCGGGACCCCATGAGCCAAATCTGCCTATCATAATGTTCTACTTGTAGGTTTCTAGGACCCACTGGATCCTTCTACATTGCTATTCTCCCATTGTTCTCTCATCTAGAGTCCCAATAGGATGTCCTCCCCTCGGTCCCAGTTTCCTGGTAAGGGAAGGCTTTCATGGGACATGCCCATTGGGCTAGTATGCAGATATAAGTGAGTATATACCATTTGAGTCTTTCTGCTTCTGAGTTAACTCACTCATTATGATCATCTCTAGCTCAATCCATTTGTCCACAAATTTTGGGAATTCCTTGTTTTTAATAGCTGAGTAGTATTCCATAGTGTATAGGCTGGAGAGATGGCTCAGCCGTTAAAGGCTAGGCTCACAACCATAAATATGCTAGGCTCTTATCCGAATACATTTTAAAATAACAAACTTCTCAATTCACTACACTCATTTGAGAAAACTCAAAAGAAAGAAATCTCCCATATTTGTCTCTCTTTAACCCCTCAGTATTCACTTTCTGAGAGTATTATTGAACAGAGAACCAAGGCTATTGAGGAAGAGGCATACATCCTGATTTGTATGACTTATTATATGAGGCTATATTCTGACTATAGTTCTGTCAATCCAAAATAAGCACAGCCTTCAGCTTGCATAGTCATGAAACCAGATGGGCTACAGGGTAGTAAATATTTATTACTGGATAATAAAAAAATTTATTTAAATTGTTAAATGCCATAAAATATAAGTATTACACAAATGAAAGAACACAAAGCAGAAATATTCTGCTTTTTGATGCCAGGAGACTTTCTTTGAAACTAAGATTTTTGTGTTGAAATTAAACCAATTTCTATAATTTTTCCATTGTTTCCCATGAACTAGATTTTGTGACCAGCACAGGGCACATGAAAATAAAAAGTACACCATGCTTCCCTAGCACTGAAAGTTTATGAATACAAATACTATTGCAATTAGTTAGATTATAAAGTCAACATTTAGGACTGTACTTCACTTTTCAAATAAACACATTAGTACTTTCAGTTGCATCTGATTATGTTCCAAAATGACCCTTTCATAAGGCAATTGCAGTGGTAATGACTCATAAAGATTATTCGGCTTCATTCTGCAGGCTTCATTTGAAAATTTAAAAAAAATCTTCAGATGTAGCAGTAACTGGATTTGAAAACCTTTATGGATTTTCTATAACCCCAAATTATCCATGTAGATTATAAATAAATATATATATAATAGATATATGTAGCTAGATGATAGAGAGACAGACAGTTAGATGACAGATAGATAGATAGATAGATAGATAGATAGATAGATAGATAGATAGATAGAGGAGGTTAAAGAATAAATATTCAATGTTGTCTTATTAATGCTATGTCTTCTGAGCTTGACTTAATAAACACAATTATTTGTCTTGTTTATTAAATATTTTATCTTTTCCAGTTTTTTGAGTAGAAATTTTCATAAGAGAAAATGAATTCAACCACTTACTTATCCAATATATATTGAACACTTTATTTTCATATTATTTTGTGTTACCTTTGCTTAAGGTAGCAATTTACAAAATGAATGTGGCTTTAAAAGCAGCCATCTGTTATTTTGCATATTTTGTCAAGTCTTTAGCTTGTCTGTTTTGTCACAGAGGCATGTATTAAAAAATGCTCATGCCATTTGACATTTCTTACTCTGCTTCCCACTGTAGAAATCTCATCTATCTAGAACACTCTTTTTTTAAATTTATATTTTTAGTATAATTTATTCAGATTACATCCTGATTATTATCCCCTTGCTTGTATCTTCCCGTTCCCACTCTCCCTCCCTTTTTCTCCCTATTCCCCTCCCCTGGACCTCTGAGAGAAGGGGACTTTGACTTCGCCC
Organism: Acomys percivali; assembly: GCA_907169655.1. Lineage (NCBI taxonomy): Eukaryota > Metazoa > Chordata > Mammalia > Rodentia > Muridae > Acomys > Acomys percivali. Next base: position 62,353,633 of record OU015756.1, read on the forward strand.
CCTACCATATGACCACAGCCTAACATTTCTTATCTAGATAGCCTGCTTCCCCTTCCTCAGTGTGCTGCCAGGCCTCCCCACCAAGGGGAAGTGATCAAATTGGGGGCACCAGAGCTCATGGCAGAGGCAGTCTCCACAACGGTGGCAGATGAGCTGTCCATTGTCTAGGTTTACTGCATGCTGGAACATTCTCTTATACTAGAGAGTCAAGGACCAAGACATAGCAAGTTGAGCTGATCAGTTACATTAAAGTTTTCCTTATATATGGTACCCTGTCTTATTCACAAGTAAACTAACTAAACTAAAAGAGGTTCCATAGACAAGTCATTGTTCCAACACACATTTATTAGAACACTTTATAATCCCAGAGTAGAAGTTAGATCTTCGTTTAAATATATACCAATGATGAAACAGCTTAACTAGAATGATTTTCTGGTTGAGAATGCACCTATAATTTTGCAGATCATGGTCGAAATCTTAGCCTTTCTATTGGCCAGTGCCAATCCATGGTAACACAGTAATATTAGTAGTAAACATTTCAAAATGAACATTAATATTTAATTAGAAGCAATACTTACAGTTCTCAACTGTCTTTAGTACAGCAATCATGTAACAAATGCTATATCTGTTAATGAGATAAACTTCCTAAATGACTTATAGACAATGGTAGAAGAGCTGTAAAGACATAGATAGGACGTTTTAGCCTTGCCTTTTTCTGTATTGCTTATTTGTATTCATATAAGAGAGTTCCACTCAGTTAATAGTTTATTCTTTTTTAATATAGCTTATTAATTTATTCATATTACATCTAAATTGTTATCCCTTGTATCCTCCTATTCCTTCCTCCCTCCCATTTTCCCCTTACTCCCTTCCCCTATGACTGTGACTGAGGGGGACCCTTTCCCCCTATAATAGTTTATTCTTAAGACTGACCCTAATGAATATTATACAGGAATTTCAGAAAAATTATCGAAGGTGGTTCCAATGCAGTTTGAGGGTTTTCAGTGGTATTTATCAGTATCATTTTTTTTCACAAAATGTTGAAAGTGGGATGTAGCTAAAGGCTAAAGTGCTGCCTGAGAATGGTGTATTTACTTCTAAAAATAATCATAAATCATGTGGCATAATAAACTACTTAATAAAAGAACATATTTTTTTAAGTGAAGTGGTATCAACATAAATTAATCACGTGGTAGATTTCCATCTCTTTTACTAAATAGCAAGACTTTTCTTACCAGTAGAAAAGGCTTTCTAGTCTACTCTCTTGAGATTTTCATTTTCATTGTAGATGCTTTAATTTTGAACTTAACCATCCAATACATCTGTTCTTTACCTGGACTTTAATTAAGTGAATTATCATTTTAAAAGGAGGCTTTAAATTAACTCATTATGGTTTCTCTAACAATAATTTTATAATATAAGGTACATAAGTCACTTATCTAGTATCTAATTACTAGTTTTTATATAATAGTGGAAAAACACACTAGCTTACTTCCATACCTGGTATCTTGATGCCCAATAAGGCTATAATTTTAAAATGAGTTGAAGAAAAGATATTCATATATCTCTTGAGGTTAGATAACTATTCAGTATTATACAATATCTTGGGATTCAATATTTTTCATTTAAATGGACTGTTCACTAACGTGATAATGGCTTACCTTTTTCCATTTATCCTCATTGCCAGAATACTTTTATTAGTGTAAATGGTTAACGGTAGGTGAACACACCATGGTGGAGACCTAAAAAAAAAAAATCAAACTACTCCTTGGCTTCCTTCTCACAACTAGTAACCAAACAAGCCACCTGAAAACAAAATATTAAGCAAAAACTCACAAAACTTATGAACTATGCTACAATGTCCAAATTCCCTGGTTCGGATTCCCACCTCAGATTGATACTGTAGTCAGGATTTCCCAAATACTTGCTAGCCTATTGCACCTTTCTGTGATGATGCAGTATTATTTTGTAAGTTCTTACAATATCCATAGACTTAGTGACCAGCAGCTGCTGAAACCTGACACTCTAACCAAGAACATAACATATGGCAACTGGAGTTATTTGGCAAGAATTGCTAAGTGACAAAGCATAGCATAAATTAACTTACTTTTAAAAATCTTTGAGATTGGAAGTTCTTTTTGTTCTTAGATCCCTCAAAGCAACAAGAAACAACTATGAATAACAGTACCTACAATCAATTTGCTTACATAGAAGTTGTTGTGTTATGTATTTTGGGTTATAGAAAGTAATAACAGAAAAGCTGATAACAAAAGTAACTATGGTACTAAAATTTAAAAAAAAAAATCATACATTGGTTACCACTGGATAAAGTCTTTAAGTTTCACTGAGCGTATGCTCCAAAGCATGCTATAAATGAAAATAAACAGACTACTGTTTTTACTTGTTCCCTTTGAGATCTTAGAAACAGGTCTGTTTCAGCCATCATAATTTAGTGTGGCTCAAGAAATGTGTAGTCAGACATTAAAGAAGACACTCAGAACAGCCAACCAAATACATTTATTTCTAGTGAAATCCTAATTGCCAAACCCAAGAGTTACTATGTCTTACTTATGGATATGGTTTTTGAACATCATAGCTTCCAATATTCTTGACAGCTGGTATTCGCTTTAGATTTCAACCTAACTCTGTTTTGTTTGTTTGTTCTTCCTTTGCTTCTCTCTTTTTTTATGGTTAGTACTTATCTCTTAGATTTTGCTTCATCTATGTGTTCATGACAATTGCCACTTCCTTGGCTCCTGTCATTGGATTACTGCACTTCTCATCTTTGTTTCCAGTTTGGGTGAATCTAGAGTTGCATTTCTTTGTTGTTCTTTTTTCCTGAATACCTAGAAAAAATATTGACTGTTAGGAATTTTGGAGTCAAGTTATTATTAATTAATCCCACTCTATTCCAGGACTAGATAGACAAAGTCTCTGACAAGTTATCCAATCCCAAATAGTCAACTATAAACATATAGTTTATATGTTTATATATAATATATATATATATGAAACATTACAAGAATTCAGTGGGTTTCTTCTTTGTTCATACCACAGGTACACACATTCACACACACACACACACACACACATTTATGTGTGTATCACTCTACCTGCTTATTTCCTTCTGAGTCTCAGTGATACTATGACTTTGTGCTTGTCTTTCTCTGAAAAATCCATCAGATTTTGGCCTTACATGTAGAAGAATCATGGAAACAGCAGTACTCATGAATTTATACAACAAATATATTATGACTGTGGCATGAAAGTGTGATGCCTACAATACCATTAATTAAACATTGATTGGAATAATCTTTTACATGAACCATTTCTAAAATAATATGCATAAGGGAAATTATTGAGTGACTCAGTGAAAAAAATCAGAGTCCCTAATTGTTCCTTGATCCTCCACAGTCACATATTCTCTGTTTTGATTAGTTAGGGATCTCTACTGGGAAAAAATTTCTTTGGTGAGGTATGGTACCCAAAATTACCTATGGGTACAAGAACAAGTATTTAGAATGCAGTTAGAAACTATACTGATTTAGGAGGATGTCAGTAGTAGATTCCTCAGGGAACACTGAAGAAGGAGCTGGATTGATTGTAAACACTATAGAACCTGGATACTACTCTCAGGAAATCCCAGCAACATGGTTGCCAAAATAAGACATGCATAACAACCATACCAATAAACACGCCTTATTGGGTTGGTGGAAATTCCACCAATTCACAAGCCTAGATTAAGAGCTAGAGGCAACAACTGGTTGCTCAGAGAGGAAGAATAAGAGTTCTCCAGATGTGAGCTCTCTGACAAGTTATCCAATCCCAAATCGTCAATCATAAACACATGAGAATATGAGAAATACTACAAGAATTCAGCAGATTTCTTGTACATTCATACCACAGACACACACATTCATACACACACACACACACACACACACACACACATGCATATTTATGTAATACAATAGTAAAAATAAGTACTCATGAATTTGAAAGGGAATGTGAGGGGCATGGGGTGAATTACAAGAGAGACAGAAGAGAGAAAAATATGTAAACATATTACCCACATATAAAGTTCTCAAAGTGATAAAAAAAAAACATAGATGAGCTTAGCTGGGCATGGTGGCACACTCCTGTAACCCCAGCACTTAGAGAGGCAGAGATAGGAGGACGTCTGTAAGTTCAAGGCCAGCCTCATCTGTAAAAGGAAGTCTAGGAAAACCAATACTACACAGAGAAATCCTGTCTCGGAAAAAAATTAATAAGTAGAAGAGCTCATTTGAATTCAAGTTATTAATTATAATAATAAATAAAAAACCAATCCATTAATATTTCACACTCATATCAAGCACAGTGTATGTGTGTATGTGTAATTTATAACTAAGTATAAATATGGTAGCAGTGAGTTCACAAAATCTTAGTGCTCAATATGATATCTTGTGTGAAGGACAAATGACCTTCCATTCTCTCTGTACTTCACAACCATAGTCCAAAGGAAACTTCTTGGTGAACAAAGCATCTTCTGTATGTCTGCCTCAGTACCACATTTGAGACTATAATGTGTTGTGCCACAAATGGACACACTTACTGAACATTCTTGTATATACAAAAGTATTTTGGCGATGAAGCCAACAATCACTCCATACTTGTCCAAGCAAGTAGTGACAATTTTCAAACTCAGTCTACATTGTAATATTATAATGAAGCGTGAAAAGTCATCAGTACTGATGATGATTTTCTAGACAAGCACAACTTGCCACTTAGGAAATTACAAGAAATAAATGAAATTACAAAATGAGTTTAACCTGTGTGTACTCAAATACCAAACTAAAGCAGACAGTCTTCAAGGTGTTTCACAAGAACTAATTGTCTTACTCTGAATAAGAGAAGTCCTCCTATAGACACAGCATTGGAGACACGAAGACTGAGGCATCAGCACTCCCTAAGGCTACATGTCTGATAAAGGACAAAGATGTCTGTACACATTGAAGGAAAATATAAAGAACTGATTTTAACTCATCTCTATGTGGAGTTTGAGAGATAAAAGACAAATTTATCGATTACTCCATTCTCATGTCTCCTATAACAGGAAAAAAGGCAGTGGGGGATATTTAAAGAAACTACTCTTTCCTAAAATTATATTAAAAATGTTATTGCTTCCTTTTCATTCCATACTATAATGTCTTACAAGAAGAAATAAAAAGACTTTCTGGTTTTGTTTGTTTTAACCATCTGAAATTCCCTGTGTAGTTATTTATATTCCTAGACAATTTAAAAATTTTTTTAAACTGTTTAACCTTCTGTGAAAGGCTAGAGAGTTAGAAAATGTGAAGTTAAAATTATCCTGCTGTGACTTGCTTTTATTATTCAATGCACTCATCGTGAGTTATGCCTGATCCTGTGGGGTCTTTTCGAGTCTTGGCTTGGCAGTCTGCTTTGAACACAATGCTTGGTTAAAATAAACAAACTGTACAGTTAAGAAAAATAGATACTGATCACAAAAGAGAAATGTTTTAAAATAATTATTTAAACCCAGGTCATGCACTCCAGTTCACCTTCTCCACAAAGGTATGTGTGCGTATAACAAAAAATAATAAGTAGACTTTTGTTGACTATAGAATCCTAACACTTTCCGTTTTCATGAACATAAAGGCAAAAGGGAAGGGACCAATAATAATAGTGAGTGATATTCATGCACCATCTAAAATCACACACCACAAATGTTTCTGTATTTGAGCTTATGAGTGAAGAATAGTATTTGAAAACCACGTTGGTAGGAACTGCGGTTCATTAAAAAGGTTGTTTCACATGAGGAGCAGCTGCCTCAGGGTGGCCTCATGAAATATCCAGGCTCAGATTCAGTCAGCAATCCCAACACCTACTCAATATTCTAGCTTCTGGACAGAGAAGAAGAGCAGGTGCTATGGAACCAGTGCTGGGACCTCATCTTTGTCACTGAAGATGAGAACCAGAAGCGTGGGTGTCATTGAAGAAGTCTCTGCAATGGTCCTGTATTTATGGAGCTTCAGGAACCAGAGGCCTTGAGCCCAACCAATGGCTTGTGGCAATGGGTATTTGCATGTAGAGGGATGTTGGGAAAATATTCTGAGTGATGCACTGCAGTTTCCAAAGCTACTGCAACTAGCAGATTCGTGATAGAGAACCGAGAAGGATGGAGGGACTAATCAGTGCTTACTCTGTGGAGAGAGGTTGAGACATGTTGATGGCCAAGGCCTGAGCTCCCACCAGAGAACACATTGATGAGCATGGCCTATATTGCCACCTGAGGACATGTTGATGTCTATAGGCTATGCCTGGGTGCATGGTTCTATTGCAGCGTATGTGGTCTGTGTGGCCCATGTTACCACCAAAGGGTATGCAGATATGAGTAGTGCTGCCACCTGAGGCCACATTAATGTCTGTGTTCTGTACGGCTGCTGGAGGCCATGTCTGTGTCCATGGTCCTGCTGACACTGGGGCCACACTGACGTCCTCCTCCCATGTCATAAGTGAAAGCCATGTGGATATTCATCGTCTGTGATGCCACTTGGAGCCATATTGATGTCTGTGGGCTGGGCTGCCATCGTGACTGGTGTGGCCAGCAGAGACCATGATGAAACTGGAGGGCAGGTATACTTCTGTGGCCCTTGCTGTCACCAGATACCATGTGGAAGTCCAGGATGTGTGCTCCTGCAGACTGTAAAGGACAAGGAAGCTTCTTCTAGTGGTATAGATGACTTCAGACTCACAGGTTGAGAAAGAGACATAGATGGCTTCTGTGACACACACTCTCAACACTGCCATATATAAAGTAGAAATCTAGACAGGAAAGCCATGAAAAATCAGTACAAATATGTTTAGAAAGCTTGTTTTAGTTTTCTTCTGTAAAATTAGTGGAACTGAAAAACCAGATCATTAATAACAGTGGGAAACAGGATTCAGACTCACATTAAAGCTGTGCTGAAAAGAACCTGGAAAGAGGCACTAGGCAGAGTCTTGTTAGGCTGATATCACTCAGCTTTGTAACTCCAGAGAACTTTATTGTTCTGCATATAAGGTGATAGTGCCAGACATTGTGTATGACATGTAAGAAAGTAAACCCCACATTCAGTAGGCTAAGGCAGAGGACTGCTGTAGTTTGAAGACAGCTTACCCCACACAGTGTGTGCCAAGCAAACCAAGACTGCATATCAAGACATTGTCTCAAAAGAAAGAAACAAAAACAAAATTAGGTTGCAATAGTCAATATTGTGTATAATCTGGCTAAAATTAAGAAGAAGAAGAAAAAACAGTAAGGCATACTGTTGGAAGGCCCTGCTATTAGGACTTTAGCCTACCATGTCCAAATAGCTTTCTGAGCTATGCACAAAATAGAGGCTTCCCTTTCTCATTGGGGCTTCCTCTTATCTGCCTGACCTTATCTGGAAAGCTTTTCTAGGCACAGATGCCGGACTGTATTCAGAGTCTTGTGCAGACTATGCACAAGAGATTCAACACATGAATCCTGCTCCTTTGCCTGCCCCTATGATAATTAGATACTACATTCTTACCAATCAACCATTCCTGTCCATATGATAATTAGGTACTGGGCAATGACCAATCAGTCCTTCCCACCTGTAACCCTGGGAGCTTTTATATATCTCAGTCCTGAAACTATAAAAGGAGCTGCTTCTCTGAAGTTGATATGAACCCAATTCAGAGATTCTGTTCCCTTTGTTCTTCTGGGCTGCTCCCAGGGCAAGGGAGGACCTCAGTATACCTCCTGTATCATCACAGAGATAGTCCATGTTCTGTGGTATTCACTACATAGTATGTAAAATATAGCATAAAGTGAAAGCTCTAGTTTTAATATAGTGGTGGAACCATGCCTGAAAATGCAATTCTCTGCCAAGATCAGCATTATCATGGGCAGCTGATGCATCCCTGTTGTTGTAAGGTCACTGTACATTAATGAGTCAGTATCAATCTGGATAACAGAAGGGACAACAAGAGCTTTTAGGTATCATTTTTAAGAACAGATTATTCAACATCTTCCAGACATGCATGTTTTCTACCAATAAATAAATAAGCAGAGGTCCAGGATCCAATATAGCATGCCATTAAGCAAAATAAAATCTGATATTGACTTTCAGAAAGCAAAGAACATAATAAGATACCTGATAATCGATTGTATCATTAGATAAACAATTTAGAATTTTTGGAGCAAATATTTATTTTATTATTTGTTATTTCATATATATCATGGTTTTGCCTATAGGTATATATGTATACCCTGTTTGCACATGTACATGTGGAGGTAGGAATAGGCTGTCGTATCTCCTGATATTGGAGTTATAGGCAGTTGTAGCTGACATGTGTCAGCAAGTGCTCCTCACCACTGAGCAATCTCCCCAGTCCCTATAAATTCAGTTTTAAGATGTCCTGAGCAATTGAATATCCTACCTGTTGACGAATTCATGTCACAGTACACTTTATCAGGTTTGACAACTTTTACTTACATATAAACTTAAATTTCTAGCTTTTAAAGCCAACTGTTTAATGAACAAATGGATTTCTTACAAGTATTATACAGTTCTAACATTCATTGTATGAGGTGCGCAGGATGCACAGAACAATTAAGGCTGCTCATTATATGAGCAGAAGTAAGACATATGCAAATCTTCCTTCATGCCAGACTAAGACTAGCCTCTAATTATAAGTCACAGAGGATCTGTGACCAACGTGAAGCCTTGTCTATGCATAGACCTCCATATCTTAGCCTGTATAAGAGCTATTCTCATGTAGTGGGATTGGCAATACAAGTTACCTGCTTGTTTTGCAGTTGGAATTCTTTACATCCTGATTGTAGCCCCCTCCGCCTTCCCCTCCCTCTTTCCTTCCTTCCCCTAGTCCTTAGAAAGGGAGCCCTCCTCCCCTAACATCTGACCTCAGCTTATTCAGTGTCCTCTGTAGTACCTGTAACTTCTTCCTCTGTGGCCTGGCAAGGCCACTCTGTCAGGGTGGAAGTGAACAACATTAGGAGGCCCAAGACCATGTCAGAAGTAGTCCCTACTCCCCATATTGTGAGACCCACAAGGAGACTGTGCTGCCTATCTATATTAAAAATTATTAATTTTTCACTTATGATCTTTTATTTTACATTATAGTATTCCCAGTTTGTATACTCAATGAAGAAACAGTACATTCATTGCAGTGCTGTATATTATATTGACCAAATACTAATTATTTTTAAATTCTTGAGATGTAATTAAATAAATATTTGTATCTATTATGCAAAATGCTACAATAAACAATTATGTATGGCTGCATATTTGTGTGTACATTCTTTTCTCTTTTAAACTAACACATAATATTTAAACTTGTTTATGCAATATAGTGTGGTCATTTGATGATGTATGCAATATGTCATAATCAAGTCTGAACAATGAGCATTTCCATCTCCTTATTATATGTTTTATTCAAAGTCTTTAAACTCTTATAAATTTTCACAAAATATGTAATAATTGTAAACTATAGTCAGCCTACTATGCTATAGAGCATTAGAACTTATTTTCATTATTTAACTCTGTTATGCACATTTTATAGTATTCTATGTATATACTTCATGTACTTAATTGCAACCACAATTTCCTACCTCATTATCATAACATAACTCTGACCCTGATTATTTATTATGTTAATATTATTATTCTTTTATCACAAGAATAAATGTCTCAGCATTTGAATAAAGGCAAAAAATAAGTATTGATTCCATTGGAGGCATCAGTGTGATACAGAGATAAGAACTTTTTTAGATATTCATAAGACTATAGAACAACCATCACTGTGGCATTTATTATTATAGTTTTAGCAAGGAGGTATCATCATGTTTTCAGCCATTAACATTCCTAGGAAAATGTGTTGGAAATTCAAGGCTGTTTTAATCAACGGTTACTCAAATGTTAAATATGCGTCTATGCGTATAAATGTTGCCTATTGACTCAGCAAGACTTTCATTGTAAACTGCTTTAGGAGTTATCCTATCCAGTTCCAAGAGCAGTTTGAGGCTATATTACACTGAGAAAAATCAATTCTACAGTAGGCTAATAGATAGGACTGGTTTTAAAGAAATCATTTTGGATTAATTTATAAACCTACTGCCCTGATAAAAGCTAGCACTGATTAAGTAAATTCTCTTTTGATTGATTATGACCAAGTCATATTTGTACTCTATTTTAACATTCAGAAATGAAAAAATATGAATATTTTTATTCCAGTTAATTAAGAGCTCACAGAATTCCCACATGCTTCCCATACTTTTCTAATTAGTTAATCTTTGTCTCTCTAATTGGATAGTTCTTTAATTTATATCACTAAAGTCATTTTTGGTCTGAAGTCATTATCTGAAGTCTTTTCCTTAAGCCACACAAGCCTAATCAAGTTTCTAGCAGTTTTAGAAAATTAAAAGCTTATTAAAGTTAAAAAAAACTTAAATGGGAAACAAAGGTGATTTTTGTTAAAGACATAAAGCAAGTTTTAAATAATAAATTAAATTGGAATCTTTGTCTGCTTTCAAGAATCACAAGGATACAGACATCAACACAGTGTGCCTCTGGCAGCAAAAGCTTAGTAGAATCCCACTGTACGCAGTAATGATGCTCATGATCATAGCATACTTACAGCTGGCATGGTCAATTGTTCCTTTGGAAAACAAACATGCAAAAAGGGAAGCAGGAGCTTCAGGGTACTTTGGGGAGCTTGATTGGACACATGCATACCAGAGCTCTAGGAGCAGATGCACTGTTGAGCACAAGTAAGAAAAGAAAAATGTACATTTTAAGTGTAGCAAATTGACACTAATGGTTAGACCAAAGATCTTAAGGGTATCTTTGCTAGGATATATTGAGAGAGTCTTCAACAAATGGGCAGTGGCCAGTACCAATTAGAGAACTCCAGTAAAGGAGAAGAGTTGGGATATCTTAAGGAGCATTGACCCTGTAATAAAACTACAGATGATCTACTGAAGATTAAAGTGAAATTACCAAAAAGAATAGCTAATAAGAGTCTTACAAGTCTTGTACTATGTTCATTGTATTTGGTTTGGGCTTTAACTTAAGAGAAACGACTAGGTATGGATGGAGACTGAAACATCACTGACCATATAGCAGGCACTGTTTGTCATGACCAATGAGTTCAGAAAATAACAGGAAAGTCAGGGATGGCCATGTGAGTTGGATTTGTCTCGGAGAGAGTCTCAGAGCAAGCAGAAGATACTACTCTGAAGAAGATACACAATAAGGCCAGACAAGTATGATAAGAGGGACACACAGACTTCAAATGTTGTGACTTTATGTCTTCATATGTACATGTTGTTAAGGTACTTGTGAAAATATGTCAAACACTTGATTAAATACAATGTACCATCTGCGATATTTTTCTAGTGCTGTAATGAGACACTGTGATCAAGGCAACTTTTAGGAGAAAGAGAGTCTATCAGGAGCTTACAGTTTTAGAGAATGAATCTGTGACCATCATGGAAGGGAACACAGCAGCAGGTAGGCAGACACAAGATAGAGCAGAAGCTGGGAGCTTATATCTTGAGACCTAACCACAAGTTGCAGAGAAGGGGAGAGGATTGTACGGACTTTTAAAAACTCAAAGCCAGCACCCAGTGAAATACTTCCTCTCACAAGGCCATATCTTCTCATCCTTCCCCACTTGTTTAACCAACTGGGGCCCAAGTATGCAAATACATGAAACTATGAGTGCCATTCTTATTTAAATCACCGCACCATATTTTCTCATATGTGTCTATAAAGCCACACCTGTGTAGTAAGAGGTATGTTCATTCTTTAATGCACAAAGTTGGCTTCTTGTTGATGACACAACAAGAAATCTATCAGACCTGCTTGAAGTTGTAGACCAGAGATAAAATGCTTGCCTGGAAAGGCCCTGCTTTCTGTTCGTTCCCCAGCTAAATAAACAACTCTGATAATTATTACAAGATTCTAATGGAAAAACTCATGTTATGAGACACAAAAGCGCAAAGGGGGTTACCAAGGACAACAAAAACCACAAGATTGTGCATAGGAGAACAAGACAGGAGAGTTAGCAGAGGGGGATGTTATACAACAAGGCTTTTTTTTAGGAACACAAAGTATACCCACTATAGGGAACCCATGACAGACTATAGTCAGATAGCACCAAAGATCAATTTGATGATCCAGTGAGTTCTATTGGCGTTACTTACAGGAGAAGAAATGACTCAAAATCAGCTGTATCACCAAAATTCATCACAGCACGGATGACTGCTCACAAAACTCATAAAACCTAGAGCACATTGAACAGCAAGCAGGCAGCTCAGCAGATTGGAGAGTCTTTTTCAAGTGATGCTGGTCTAAACCTCTTCCAGGAAATTCTGATGGTTTCTTCTTTTTCCAGGCAGGTAATCTGGTCTGAAAGTATTCTCTCCAACTTGGCATTTTTAAACTTGGGAACAAGAAGCACAGTAAATCTGGTCAGTTTCAGGGATTTCCTGAGGTATTTTGAGTTGGTTACTTTCCTCCTTTAGGAGCCTTCCTGTTTTAACCGTGGAGGAAACTGTTACACAGCAGGGTACAGAAAAAGAAAAAAAAGTATGTATAAAAGCCACAAGGAAACCCATCATTTCAAATGGGACGATAAAACAATAATAAAAAAGAATAGCCATGTTAATTTTCTGTCCTATCTGTTCTTGCATGCTCATGAAATTTCATATCATCTAATTTTTAAAATTTGAAAAATATCTTAGAATATTGAGATTTTTCAAATTTTAAAAATTAGATGATATGAAATTTCATGATCAACATTAATTCTGGGCACTCTAGCATCAAATTTGTTCCCATCCCAAATTATGGAGCTTTGACTTAAATACTTGTCAGAACATAACCCATGACTGGAATCATACTATGGAAATTCTGAATGCTTTTGAGATAGCTCCAAGAAAACAAGAGCCTTGTGCCCTCAGTTTCTTTGGAAAAAAAAATGATAGACTTGTTCTTGGAATGTGCTTTTGTGCACTTCCCATGGGTAGGGGGTAGGAGTGACCTCACATGCCTACAGAGTATTCACTACAGCAGTCTATTATTTGTATGAATGCCTCTATGGGAAATATGTTTTTTCATGTGCTGCTTGTCTTTATGATTATATACAACTTAAACTCCTGAGGACTTTAGTTGGGTAATATTCTTAAGCCCCGGAGTACAAGTTATCTCATATTCTGAATAAAGGTGGTTGTTACATGAGACTTTACTCTTCCTCTGTTTTAGGCTTTGCTCTTTCAGATCTTCCCACCAACTAGAGCAGGAACAGTTATCACCTTAGCTGATAAGCATTGTGAACTACCATGCTCTTTGGTCATAGTAATCACTTTGGCAGTTGGGGATGTGTTAGAGACACACTGTTTCTATGACTATCTCTGTCTGAAGTACGGCTAATTTTTAAAACATCACTAAAAGTAATTAGATATCAGGCAGATTTGGGTCAAGGGGTCCCGCTCAAACTAAGGCACTAGCCAAGGACAATATAGGCGGTAAAATTTAAACCCCTACCCTGATCTAGCCAATGGTCAGAACAGTCTCCACACTTGAGTGGAGAGTGGGATATGACTTTCACACGTACTCTGGTGCCTCACATTTGACCATGTCCCCTGGAGGGGGAGACCTAATGGCACTCAGAGGAAGGACAGCAGGTCACTGAGAAGAGACTTGATACCCTATGAGCATATACAGAGGGAGGTAATCCCTCTGAGGAACAGTCAAAGGGGAGGGGAATAAGGGGAAAATGGGAGGGAGGGAAGATTGGGAGGATACAAGGAATGGGATAACCATAGAGATGTAACAAGAATAAATTAATAAAAAAATAATAATAATAAAAGAAAAGAAAAAAATAAATAAAAATAAAATAAAATAAAATAAAATAAAATAAAATAAAATTATATCCAGGTGGAATCTTCTGACTCTATATTGAAAATTATTAGCTTTATTGCTAAAACTGCTAATGGAGAGTTGGGTAAGGATGAGTTTATTGAAATCAGCTTATTGAAATATTAAGATAAATCTACAAGCCCAGAGCCATGCTATTATGCCAAGGTTAGAAATGTTTACACTAGGTCTAAAAGGAAAAAGAACAGCAAAGTAGAAACATAGTCCAGCATTCTACTCAGTAGAGAAGACAAAGAGCAGAACAAGAAAAGGGCCATTGTTGATCCCAAGTTGATTTTACATTTCAGTCTCTGTCTAACTATAGTTAATGCCTGTCTTTTCAGCTTGATTGCTCCTTAGCTAAATATCATCACAGTTTATGTTATGTAAATGGTTTTTAAAGCCATTTTTACTTGAGTATATGTGTTCACATTCTAGGGTGCATGCAGAGACAAGACGAAGGGTCAGACCGCTTGGAACTGGAGTTATAAGCAGTTGTGAGTATGAGCAATAAAGTGATGGAAAATGAGCTCGAGTGCACTGGAAGAGCAGCAAGCACTCTACTGCAGAACAGTTTTTGCAGCCTTCATATTTCATGCCTTCGTTACATCCGATATACTACTTGTGTTCTCTCTCTCTCTCTCTCTCTCTCTCTCTCTCTCTCTCTCTCTCTCTCTCTCTCTCTCTCTC
>OU015756.1:62369687-62385845 GCA_907169655.1 Acomys percivali
GATTGAAGCATTCTTTCCTTCTGCCAAAAAGGATGTGTGTTCTACCCATTTCACTTTTAACACACCTTATCCAGTGGATAGCTCCCTCTTTAATGAAGTAAGTAAAAATTTGACATATGCCTGTTCTTATTTGTAAGGCAATCAGTATATACATGTCTGGATATTATGTAGTAAAATTGTATATACTCTAAACAGAACTTCTTGGTACTATCAGTCAGGAGTGGAAGATGCAAATTTTTGTCTCATGTCAAAAGTTATTACCCCTTAAGGGAATAACAACATATCTTTCTCCTCCTTGATGATGCCTTCCATCATTTTTATATTTCAAATTAATAGAAAAAGAAAATGAGAAGTTGCAAAAGCAAGAAAAATTATGGCAATGATGAGGATGAAATATAATCCCTTTAGCTTTAAGGTATATATGAAATTAAATGAGAAGAGAAAGCATGAACTCAATATTTATTTATTCGGAAGCAATACTTAGATGCATAGCCATAAGAGGGTGTGACAACACTTCTGAATATTTTCTACTTTTACACAATTTCCTTTTTAAAAAACAGGCAAGATTTTTATTCAGATTTAAGGGAAAATGCTTAAAGATAAGGGAAATCTGTCATGTCTTAAAACCCTATTTTCATTTTCAAATACTTTAAAACGTTTTTGAAGTAGTTTATGTTGAAAGAAAACTTTAAAGGAAGGTACAGAGATTTCCCATATACTATTCTTTGAACATGGGCCTATATGTACATATTTATTAAATCTCTGTCCTCTTCTATTGTGGAGGTTATTGATAATTTGACATACTGTATTTAATATAAAGACTACTTTGGATAAACAAACAATACTAACTTCTCAGGTGTTAACATGGTTTGTCTTCTTTTTTCTGTTCTATCATGTTTTATTGATTGTCAAGTTTGATGAAAAACATCTCTAATAGTCTCATGAGTTTCAACACTTGGTACCAAGTTTATAGCACTGTTTGATGTGATTTGGAAAGTTAAGTTTTGTTGGAGGAAGTACATTGCTAGGGGCCTGGCTTTGGAATTAACAGCCTCTACCATATTCTTGCATCTGAAGATGTGGGCTTTCTACTTCCTGTGGCTTCTTACTATGGTGGACTCTGATCGGTCTGGTACCCTAAGCCAAAATGAACTTCCATCTATAAGTTCCTATGGTCATGGTGTTTTATCATAGCAACAAAAAATGAGCTATAATACAGATGTTTTCATTCTGAAGATCTTTCATCCCTTTGGCTACATTTATGTCTAGGTAGTATAAGAATAGTAGTTATTGTAAATGGAGATTTTTTAAAATTTTCTGTTTCAAGTCATTTGCTCTTAGTGCATAGAAATGGTATTGGTTCTGTATGTTGTATTTTTAACTTGTAACCATGTTAAATATATTAGTTCTAATAACTTATAGTGGAATCACTAACACTTTTCTGTACATAAGATCATGCCTTCTGTGTACAGTAACAACTGCATTTCTTTTTTTATTATTTGAGTGATTTTTTTTCTCTATCCTTTGCTTCATCTCTCCACTAAAACTTGGATTAAAGTGATGGAATGAAATCATTACATACCAGTTTTTAGGTTTTGGCCGTTCACAGTGAGTTAACTCTAGTATTGATGTATGTGTATTTCATTATATTTGTCCTGCAACCAGACTGTTAAGCATGTTTTATCACAAAGGGTTATTGAAATTTAAAAGATGTATCTTATGTATGCACTCACATAGCTGTTATTCAGCCTATTGATGTTACGTGCAATGCCTTTTGCTTTGCGTGCATTGACTCATCCTTGCTTCTGGAATGGATCCCACATGATCACAGTGAACAGTCATTTCAGTGGACTTCTGAACCCATTGTACTTCATGAAGGATGCTTACTTACATTTATAAGGGAAATTGGAATATAAATTTCTATTTTCTTTCACTGCCTTTTTAAAAATACTGAGGCTTTATACTATAGATTTGGGAGAAATATCATTGTGAAGAATGACTAACGACCAGGCGAAGTGACATATACCTTCAAGCTTAGCCCTCGGGAAGCAGAGGCAGTAGGGCCAATAGTTTCAAGAGATATTTGGCTGTACAGTGTGGTTGAGGATAGCTTAGGCTACAAGGGACTCTGTATAAAAACAAACCTCAACAATATAGATAAACAATGAGATGATATTTTTTCTAATCATGTGTTTTAGTTGTTGATTTTTATGGCCTGTGTCTTTATTATGGGGTTTTGCTTTACAGTTACCATGAGGCTAATAAAGTCTTCTGCCGATTATAACAAGCTATGTTGAAATGATAGCAACTTAACATGAATTGTATAGATATAAATAGAAGCAAAAAAAAAAAAGACAGAAAATACTTACAAAAATCTTCATATTTATGTCACAATTCTTTTTACATTTTGAATTTCTCATTCTACATGTGTTGTATCACTTATTTATTAAAATATTAGTGATGCTAAATGATCTCATCTACTCAGTGGAGACTAGTGTTTACTCTCAGGCTTGAGGACCTGGGACCCACACTATGGGAAAAGATCCCAATTCTTACAAGTTATTCTATGTCCTCCACAGATGTGAAGCCCTCATGCATGTATAAACAAATAAACAAAAAGTATGAATAAAAATTCAACTTAAAATATTAATGCAGTATTTTTCCCATTTCAGTCTTCACAGTAATGGTATTATCTATAGTTTCTGTTAACAATACCAAGACTTTCTAAATTTTTCTGTCCAGTTCTTTTTACCATTGAATGCTATATCCTCTCCAGTCTTCCAGTACTCATTGGTGTATCTTTATTTGAAATTGAAAGATTTGTCTTAATATTTTTAAATGTAGGATACATTTGGAAGGTAGCAGCATCTCTCAGCTTGTGTTTGAGAATGATGTTATCTTCTTTCCTTTCAAAGACTGCTCTTGCATTCTTTAATACTGACTTCACATCTTTCGGTATGGATAATATTTTGTTTTTTCCCTCTTTCCTGTGAGTTCTTTGCTCATAATACTGCTCTCGGCTACTCGGGAACAAACCTCATGTTACTTACCTCTTTTCTCTAGATACTTTGAAATTCTATGAATTTCTAAGTGGCTGCTTATCCTATGGATATAAGTAGACTTGATGGGATAGAACCTAAATAGCAACCTTATGTTTTGGTCAACATTTGAGAGTTTTTTATATGAGAAAAAATTTTAAGTCGTTTTAAAGATCCTTTATTTACTAATTTGATAAACAACAACAACAACAACAAAAGACCTAGCCCAGTCTAATGAGCTTAGTAATGAGAACAGTCCATAATTTGTTTCTTCAAAGGTCAGTTATTCAGCTTCCCAATGCTCTAGAGTTAACATAAGAGAAGTGGTCACTTAGGTTATTTACTCTTAAATAATAGCCAGGGACTATAGTGTTGGGATGATAGTACAGATTTTTAATCAAAATAGATTTTTAAAAGGTGTTTTTCCTTCCTGTTTAGAAGATAATGTTCACAGCACACATCTCAGCCAATAATGTGTACCTACTGCATTATTTTCTTAATATTCAATGTGAGACAAAAACATCATTGTTCTTACTCCTAATTTATTGTTAGAAAAATGGATTTCACAGAGAATGAACAGGCGAAACTAGTGTTAGCCATATTAAAATGAGAACAAAGTTTGTCCTATACTCTAACATAAGAATTAGTTTTACTGTGCCTGAGGGGGATTACCTCCCCCTGTATATGCTCATAGGGTATCAAGTCTCTTCTTGGTATCCTGCTGTCCTTCCTCTGAGTGCCACCAGGTCTCCCCATCCAGGGGACATGGTCAAATGTGAGGCACCAGAGTAAGTGAGAAAGTCATATCCCACTCTCCACTCAACTGTGGAGAATGTTCTGACCATTGGAGGGGAATAAGGGGAAAATGGGAGGGAGGGAAGAATGGGAGGATACAAGGGATGGGATAACCATTGAGATGTAACAAGAATAAATTAATAAAAAATAAAAAATTAAAAAAAGAAAAAAGTAATTAAGCAAAACAAATAAATAAAATGGCAACCTTGGGCAAAACAAAACAAAAAAAGAATTAGTTTTACTTTATCTTATAAGAATAATTTAAGTTCTGTAAATAGAATTCATAAAAAGGCCTTCCCTTTACCCTTCTACATGTTCTAGGCTTCATGGGTATAAAGATACAGGCTGTGAGAATTTTTCATTCTCTTGATTAAGCTTTCTATAGTGTTGTTGTTCTCACGTCTGTCTTGATGTCAATGTATCTTAATATTTTTACTTTTAACGTATTTTAAGTTGTCTTATTTAATTGACTACTTTTTTTTGCAGGCAGACTTTGTAGTGTTAAGTAGCCATGTCTGCAAGCTGGCTGCCTTTTCTGTTTGATCAATTATGCAACACACTCTATCAGGATTTTTAATTTCGCACCGTATGTTTTTCTGCTTGAAGCTTTCAGTTTATACTTTAAAACTTATTTCAGCCTTTTATTCATATGGTACTGTGTTGATTCTTTGGGCATTCATAAAATTCATTGGTTTTTCTTAAAATAGCTGTTGCAAATTCTGTGAGTTCATCATCGTGGATGATTTTGTGGTCAATATCCTAGTTTACTTCCCTGTTACTATGATTAATACCGTGACCCAAAGTAACTTGGGGAGGAAAAGGCTTACTTTAGCTTATGTATTGTAGACCATTCATCATCTCCAAGGCAGGAAGTCAAGGGATGAAACTGGGTCAAGAAATAAAACAGAGACCGTGGAAGAAAACTGCCTACTGGCTTGCCCCAGTTGACTTGGTAAGCTACATTCCTTATACAGCCAGGGCCATGTGCTTGGGATGGCACTACACACAATGGGCTGAGTCCTCTGATGTCAATTCACAACTAAGAAAATGGCCCAACAGAAATGTCCACAAGCCAAACTAAAGAAGGGAAATAATTGAGGCTCCCTCTTCTCAGGTATTTCAAGTTGACAACTGAGCTATATGACAAGAAGAACTGTGAGACAATCAGGAATTACACAGATGTTACGTTCTTAGTATTTTGGCTATTTGTATTTGACAGCCTTGAAGAAGACATCTTTCCTATCTTGGTGCATCTAAATTTCTGAATGTAAATCAGTCTCCATCACATATTGTCATTATCAACTTAGAACACCGATCTAGACCTAAAAATGTCTTAACACCTAAACAATTAAGATTCATTGTAAAACGAAACTACTGGGTCTTCAACTATCTCAGAGACTTGAGAAGGAGTAAACTTGATTATCTGAGTATGTCTTTGACATTTCTTGATGATCATTGACATAAGACAGGTGTGTCCTAGAAGATTAGCCTTGTGTTCCCATCATCATAATCTGCCTTTGTTTCTAACTGCTCCTTGATGCTTTCAATGAGCCTGGATTTTTTTTTTTTACTGTTAAATCAATATGGTGAGGCTTATCTTAATTTTTTCATTTAAACTACAGTTTAATTGCATTATGTATATAGCTTGTTAATCATAATTCAACAAGATACTCTTATATTTCTACATAATCTTTATTACTTTTCTATTTATCCTTATTTACATTGTAAAAGATAAACTTCCTTGGTCAAAATATCTAACTAATGCATCCTTTTGTGACATATCCATAATGGAGCCTGTTGTTAATGTAGCCATTTCAGCACTAGAGGGTGCTTCTAGCCCAAATTTGTCACAAATCCTACAATTGGTGTGTTTTCCAAGATGAAGGAGGGTGTGCTTTAAAGGGATGCCCTGTCTCCTCAAAACTCTACCCCAGGCTGGGATGGGTCTAGCCTTATCTACTATCTCCAATCAGTGGTCAGTGCTACAATATTCTTCTGATACTGGGTCTTTTGGTGATGAGCCTGGCTATAAGATCGTTAGCAATGACTTGCCTCTATCAGATTTCTCTTTCCCCAAGTAGTTAGTGGGTCTCTCCTATGTGGCTGTTGGAGTTGTGGAAAAGATGAACTGGGAAACCTGTTAAGTGCCCAGACTTCAACACATATTCCCAGTGGTTCATCAGAGCCCTCTAAGAACAATAAACATAGGAGTATGTACCAGACCGGTCTGTATGCAGCTACGGTCTGTAGTTGTGCCCAGAGAACACATTCACCAGAAGTAGTGTTGTTCTGAATACAAGTCCAGCTGACTGGGCCCTCATGACTCTCACAGGTGGGTCCAGAGCCAATGTCCATTAGCTTTGGCCTGGGCAATTGTTTTACAAAGATTGTGAGATGTTAATTTTTCCTGCAGTGGGCCTTTCTTTGAATCCCGGTGCAAAGTTCTATGTTAGCTTCCCTGTCCCATCTTCTAATGACTGAATCTTTCCTCCATGCTCTGGTTAGGGAAGCAGTGGTGGAAACAGTTCCTGAGCTGTCAGATTGATGCTAATTCAGAGGTTTCCTTAGCAGGCACTAGCCTAGCCTGCAGCCATAGATCATGGATATCTAATAGTGTTCTCTGTTCTGGGCCTGATACGGACATCCACATCTAAGGTCCACGTTTCATTCCTTCTTCTTCCTTCAACCTCAAAGTGACATCTCTTCAGCTTGTTGTTAAGGATGCTGCAACCAATCTAGGTAGACCGTTTTCTGTGTTCTCCAATGATTCTTTTCCTCTTATGCTTCACCAGCTGCTAAGATGTCTCACTTGGCTTCTTTAGTGGTTATGAAGGTTCCTTTGAAAGTGACAGGTTACTCTAGTACCATCTTGCACTGACTACAAAGAGTTTCACTGGAATTCTACAAGAAGTACTGGCAGTTTATTTATCAAAGTTGCCATTGACAATTTTTATTCTTTTAATCCATGATTAAGCTATGTTCCCTCTTTCTTTGTATCTTTATTTGTATCATGAGCATTTTAAAGTTTAAATGAGATGTTTATCTGCAATGTCCTTTTAATTTATTGTAAGGCTTGCCTTATAAATTACATTTCATTTTTGGTTTTCTAGAGTGAGACTTGCACCTCTGAATCACATTGTGTATATGTAAGTGAGGTAAATTGCTTTATTTCTTTACAATCATAATTGCTTTTGCCTCCATCTTGATGAACCAGTGATAGACTAATAGGAGATTATAGATGGATATATACTTACATATGGGATGGCTGGTAAATGTGAGTATTGAGAACACAGTAAATCTTTTTCTTGTACCCAACTTTGTAAATTCTGCTTAAATTTATATTAATCAAATGAAAAATACAGACAAGTAATAAAAAAAATTGTAAATGTTGTAACAACAATAACTACAAGTCAAGAAGAAGAGATTAAGAAAACCGTTCCACAACAGGGATTTCCAGATGCTATGGAGTAGTACTAAAGGGGACTTATTCATTTGTGCTTCTTAAGCTATCACATACAATGCTAAGTGTTAACCAGTATTACTTAAAATAGACAAAAAAAAGGTTTAAATGAAGAATTTTAACATTAACAAAGCGCATTATAATATAGCACTGCATGTGATCTGCTTCAGAAGCCGTACCAGTGTGCCCTTACTTTATCATCCCTTCTTCATCTATAATTGATTACTCAGCTGAAGACTGTGGTAGTCCAAGGTTTAGTTTAAGACATGAAGTTGGGAATACTTGTCATATCTCCCCACTGCAATTGTAGCATTATATTTGTAATAATAAACGTTTTCGCCTTTTGTATTTGTTTATTATATATGTAGCCATAGATGCAAGAATGGCTTACTAAATGCTATTTATCCAATCTGGACTGACAAGGTGGCTTGATTCAGTTGAGTGAACCTCTTTATCTCTTAAACACACACACACACACACACACACACACACACACACACATTTCCATGCACCTGCACACACACTGTCATGAATACACACACATGCACACACGCAATAGAGACAGTCTATTTCCTAGGGAATAGGCCGACGAATTTTGTGAAAGAAGTACTTGAATCATTGCTAATGTGTTTCAGTGCAATTAGTTGTAACCATAACTCAGAGTATACATACTGAAAAAGATAACGAAATCAATTTTTAAGTAACTATATTCTCAGCTTCAGAAAATTTTATTAGGGTCTAGGAAGATTTGTCAACAGTTAAGGTCACTTGATCCTCTTGCAGGGAACAAAGGATGATTACCATCACCCACATGGTTGCTCACAATGGTCTGTACCTACTCTTCACATATTTAGGGACTTCTGGCCACCCTTGGTACCAGACATTCATACAGTACACTTCTATACATCCTAGCAAAATATCATAGGCATGAAATAAAAATAAACAAAGCTTAGAAAACCAGTTTAAATCATGACACTGCACACATATCAAATCCCAAAAAAACACTTGATATTTTTTGGTCATGTTTATTACCATGGTGCTTATATAACATGATCCAACATATTTAATGATGGGTGTTTTTAGGGATTCAGAATTGATTCAAACTTTTTTATTCTAGTAATACTTCCATGTATACTAAGACATCCTTAAAGACAGAAAAAAAATGATATAGTTATTAAGTTCAATGTAGGCAGTAGTTAAAAGATCTGTGAACCTGCATTGAGAATATAAAAGCAAAATTAATGTGAACTGCTGCAAAAGCTAGGATGAAGGCTCCTGTTGCTTGAGCAATGTCTTAAAATTTACTCTTATATGTGATCAAGGTTTCCAGGTTATAAAAAGTATAAGAAGAATTCTAAATAATTGATTTTTTTAAATCTCATTTGAATCTTTTGGTCAGAGCCAAGATATATGTGTCATGACAGAAAAAAGACTAGTTACTTTAAAATATCATATTAAAGACAACAGACCTACATTGAGAACAGGCTGAATGATGGTAAGATTTTATCTTGCATTTAATTGAAGAAATAAAGATATTATGGTAGCTAGGATTAATGACTCCTCATCACTCAAGAGTAGAAAATTATGCTTAAAAGTGAATGAGCTAGGGATAGTGATGCAGTCCTTTAATTCCAGCAGTTAGGAGGCAAGGTTGATGGATCTCTGTGAGTTCAAGACCAGCCTGTTCTAAAGAGTTAGGTTTAGGACATCTTCAAAAAAGCAACTAATTGGAGAATATTAGTAAGGAATTTAATATTTGAACATTAGTTACATTGCTTTTAAAACTGGTACTGTTTTCAAAATATATAGTTTTATATATTAGAATCATTATCATGTACACTGTAAATATGCTCTTTGCTTCAATTCTCCAAGACTTAACCCCAGTGACACTTTAGATATTGAAGACTGTAGAAGATATCACCACGGCATTTTTTCTAATGCTGCATGAGCAGTTTTTCTTCTCATTAAAGTTATTTTGCTCTACTTAATTCATTTGTCAGAAGTGACAAAAAATAAAAGTGCGTTTCAGCCTTTAAATCATGCTAGCCTTAGGTAAAATAGTCTACACTTCCTTATTTCCAAGTATAAAAGGTTACTGTTAATGTGGCAATAAATTTCAAAAGTCACTTTTCTGATATTTTAGTTATTATGGGAAAGCATGCCTAAAGAAATATGAATGCTAAGTAGGATCTATGTTTCAAGGGATATGTCGCTTTTAAGCATAAGTGTTAATAAAACATGCAAGCTATAAGTAGAAAAATTTTTATTTAAGTTCTCAGCAGTGCATTGACAGACAATTATAATTTCTTTATGAGTTCAGACAGAAATTATATGAAAAACCAATTGTCAATTGGTAGCATACTTATTCTGGAAAAGAATCTGCTGGCATTAAGGTAAGCATTATTTAATATCAGATGGAGCACCACACCAGATTCTCGCTGGGAAAGTCAGTATGAGAGAGCCTAGCTAATCACTATGGATGCTAATTAGCTTGAAGCATCCCCTCTGGCTATTGATCAGTTCAGTGCTATGCTTAGGAGTGAAAGTCAAAGTTGTTTTCCAATCAAATAGAAAATGAGAGCACATTGTGTCTCTTAAATGCTTGGCTTGCTATATATCTTTATAGAAGCAAGTGAAAGGTTGGCCCCAAAAAGTAATCGCATTGTTTTGATGAAGGTACTGATTTTCATAAAATCTTAGAGTAGCTCTAAGAAGGTTTTAAATGAAATACACATTTGCCTTCTACTGTAATGACCAGGAAATATGAGTAAACGGTATTGGTTTCACTCTGATGGGATGTGTCTATGTGTGGTGAGTGTACATCCATGTTTGTATACCATTAGACAATAAACACCGAGCATCTAATTAGGGTCAGGGAGTGTGTAGGCATGAGGTTGTTGTGTAACTCAAATGCTAATTTCTGTATGCCCCATATCTGGTTGCCAGCTTTGTTCTGAGACTCTCCTGTCTCAATGCTGTATAAACTCTGCTCCTCAATTGTTGCCTGATATGTCAATAAAGTGTCTTACAGCCAGTCACTGAGCAGGGGAGAGAATAGGGCTGGACTTCGTGGCAGCCAGGGGAGGAGGAGTTGGAAAAGGAAGTAGAGGATTCAACAAGTGATTCAGCCATGGGAAGAGGTTCAGGAGAGATGAAGAAGATTCACCTGGAGCAAATAAAGAACAAAAAAGCAAGTACTGTGGCAAAGATGGAGTCAGGATAACATAGAAGGTTAAGAACAGACTAAAACTGCTCAAGATTGGGTTGGAAAGCCATATAAACATATATAAGAGTCTTAATTATTTGTGTGCTAGCCAGGTTAAGAGAGAAAGTAAGATAAACAAACATAGTTATATAAAAATAACAGTAACAGTAGTGAGTTAGGATCTATGCACCAATTTACTAGACAGGGTCTATTCTGTTCCAAATCGTGAAACTCATGAGTCTCAAACAGAAATATCAACTATCCCCAGTGTCTACACTTACTGTTGGACACATAGAGTCCCGAGAGGTTGGAGTTACTGTTAGTAAGTCAGAAAATAAAACTATTATCTTTGTTCTTCCTTTGCAGTGGATCTATATCTGAATGATGTTGAATGTATCTCAGTTGTGTGGCAAGAAAACTCTGATTATTTGTAGTTTTGGATGATATTCAACTGTAGTTATGGATGAACCGTAATGAATTTATCAGACTGCAGAATTTGAGGGAGGAGAGAGAGAGCTATTACTCTTTTTATATGTTCATCAAGCTTTCGATTTTTTACTACAAATAAATATACAATTTCATATATATATAATTATTGATTTTCTTGAAGAAAACAGCCTAAGTTTTTTGGTGAAAATTAAATATTTGGCTTTGCTTTTGGTGTTCATGGTTTTATGGGCCAAATAAAATGTCAAGTATAGCACCTGATATTTCAAAGTTATTATGATTGTTTCTAAAACTTAATACCACATAGATTCAGTTATCTTAATCAGGCCTATTATCTACAAAACCTATAATAGAGCTTAAAGAGTGAAAAACATGCATAATACTCTGTGACTGCTTTCACTGTGGAAGATGTCATTCAAGGGAGCTAAATCTCTGTTCTCTAGCCATGATACCACATAGTCACCTCAGAATAAAGCATTGCTTATTTCTTTTGGAGGAAGCAGTATGCTACCCATCAACTATGATGTAAAATCCTCCTCCAGTCATTTACTATCTGAATTAGGCTGTTAGCTCCCTGGCTATTGACATGTCTTCAGGATGAATTTTTACTTTCTTGGTTGTTCATTCATCAATAACTCTGCATTATATACTGGACATTTTACTGTCATAAAGTGGAAATTCTGGATTTGTTTATACTTATCCAATGTATCTTATAATTTTTGTCAACTTGTTTTCCTAAGGCAGAAAATCAATCTGACCAGAATCCACTGGCCATCTCAGTCAGGATCCTAGGGAAGCTTCGATCTCAGGTCAGGTCTTCCTCCTCTCCAGACTCCTCCTGACCTGAGCTGCTTTCAGTTAGCCCATGCACATATGATTGAGGGTTCATCCAAATACTAGAAAGGATTTAAACACAGAATCCGAGTCCATCCTCTAGAATTTTCTTTGGTCTTTCACTTCTAAACAGAAGTTGTTAATCCAAACATACTTATTAATCACCTGGGAAATTTTGGGCTTGGTAAAGTTTATCTAAAAAGCGATTTCCTCTGATAGACTAAAATTAGAAGAAAAATGCAAATTTCACCTTTAATGCTGTTTTCTTTTCTTCACATTTCTTCTCTTTTGTAGACTCTGCCTGGCTCCAAGAACTGTCCCAACCCTTTAAGTGTACAGCTATTATCTTGCTTTATTAGAGTTTTGTGTCAATTTTTCAGTGTTTGTTATCTGCAAGTAGTAAAAAACATAAAAGTATAACCAAAGAAATCCTTAAATGACTGCTCTAGCACCACACTCTTTCTGTTATTTGACTTCAAAAATCATCAATTTGGAACTATGGATATTGTTCAGTGGAACTATGGATATTGCTGTTCATGTGCAAAACTCTCAATTTTGTCCCAAACATGAGCAGATATATAGATTAGATAGGTGATAGATAGATAGATAGATAGATAGATAGATAGATAGATAGATAGATGATAGATAGATGACAAAGGGATAGATATTTGAATGATAGTAGATAGGAGTCAATCAATGATTTTTGTGTTTGTGTGTGAGAGAGAAACAGAGACAGAGAGACAGAGACAGAGAAATAAGTAGATAGATAACAGATACTTTGATAGATGATAAAGAGACATGATTGACTGATAGATTGGTAGTAGATAAATATATGGACAGTCACATAGATAAGAATAGGCAGTAGATATATAGATGATAGGTAGATAGATAGACAGATAGATAGATAGATAGATAGATAGATAGATAGATAGATGGTTTTATTGATACGGAGATGAGCAGTATATGAAACCTCTAAAATCTTTGAAAGAAATAACAACTTTGATGTGTGACTTATAAGAAATACTTGCCCAGGATATTTTTCCAGGACTTAAAAGTCACATGGGCCTTCAGGTTTCCGATGCATGACAAAAACAAGAAGAAAAAGCTTGACATTGAATTTTTACATGGTATGCATTTCCTTTGTCACTTGAGGCACGGGGGTCACATTGTTTCTGCATAGAGCATACATGTACATATACTTGGAGATATTTGTGTGTATTTGTACATAATAAGGAGTTTAGGTCTATAGGGTCACTGTTTGGGGTATGGGTCTGGCTCCTCAAGCACAGAACAGCTAGTGCTGACAGAGACATCTTTATCTGGATGGTAACAAATATCCTTAGTTGGAGTCAGCCTTGATGGTGACTCAGCATGACACTGCCATAAGGTATGACATCAGACATCATTCTGCTTGAACTCTTCCTTAAGAAGCCCTGAATATGGCTTCCTTTTCTCAGAGTCAACTAGTTAGCATAAGGAATCCACCTGGCCCAGGCCATGCCTGTCAAATCCAGTATATTAGAGTATTGCCAACTCCTGAGCTCTCATAGAAGCACCACTCTGCCCACTTTAAATATCTGAGTCCTAGGAAACGGCCCTGGTTGCTTTTGCCTTTTGCCTTGTCCTCCCACATTACCTCATTCTCTCCCAGAGCTCTAATTACCATCTCTATGCTAATGACTACCAAATTTATACCAGCAACCCACTTCTCTCCTCCAAGTTCCAAACTGGAACTTCCAACAGCCTAATTTACATCTACTTTGAATGTCTCACTGGTATCTCAAATTCAACATGTCAAAAAAGCAAGATCTTAATTTTTGTCTTCCTCTCACACAGCTCATTTCCCCAACTTTTTCAATCCATTTGTTCAATACAGACTTTAAACCTGTCTTCTTATTATTTAAAAACATCTTTGAAACCTTTAGGGAAGAAAAGAGTTATAATCCATTGGATAACTAGTTTTAAAAAAAATAACAGTTCATTACACAAAAACATTCAAAAGTATGGGATTTTATTTATAGTAATTCAAATATATCTATTATATTATTTGTCAAGCTAACAAAGAAAATATCAAAATAATTTACTAAATATACAAGAAGTAAAAATATGCACTGTATATTCTAAGAAAGGTTTGTTACAGAGCTTCCAGAATTAAAGAGCTGAACCAAAAATCCTACCCTGTGGAGCATTTATATGCTCAAGAATTAAAAAATAATAATTAGAAACAATTTAAGAACCTGGCATAGTGATCTAGCAACAAAAACAGCAGCAAGGAAAATCAGAACACAAACCACAAATTACTGTGTTTTGTCTAGAAAAAAAAACAAGTATGAAAAAAACAAGAAAATTTTTAAGTGGAGATGAGAGAATTTAAGGGCATTTGTGTTATGACAGAAGGGAATGTCCATTTGCACTAAGTTTCTAGCTCATCTCCGAGATGACTGCAATGCCAATTGTCTCTCCTAGTACTCTCTCTCTCTCCCTCATTTATCTCCCACCCGGTTTAAAACCATCTCCCAGTCTTTACATTTTCAGATAATTAAAACTTCAGTTTATTTAAAATATCCAAAGTCTCTCTCAAAAATTCCTATAAAGTATCCAAGGTTTCATGACTGTAGATTCTTAAAATAAAATAAAATAAGTTGATTAAATGTTTTGTTATTCTAAGAGGGAAGAATCAGGTCATGGTCATAATAAAGTCAAGCTAAATGAAAGCACAATGGTATTAAACTCTCAGTGTTAGACTTTTGGGATTCACACACCATCTTCTGGGCTCCAAAGAGACTGGACCACTTTTCCAGCTTGGCTTTTGCATGCAGCACACATAACTTGTGTCCTAGACTCTGGGTGGGTCTAATCCATGCCTGCTGCTATCCTTGGTTATCTTCTGATGGCACTAGCATCTCTAACATGCTGGAATTCCAAGTGCAATTGGGTTGTATGTTCGCTAATATCCCCATCTTGACCTCTTTTCTGGGACCCTGGCCCTGACATGTGGTACCAAGTCTCAACTTTTCCCCATGACCCCTTCAATCCTGGGTCTTGTACTACAATTGAAGATCTATCTTCATCAGTGGCCTCTCCTGGCTTTCATTGAGTCTAGCACCAGCTGATTTTTCTGACTCCTTTAGGATTGCAAAGCCAGTAGCCTCAGGGAGACAGCTGCCAGAAGAGCCTTTGCCCTCTCTGTCCATAGCTTCCTGTGTTGATTCTGAGGAAACACTTTGCAGAATATTTCACCTCAGTGGCGCTGGTCTCTTTCTAATCGTATTAATTCTTCCATGCCCAGCTACTCAGCTCAATTAGCCCAGTAAAGCTAAGGTTTCACTTTCATGTATCTTTATTTAAAATATTGAGCAGGGTCTTAAGAAACTCCCAAGTTTCTCCCTGGAATGTCACAAGTCCATCCACCATCTGCAATGTACTCAAAAATTTTATCTTCCAAGTTGACAAAGGAAGGACAGCAGGTCACCGAGAAGAGACTTGATACCCTATGAGCATATACAGGGGGAGGTAATCCCTCTGAGGAACAGTCATAGGGGAGGGGAATAAGGGGAAAATGGGAGGGAGGGGAGAATGGGAGGATGCAAGGGATGGGATAACTATAGAGATGTAACAGGAATAAATTAATAAAAAAAATTCCCTCTTTGTAAAAACATAGCATATGTATAGTCATAAACATTGTTATTATATTTAGAGAATAAATTTAGATTTTTTTATCTCAAAAAAACAAAAGGCCTACTGATTTCAGAGCACATAATGTTTTTCCAGCCCAAGTTTCAATGCCACCACAATCTTCCCAAAAGCACATGGTCAGGTCTGTTACAGCAATACCCACGGTCTTGCTGTCAACTTCTGTCTTAGGGTTTCTACTGCTGTCTAAAAATAAATTACCAAAAGGAACTTGAATGAGTGTGAAGGGATTATTTCACTCTACAGCTTGTGGTTTACCATTCAGGGAATTCAGGCAGTAACGCAAGGCAGGAACCTGGAGCCAGGACCTGATGCAGAGGCCATAGAAGCATGCTGCATACCAGCTTGCTGCTTATGGCTTACTCAGCTTGATGTCTTAAACAGTCCAGGACCATCTTGACCATAATGATCTGGACCCTCCCACATAGGTCATCAACGGAAAAACAGCCATACAGGTTTGCCCATAGGCAAATCTGTTGAAAGCATTTTCTCAATTGAGATTTTTCTCTTCCGAAATTACTCCAGCTTGGGTCAACTTGACATAGAACTAGGCAGCACACAGGCTGGATTACAAGTGTCTAGCCACTGTACTGAGGCCCTGGAGTCATATATACATAAATAACAAACATAGATTCGGTAGTGTGTGTGTGTGTGTGTGTGTGTGTGTGTGTGTGTGTGTGTGTGTG
>OU015756.1:62390584-62411184 GCA_907169655.1 Acomys percivali
GAGAGAGAGAGAGAGAGAGAGAGAGAGAGAGAGAGAGAGAGAGAGAGGTTAATATGAGGGCTCTGCCTATTCTTGCTTCTCCAATTCTTATTTTAAATAGAAAATATAAAAAGATATAATATGTTCTCAATATAAAACAAGTAAAGATGATAAAAATATTGATATCTGTAATTAGTTATCGATTGTTGGTGTTATGTAAGTAAAAACATTACCACAGAGTTGCCTCCTAGTATAGATGACAAATGGGTGTTTCAGCAACAGAATTGGCTAGAAACATACTCTGCAATATTTAGCAGCCTGGTCTACAGCTTTTTTCCCCTTGAGGACTACTGATTCTAAGTGACAGCTTCTTATTAAAATTACATAGAGAAAAATTCTAATGGTGCAAATTCAATGGCTACAGCATAGAATGTAGTGATGAAGTCAAGTTTTCAAATATTTGAAATTTTATTTGGTAAGGCATTATACTGAGGTAGCCCAGACCCATGAAAATAAATAGCACATGGTATCTCTTGCTTGTGGACTCTAGTTATAAAATTTCTAAATTTGAGTATATACCCTGAAGTATCCCAGAAGACAGCAAAGAAGAGAGGAATGATAGGAGGAGGGGAGGGGAGGAGCTCTGGAGAGAGAGTAGGACACAGGGGCTGTAAAGGGGATAATGTGGGGAATGATTGGGGCATTTTAACTGGGAAAGGGAGAAAAAGTAATAACATTAAGGATATTACACACACACACACACACACACACACACACACACACACACATGTTTTAAATAGAGTTATGCTACATGGGATAATGGTAATTCCCCCCAAAAAAACCATGCACTGTCTCACAAAATCCAAGTCCAGGAGTGGAAATCTTCCCCTCAAGTTGTTTGTTATTAATATATTAGTCACTGATATCAATAACATATATTAGTTATTGATAATGGTCTTGGTTGCCTTTGAGAAGCTAAAGGTAAGACTCTATACTTCTGACAAAGGACTTAAATCAATTGAGATGATACTGATCTGGAAGCCTCCTACCTAAGAGCTAGCTCTCATTATACCAGAAGGTGCAATGCCCGTATCCAAGGAGGAGGAGCAATTGGCAGTCGTAGCTAGCCACAAAGCTGATGAACCAATGGCTGGGCCAGAAGTATATCCAAAATGGAGCAACAGTGGCCCCTTTATCTTCTGGAACCAACAGTTATGTAATTAGACTGATCGCGTAATAGGAAGAAATTTATTTTTCCTGTTGCAAACCTAGCCCATGACCCATGACTAAAGAGGTTGCAGACCCTACAGTAGAACCTCCTTCTGCTGTTTTCCTAAACCAGCATAGTTTCTAAATATATTTTAAGTAATTATTTTTTAATCCACAGATAGTGCTGGTCTCAACCCTCATCAAAAAAAATAAAAATAAATAAATTAAAGCAAAATAAAATGAAACAGCACTTGGTGAGGCAGAGGCTGCCAGATCTCTGTGAGTTCGGAGGCAGCTTGTTCTACAAAGCAAGTCCTGGATAGCCAAGGCTACATAGATAAACCTTATCTCAAAAAACAACAACAACAACAACAAAAAACTGAAAACAAAGAAAAAACACCAAAATAAATAAAATATAAAAAATGAAACAAAACCCAAAAACAAACAAAAAACCAATCCCAAGTGGTCATGCCAGGGTATATATGTGTACGTAAAAGCAACACACTAGATGGAATCATTTAACACATATGTGCAGCCATATAAGAATAACATGTAAGAATAATACTTTTTTAAAAATTATAACGTAAAAATATGAATTTGACAGGGGAGAACTGTAAATTGGAGGATCTAAGGGAGAGTTCGTGGGAGTGATGTAGATGCAGTGCTCAAAGTATGAAACTCAATAAATAAAATCAAAAGCATGCTTCAATTAGCGTAAGACACTAGAAAGTAGATGTGTTTTAGCAGGGCAGTTGAAAACAAACAGGGATGCTAAGATGACATAGACAGATCTTATTTCAAATAAAAGAGAAAAAAGAATGAAAATAGGAGAAAGCATAGGAAGAGATGAAGAAGAAGAAAAGGCATGTGGTAGGAATCAAAGGTGTAGAAGATGCAAGAAAAGGGGAGAAGAGGAGTGAGAACAAAGAAAAGGTGCAAGGATGCTGTTACCATAGCTGCCCAAAGATACAAACTCCACAGGAGAGCAGCCCTGTCAACAAAACATTCCTAGGAAGATGCCCTTGTTCTCCAGAGCTGTTTTTACTTACAATGGCTCTGCCCAGAGCTAAGGGGGTTAAGCAGGAAAAAGCTGAAATAACACATTGCAAGTTAAGTATCTGCAATCAAGTGTTTCTCTATCACAATGGGGCTAAAAACTTGAGAATTAAGACATAAATATTAGAAAATGTGTACAGAGAGAGAAAATTCTAGAGAAAAGAGAATTTCATTTTTTACAACCGAATTAAGAGAAAAATGAAAACATGTTCAGAGCTCAGTGGAGTATGGGGTTGACCTTCCAATGGCCTCTGAAAATGGCCTCTCAGAGTGAGGGAGTGCTGGTGCGGATGTGCAGGTGTTTGCCACCGATGACTCTGAACACTGAGAGGTTAAGAATGCATGGAATGATTATGCCGTGTCACTGGGAAGCACACAGATTGTGCAGATGTAGTTTTCAGTGGTGACAGGGATGGCTTACCAAATGAAACTGTTAGAAGTAATGAATTTATGATTGCATATTTAAATTCTGTACAGACCGAAAGTCCTACATTAATTTAAAAGCATAACACATTATCTCAATAAGCCCAGGTACACACACGTGTAGTAAACACATGTAGAATTAAAATTGTTCAAATCTTTGGACACTCAGGCAGGATAAAACTTTAACAAAACAATGTAATGGCATGTTTCGTTCATCAGTCTTTCCTAGTCACAACCAGCTATGAAAATTTTGGCTCTAGGCAAAAGAAATGGTGGAAGAATCTAAACTCCCACATCTTCACGAAATGTTTGTAATTGTTCACTTGTAGTATTTGCTTCCTCAGACAGACTCTGTACATTACCTCTCCCCTTACACTAGATCACACAGAGGATACATGGTTCCCTGTGCAAATAGATTTCCACCTTTAATGAGCAATGGTCAGAAGACAGGGCACAGGAGCAGGAAGAACGTGTCCCGTACCCACTACTATTGAGGTAAGATGAAAGTTCATCCATGATCTCAATCTGTGGCTACTCTATGTGTGGAGAAGCATGTCAGATTACGTTGGATCAAGAAGAATTTAATGTTGTATGATTCTTCCTGTCACTTAAAGCATTCTAGTGTTTTTTGGAAACCTTTAACGCTGGGAATTCTGATCATTGAATCCTTTCTTTTTCACGAATATTTAATTTCCCAGATGCTCTGAAGATATCAAAGCAATAAGGTTAGCTAGGTTACAGCTGCTCTCGAGCTGAAAATTAGAACTCTTGGGTGTCTTTCCTCCATTGGCTAGGCTTTAATTTAATTTTTTTAAAGATATATTTTGTTTGTTTGTTTTTGTTTTTTTGTTTTTTGTTTTTCAATTAATTTATTCTTGTTACATCTCAATGGTTATCCCATCCCTTGTATCCTCCCATTCTTCCCTCCCTCCCATTTTCCCCTTATTCCCCTCCCCTATGACTGTTCCTGAGGGGGATTTCCTCCCCCTGTATATGCTCATAGGGTATCAAGTCTCTTCTTGGTAACATGCTGTCCTTCCTCTGAGTGCCGCCAGGTCTCCCCCTCCAGGGGACATGGCCAAATGTAAGGCACCAGAGTACATGAGAAAGGAAACTGGGACAGAGGGGAGGACATCCTATTGGGACTCTAGATGAGAGAAGCATGGGAGAATAGCAAAGCAGAAGGATCCAGAGGGTCCTAGAAACCTACAAGTAGAACATTATGTTAGGTAGATTTGGGCCCAGGGGTCCCGCTCAAACTAAGGCACCAGCCAAGAACAATACAAGATATATTTTATTAATTTACTCATATTACATGTCAATTGTTATTCCATCCCTTGTATCCTAATTTTATCCTGAGAAGGAAAAAGGCTGTGAGCACTGAATTCCAATCTCAGTAATAGTGACATGTTGGTAAACATGGCAGTTCTGTTCTTTCCGCTCCACTGTCTCACAGGATACAGTTTATGGAAATAACATATCTTTTGATGTTTAGCTTGGGAGTCAAGGATGCTTGAGTCTTCTAGCAAAAGCAATGTTGGGATACCTTTTTAAAAAAATAAATAGATTCGTCTCTCATACAATACGTCCTGACCACAGTTTCCCCTCCATCTACTTCTCTCTTTCCACTTCCACTTCCCCCATGTCCTCTCCTCCTCCATTTCCTCTTCAGAAGAGGTCAGACCCTCAGGAGACCACAGCCAAACAGGACAAAACAAGATACAGCAAGGTAAGGCAAAATCCTTCATAGTGAGGCTGGACAATGCAATCAAATAGAACAGAAAGAGTCTCAAGAGCAGACAAAATAGAAATACAGCAGGTGCAGAGATCCACAGCCAGACATTAAGAGGAGAGATAATG
Organism: Acomys percivali; assembly: GCA_907169655.1. Lineage (NCBI taxonomy): Eukaryota > Metazoa > Chordata > Mammalia > Rodentia > Muridae > Acomys > Acomys percivali. The sequence goes on from OU015756.1 coordinate 62,395,112, forward strand.
TCAATAGAAAGTTTCTATAGGAATACCTTTTATGCTTGCAAGTAAAAGGTTATTTTCTTCTCCGAGTGCAAAGTATTCTTTAGTTAGCAAAGCACTGGTTTTATGAAAGGTTTTATTTATGATATATGTGGATAGGGAAAACATTTCACAGTGACAAAATTTAGTACCCTATCTTAAATATATTTTTCATGAAATAATGTAAATCATTATTCCAATTATTCTTTATGATAAACCAAGGAACTCTGGACTTTTTGGGCAAAAAGAAAAGAGTCACTGGATAAACAGATGCTTGAGTGTGAGAGAAAAGCCCAACTAATGTGGATGCAAGTATCAGAAAGGGTGGAGGACAAAACAGTACACAGGAAATAAGGAGGGCCTGGAGCTAGACCTTGAAGATAAGATAACTCTACCTCTGTGTTAAGTGGATTTTTATTTATGGAACAATGTATAAAAGGTAAAAGTCTTTGGCCCTCAATTGTAGAGGTTCCAATTTGTGTTTACTTGGTTCTCGCTCTTTTGAGCCAAATGCCAGGCAACACATCTTGGCTTGAGCACACTTTCTTTACCCTATAGTGGTTTAGCGGCAAGGAAATAAAGCAGAAAAAACTGAGATCTCATAATAACTTTCTTATATATTTTCCAATGACCTAGAAACTCTTAGTAGTAGGAGAAAATATGGTAATTTATATTGGTTTTCTTTTCCGTTTGAAATAGCCATCCTCAAGGATAGTGACTTTAAGTGAGCTTGTGTTAAATTAATTATACTTTGCTTTAAGCAGTTTCTCTTATGTTGGCAGACTCCCTGTGAAATCTGAAAGTAGAAAAAAATATGAAGAGATATTTTGCTCTTGGGATATCTGTGTTCCAGACACAAATTCCTTGAGTGGTTTGTTCAATAAAACTTAGGTTTGTTTGTTTGTTTTGACACTGTCTAATATAGCAGGAAGAGTTTATTGCCTATTTCTGTTCCCTATGAGATATGCTGCATTTTACAGTTGCATCAAGCACTCTGATAACTATAATAGCAAGCACTGGAATATAGAATGGTGTTCACCACTTGAAAGGCTGCACATATCTTCCTGTAAGCACTGACTGTCAATCTGCTTTTTAAGTTTTATTGTGATTCAATATACTTCTTGTTTCTGAAGAATAAAGATTATAGCAGCTGTACACGACTCCATTTATGTATGACTGTAGTCATTCTCTTTCCATGTAGCATTTCTGCTGTGAGATGTTTGTTTTAATTTAAGAATGATTATTTATGAAATAAAACTATTCAAAATCTGAATTTTTGAATTAAATACTCAACCTACCTTCCAAATGCATAGGTTATTCTAGAATGCCTTCTTTAGGAGGGACTAATTGAAAATGTGACTGACTCTATGCTTTTATTCATGTACATGTCTGAGCAACATACATGCTCACTTTTATTAGCCAGATATAATGGTCATCTCACAGACTTACTAATGAATAAGATCACCCTTCCTAATACTTTCTGAATTCTGACTGGCTGATTCAACTTAGCTATTCTGTCCCAATCTCCTAACGAGCTGACTGATTCAAATTAGCTTTACCCAGCTTCTCACTGAATTGCTCTGTTTGGCCTCAAACTAACTCTGGTTATCTGTTCTAATCTTCTGGTTCCTCCCCACTCTCTGATTCTTTTTGTCTTCACCTCCAACTTGTCTCAGCATCACTGTCCCAGTAAAACTGCTTCCTCTCTCTCTCTCTCTCTCTCTCTCTCTCTCTCTCTCTCTCTCTCTCTCTCTCTCTCTTGCTTTCTTAGTTTGCCTCTTTCTCCTGTTCTGCCTGTTCTGTTCTCTCATGAGTTGGGTGTATCCTATCTCTCACTCATTCAGTCAAATCTTCCTCTGATTCATCACTTTGTGCGGTCCTCAATTGGACTTTCAAACATGGCTGCCTCCCTCTATAAGCTAATCTTACCTACATTGTTTGGGAGCAAAGATGTGTAGTAAAGGTGTCTCTGTATTCCATCTAGATCATATTGTAATCCAATGGATGTCTTCATTCCAGCTGCATCGCACAGCCCGACAAGGTCTTTGTATGTGATCCCTTACCAGAGCAGGCATGATACTGGGTTAATACTCCTCTGCAACCTGAATAGAAAAAGACTTGCAAAAGAGCAAGAGACTGAAAGTATTAACAAGTACTAATATGCAAACATTATCTTTTCTTTATCTTTGTTTCTATTTCCCATATACCCTGAAAGTATCATTTGTTTAAGTAGCAAAGACGTATACCACACTGGAACCTAATACATTGGAAACACAAGCATATTTCTAGTCAAATATTTCTATAAGTCACCAACCCTAGTCAGCTGCCAAGTGTCTCCCTTCAACTTTATCACCACTTTAGAACTTGGAAAGACAAGTTTCCTAAAGTTTAGGGCTTGTAGAGAAATTTTCTCAAGTAATGTGTCTGTGTGTTTGGGTATTTATGTGTATGTATGCTTGTACATATATGTGTGTGTGTGTATAACTGCTGTACAAAGAAAAATTAAATTGAAAATCTGTGACTAAAATTAAAGTTTTGTTCTTGATGTGTTTAAGGTATGTTTGTGCCTTAGGGAATACAAGATTGGTTTCTTTATTTGGAAAATTTTATCTTGTGATTCAATGTTATGGTGTTTTTCCAATTCAGTTTTTTCCTGTGAAACTGTTTTTAAAATTAGAAAATTATGTTAATATACTTGCAATTTACTGTTGGTTTCACAGCTCTAATGGGTAGTATGCTTCCTATGGATATAATAATTTTAACTCTTCCACTCTCTGGGCTTCAACAATGGCCCAGAATCATTCAGAACAACCTCGCTTATTATTTAATGATTTGTTGGAAATGGATTCTGTAAATTTCTTTTTGTATTACATGATTTGGCTCTGGAATAATAAATAATATCAAATGTATTCAAAGTCCTATGACTTTGTATTTTTCCAGTAGTTGCCAATTTCAAATCAGTATTACTTACTAGTTAGAGCAACATCACTTTCATTCCAGCTTTTTTTCAGTACCATCCTGTTATCCTTTCACTTTTATTTTATGTTTTGAATGTAGGTAAAACAAAAGTATAGAGGGAACACAGAGAGGACAGAAAACTTCAAGCATGTTACGCATGCCTGTAATCACAGGATTCTACAAATCTAGGCAGGAGACCTCCTTTCCCAATATGGGCTTCTGGCAATATTGCAGCATCAAGTATGAAGTCTTTAATGTTGAGCAGGTAAAATATCTAATAAAAAAGTAATTGGTGACACCCTGGAAGGCAGATATGCATTAGAAAAGTGGAACTCAACCTGCGAGTCATGACCCATTTGAACAACCCTTTCATAGGGATCTTCTTCAACCATCAGAAAACACAGGTATTCATGTTACAATTCATAATCATAGCAAATTTAAAGCTATGAAGTAGCAACAAAAATAATTTTATGGTTGAAGGTCATGGCCACATGAGGAACTACTCTAAAAGGTAGCAGCATCAGGAAGGTTGAGAACCCACTGTTACAGAGAGAGGGTCTTGGATCTTAATAAGGTGTTTTTCTTACATCTTATATCCTTTATTTTGGTTAGTCTAACCCCCTACCTCCTCCCCACCCATCACATTCTCGCCTTTCCAACACCATTTACACCACTAGCCACCCACTTCGCTCAGTACAGTTTTTGATATTTTCTCCAATTATATTTCATAATTAAGTTTCAAGCTAGTTCTTTTTAGTGTGTTTTTATATACCCTTCATATATATGGGTCTTCATTTGTTTTATGTTTCAAATTTCTTTATTTCCTCCATCCCCTTCCCACTCCCTCATTGAACTTTTCTTTCCCCTCTGTCCTACGTTTTTATGTTTTTGTTTTTGTTTTTGTTTTTGCTTACTTACATTCAAACTATAAAATAAAAACAAAAGGGTAAAAGGATGGTACTGACAAATGCTGGAAAGAAAAATGATACTGTTTTATTCAGTACTGGTTTGAAATTGGTAACTACTGGGAAAATGTTCATACTCTTCTTTGAATATCAGCCAAATAAGGGGGAAAGATCAATGGTATTTCAATATGTTTTAAGACACAAAGCCTTAAAAATTCAAATATGAACCTAGAATCAAAATGAGTAGGTGATACATGCTTTCTATGAAGTCACGAGGAGAGGTGAGAAGTCTTATCAAATCATAATTAGTTTCTTCTCACACTACACACCCAGTAAATGCACAGTATATATTTAAAACATATCTCAAAATATGCTGAATGTCCATGTTGTGTTTATGATGCTTTTAAGAAAAGAGTTGTTAACGACTTTCACGCAAACTCTGGTGCCCCATATTTGATCACATCCCCTGGATGGGGAGGCCTGGTGTCACTCAGAGGAAGGATGTCAGGCTACCAAGAAGAGACTTGATACCCTATGAGCATATACAGGGGGAGGAGGTCCCCCTGAGTCACAGTCATAGGGGAGGAGAGTAAGGGGAAAATGGGAGGGAAGGAGGGATGGGAGGATACAAGGGATGGGATAACAATTGAGATGTAATATGAATGAATTAATAAGAAGGAAAAAAAGAAAGAGGTGAGGGAGGGGAAATAATGCTGCAATTATATTATATTCCCCCAAAAAATAAAAATGAAGCATTTTTAAAATGGAAAAGAAAAGAGTTGTTAGTCATACCTCATTTGACTATTGCACAGAGCTAACAGTTTATGATGTTAACTGTGTTGTTTGTGTTTAATAGTGTAATCTGCTTTTATTTGTTTAATAAAGAACAGCTTATCATTTAGAAAAATAACCTCACACATTCTCTTGAGAATGTACTCACTGGAAAAGGGACTTTATAAAAAGCACTGGACTTGGAGACAAACAATTGGCAATGTGTCCTGGTCTGGGTGAATGTGTGCACTATGCAGCCATTTCCAGGCATTCACTTTTAAACAATGCCTGGTCTTCCACTCAACCCTACACTCCACAAGGCTTCTATTTTTGTTTCCCTTGATCAGTACCAGGGGAGGAGAATATAATGGGTCCTTCACAGAGACTTTTCTGGATGACATGGAACTCAAGGAGCTGTAATCATGTAATGATTTCAAGACACTTTAAATTCTTGCTGCCCAGTTCACTTCTGTAAACAATCGATGTAGAAAGAGTGCCCGGAGGGCTGAAATGTTGATGGCACATTTCTACTACATTTACCGAAATTTAGCAGAGCATATGTACAAGGCATGTGAAAGAAACTACCCATCCTTTGCCAGAGCTCGGCTTAAAACACAAGACAAAAAACAACCTGAATATAAAACAGAATATGTGTACCCCTCTAGTATTCTGATTTTTTTTTAAACAGAGAAATAGCTAAAAGAAAAATGTATACTATTATTTTTTAAAGAGACTATGTTTTGAAATGACAAACAATCCAGTAGAAACTTAGATTTAAAATATCTGCATTTCCACAAACCTGCTTTGTTTAGGGAGAATTTCAACAAGCTAATTGCCCACCAAAGGAAGATCAGAGATGAACAGCAAGATGCCAAAATAGATTTTACTTAGGAGCCTTTTTAATAAGGTGAAAGGAGATCTCAGTTTAGAACTGGCCTCAGTTCTAAACACAACAAAACAAAATAGAAGGAAATATCATAGGTTAACTTCAGGCAAAGACTTTCTGTCACAGGGAGCTAAGAGGGTCCCTTCAGAAGGCAACTTGGTGAGACACAAAAAACAAAGGTCTCTCCCTACACTAACACAGCAGATGCGTGCCAAAAATGGGTGACTGAGGTCCAAGAAGGGCAGACATAAAATAATGTGGAATGACGGTTACAGAGTAGTCTAAAGGGGCTAGATCAACAAAGTGCTTTTATTAGAAATCACAGGAAGATTCTATTTAAGAATATGGCTTGTGCCTGTAATCCCAGCACTTGGGGCAGCAGAGGCTGGTGAATCTCTGCGAGTTGGAGGCCAGTTTCGTCTACAAAGCAAGTTCAGGACAGAATAGTCTACACAGAGAAACTCTGTGTCAAAACACCAGAAGGAGGAGGAGGAGGAAGAGGAAGAGAAGAAGAAGAAAAAAAAAAAGAACGAAAGATAAAAGACAGAAAGAGAGAAGGAGGGAGGAGGAAGGGAGGGAGGAAGGAAGGAAGAAAGAAAGAAAAAGGAAAGAAAAAGAAAGAAAAGAAAGAAAGAAAGAAAGAAAGAAAGAAAGAAAGAAAGAAAGAAGAAAGAAGAAAGAACAAAAGGTGGTGGTGGTGGTACCTTAAAATGGGAAAATCTTTCAAATAATGTGTTTCATTGGTGGGAGGAAAGGAAAGAGAGAAATGATATAATAGTATTTAAAGTAATAGAAATTAAAAAAATAAAATGCTTCATGAAATTATTATCTATTTCTTCAAATGTTTATAAAGATTGCACTTGTTAAACATTTTTGAAGTGATAAAAGATTTCCAAAGATATTTTCTAGTTTTTTAAAAAATGAGATTAAATAATTTTTAGAAAGAAATAAAAGAAATTCTTTTACTTGATGAATCATTTAGGAATGAATAGTTCCAGGCCTTTTTTTTTTTTTTTTTTTTTTTTTTTTTTTTTTTTTTTTTTTTTTAAGGACCACACTAATACCGGAGGCAGAAAAGGATATGAAAAGAAAAGAAATCTGGATAGAAGAATGGTCTAAAGAATTAATCCAAGACATTCCTTTTTCCCTTGCTTCTTCCAACAACAACAACAACAACCAAAAAAAAAAAAAAAAAAAAAAACACTTGGGAATCTTTCCCATGAACCAGACTTGAGCAGCCCATGGAATGCAGAAAGAATAGAGACAGAAATTTATGTCTAAATCATTGCAGAGTGTGAAGTGTACTGTTCTTAAATATGTGAACTGAAAATTTTACACATGGAGCTAGGAAAGATGGGCTTTGGGAAGGGGGTACAGGAAATAGAGACAAAGAAACTGCTGTTGCAGAGGGCCCGAACGGGGTTCTGTACCCATACTAGGAAGTCAACAATGGTCCAGCTCCAGGGGATCTTATTCCCCCTCTCAGATTCCATTAGTATGTGCACACACATGTACACTGATCTGCATTTCTACCCATGGGATTTTAAAATTGTATTTTGTGTAGTACTTAGAGTTATGTATAAAGGAAAAATATGATAACAAATATTATAAGATTACAATATACTGTATCTATACTACAGATCATGTTTTTCATATGCCCACATACACTGTATCTATTCTGTTAATGTCATGTGCACCTCATATAAATAGATATCATATAACCATGTATATACTATGTTTGTACATAATGTTTTAGATTTACATAATTTATTTATAGCTACATAACATTTGTGTGCCATATACAAAAAGCAAACATAATGTATAGTACATAGACATTTCTTTCCTTTCTACTATTATTTTTACCTGTTGTTACAGAATGCAATTTTAATTGTTGAAAAATACTCAGATTCTGGAATATATTTTCTAATATACTGCTCCTTCATGTTAACTTAATGTTTATTTATGATCTAAACATTTTATACCTACTATAACTGTATCACTAAGTAGATCATCAAATTAAAAATGAGCGAAGTAAAAAAACTATAACATTAAAAATATTATTTCTTTCATATGATAATTACTTCTTTTTCTGGGATACTTAGGATTAAAGTCAAGGTACTTGCTAAGCAAGTGCTCTAACCCAGAGCTTAACTTTAGGTTCTTACTTGAAATTTTATTTTGGGCAAGAGTCACATTAAATTTCCTAAGTTGTCCTTGAATTCACAGTGCCTCCCAGGAAGACTCTGAAGTTGCCATCTTTTTACCCTCCCAAGTAGCGGGCATTACAGTGTACATCACCAATCTCATCAGTCACTGTGGCACCCAACATTAAAAACTCCCTATGGAAAGAACTCACTGAAGGAAAGATTTGCTTACGTTCACAGTTTCAGAGGGTTGCAGCCAATGGCAGTAGGAATGTATGCAGAATAAGACACCACTATTCATGGCTGCAGACACATTTGGTGAAGTCTGTTCACATCCCTGCACATCAGGAACCACCAGAATATTACTGGAACCAGGAACCAGCTGTAATATCCAAAAAACCAGTCACTACAGAACTACTGCCAGCTAACTCTCCACTTCCAAGAGTCTCCAAAATAGTGCCCAAATCCAGAGAATATATGTTTAAGAATAAACTTGGAGAAGGCATTTCAAATTCAAACCTTACAGTTAATTTTTTTAATCTAGTAATTTTTCTTTCAGTGGTTCTATCAATCAGTGTGTGTCCTGGAGTAGACCTTTGGAAATTTAAGCTTGCTATTTAATAAAAAGTTCTTAATTTGAACAGGTAAACTACAGCACATGTAGTACTTTTGTGATAATCACATTTTCATCTTTATAAATGCATTAAGAATTCAAAGGTGTGGTGGCATATGCCTTTAATGCAACATTTGGGAGGAAGAGCCAGATGTATCTCTGTAAGTTTAAATTCAGCCTGGTCTACATAGTAAGTTCTAGGATGTCCAGGATACATAAAGAGTCCCTATATCAAAAACAAAAAGTGGAAAGTAAATATTGCTCTAAATACATGTTTTCCTCTTAGGCTTAGAAGTTAATGACTGACTAAAACTGCATGCCAAGGAATTGAGTGACCCTCAGAAAACAAACTAGTGTTTAGGGTTAGCTGTCTTTCTCATTCTTAGCAACTGGCAAGACCTGATATGCCTAACCGCTGCCTCTTTCTTGAAGCATATTTTTGTGTTTCCCCTCTTTCAGTGGCTAGGCTCTCCATTTTCCCATTCTGCTTTCTAATTTATCTGACGTCTACAGTTAGAGATCTAGAACTATATCCTCCAAAATCTATCCTATTTTCTAAATCTCCAGCACCTTATTCTCTATTTGTGCCTAAAAACCCACCTTCATGCTTTCAGATTTTGAATGTTTATCACTTTGCATATATTGATCTGCCTCCTCCTCCTCTCTTTCTTCTTCCTTCTCCTCCCCTTCCTCCTCCCCCTCCTCCTCTCCCTCGTCCTCCCCTTCTTCCTCCTCCTTCTCCTTCTTCCTCTCCTCCCCTTCTTCCTCTTCTCCTCTTCTTCCTTCTTTTGTCCTAGACCTCTCTCTGTAGAGCAGGCTGGAACTCACAGAGATCTACTTGCTTCTGCCCCCAAGTGCTGGAATTAAAGGAGTACATCACCACTGTCTAGTAGTTGCCTTATTGATAACTCCCCTTGCATGATCAATAGTTACAGCAGTCCTGATATATATTACATATATGTATACATACATAATAAAAAGTGAACTTTTTACAGCCCTCCAGCACTTCTCAGTGTTTTTTGTTTGTTTGTTTTGTTTTCTTTTGTTTTTTGGATGATGGCAATCTTCTACTAACTTCATAGGATGCAGAAGATAAGACACCATCAGCTACTGATTCAACATATTCTCATTACGCCACATCCAATCTTCTCTAACCATCCTTAAAATACATTCAGCTTCACACCCTGCATCTTGGCATTCCTACTGAGTCATTAGCATCTCTTTGTGATGGCAAGCAGAAACTCACTTCTCTGCCTTAGCTGTTGCTATGGCCTCCTGCCTCACTGCCTAGCTGCCTCTCTTATCCTGGTTCCCCCTTTTTTTCTATTTTGATACACAATGATCCCTCTCCCACAAATTTTTTAATCCCCACTTCTAAGTCACCTAAACGCTCCATCTGTATCTAGTATGGCGCCATACTTTCTCTTTCCTACTCCTGTAACTGGTCTTCCTCTCCAGCACAGACACATCCTTACTTGTGTAACTCACCCAGCAGCTGGCAATCTCAGACTTGTCTCTTTTCAATGTCAAGGCTTGTCCTCTCTATTACCTTGCTTAGGGGTTGAACTAAGTGTTACTTTCTTAAATTCTTCTTTCTCCTCTAGTCTTAAATGCATTCCCTAATCTCCTTGTCTCCTCCCATGCCCTGCTTGAGTTTTTAAATCACATTTATTTTTAACATTTGCCTCTTCTCACTGAAAGGAATAGTCTAGAAACACTAATTTTATTTGATTGGTTGTGCTCCATGCTAGTACTTCTCAGAATGACTGGCCATTATGATCTATAAATAGGTTGTAATAAAAAAAATAAATGTAAAATAATCAGTGATAGTGTTAGGATGAGGATGCAAATGATGCTTCTAAGTTAATGGCAGCCAAATATACATACTCTCAAATATAGGTCTTACATCTATAAGGATATCTCTAAAGACTTTTAGGGACTAGAAGCAGCATTACATCTAGTTGATTGGACTTGGTAATGAACATATTGAGTTCAAGTTCTTGTGTGACATAAGCTCTGTGGCATCTGTTTGATTAACCTTTCCAAAGCCTGATTTCATCTGAAAAAGATAAGAAACATCTGTATGATTACAGTGAGGAGTCAATAAGTCAAATCATTTGACCGTGCTCTGTATTCATCACCTCAAGGGTTTGAAAGCCATTCTTTTTTTTCTTAAATAAATTATTCACATTATATCCCAATTGTTATCCCATCACTCCTATCTTCTGTTCACACTCTCCCTCCACTAGGCCTCTGACAGGGAGAGAGCCCTCCTTTCCCCACCTTCTGACCACAGCCTATCTGTTCTCATCAGGATAGCCTGCTCCCCCTTCCTTTGTATGCCTGAAAGCCCCCTTCCTGACCCCAACAAAGAAAAGTGATCAAATCTCAGGCACTAAAGTTCATGTCAGAGGCAGTCTCCTGCTCTCCCCGCCCACTCCAACATGGGGAATTAAATGTCATTCTTGGAATTAATAGTAAATTATTATAAAGCCTTCAAAATGAGGACCATTTGCTCCTAAGTGGAGAAAAATCAGTGATTGCCTATTTATAAGATCATTCTCTTGACTCATGAGTAAGTCAAAATAAATCCACATAGTAGGATTGCAAGAATCATGTGAGCCCGTATCCTGCATCACTAAATGAAAGGTGATGGACACTCATCCTAATTCTGTTTCTATTATGAGACTGTACTGAAAGAAAGCTTTAGCAATAAAGGATCATTTCCGTTTCCAAACTGCGTATTCATTAACATATAGACCTTCTAAGTGAACGCTTTTGAAAAGAGCATACTCTTCAGTTTGGCCCCATGAGCCCAGATTCTCAATTGATAGCCATGTTTACAAACTAATGAAAAACTATGTGAATATAAAAACGATTGGCAATATTTGTTCATTTTCTGTGTATAAGTGACTTTATACCAGTGAATAGCATGGTTCTTTGGTTTATTAAACATGACTACTTATATCTTTATGTGTATAAATATTACACTTTAATTAAGTAGAATAACTACATTTATCAACTTGACTAATCACAGATATCTGGAAAGAGTATGAGATTTCTCCAGTTTATATATTAGACAAAACTGTATTAGTTAACAAGGATGTGTTTTTATGGTAAATCTTTTTTGTAAATAATATTAATAGAGTAATTAAAACTAAGTAACAAGTTTTATGCTGACCTGGGCATCTCTTTGAGTTTACCTCAGGTCCTGATAGATAATTGCATTAAAGCCACAAAAGACCACTGCTTGCTACATTGGTTTTGAATAATTGCTGATATGGTCATAAAAATGGCAAAGAATTTCCATATGAAAATTAATGACCGATTTATTTTTTAAACTCTTATTTCTTAGATAAAATAGCTTCCTCAATCACAACCTTCTGTTACTCCTGAAGCATGGGGTGGCTAACTTAGTATATTGTGTCACTGACCTCATATCAAAGCAAGATGCTATTTATGGAACTATGCCTTATATGTCCTCTATCACCCTGGGTAATATGTTCATGCAAGAGTTCTTAAGTTACTACTCTTATTTACTGACTTGAATTAAGTATTGTGTCATTCCAGTTGTCCTTTGATTCTATTTTTGGACACAGATCTGTTCTATCTGCAGAGCTCATCAATAAGCCACTCACTGAATACTTATGTAGAGGGTGCAGTGCTAGACAGAGCATAGCTAGGAAGATAAACGATCAGGTGTCAGTGTGTTCATTGTCAATTCATTCTAATAAAATGTACGGAGCGTCACAAAATTTATATATAGCATAAAAACATACAGAAGCCCTTTAAAATATTTGTGAGGTTGTCTGAACAGGAATATCACAAATTGGTGTGTAAAAGTAGAGAGCTAAAACATCCGTGGGACTCTTAGAATGAACTTTGAAGGATTGCTGCTTTTCCTTATATGAAGGCTAAATCATGAGAAAAAATTCAGGGTAGACAAAGAACAAGTCAGAGAATGAGAGCCATGTTAGATGATCTGTTTGGGGGAAGAAATAGGAAAATTTTTTTTCAACACAACTACAGTAGAATATGAAACATACCTGTAGAAAATATTTCCGTGTCATATTTATTAATGCAATTACTACCTTGAAATCCTCCTGTGCAACAGGCATGAGAGCTGCAAAGATAGAACAAAATGGCCTCTGCTTCCTGCAATGAAAGTCATGGCCCTCAGCTTATGTAATTCCCCAATAATAACACAGCCAAGACAGATCCATACCAACTCACACACAAGGTGGCTTTTCTCCTGCAACCCAAAGAACAGCATCAGGAATCATAGGCATTATCTTTATTCCCATTTCACTAAAAATAAATAAATAAATAAACAACAAACAAAACAACAACCACAAACCTTCTTTTATTTATGTATTTAATATTTTTTTATTTTTTACATATACATTTACATTATTGTACTTCTAAATAATTCTCTTAACACCTACTTGCTCAGCTACAATAGTTAACATTTCATATAGAGAACTCCTAACAAATAATGTTGCTGGTTTATGAATTCCACCTGAAAATGAAAGGTTTAAAAATTTGACAGTCCATTTCCTAAAGGTGACCAACCAATGATTTTACTGATTAGTGATAATCAGCATACATGTAAACATAATGAAAAGGAAAACTAAAACAAAAGATAATATGAGTGTCAGGAGCTAATATTTTGGTAAATAAAATGCTTTTAAGTATTTAACTTTTGTTCTAATAAACCTCACTAGTATTTCTAACATAAAAATTCTATAACACTGTCAAATACCATATATACATACATATATATATATATACACACAATATATATATGTACATATAGAATTAAATATAGACATATTTGTTTTCTCCCTATAAAAACAATAGTTCTCATTATCTTCTTTCATTGGTGATAAAAAAAAAAGCAACATGCAAACCACCATTTCTTCAATGAAGTTTTTAAAATTTGAAACCCTTGTGTCCTAGGCTTGCTGATGTTTATTTCTTTTAGTTTTAGGAGTAGGGCCTTGTCTGTGGGGCAGAGCGCTCTGACAGAGAAACCAACTTCTATTTTCCTAATTAGAATTCAGGTGATGAGAGATCTGAGAGTCTTTAAGTGGTTCTCTAAAATCTGTCTTTTCGTGGCTATAACGCAAATTCTTCAATTAAATTTAATTACACGAAAATTTTACTTTAGGCTTTCTGGTTAAAATAACCAAAAAAGACAAATTATGACAAATGACAACAGACCTCTGTGATTTTAAATGAACTTTGTGTGTATATTCTGTACTGTGCGTGTGGAACTGGTCTGAGGATGAAAATACCAAGAACGTTTACTGGAACCTCTTATAATGGATCAACTGAAATAAAAATCGTGAAAGGTAACAATAGCTTAGTCTTCTGCCGTTTGAAAGTAATTTAGAATAACAGAGACACAAAAATAAACACGTTGAGGGTCTTGATGGATGCTGCTTTGTCTAAGGCTTTTGTTTTTATTACTACCTTCTGCTGTCATCTCCATCCCTCTTGATCACAACCAAAGCATCTGCAGAGATGTGCCCTGTCTTTAAATATCAGGATGATGTAACCAATGGTCCAGGTTGCACCACATCTGGAACCGTAAAAGATGTCTTTGCTGTAAACCCACCTGACCTAAATAGAGAATCAGCTGGTGCTCCTTACCTTGATTAGCTCCTCATACAACAAATCAAAACATCTGAATCAGGTGCTAAGGTGATTAATTATGGAAACACCGATATGCCTGTGAAGAAAATAACTAGGCTCAGAATGGTTTATCTGTTGGCACAATATTTATTCAGGCTTACATCACCCAAACAAATTAATATAGAAACCAAGAAAAAAAGACAAAATACAGACCAGGCTATTTAAAACTCTTAACGAAGAATGATTGTGATGTCCTAGACAGGTCCATGAGTGGCTAAAAGAGAAAGCAGGAAACACATACAATCTGGAAGTATAGAAGCTACACATCACAAATATGAAAACCTAAATAGTTATGGAGCCAAATGGAGCTCAGGCCTGACTTACATCATTTAATCCTCAAAACATTCCTCCAAAAGAAAACACCTTTTAAATTTATGTTATAGTTGAGAAATCTGGGATTCAGAAAGGATAAATTGACATTTACTAGATCACATTTATATGCAAAGTCAACATTCTTAATAATTGAAGGGATGAAAAATGCAAAGCAATTAATTATATAAAAAAAAAACTTCTAAAGTGATCGGGGTAGACTCATTAGTTCATCCGTTGGTGAGGGGCAGATGTTACATGACACCATGGCTGAGTGCATGCAAGAAAAGGCCTCATGAATCAGAAGACAGACAGGAGTTTGCATTAGACTCAGCTTTTAATGACAATTCTCAGAGGCTAAATGGAGTTCCACAAAACTATATTAACTCCTTCTACAGACAGCACCTCCCGAGACCCCATCACGTCCCTCAGGCATCCTTTCTTATTTTAATTATTGGTAGGGAGAATTATATCCATTTTTTATCCTTTTGAACTTTGATGTTCCTAAGTTTAAAGCATATTATTTATGCATATCATTTAACTAAGTTTAAGGTTTTGTTTTACCTGAGTACTTTATCCAGATACATCAAATAATATATCGATTATTATTTTAAGTCTGTCATGGCTATGGTTTTTTTTATTTATGATCAGTTTCCCATTTTATTTTTGTTTATTCCCTTTTGAACATGAAGTCTTTTTAGTTTTGTCTTCCACATGCTCTAAAGCTTTTTAGCTGTAACAATGAATTTTGTATTTGTGATAGATTTTAAAATGATCAGAATCTATGAATAAATCAATTGTATTTTATACTACTTCAGATACAAAAAAAATATTTCGGGAATGATTTCATTGTCTTATTCACCTTCATTTCCCTTTTTTTAGTTATATTTTTGACTATTTTACTTTACATTGAGTAAAACCTCAACATATATTACTATTTTTTGTACCATATGCTATATATTGGGTATGAAGTTTTATTTACAAAACTTAAAACCATTGTGTCCAGTCAATACCTTTTTATGTCATTAACAATGTTATCTATTTCTATCTATATATTTTAATTTCTTTCTGGTCCATAATCACTCATTTTGGAGATTTCTCTAGGTGTTGAATTTTTTCTGCATTACAAAGAAAAGTTTGACCAAATTTAATGTATGCAATTAAAAATTCTGAATTATAACTTGCAGGTTCACTGCTTCTAGAAATGACCTCCCTGTGTGCTATGTGCCCTTCTGTTTTTCCCATAATCATTGCCTTCAGTTACTGTTTTTTAACAATTTAAAGACGGGCACGTGCTTATAAAGATCAGTATATGTTTTCACCGTTTACATTTAAGTTTCCTGGGTTAGTGGATACTCTGAATTGTTCAGAGGCTTTGCAAAGCATTGTTGCAAGTCCGTGAGTGCTTTTAAAGTCTGGGATTCAACCTTCCCAAGAACCTGACCGTGTAGACATTTTTAGACATTAATAGCGTGTGCTCTTAGCTCTAAGAGCATGACTAGAGTTTCTTTCCATTATGAGTCAGGAAATTACTAAAATGACATTGGGGAAAACAGCACAAGGAGTGTAATATCAAGAGATTAGAATAATGGAAGTAGAAAGTATTTTTGATAACAGAAAAGTAAAGGAAAAATAAGCAATTTGCTTTCAAATATAGTAAATAGAAAATATAATTTTGGAGGACATCTTGACATAATCAACCTCGGCCGATGTTTAATAGAGGGTGGTGTGTGTGTGTGTGTGTGTGTGTGTGTGTGTGTGTGTGTGTGTGTGTG
>OU015756.1:62421592-62454976 GCA_907169655.1 Acomys percivali
TGTGTGTGTGTGTGTGTGTGTGTGTGTGTGTGTGTGTGTGTGTGTGTTAGACATAGAGTATAATAAAATGTTAAGAATGAATATGTGTTACTTTTCACAAAAAGTATCAAATGCTACAAATGACGAAAGTCATATAAATTGCTATAGTAAACCTGCCATATGAAGCGTTAGGTTATCAAATATCACCTTCTTCTGAAAACAAAATTGATAAATGCTAAATTAACTTTGTATCAAAGTAATACTTAAGGCCAAGTAATTACAAAAATTGTCTTACACATTATGCTATACCTTTTTCATTCAGTCTTTGAAATGAATACTCCGATGCATATTTACTATCCCCCATCTCCTAGTAAGTAAAATGTGCTGCTGCCTAGGTGTACACAGAATATCCGCAAAATCTAACAGCTGGGGCAGTTTTCTAGCCCCTGACCATATGTGGATATTTACATTTTAATTTATTGAAATTAAATGCAATTTAAAAGTACAGCCCTTCAATGCCTTACATTTCAAGTTCTTATTCATCCATGTCATGAGTGATTATTGTATTAGACAGCCCAGATGTAGAATGTTTCTATTATGGTGGATACTTCTATTGGACAAGGCTATGAACAGAGAGTACTGGAAAGGATTTGGGGGAGAGAAAATCAAAACTCCAGGAAGTGTTAAAAATGGAAGAATTATTTAGCCCTGGACAAAGAAAGAGGTCTGGTTTCATGATGGTCTTGGAATGAGAGAAAGGATATGAGGAGAAGCAGCCCATCTGTTTTTCATACAGATGTTGGTTTGAAGCAGGAGGGATGAATTTAAAACTATAGTGGAGAGATTTGGGTTTAGCAGCAAAAGTGAAGGTCATAAAACAAGTGAGACAGTTCCATGATCTTCCTTTCCAAGACTTCATAGTCAAAAGCCACCCATAGTTCCACTGACAGTAATATTTATCATTGATGCTTCAGCCAACCATGTTAGCATCCTTCAAAAACTCATAGATAATAGATTAAGTTAATCAATCAATACCTTCTTAATCATGA
The DNA here is from genome assembly GCA_907169655.1 of Acomys percivali. Lineage (NCBI taxonomy): Eukaryota > Metazoa > Chordata > Mammalia > Rodentia > Muridae > Acomys > Acomys percivali. The sequence goes on from OU015756.1 coordinate 62,422,621, forward strand.
TTACTGGGTTCTGTGCGCTGTGTCAGGGGGCAGGTATTCAGAAGGTCATAACATAATGTACTTAGTTCTTACTAGCTTTCAGTATTATATTATACCATGAAAGAAAATAATGAATATAGAAAATCATTTCCAATAATATATTAAAGTAGAGATAGAATGAGTGTGTACTATTTGACTATAGGAATTGAAGGAAGACCCCTTTGAGTAGGGTACATTTGTGTTGGGACTTCCACAGCAGGAAGAAGCAGCCAGGAGAAAATCAGGTAGATGGGGCCAGTTAGGTCCAAAAGAGGAAATGATTAATACTAAATGTCCCACCCCACATATTAAGAAGAAATAAGCAAGACAGTGTGTCTAGACAACAGTGAAGGAGAGAAAAGCACATTTGAAACGAGTTGAGAAAATACAGTGTCCAGCCAATATTCATGTCTTGGAAGGCTGACGTAGTTACATCATTTGATTGCAACACAACAGTCAAAGGAAAATGAGCAAGACCATCTTGACTTTCCTCTGGGATGCAAAGATGGGACCTATAGCAGTCAGTCAAGGGTTCCATGATTGATTATGCATTTGTCAGTAGATATATATATGTCTGTAAGTTGTCATGTTTAACTTCTTTGGAGTTGAAGAATTACACTGTTGGTAGGATACATGTTAGTGTATTAGCAGGGGCAAAGGAAAAATGATAGGTATCAGTAGAAATTATTGTTACAGAGAAGACTTGGTGGGAAATTTGGAAGTATTTTCCTGTTGAGTTAGAATACCTTTATCACACATCTTGATCTAATCGTTTGTTTAGAACACTACAAAAAGTACTAGAAATATAAAATTTCCAAGTTAGCCTGAAAGATTGCCCAAGATAAACCATTTGTTAGCCAATAATGTAAATCTTATTCAAAGATTAAAATCCTTAAAAATGTAACCTAAATTATGCCAATTAACTAAATTGGAAGTCAATAATAACAGAAGATCCAGATGCACTTGTGTATTTTGTAGTCACATGACTTGTTTGTAAACCACAATTAAAAATATTTGAGCAAAAGGTAGATGGAATTGAGTGACAAGAAAAAAAAAACAATACATTAAAGATCATTGGATGCAGCCAAATATTTCTTTTGAAGGACAAAAGAATCATCATAAACAAACATTGATTGGAATGAATACTAGAAAGGGGGAGAATAAGCACATGTGTTATTATATGTAAAGTGGGGGTTGGGGCCTTCACTAGGGAGTGAAAATGATCAAACATCAAGAGGAAATGATGAGCAAATAACATAAAGGATATTTGAAAAAATCCATATATGTATTTTTCCTAAAAATACTTATATAATTTGTTTATGTATGCGTATGCATGTGTATGTATATGTGTATAGATAGATAGATGATAGATATACAAAAGACAGATAGATGATAGGTAGGTAGATAGATGATAAGATAGATAGATAGATAGATAGATAGATAGATAGATAGATAGATAGATTTAAATAAAGTTATGTCATTTGAAGTGATAGTATTTCCCCCAAGAGCCATAGACTATATAATAAAACCTCCAGTTCTAAGCATCAGAAACACCTCTTTGGACTTTTTGTCAGGATAGTCCATAAAAACCCCAAAACACTGTAGACTGTTGCTGCTTCCTTTGGCTAACTCCAAATTTGAAGGTAAGATTCTGTGGTTGAAGACAGGACACACTTCAAGCACATAAAGTAGAAGAATCAAACTGGAATTAACTTTGAACCATTGAGGACTGTCCCTCACAGTATGTATATAAAGGTGCCACTCAAGCAGCCAAGGTAGAAATGCAATTAGCAGTTGCACCTACAGCTGCAATGATGGCCAACATGGCAGGAGAACAGCAAAGGTGCAATAGTGGCAGTTTTACCCTTGGGATAACCAACATCTGGTTAAGTGTACTTAAAGTCTGCTCCATAGAAACAAATACATAGTTGGTACAGTGATCCAAGTAAATTACCCACGGCTCGTGAGGCCACAGGCTATAGAAAAGAACTCACTACTATTACTTTCCTAAACCGGAAGGCATTTTAACTGTATTCTACTTATCTTTATACCCACAAATGCTTGTTATACTCCTCACCAAATCGGCTTTTTTTTTTCATCAAAGGGACATTATTACAGAAAAAATGGTCAAAATGAAGAGAACAACCATACACGGGGTACCTAAGCCCAACTGATGCATCTGCAATTCAATGCCTACACCCAAAGCTCTGGAAATGTTACAGAAAATGGAGTCAGAAATATTACAACAACAACAAGAGAACATTGGTGCCTTTAGTGTAGGACAGGGAAGCTGCACCCACAGTGTGGTTGCCCAAACAAAAGCTGCAAAGTGACACCATCAGTTGTTACAAGATCTCACAAGCCTGCATCCGTAGGTGAAAGAGCCATAACTATAGGCTTCAGAAAGAGGAGGAATCACTCTTTTTTAGGTATGAGCCCCTGATTGGTTATGCAATCCTAATTGGTCAGTGCTCAAGCTACATGCATAATGAGCACTAGGGACTTTGAGAGATGACTCGGTGATTTAGAGCATTTAGTGCTCATGTAGAAGACCAGTGTTTAGTTTCCAGCACTTATATTGTTCTTTACAGCACCCTGTAACTCCATTTCCCATGGCCCTTCTGGCTCTTGTATGCACTGAACATGTACATACTTACACTCAGAAAATACACATATACACATAAAATAAAAATAAGTAAATATATTTTTAAATTTGATTATCAAGTATACAAGCATTTATTGGGTATCTCATATAAGACAGTGAGGTATGCACTTATGTAATAAGAAGTTGGGCTATTCTGTTGTGTTATACAATAAATGACAATAGGTTACCATTTCAGAAAAGTAAAGCATAAGATGGCAGGATGCAGTTACTCTAGCTATCACAGGGCGTACTTGAAGGGCATAGCCATAGTTAATTTCATCTCCAGGGCTCCAGGGATCTTGCATGACATCATCACCAAATGAATCAGTGTTGAAGAAGCTGAAATTTAGAAGTCAGTAGAAGACATTTTCTCCATGATTTTTCAAATAATTTCTTAAGGTAGAATTTAATTTCTGAATTTTGTAAAGATGTGTACAGTGAAGCACACTGAAAATGCCCTAGATAATACAGCATAATTATGAAATATAACCCTCTGACGGTTCCATCTTTATCTCTGTTTTCAAAGTATATCAAGGCCAAGACTTGATGAGAGCTGCCTACTTTTATCTTGCTTGCATGAAGCCTCCTCTACATAGGAGAGAAACGCTGCCCTTTCCATTCCATCCATTTCAGAATCTATCCTGGAAAGAAAATTTTTGCCAAGGTGATTGCAACAGCATCCACTCTAGCTCCTCCTTGGATGCGCAGCTCCTGTTAGGTTTCACACACATTACCCAATGTGATCCACACCATGGCTGTTCTTCATGTCCTTCTTGGTCTCCATGACGTCAGAGAATGTCAGATTAGAACGCTCTTGACACACATTCACAACAGCTATTGTAACTGGGTTTATTACAGAAGCAGAAAGGGACTGATGGATTGAAGAGGTTACTCAAGAAAACACCAGTGCCCCACAGTCTCAAAAATACTATAGAGTATTCTGGGTCGGGTTATTCTCCAGAAAGAGGAGCATAAAGCTAGGGAAACAATACCCATTGTGTATTATTTGCCTTTACTTCCAGCTTGTTAATACAAGGGTTAACAAAGAAGCTTGGCTGGAAAAAAGACACGCATGTGAAACCTGCAAATATTGTTATTTGTGATTTGATTTTTTCTAACAAGTGGGAAAAGTCAACCTAGGAGAGAAGCGATGTACTTTCAACTCCATCGTGCTAACGTAGAAAAGAAGCTCTTACTCTGAAACTATTCTGGACTCTACCTTGAAGGTCAAGGGAGCTAATTTTCTTTGTTCCCTTTGCCTAGTTTTCTCCAATCTAAAGTTTTACATAGTCATAACCCAATATATGCAATTGACATTAAAGCACAATATTACTGGCTGTACTATCTATTCAACTATCAAGTTTTGTAATTTCTGTTCTCCCATTAACTAATCCTTTCTTTGGGAAATTATTAATTATTAATTCTTATTCTCCCAAGGTGTCAAGGGGTGTCAACTTTTATATTTGCAATCATGAATTGTGAATGGAACAGAAAGTTACACTCTGGCAGATATCAGATAAATGTGAAGGTTTTTCTCAAGGATAAAGTAGACAGCTGCTTTCCTTTTGTGCCCAGGGCCTATACAAAATATTGCTGCCTTATAGTGCCTTAAGGTGCTCAAAGGAAGAAAAAAATAAACACAAAGAATCAGAAATCCAATTCATATGAATATTATGTAGCCTGAAACACAATAAAATAAATTAATTGTAATTGCATATGATGTCATCACAAGTCATCACTTTAAAAACCAAGCAAAAGCGGATGTTTGTAGAACATGAAATTCTCATCATCTTCTGATAGAACACTGCTGCTGTTGGGTCATTTATCTTTAGGGAACTTCCTGTGCGAAAGTCAGACTGTCTTGGCAGCAGAGACTAGACTTTGTGGAGACAGACATAAAAGGAAAATATCATCTTCTGTTTTAAAGTAAAGAATCAACCTATATACCTATAAGCTTCCTGGAGAACCCAGGGCAAAGAAATTAACACCCAGCACCCTCTTCTCTGACTGCTGCCTTAAGGTCTTTGCCCAAGTGTTCCGGAATATCTGTATATCTGCTTTGTCTTTGCTTAGTCTTCATCTTCAGTTTCATTCTGCATATTCACCAAGTTGTCAAGAGGCACAACTTTTGTGTTTGCAATCACAAATTGGGAGTGGAACAGAAGATTGAACACTGGCATATATTATTTAGAGGCACGCAGTTGTTTTCCTCTGTTGTGTCTTTTGCTTGAGCACTCTTTTCAAAGAGCAGAAATAAAATAAGGGACATATTTGTTTTATTGCTTTTTAAAAGAATTTACAGGCAAAGAAAAAATAATCTCGCCACTTAAATGTGCAGAACTAACTAGAAAATTACCTGTTTAATCACAATTTATTTTCCAGACAACATCTATTATCATTTAACCATATATTTTTTTCCTTTTCTTTTTTTATTTAATTAATTTAATCTTGTTACATATCTATGGTTATCCCATCCCTTGTATCCTCCCATTCTTCCCTCCCTCCCATTTTCCCCTTATTCCCCTCCCCTATGACTGTTCCTGAGGGGGATTACCTCCCCCTGTATATGCTCATAGGGTATCAAGTCTCTTCTCCGTGACCTGCTGTCCTTCCTCTAAGTGCCACCAGGTCTCCCCCTCCAGGGGACATGGTCAAATGTGAGGCACCAGAGTACGTGAGAAAGTCATATCGCACTCTCCACTCAAGTGTGGAGACTGTTCTGACCATTGGCTAGATCTGGGTAGGGGTTTAAAGTTTACCGCCTGTATTGTCCTTGGCTGGTTCCTTAGTTTGAGCAGGACCCCTTGGCCAAAATCTGCCTATCATAATGTTCTACTTGTAGGTTTCTAGGACCCACTGGATCCTTCTACATTGCTATTCTCCCACGGTTCTCTCATCTAGAGTCCCAATAGGGTGTCCTCCCCTCTGTCCCAGTTTCCTGGTAAGTGAAGGCTTTCGTGGGACATGCCCCTTGGGCTAGTATGCAGATATAAGTGAGCATATATCATTTGAGTCTTTCTGATTTTGGGTTAACTCACTCATTATGATCATTTCTAGCTCAATCCATTTATCCACAAATTTCGGGAATTCCTTGTTTTTACTAGCTGAGTAGTATTCCATAGTGTATATGTACCACAGTTTCTTTATCCATTCTTCTACTGAGGGACATTTAGGCTGTTTCCATGATCTGGCCATTATGAATAAGGCTGCTATGAACATGGTTGAGCAAATTTTCTTGTTGTGTGCTGGTGCATCTTCTGGGTATATTCCAAGGAGTGGAATAGCTGGGTCTTGAGGAAGCCCTATTCCCAGTTTTCTGAGATAGCACCAGATAGATTTCCAAAGTGGCTGTACTAGTTTGCATTGCCATCAGCAATGAAGGAGTGTTCCTCTCTCTCCACATCCTCGCCAGCATGTTGTGTCGCTTGAATCATTTTTCATCTTGTATTTAGTATTATAAACATTTTATTCATGAAAATGTTCAGTACATTATTAGAGAACAGTCATGGAGTTCCTACGACTATAACAGGCAAAAACAGCAATTCCCATATACAAGACATTTATGTGCAGTAAGTAGCCATGATGATTCGAATGAGAATGACCTTCATAGGCTGACATGTTATTTGACAAGTATTAAGCATTGTGGCCTTGTTGAAGGAAGCGTGTCCCTTGAAGACAGGCTTGGAGGTTTCAAACATATTGGGCCATTCCCAGCGTTCTCCTCCCTGAATCATCTTTGGAATGATGATATGAGCTCTCTCGGCTGTCCCAGCCTAAATGCTTGCCACTTGTCTCCATGCTCCTGCACCTCCAGAGTCTGTTACTTCTTTGAAACTGTAAGCCCAACTAAATTCTTTCTTTCTACGTTGGCTTGGTCATACTGTTTAGTCATAGTAGTGGAAACGTAACTAAGACAATATCTAAATAATGCTTTTGCTCAGGAAAGAGAAGGAACATACAATTTCCTATCTTAGCATCCTAAGCCTTGAACTCAATTGTAGTAATTGGTAGTAGAAAACCATTTGCATATGTATACCTGATAAGATTACAGTTCTATGATGTACTTATCCCAGAGAAGCTGGAATGACTTTGTAATGTTCTCTTGTTTTTCTACCAAATTGGTCCCTGGAGAGTGAAGCAGCTGTTCATATTTCCAAGCTATATATGAGCTTCACAAACTGTGTATTATAATAGGAATTATTCTAGGCATGTTAACATGCATTGTTCATTTTATCAACATTCACATGGGCAGCCCTATATTCTCATATTTTTTTCTTCTAATGAGTGAGAATTGATACAGAAGAGAACAAAGAGATGATTGTTCTTACAGCTCTAGGTGAAACTGCGAAGCATTTCAGCAATTATTCTGAAATTTCACTATAAATATTTTACTAAAATGGAGAGTAGAAGATAGGAAGAATATAGTAAATAGTATCACATATTTATTTTACTAAAACAGATAGCTAATACCTCCACTCATTCATTCAAGAGAATTTGGGGTTTCTTCCATATTCTGTTATTTTTCAGGAATATGATTTCTGATAGTCTTCCTAAGGAAATTCATGGTGAAGGAAATAGATATTGGACACCGTAAAGTATCACTGAAGTAAGGAGCCTGGAAGATGCAAAAAAAGAATCCCAAAACCATTGACACCTGGGTTTGAAATATTCTGAGTTACATAGTTCTAAGTTCCCTGCGACTGTGCACTACAACAAGCCCATGCCTGAAATTGATTGATGTGTTGATTCAGAAGTGGTATCTACAGTTTGAAGATCTCTTGGGAAAGGCAAGTCTGCCCATTGACTGCAGTCTGGCTGAGTACATAGACATGACCTGTGCTCTCCTGGACATTACTTTCTATAAGAACCAGATTCAGTTTGCCACCTGCTCCTTTATACCTCCACTCAGAATTCAAGAAGCCCCAGCATTTTAAAGCTCTTGCTGAAGGCATGAAAGCATTCACCCCTCCATACAACTGTGCCTTACTGGCTGGGCATGCAAAGAAGAAGGTTAGTACCTTCTTCTAGGCCACCGCTTTGTACTGTGTTTCTAAGTCAGATGAAGACATTGTCTTTGTTGGTAGTTTAACATGGTCTTTGTTGGCCAGCTGCACAGCTGGGCTTGGGCAACATAAGTCCTGTTGCCTGTGTTTGACAGCAAGGCACGCGTTTGCCCTTGGGTTCCTCCTGCCTCTGACTGCCTTCCCCTTGGAAGGACATATCTACACTGCTTTGGGCATTTGACTTAGTAAACGTGGATTTCTGAGAGCCGTAGGACACAAGTTTCAGGAGGAGATTCCAAAGATATTATTTAGCAGACAGGAAGTGATTTTATACACAAAATGTTCTGTCAGGTTATGAAAGAATACATATTGGTTTACACACACACATACATACACACACACACACACACACACACACACACACACATGCACATCAAGAATCTCTGATATATTATGATTCAATGGAACTTGATGAGCATAGTGTAAAAAGAGTGAATGTAGAATCCAAATAACAAATATCTCTTTCATTCCCACCGTCTGATTTTCCACAACTGACTTCCATATCACTCAGATTCAGTTTTCTTCTTTACAAAATATAAAGCAGAAGTGATTACATATCCTCACTGGACTGTTTGGAGGACTGAAATTAGATGGCTTTTAAAAGTACTTTAGAAGCACAAGGGTTCATTTCACAGCCATTACTGCTTTCCAAAGGCATGTTTTTAGTGAAGGAAGATATCACATTTGATAGAAAAGATTGTACAAATTCTTTTTTTTTTTTTGGTAGAGGAGGCAGTCGTTCAAAGAAATATTAATGTTCATCTGAGCTCCAATTTGCAAAATTAGACAATAGAGGTTTTGTATTTTTGCTGGCTCTTGAGGGAGTTCTGTTGTGTTCATGACACCACTGCCACCGACTGAGAGTTCTGGCACTGAGCACAGACATGCCTACTCATCCAATGGGCTAAACTTCTGTTGTGGCTGTCATTAAACCTAAACTCTCCCAAGTCTACAGTTAAATGAGAGACATTCTATGTTTTGCTCTATGTGCATCAGACATTCTTATGATTGGCTTTGCATCTTTTCCAACCTTGAACTTTTTTCCTTCTGTTTTATTTTGTTTTCTTGATTTGTGCTTTTCTTGAGATAAGGTTTCAGGTAGCCCAGGCTGGCCCCAGAGCATAGTCAAGAATGATCTTGAACCTCCAAACTCCTCACTTTCACTCTTGAGCACTGGAATTGCAAGCAAGCATATCCATCAGGACATGCTTTAATCTTAAATATTTTGACTGCATTGCTAATTTTTTTGCCAAAGTACTCGTTCTCCTTTATTTTATTTTTTTAATACTGCATTGGTAATTTTAGGAGGTGCTACATTTCATGAAAATGTTCTTTTTCTTAGCAATTGATAAGATGGCTCAAAAGGTAAATGAATTTGTGTTGAAGCTTCATGACCTAAGTTGAGTAACTGGAGCTCACATGGTGGAGGAAAAAAGCCAATTCCCATGGGTTATTTGGAGGCATCCACATATATGCTATGGTAAGCACCAATCCCCTAACCTAAGCACACACTAAAATGACAGGTTAAAAACTGAGGAATTCTTGTCCAAAGAACACTCCAAGAAGTCTTACTATGTGTGTATTTTCTAACCAATAATTGTAATTATTTTCATGTTTTAAGATTAAGATTCATTTTTGTGTTCCTTTATACAAACAATTTTATAAGAACAGGACAAAGAAACTATAAAGAATCACACTATAAGAGCTAATGATGAACCACAAATTATTTTACCACCCGCTATAGACATATGAGTCTCTATTTTAATTTTTAAAAATCTTATTTGGAATATAATTACATAATTTCTCCTGCTTCCATTTCTAACCTCCACCCTCTCCCATTTTTCTTATCAATCTAGCAGACACTAACTAAGCCTGAAGAGAATTTATTCCTACATCAAAGATAATATGGGTGCCTTCACCATGCTCCCACACAAGAGTCAAATAAGGGATTTTGGAGTGGTGCTGTAGACCTAGATTTCAGGCTTTGTGAGCTTGTGTCAGAGTTCTGTCAGTGACTTCAGAGTCTGATGATTAAAAAAAAAATGTAAGTTGCTTGCATAATCTTTCCTGTTTTACTTCTTACTTGCTCATCTAAGAGAATTTTTTTTTAATGTGCTCTCTTCCGGACACCAGCATTTTATAATATCAAACCTTAACATCATTTATCATTTTTTATTTTTTTAGGCATTACCATGCAATGAATTCATTGCAATGTGTAGCTCTAGAATTATACATTTATGAATCTTTATTTCAGACAGTGTTTCTGCATAAGATAAAAGATAGTCAGAAATAACTAGCTTATGGTGACTGGTAAGCCAATGAACAAAAACAAAGACATTCAAAGGGCCTATCTCTACTTTCCTCTCTTTTTCTCTGTCTCTCTGCCTCTGTTTCTATGTCTCTGTCTCTGTCTGTGTGTGTGTGTGTGTTCTCAGTGTGTCTCTCTGTCTCTGTCTGTCTGTCTGTCTGTCTGTCTGTCTGTCTGTCTGTCTGTCTGTCTCTCTCTCTCTCTCTCTCTCTCTCTCTCTTTCTCTCTCCCTCTCCCCTCTCCCCCTCTCTCTGTGTATGTGTGTTCATACATGTATGGGGTCTGGATGCTGCACGTTTGTGGATAATATATACATATGTGCATCTGGGTATGTCTGCATGTTCATGTATGAATGAGGGCATACACTGTCTCTAATGTCTGTGCTCTTCTCTCACCTGTTTGATGTAGGTTCTAATATCACTCTATGCTGTGCATATGAGGCCATCAAGCTTACCAAATTCTAGGGGACCTTCCATCTCTGTTTCCTGTGTTCCCATAGGCCCTCGGAGATTAGAGATATGTACACTACTGCATCTGTTTTGTTTTGTTTTTGCTTTTTAACATTGCCTCTAGTGTCTGAACTCAGGCTGTTATGTTTGTGAAGGAAGTGATTAACACTCAATGAGCCAATACCCTAGTCCCAACATAGTATGTGTCTGTGGTCAGCAAATTATTAGCAAGGAAGTTGAACACAAGGATTTTGTAAAGACATCAGAATTTCGAAGGTACAATCAGGGTAAAGAATTAAGTTATACATTTAAGGAAAAAATTTTATTTCTATCTTCATTGTTATCTTAATTGAGTTACTTAATTACATCATGCTTACATCATGGCATATGAAGATGACGCATGGAATACAGATTTTAAAACATTTATAATGATAAAATCTCTAATACTATTTGGTTTGAGTATTTAATTTACAATGAAATCATATGGTGCTTTTCATATTAAACTGTCAACATAAAATGCAGCTCTGACTTCAGAGAATAAGAAATATTGAGCCTCATATAGGTGATATAGATTCAGATTACCACAAATGCTATGTTCCAACATAGTAACAGATTCATAGGGTTTTGATAGTAATGGAACAAAGAAACTTATTACTCAAGACACTTAATGTATATTATCAAAACTCAAGACAGGTTACAGCCAAGCAAGGAAATCCGAGTTAAAAAGCTCATGTTATTTGATGACTTCTGTAACCATCTGGTTGGCAAATATGGTGGAAATGTTTCTACATTCCAAAAAGAACTACCAAGTAGTCACAAAGATGTTATATTGGTCACAGAAGTGTGCAGTAGATGGCTTTTTTGGAGCTAAGCTATATTGTAATAATTTTATTTTGCACTTGAAACATTTCAACTCTCCCCAGTTATTAAAGTTCTAATCAATCAGCTTTGTAAAAATGTTTAATGTAGGTGCAGCTTTCCCTATCCCAGGAATTTCAGTTAACCAAAGGAAGAGACCAGGGGCTGAATGTTATGTTAATTTGTTGTTTTATCTTCATTGCCATCTAGATATTAAATGGAGTGATCTTCAGGAATGGCCTTCTAAGTCAGGAACTGTCTCCCGATACCACGACACACCCACTATATTGCAATTGTGCTCAGGAGTAAGCAGTATTCCAATATAACTCAAACACCATGTCAGCACAGTAACATGTGTGTGGCAGGCATGCTTGAGTCGTCAGGGAGTAAAAATCCTTAGTGTCTACTTGCACATTCCATTTCCCATACATGAATTCATGGTTATTAGTGAATTTGCAATGATCTGATAAAGTTGAAGCCAGGCAGTATATTACTGGAAATTGTATACTGGTCTTTTTGCAGCACTGATGCATGGTCAGGTTATTAATATGATTCTGTGTCAAGTTTTTCTGCATCAGATACTGAGGCAGTGCAGTAACAGGCTGGGTAGTCTTCATGACACCACAGGCTCTGTCAAGCTTTGACAAATTGCACAATTGATTAGCATTCACGAAAGGAGATAGAGAAAAATGCAAGATTCATTTTGTTTTATTTATTCAGAGGAATTTATTGTAAATCTAAATGTGAGGTCATTGGATCAGGAAAGAATGATTCCTCCATAGTGTCAGTGATTAAGTTCTACCATTTGCATGGTGCCCTCTCTTGTCTTTGTACACTGAACTATGTTAGGAAATTCCTTTGGGCCATGTCTCATTGCCCTGAACCACTTAACATTCCTAACCTGCCTTCTTAGAACTTGTTTTTCATTTCTTGTGCTGTGCAAGTCACTGAATTTGACCTTTCTCCTATAAAGAATGCACTTCAAGACAGAACAAGAATTATGTGCCGTGTCACCTTTTTTTTTACACAGAAAAGAGAACATTTTCCGAACATTTTGGGCAAGCATATGATCAAATCACATATATAGCTGTGTTCCTAACACAGCACCACGCCATGTTTCCTAGCCGATACATTGACCAATCAGGTGGCTGTCAATGCATCGTGCACTGGTTACAACACTGCAAGGAAAGATATCATTACTTTGCATTCTCATTTTCACATATATGTCCATCTAGCTATTTTCATTTCCACTTGGAACACAATAAAATAAGTGACTATGTTGGTGGGAACTTCTAATATTTAGCTAATTCTTCAAGCAGACCATGTAGGCATAGAATGCATACATCCAAAGGTCATTACTGAAAACAACATTGTTTTTGTTTGTGAGAAATACTTGTGCTCACTTGAAATATCTACCCTTTTCTTAAATGTAACACAATTTTTGGAATTTATTTTCTTTCATATTCATGTACTAAAACAAATCAGAAAATAATAACTTTCAAAGCCAAAAACACAGCTCTTGCCTTAGAGGGGACAAAATATAGTTTGTTCTGGAGGTAAATATGAGTGCTCGTGGCCAAGAAACACAAATACAAGTCATTCCAAATTCTATTTTCTAAAGTGAGGACAATATCATGGTGATTTGTAGTGACAGAACAATGAAAATCATCATTCAAGTTGCTTTTTAAATGCATGGGTGGTGTCCTGTTAGGGTTTATATTGCTACAAGAAAATACCCCAAGCAAAAAGCAAGTTGGGGAGGAAAGGGCTTATTTGGTTTACACTTCTACATCACTATTCATCATCAAAGGAAGTCAGGACAGGAACTGAAATGAAGCAGGAACCTGCAGGAAGCAGTTGCTGATGCAGACGCCATGGAGGTGTGCTGCCTACTGTCTTGCTCTCTAGGGCTTGCTCAGACTGCTTGTTTACAAAACCCAGGACCACCTGCCAGGGATGGCACCACCAAAAATGTTCTGGGCCCTCCCCCATCAATCATTAATTAATAAAATGCCTTATAATCAGGTCTTATGGAAGCATTTACTCAATTAAGGTTTCCTCTATTTAGATAACTCTAGTTTGTATGTCAAGTTGGCATAAGACTCGCCATCACTGGTGGAAACATCAGATGTGTGTTTCAGCAAGTCATGTAAGTCTGTGTTATGGGGTTCAGGTGCTTTCTGCAGGCATCCTCATCCTTTGTGTTGGTGAAGGATGGAGTGTGTTTATACATCACAGAGTATGCTTAATAGTGAAAAGGCATTTATTCATAAACATAGAGGTAACAAATGGTCATTAAGGGCTGAATTATGGGCTAATATGATTCGGTGCTAGATTGACAACACTTCAGTCTCTCTATATCACTCCAGTTCTAATGAGTTATCAAACCTCATGCAAGACTCAGGGTAAGGAACATTGTTTTTTCCTAGGGACTTTCCTTCATATCGTGAATAGGTAGTAATATTTTAGGAAAATACAAACCACAGCTTTTACAACTTTCAATTGACACTGTGTGACTAGATTTCAACTTTGTCATTGGGAATGAGTGTAAATCAAACCCTTGTTTTATACTTGATGCTCTGATGTCCACTTCACTAGAACCACGTTACAAAGTCTTTAAAGTTAAACACATCTGCTGTACCTTTACTGATGATGAACACTATCATTGATAGCAAAGGTAGAAAGTAAAATGAGAGCATATCTGTCTTCAGGGAACTGTGCAGTGGAATGGAGAGTTAGCTCATGGAGAACGTTAGTTTCTATGACTGGATTTGCAAAATGCAAGTTCACCACAGAAAAACACATCTATATTAAAGACTCCACAAGCCTGATCCTATGGATCCTACAGATCTTCAAGACTGTGGGAAATTGGAATGCCATGGACAGTAAAGTAAAATGTTGGTTTTTTTTGTTTTTTTTTTTTTATCCTTTCCATGGATACCCACTGCCCCTATCTGACTGCACAGCCTTGCAGGCAGCATATGTAAATATGGAGGAATGTCCACTTAATAGACCACTTGTTTTCACCACACCCACGCTGAGGATGCTACCAGACAGCATCTGAAGCTTGGAGAAGAGGATTTCTTGCTGTAACTAAATTTCCAGGTTTCCACCAATGCATTTAGAAAGTAGTTTGAGTTTTGAATTGCTTTTGTCCCACAGCTATAAACATTTTATGAAACTATCATTACATTAGGCTCATTTACTTTATCTGTGATAAAATACCCTGACAAATGCAAACTTGCTCTGTGTGTGTGTGGGGGGGTGGTATTTAAACTCACACTCCAGATTACCCTATTATTGTAGGGAAGTCACAGTGCCAGAAAATGGAAGCAGCTAATCACATTGCATCCACAGTCAAGAGCAGAGGCCATTGAATTAATTCATATAAACTTTTGCTCACTCAGTGTATGGTCTCCCTTTTTATACAGTGTAGGACACAAGTCCTGACAGTACTGCTTTCAGCTGTTAGGCTAGGCTTTTCTTTTTTTAAATATATTTTATTAATTTATTCATATTACATCTCAATTGTTATCCCGTCCCTTGTATCCTCCCATTCCTCCCTCCCTCCCATTTTCCCCTTAGTCCCCTCCCCTATGACTGTGACTGAGAGGGACCTCCTCCCCCTGTATATACTCATAGGGTATCAAGTCTCTTTATTGACTAACATAATCAAGACAACCACCAAAGACTATCCTATGAGCCAGCATACTCTGGACAAGCTTTCAATATTACCTTCCTAAGTGACTCTTGATTGTGTTGAGTCGAGAGTTGAAAATAAATGCGGGCATTTGAATGAGAAGTGTCCTCATAAGCGTAGGTATTTGAATACTTCTTCCCCAGTTGTTGGTGATGTTTGGGGGAGGTTTAAGAGTTGTAGCCTTGCTAGTAGAAGTACATGAAGGCAGAGGGTCTCTGGGGATTTAAATGCTGGCACCACTCCTCGTTGGCTGATCTCTCAGCTTCCTGCTCTTGCCGCCATGCCTGCTACCTGTTGCCATGCACTCAGTCCTCTGGAAGTGTAAGCTGAAATAAACAGCAGCATCCTCTTCTATAGGATGCTTCTGGTTATGGTGTTCTATCACATCAATATAAAAGTCCCCCAACATGCTAAGCCCTGCATAAAAGTAATGAAAACACTAGCCATTGCAAACATGGTGTTTTGACACAGACTGAATCTATGTTCCCAGCCCATGGTCACTCATGTGCCTCCAAAATGATCTTTCTGTAATTACCTTGGAGGTGACAGGTATGTTTTGTGCTGAAATACAAACTACAGAATGCTGTTTAAGGACTTCATTTGAGCAGACTGAAGGATGCTAAGGTATTTTAGCTAAACCTCAAGGTAGATAAGAAAATGAACAGAGAGCAATGTATTGGGTGGAGAAAGCGGAACGCTGTGATATGAATTAATGCAAGTGAGAGAAGTTAATAGTGGCATAATTAATAGGTAGAAATGTCATGAAATAATGGTGTCCTGTCCACTAATTCCCCACTTCTTGACTCCTCCAGTACCATTTAGAGAGAACTTAAACGCCTAAATCTTTTATAAGATGTGTTGAAACTATTTAAAATTAAGTTGAGATTTAATTTAAAGATCTTTTTTTTTTAAGTCAATGTCCCTATATAGTTTTTTCAATTACTGGGAAAAACAGCAATTATCTGACTTTGTGAATTATGTTTTCCATTCTAGTAGTATGATGAGATTGAACAAGCCAAATGATTATGTGATGACCAGCCAATATGATTGTCATTATAATACAAAGTGCTCAATTATTCCATGCAATTTGGACATGTCACAAGACATCCGTGAAATTAAAATCAGTTAGAAAAACAAAAGGAGAGGAAAAATGCTTCACTTTAACAGCTAAAATTAAATTTCACTGAGTGACATATATGGAAGTGACTAGGACGGGGAAATGGAACTAATAAGCAGTGATTGTCTGAGATTGTAAACATTATCTCATTGCACTTTCAACAAATGTTTATTTTCAGAATCAGATTTATAGAAAAGACAAAGCAGTATTAGATTGTAATTTCCACAGATTGACTTATTTTGAAATAAACCATGGGAAAATAGTATGGGTCTCCTAAAACTAAATGTTTCTCTTTAGAGAAAAGGGACATTCATTAAAATGGTCTCACAGGAGAACAGTTACAATTGTTGGGTAAGCCAGGAGAACAGTTACAATTGATAGTTAAACCATTCTGGGAGAAGAAAGCCATGACTTGATGTGTGGCTAGCCCAGGAGTTCATATTCAGGACCAACAACCTGGTTCTGTTGTTTGGTTCTAGTAACTTCACAAATCAATCACCACCTCATTGTTTTACCGTGCCAGGTGGCAGTCTTTCAGTAGCACACAAACCTGGAGGGTGAATATATAAAATCCCTGACAGTGAGTCACAAGTTAACAGGAATGGGGAGGATTGCAAATTTTGATTTTATATAAGATAAACTTGAGGATAGCGTCTGTGCACTCTTTTCCTAGAATATACTGAGAAAATTCTCATTGTCTTTGCTACAGTGATGTCTATCAATGTTGTTATTTTTATTTTATTCTACTGTAAACTTTTGGAAGCCACAGGTTTGAAGTAAACCAAAGTCAGTCGCCATTGACATGTGTTAAATTCTCTAGGAACCTGATGATAATTATTAATCTAAATACAATGTTGACATTCATGAGTTGCTACAGATAGTAATGAATATGTGAAGACAAGAAATTGCTGTGAAAACAGTTTATGTTGGAAGTTGGGGTTCTTTTAGAAAGTCAAATGTTTTGCCTTTGTATTTTTCTTTTTCTTTTTAATGATGGATTTTGCATTAGGTCCAATTATAGACCTTCAATTTTAATTTCTTATGCTTATATGAAATGTAAAACAAGGCTGTTGTGGTGGCTCCATTAACAAAAGAATAGCATTATACTAATGTCACACAAATTCCACCATTACATCATCAGGTACTTTGTATAGACTACCAAAAAAAAAAAGTAAATTCTAATAATTGTGATATAGTGTCATTCAGTTTAAATAAATTACATAAAGGTTTAGATTTGACACCTGATGTCTTTTCGAGAGCTAATGTAAACTCAATAATCAAAACTCAAGGTGACCTTGGAGTAGCAATGTTACTACAATGTTTAGTAAACCTCAATAGGAGGATAAAGAATTAGATGCAAATTGTTAACTTGAGTTCCCAGAAAAAGAAATCTGCATCAAGCTTGTATGAAGCTGATTGATGGACTGACTACATTGGTTGTGGACAGTTAGGATATTGCAGATGCAGAGCTAAGTTATTTCTCAATGTCAGCCCCAAACAGCAATTTATTGTCCACCTCTGTGCATGCTTTAACATCCATCCCTGTAACTGGAAAGTAAACACTCTTGGAATACATAAGCAACCCCCTGGTTTCCACCAATGAAAAAGCAAAGGATCTCGCCAGAAGACATTTGAGGCTATGCCAGAGTTCTGCTCTACTTTAATCTGTTTACCTGGTGTTCCCCTCTGACACATTTGAATGACTTTATGACTGTTTTTCTTCTGTTTCCAAAAAAAAAAAAATTCTTTATGAAGCTCCCATCAAATCTGAAAACAGTATTTGAGACAATCTGAATGTGTTCCCGGGTGAATGCCAATCATATTTGCCTGCAGAGGGAATACTTTGTTCTTCCTAGTGAGGTGAGAAGTATGTTTTCACATTAATTAAATATACTTAGAATTGATTATAGTCTTAACTTTGTGTACAGTTGTTGTGATAAACCACCAACACAATAGACACTTTAAAGGGGGATGGATGTAATGGTTTACTGTTTCGGGTTATAGTCTGCTATTTTAGAGACGGCAAGGCAGCAGGGAAGCAAAGCAGTTAGTCACACCCAAAGTCAAGGACATGAGAGAATCACTGAACACAAGCTTGTGCTTAGTTCATTTTCATACTTTCTCATACAATCTCAGGCCCTAGCCCAGGAACAGTGCCATCCACTCTGAGGCTTTATCTTTCATCATAAATTAACATAATCAGCACAAGCCCCACAGAGATGGCCTTAGGCCCATCTAATCTATACAATCCCTCAAGACTCACTTCCTAGCGGTTCTAGAATGTGTCCGGTTGACAAACTGTCACAGCTGTGCTGAACACCTACTTGCTTAGAATCTAGCTGTAACACAAAATACATAGAAATAAAATGAAGAGTATGCAGTGTGTGTGCATGTGTAGTGCATGTAATGTTTCTTTTAAAACTAGCTGATGGTGTACTCAAAAGAATAAATCTGCTTTCCAGGCTTGTTTTGAACTTAGCATCCTGTTATCAGCAGCTTGTATATGTGTAAAACTTTGAAGTCTACTTTGTAGATCAACCTACCTGTAAAATCATACTTAATATTTTATACATTTTCTAAGACTCTTTTGTTTAAGTTTTTAAAAAATATTCAAAGTATTAACAGACTGATTATTAATTGACTTTAATATTTTTTTAAAATAAGATATGTAATATGTATATGATGGCTGAAGCCTTTAATCTCAGCACTCAGGGAGACAGCGGCAGGTTAATCTCTTCCTGTGAGTTCGAGGCCAGCCTGATACACTAATGAGTTCCATGACAGCCAGGGCTGCATAATGAAAACAAGTTTTTAAAAAGTTACAATTTGGAATAAAACATGCAGACAGGAAGATCTCAATTAATCACCAAACTGAAACCAAACGAATTAGAGATCCTTTAATATTTAAGATGTAATTTTGTAATTTCATTTTAAAATGTTTCAATTTGTATAATTCTCTTTGGGTTTCATTCTTATTTTTATGTGGCAAATTACATTTTTGCGAAGAAGATGACATATGCTCAATATTTCACAGACCTCAATTATTCTAAACATTCAAAATAAATAAGATAGAAGGGTCACTTGATTGATTGTATTTTGCAGAAATACTTGTGTAACAGACTACTCAATGAAGCAAAATACGCAATACATAAATCCTCTGGGTCAAAACATTTATGCAGGCAATTTAAAAGGCAGAGAAAACTAAGATCCGCGACCACGTTTTGTTTCTAGAATTTGACTGATCTTTTTAGGTAATTCAAATTCTATCAATGATATATTTTGTCACTTAAATAAAATTTAATCTTCAGAATGAAGTCAACCAAAGCTTTTATTTTTGCTGAAGAGGTCAACTAGTGCACATTTAGATGACAAAATATATCATCTCTGTGCTTGGAGTAAACTGAACATTTAGATGTCTGGTCTGTCCCCACCTTCTCTACACTCACCAACACGGAGTACACCAGTGACTATTTCAGCAGGAAAATTTTAAATACCTTTAGCCTTCCTAAGTTACTAGAAAAGAGAAAAGTAAAAAAAAAAAAGAAAGAAAGAAAAAGAAAAAAGGAAGCACATAGCTACAAGAGTTTCATAAGTGAATGCATCTCTGTAAGCAGCTATAAATCTTGCAGACAGTGTGTCTACCTTGTTGGACGTGACCTTGTACCTGCACCAGTACAGCCCCTCCTGAGCTACTCCACTCTCTCTGCAGCGTTAACATAAAAACAGAATTTTGATGCATGCTGTCATTATGGTTTCTTCTTAAACATTATATGGATGCAATCACATCATATAGTTTTTGTCTCTGGATTATTTCATTGAAAATGATTCTCATGCGCTTCTCTTACTTTTGTCTCAAAATTGTTAAATTTTAATATTCCTATCCCTATGTGATATTTCATTGTATAAATAAGCTATGATCAATTTTTTAAATTTTATTAATTATTCCTATTACATCTCAATGGTTATCCCCTCCCTTGTATCCTCCCATTCCTCCCTCCCTCCCATTTTCCCCTTATTCCCCTCCCCTATGACTGTGACTGAGGGGGACTTCCTCCCCCTGTATATGCTCATAGGGTATCAAGTCTCTTCTTGGTAGTCTGCTATCCTTTCTCTGAGTGCCACCAGGTCTCCCCCTCCGGGGGACATGGTCAAATATGAGGCACCAGAGTTCGTGTGAAAGTCATATCCCACTCTCCACTCAAGTGTGGAGAATGTCCTGTCCATTGGCTATGATCAATTTTTATGCTACTCATAAGCTGCTTCCTGCTTGGGACTATTGTACATAATATTGCCCACATATGTAATTATTAGAAATTAGGTATACTTTTAATGAAGACACTCAAATCTTCATTTTGATTTTAAATAAGCTTTCTACTAATGCAATGTCTCTTTTTATTCCTCCTCCCCAAGAAGTTATCACTTTAATGTTAGTTGTTTTAATGTTTTGTGACAATTTAGACACCTTTCCTTCTTTGGTCTTTTTTCTATCATGTATTTTTACATGTTCACATATTCTTTTCCTGCCACTATAGGACTTCCAACAGTATCCACAATACAGCTGTGAGGACATTTAAGGAGCATTATCTTATTGCTCTTCCCAAACCATATCCTCTCATGGTCTTGCTGAGAAGACATGTCAACCAGTGTCAATCCTCATTACTTTGGCTTTAACCTGATAAGCTTTGTTCATTTGGAACATGGTGAATTACAAATAAATCCAGAAGCCATAGAAGTAGCACATTTCCTCCAAATTTCTATTATATTTTTTACTTCCAGTGCCAACTTAGATAAAAATAACACAACTGGATTTTTAATTTTTTCTTATAGAGAGGCTTCAAAAAAGTTACTTTTACACAGCCTGACTATTGCATGCCCTGTTCTGAATTAGCTGGCAATTCAGGGATCTTCTTCTCTTTGTCTTCTCTGAGTTATTTTATTTAAATAGAATGAGAAGTTTTGAGTGTTAGCATTCAGTTTCCTCTATTTTATTATACTTTTTCTCTTTAAGATATGAAAATGCCTGTCAGAAACATTATGAGCTGCAAGTTGTATAGAAGAGATGGGGGATGGAAGGACAGGGGTGGGGTGGGAGAGTGGGGTCAGAAGCTCCACACGAGACTATCAAGGATGGCAGATCTGGGACCAGAGAGGCCTGCACAAACTGATGCGCAAACCAAGGCCATTGCAAGCAGACAACCTAGACTTCCTGCTCAGATGTAGCCAATGGACAGCTCAATCTCCACATGGAGAAGTGGAGGGAAGAGCGGGATCTGCCTCTCACGTGAGCCCAGGTGCCAGCAATGTGATCACTGCCCCTTGATAGAAGGGCCCTGTGGGAACACAGAGGAAGGGGATGCAGGCTACTCAGATGAGACCTGATAGGCTGTGGTCAGGCTGAGGGGGAGGAGGACCTACCTGTCAGAAGTTTAGGGGAAGGGCAGTGGATGGAAGAGGGAGGGAGCATAGGAACAGAAAGATAAGAGTGAGGGGATTGCAATCGAGATGTAATGTAAATAAATTATAATAATAATTAAATTATGAAAGAAAACTGTAGAGGGAATCAAATTATTTTGGCAGCACAGATTCTGCTTATTTTCAAGGATGCTTATGTTCCATGGAGAGTTTATGATGCCAGTAGATATTACGACATAGCTGCACTAGGTGTCAACGAAAGACTGTTTCAACATCATGCCTACTACAGCTTGTCTGAAAGTGTGCAGGTCTTTCCACTAAGTGCTAGACCTAGCCCAGTGTTAATTCAAGCTGTGCACTTGGCCTTCTAGTCTTTACACTGAGGGATATTTCCATAGTGTTCTCTACCAAGTAGCTCACAGTGCTCTTGCTAAAACTGACTGCCGTCTTCTCCCCACCCACATCCGGGACTAATATCTTCCTAGCCCACTCCTGTCCTTTACTCCTGCCTATGGCAACCTACTCATTCCTCCCACCCACTTTCCTAATTCTGCCTTTCATTTTGAACATTTCAGTTGCCACCTACCTGCACGAAGGCTTGAAGATTCCCTTAGATCATCCTAGATACTCAAATATAAACAGATGAGGGTTCCCTAAAAAATTCCTCTAAAAAAATTGGGAAGTTTGTTTTGCTTCTCAAGACCAGGTCCAACAGTCCACACGTACTTTTATAAAGACAGATTATGGAAAGATGCTTACTGATTATGTTCTATGAACTCATATAACAAATTACCTTTTCATACCAAATGGTAGTTTCATTATTATGTTTTTATTACAGGGTTTCATGTTGCAGATGTTTTCATGACTGTCTTGTGAGCCTGTAGCAAAAAAAGTATTTTACTCATGAATGTGTCATTCTTCATTATTTTTAAACTTAAATGTATATATTTAAGTTTTAAATCATATGTGTGTGTGTGTGCATGCATGTTTATGTGTGCATGTGTGTGTGTGTTTGTGTGTATACCATAATTCTTCTTATTTTCAAGGAACCTTACATTTCATAGAGAGTTTACGGTGCCAGCAGATGTCATGAGGCAGTTGTACTAGGTGTCAATGGAAAACACATCCATCATCATTCCTACTGCAGTGTGTCTTAAGGTGTGCTGGTCATTCCAATGAATGGTAGACACAGCCCAGTGTTCTTTCCAACTACCACTCAGTAGACACCAAAGTCATTCTCCGAAAAATGTAATTCGTTTCTTGGTCAGTTCAATCATTAATTAAATATTAAATATTAATTGGTACCAATACTATTTCAATGTATTCTATGAAAAAAAGGAGAAAAAAAAGAGTAAAAGTATAAGAGAACAAATGCAAGCCAGTGGCACTGTGGCAATAAAAACTTCATTTTACTTTTACTTCGTTTTGTTTCATTCTTGTTTCTTTATTAATGATTTGCTGGTCCAAGGAAGAGATGTTGTGAAACAGTGGTTGGGGCAAACACCAGTGTTTGATACTTAAATTTTAGATTTCTTGAAATACCCCTGGAGTCCTACACAACAAGAAAATTTTTCATTATGCGCTCTTATTTATATATACATCCTTGGCTGTACTGGCTGTTTAACTCCATGGCTTCTATCCTATTTCAGTCTCTAACACTGAAGAGTTGAAGGAGATTATGTTTAAAAGTATAGTAACGTACTCACCATCCATGTCTAATTTATATCAACAAATCCCTGAAAAACAAAAGGAAAGAAATGTGTGTGCACAGAGTGTGGGATTGAAGTCACTCTACTTCATAATGCAGCAGTCATAGCCTGGGAAGACCTAGAGAGGACTATCAGGAGAGATACATAGGAATTTGCTTGTAGTCCATTAAAACATTTGTGTTTTGCCAGCTTATATGAGAAAGAAACTATATTAATTTTGTACAAATCTCTTAAATGTAGAATGTTCTTTAATTATAAGTAAACTTCAATATCATCAACACCACTTGTGTATTTTCACCAGTATAAGTCACGAGTTTTTTTGTATTTTAGTATATCCGTTACAGATGCTGGAAGTTACCATTTACTCCCATTATTATTGATCAATTGCAGTAATTACTGGATCTACATCCAAATCCTATGGTTAAATGTACTAATAAAAAAGCACGTACATTACCATACCTTTAAATGTCATAAAACATCATCTTAATGTAATTTCTTTCCTATAGAACTCTTTTATATTTTGTGAAATAAAAGACTAAGATCTTTAAAGAGAAAATAGCTATGTGAGACAAAATAGGATTTTAAAATAGAATATGCATATTGTGTTCTGCAGTCAGGAAGGGACTCGGCGGGAAGTGATATTTGAAATGACAGCCGGAGTGTGGAGCAGTGAGTCATATATAAAGTCAGGAGTGTGACTCTAGAGCAAGGGGACAGGAAAGACAAAAGTCTTCAAACAGGAAAGAATTTGGGTGGACATTTATTTTATGGGAGGCTGGAAAAGGAGAGTAGAAACACAGAGGGAGCAATGCATTTGTTTCTAGCTATGCTCAGCTAGGTCGGTGCCCTTACAGAAATGGTAATGGGTAAGTTTTTCCAACCGTTTTCATCACAAGAACTTGGCAAGCCAGAAGAAGAGTGCATAGACTGTATACCAGGAAGAGGTCGACGATATTGATCACCATAAAAACAGAGCTGTGTAAGAATCATGAAGATTGAGAGTGGAGCTTTGAAGAATAGTGAGAGGATAGGAGAATTCTGAGTTGGTGGCCTGAGAAATCCTAGTGGGGAATAACAGGAGAAATACATAGGGATTTGCTTGTAGTACCACCAGGATGATGACAATGCAGAACAGTGTGTGACTTAAGATTCTGTTGAGTTAAATTCAGTGAGGTGACTTCTTTCACCAGTAAATTATTTCCTTTACTAGGAGTAATATGTTCCTTGCTTTATTCTTAATTGCTTTTTTTCCCTTTAACACAGAAGATGTTTTCTAAATATTAAAAATTTACAATGATGAAATGTGTGTTTCTGATTTAGTAATACCACCCATGAGCTTTGCTAATGGTTAATTTCTAAATTGGGAAATGAATGTGTAGTTATTTCTTTTTGTTTGTTTTGTTTTGTTTTTTGAGATAGCGTTTCTTTGTATAGCCTTGGCTACTCTGGATTCACTCTGTAGACCAAGATGGCCTCTAACTCACAAAGATCTGCCTGCCTCTGCTCCGTGAGTGCTGGGATTACAGGGGTGACCACCATGCCTGGCTAATTATTTCTTAAATGTCAATATAAAATTATAAATACTACCTCTTTTATTATTGATAGAAGCGCTTATTGTGCACCTATATCAGTAGAATGGTATGAGAAATCAACAAAAAATAGAATGAGAAATATATATGACTTCTTGTTTCCCAGAGTTAAGAACATATGGGCTGAAGCAAATATACCAATAAATGAGCAAACTGTGTTTTCTATAACAAGATTGAATGTTTAAATAAAACATAGAGCATTTTATTGGACTGTTTGTTTTCTTGGTGTTTTGTTCCTCATGCTCTTATTATGATCTATATATTAATTATCTAATAAAGTTTTTCTTCCATTCTCCTTACTGTCTCCTTACAAATTTAATTTCCTGAGGTCCTATGTGGCCATATTTCCTAGGTAACCACAGGCTTATTTACAAACTATTTAACTAGTGTACTCCATACTTTTTTTTCTAGCTCTTTTGCGGTTTCACACTTCAGAGAAAATTCTCAAATGAAGATAAAAATTGAGTAATAGACACATTATAAAAGGTTGGACATTATTAGTCACTAGGGAAATGCAAATTAAAATGACTTTGAGACTCCCTTTCTCTACCTAGTCAGAATGGCTTTGAAGAAGGTACCAAATGAATAGGAAATCCTAGCAAGGGCTTCAGGAAAAGGGAATCCATATTCACTATTAATGGGAATTAAACTAGAAAAACCGTATGGCAATCAGTGTGACGATTTGTCAGAAGGCTATGGATGTATCTGCCATTGGACTCAGCTGTACCACTTCTGGGCATATACCCAGAGTATTCTATGTTCTACTGCAGAGAAATCTGCTCATCCATGTTCAGTGGTGCTCTAATCACAACAGTAAGGTGTCCACTAAGAGAGGAATAGATGATATAAATACACACGAAATTTTATTCAGCCTAAAGAAATTAAATTATAAAAATTTCGGGAAAATAGATAGAAAAATATACTGAGTTATATAATCTATGCCCAGAAAGGTGGATGCTACATAATCTGCCTCAAATATGGATTCTACATTTGAATCATAAGATCTATGTGGTTCATGTGGGTTTCTCTAAGGACTGAGGTACTAGTGAAGGCAGTGAAAGGGCAGAACACAGGTAATGTGGTAATAGAAAGAAACATAGGGGGTCAAGAGATTTCAGAGGAAAGAGGAGTAGCACAGGGTTGGCAGTGATAAACTCTGTGTCAAAGGGCCATATGGAAATCCACTATTGTGAAAACCAATCTGCAATGTAGAGAGAAAACTCAAATGGCTGAGAAACACAACAGAAAGATTTGCCATCCTTAGCCATCAGGGAAATGCAAAGCCAAGCAAATCTGAGATTTCAGCTTACATCTGTCAGAACGTCTATGTTAAAGAAAACAAGTGGCAGTTCACGTTGCCGAGGATGTGGAATAAGGGACACTCCCCCATCACTGGTGCGGGTGTGAACTCTTACAGACAGAGGGAAATCAGCGTGGCATTTCCTCTGGAGATGAGAATCAGTCTATCTCAAGATCCACCTAATACTACTCTTGGGAAAATACCAAAAAGGATGCTTTATCCTACCATAGAGAGACTCAGTGTTGTTCACTGCTGCCGTATTCACAATAACTAGAAATTGTAAAGAACCTAGATGACACTCAACAGAAGAAAGGATAAAGAAAATGTGGTACATTTACACAATGGAGAATTACTCAGCTGTTTAAAAGTGGCATTTTAAAATCTGTTGGCATATGGGTGGAACTAGAAAAAAAAATCATACTGAGTAAGGTATCCAAAACACAGAAGGATGAATGCGGTATGTATTTGCTTATATGCTTATATGTGGGTAGCCGGCTTACCCTTCCTCTGAGTGCCACCAGGCCTCCCCAACAAGGGGAAGTGGATCTAAGTTTTTTTGTGGGTGGGTTGGTGGTCACCTCCCTCCACTAGAGGTCTAGTGTAGTTAGCGAGTGTCCTTTTCAGTCTTCATGGCACCGGCTACTAGGAGTTTTAGCTGTAGTGCCCCTCATATTCACGCTGAGGCCCATTCTGATGTAGGTCTCCGGTTTTCAGAGATGCCCCACGCACAGTTCCTCTTTTCTCCGCAAGCCTTCTATCCTTCTGCCCCTCACTCTGCTCAGGTTCGGTCTTTGTTCCCTCTCTTCAACCACTACCTCTGCTATTCAGTTTCCCCTTCTGAGTGAGACTTAAGCATCCTCCATTGGGACGATGGAGTCTAAAGCACCAAGCAGGGACCATGCATGCACTTGACCTAGGTCCTCTTCATAGATGTAGACAATGGGATGCTCAGGCTTCATGTGGGTCCACTAGTAAGGGGAGCTGGGGCTGTCTCTGACATGGACTGTGTTGTCAGCTTTTTTATCACTTCCCACTGACTGGACTACCTTGTCAGGCCACAGGGAACGAGGATGAACTCAGTCCTGTTGTGACTTCATGAGCTGTGGTGGCTGGATAGGAGGACTCCCCCTCTTTGAGTAATAGGGAAGGGGGCATTGGGGAGGGAGAGAGGGTAAAACTGGGATAGAGGAAGAAGGAGGCTATGATCTGGATGTAAAGTGAGTTTAAAAAAAAAAAAAAAAGAATTTGAGACTAAGCCAGGTGTGGTTGCACTGGCCTTTAATCCCAGACCTCAGGGAGGCAAAGGCAGGTGGATCTCTGTGAGTTGGAGGTCAGACTGACCTACAAAGCCAGTTCCAGGACGACCAGGGCTGTTACTCAGAGAAACCTTGTCTCAAAAAAACAATAACAAAACAAACAAAAACCCCTTGAGATGAGATAGTCCAGGTGCCGAAGGTAAATCCAAATAATAATGGTCTAAAAAAATAATAATAAGATGACTCCTAATACTCATAAATTAGTGCCCTGCTCAGCCATCATCAGTGAAGCTGTCTCCTGCAGTAAAGGAAAACAAATAAAGAGGCCCTTAACCAGACGTTATGCAGAGAGTGAGGGTGAGAGACGTTGACCACTCTGCCGTCAATAGGATGTCTCCATCAAATACCACCCCTCAAAGCTCAGGGATCCCTACAAAAAGAAGGTGAAAATAGTGCATGAGCAAGATGGGATGGATGACTCTAGGAAAACAAAACCGTCTAATCAACATCAGCAAAGCTCAAATGAACTCACAGAGTCTGGTCCAGCATACACAGGGCCTAAACAGGCTGCACCAAGTCCTCTAGGCTTATATTATGGCTTTCAGTTTAGTGGGGTTCGGGGGGATCCATGAGTGTGTGAAAAATAGGTCTCTGATTCTTTTGCCTTGTCTTGGGCACCTTTCCTTTTGTTTGTTTGTCTTGTCCAACTCGATGTAATAGCTTTTGTTTTATCTTGTTATATTTTAAGTTGTTATTTTAAAAATATGAATGTATGTAAACTTAGCCACTGTAGTAAAGGTTAACAACAGAAATGTCATTGAGGAAACTGAAATGAAGTTACACTAGCTATAACAACCACTCATGTTCAGGAATATCTTATTGACATATTGGAGTCCACTGATTTTTGTTTTGATTTTCTTTGTGTGAGTTTGTGTATAGGCATGCACATTTATTTTCTTATAGTTTAGTGTATTTTTGATGGGGTAGAGTTTAATTTTTATTTTTGGTTGTGTCAATGGATTTTTGTTTTTGAGAAATTAATTTAAGTTAGATGGGTAGAGAAGCGAGCAGAAAAATGTATAAGTTTAAAATTAAATTGAAATGAGGAAGAAGACTTCTTTCTATCATTATAGAGCTATTACTAGAAACCATGCGTTCTGAAAGAAAATCTCCAAGTAAGAAGTGGGGCACCTCATTATATGAAGTGTATTACTTGAGAAGGCCCAGAGGTTCTCCCAAACAGAATAAACTTTTGCCATTACATTTTAGTAGCTATAATAGTTATATAAAATGTTATTCCTGAATATCCTCTTTCTAAAATGTAGAAATTTTGAGTGTGACCTTAGCTGGAAGCTTCTTTCAAGTGGTTCGTTTCATATTTCTGGAAGGCTTCATGAAGGATGCTGATGCAGAAAAACCATCAGCAGTCTTACCTAGCTTTTGGCTAGTGAACTACAATCCTAAACTATCAGGCAAGTTGTGTGTATGGATGCAATAGCATCTTATCTGTTATGAGGGCAACCAAGTTCTTTGTGGTTGTATATAAAAAGACTTCATGCTTAGTTTAAAACCCATGGCTGTGATGCTATAGACGCCTCAGGTTTACAGGAATAGGCAACAAGTATTTAAAAGACATCGTTAGATAAGAATAATCAGAATGCATTATAAACATACTTGATATTCTCACAGAAAAATTTCATTAATAAAAACTAAATGCTTAAATAAGAAATAAAGATAATACAATCAGAGAAAAGTAAACATACACAGGATTGAGATCTAGTTTGAAAGTAGAGGTTTAACCCCAGCTAAACTATGATCAGATATGGGTCAAACTCCATTTTTAAATATACAGATCTTTTTTCTGAAAAGTGTTATTACATGTACATTTGAGTAAAGACTCAAACAACTCAAGAAACCAATAAGCTATGGGAAGGACTCTCCTGTATGCATCCTGGCCTCACCGAAGCCTAAGATTTGTCACCAATATTGTCATTTCAACAATTAGATCAGCTTAAAGATGCTTCCATGACAAGTTGGAGATAAGATTCCAAGAGAAAGAGGAAGATGTAACAACCACAGGGAATCCCTCAGATGGTACCCTTTGTTAGGGAACATTAAAAGAGAGAGAGGGGGAGATCACCTTCTTCAAAACCATGTTTCTCAATCATCCTTCACAAAGTGACATTACTATGAAGAACAAAAGTTTCCTTTCCTCCAACAAAACACAAAACATTACACACACATGACAGTTAAGGATATTGTTCATAGGTCACTGTAGCCCCCGCAGCTTCATACTGAGGTATGGTTTTCTTCAATTTCTGTGAAAAGAAGAGACTGTAGTATAAAAAAAAATTCCTTCTTACTGACCTTTGTACTATTATATTATAAACTATCTCAATATCAAAATCAAAATAAATTAGAGCAAAGTAGGACAGGAATGAAGGAAGGAAGAAAGAGAGGAAGTTAGGAAGGATGGAAGGAAGGAAGGTAGGAAGGAAGGAAGGAAGGAAGGAAGGAAGGAAGGAAGGAAGGAAGGCTTGCAGACATAAAGTTGATTAATGTATCAGTAATTCTTGCCCTTGTTTTACTCAAGTGTTTGTTAGCAAGCACACAAAAATTCAACCCATTGCTTTCATTTTCTCAAGCCCACCTCAATGCTGTCATGGAGCTCCTGGTAGCAACTTCACACTGTAACAGCCTCCCTCCCATGCCACAAGATCAATGCAACCCTGGAAGCTACCACAGAAAGAAATTAGAATGTTGCTTCATTATGTCTTGTAAGTGGCTTATCTGTCCAGAACAGCATATAGAACTTCACCTCTCTGGTATTCCATTTTCAGCATAACATAATGTAATTCAGTGTTAATAAAGATGTTAGCAGTGATTTTATTATCATTAAAGATGTGCTTCCTCCATGGGGATCTTGTAATGTCTATGAGTGAACTTGGCATATTTGCTCAGTTATGTCTCACACTTTATCTTTTCTTAAAACTTTCAGAATCAAGAGCTAACTTTTTTCAAACCAAAAATGAAATTAACTTTTTTATTAGATATATTTCACACTTTGCTTTTAGTAGTGTAGTAATTCTACAATAGGTACAATAAAATCGATAAATTAAAGTAGCATTTTGTGTTTAAATATATTTTTCCTTTTGACCATATTTTTATGTGAACCTGATGGATCATACACTAGGACATTTAAACTTATGACTAATGTGAACTTCATGTCTAAACTCTGAAGACTGGTGGATCTGTGCTTTAGTTTACTTTAACAGTCATGCAAATAAAAATGCCCCCAGCTCCCATATGCAGTGATGTAGTAAGATAGCATCTCCTTTTGACTCTCTTCACTGTCCATTTTTTCATTTGTCTTTCAGCACTAAATCATCTAAGCATAATAATCATTTGAGAACTGAATAATTCATTTCAAGATCCAATTTCTCCTTATTGATTTTAATATTTTATGGCATTGACAATAAATATTTGAGAAGAAACGGAGTTAACACATAAACAGGCTTATGCTTTTGGTACCTTTGAAAAATAATATTTTCATTGAACCCAATATTCTCAACTTTGTTGCATATGTTATTTTTTTAATTAAAAAATTATGTAATTGTTTGTATCTAAAATTATTGGAATTATGGCAATTATCTTAATGGGATCTGGCAATTCTTTTATATGTATTGACCTGAGACTTAAGCAAGTAAGATGGCCCATTAGGCCAAGAGGTTTAGTGTTTTAAAGTTATAATAAAAAATTTACTAGGTGTTCATTTCATAGATTCCTTGTGCAGATCTGAAAACCTTAAGTTGCCTCATTTCATGGATAATTTTAATGAGCTACAGAATTTTTAATAATAGATTTTATGGGTTTTATATCTACATTTTTTGCACAGACCATTGAACTAGCTTTCATTTATGCAGTCAATATCATTTGGAAAGGAAAAGTGGCTCATTAACTTTTCTACTACTGATTCAAGAGTAAAATTTCTTATTTCTGTTATATTCTCAATATTGACTCACAAATTCACAATAGTTTTCTAAAGTAATCATGGATGGTTTGGAGGAATATTTTAAGTATTTTTCATCAGCTACTTACTTAATAGTCTTTCTAAAATCACCATCACATTCAAGAAAATAATTTATTTTTTTATAGCACAAGTTAAAAGAATAGTATTAAGAATCATCATAATTATAACTATTTTTGATAAATACTTGCTGCTCCTCATTTAATATATGACATCAATATTTGTTATAACAATTAAATATAAATATTTGGAGTTGAATGTTGGTATGAAAAATGATATCAATAATGTAATAAAAATTACATTGAGAAAAAAATTACATCATGTTAAATCCTTGTGCAATTGTGTCTTTTCATTACTTGATTACCACATGCAATGAAAAATTAATGTTTAAGTGTACCAGTAACTAAACTGCTTTATTTTCTTGGATTGTGTAAATATAGTACATAAATTTCTTCTTCTTCTGAGTATTTCAAAGAGTATAAAAAAAAAATTCTCTCCTTTCTGAAATATTTATTTATTTATCATGTGTGAATGTGTTTTCCTGCATAAATGCATCTGCATCACATGTGTGTATGGTATGTGTATAGGCCAGAAGAAAATGCCAGATCCCATGGAACCGCAAGTCATCTATTAGTGCTAATACAAAATCATTGCATTTTCTTTTTCCCTACCGCTATAAATGTGATTGTGTCATTGAGTGATGCCATAGCTTGTTATAAGACCATCCACTTATTAATTGCACTTTACAATATGTAGTTAAGCTTTCACCTCATGTAAGCACCTGTTGCACAGGATAATCTTGAATATTAGAAACATTACTTAATTTCCACAACATATATATGGAGGGAGTTAGAGAAAGAGAGAGAGAGAGAGAGAGAGAGAGAGAGAGAGAGAGAGAGAGAGAGA
>OU015756.1:62454986-62466534 GCA_907169655.1 Acomys percivali
AGAGAGAGAGAGAGAGAGAGAGAGAGAGAGAGAGAGAGAGAGAGAGAAGAGAAATTTTTTTCTCAAGAAGCATATGAGCATGGATGCTGATCAAATACCCAGGAAAACTGTTTACAAGTCCATTGATATAGTGTAGTTGCACCTTCTCTTTCATGCAATGATTCCATTCTATTGGAAACAAAGGTGACGTAATGAGTTACTGGATATGATAGAGAAAAGTGGGACTACATCACAAGTAAGATACTTTAGATGTACAGAGAACAATTAAACAGATGCTGTCCGAATGCTAGCAATTGAAAATTTGAAGTCTTTGATCTATTCTTTTTCTCTTTCCTCCTCCTTCACAGGCTTTGGTTATCATCATCTATGCTTTGTTTCTTTGTTTTTTTTTTTTTGGTTGGACCGACTTCTGATTTTTTTCATTTTTTTCTAAGAATGAAGCATGGTGCCATCCCATTTCAATGGTCACATTTCATAGTTGAAAAAGAGCCATAAATATAGAGTACTAATCAGATGACATGAGCCTAGGAAGCAACGCCAATGATCGCTATCATGAAAGACTAAATAACACTATAGACAGGTTGAGTCAGAACACTGGATTCTTCATTTATAGGCAGTATAACATTTGATAAGACTGGGAACTGCTCCATGCCTCTGAGCCATGTCTTAAATAATGTTTCAATTTTAATTGAAAAGATGGAAGTTTAGCTTCAAGAATAATCTTATATGGATTGTTTATTATTACATCCTTATAGTTTGAATTTAAATTACAAATATCAAAACTTGATTGACCCTATGCCAGAATGAACAGGAAAAATGCTTCAGTACTATTTTCTTTATGTGTAAGAATGTTAGGGACACCACATCTATCAAAAAGATATGAAGGTTGAACTTATGATTTAATTGATCTTTAAGGGGCTTTAATCATATTTTGATTAAGGATCAATGTCACAATGCAGCTGGTAAGGAGGAGGAGGATTCACTTGAAAGACAAACTTCTGGTCTCTGTCTCATCTATTAACCAATTTAATTATAATTTGGTTTAGAAAATGATATGCATATATCAAAATTTTGAAATCACTCCCTTGAAAGTATAAAGATTTTTTATTATTCAAATTGCATTTAAAATTTTATGGATCAAGAACAGCACTATTTTTGTTTAAGATCTCAGAAGTAGGATATTATAGTAGTTGAGATTCCACGTTTTTATAGCTATGACCTTTCATTTCTCTATGAAAGTGTATCTTTATATGCTTTCAATATAATCCCTCATCTTTTACAACCCAATCTAATAACTGTCACAGAGGTCAAGAGGAAATATAGTCCTGTATAACTAAGAATTTAACAATCTGAAAGAATGGCTTGAATTTCAGATGATCCTCCAAAGCTTTTTAGTTTACATGGCATCATTTATAGTATCTGATGTCTTTTCAGTGCTTCCCATTATATACGAATAAAATTAGAAAAAAAACTAAAGTAATAAAAAATAAATAGCAAAACAAGCAGCAAACGTTCTAGCATATAAGTAAAAACACCCCATTGTTGCTTTAGATACATAGGCAACGTTGAAGAAACGGGTATTCCATTTTTACTCATGTTTTCATATATAAAATGCCCTGTGATATAGCTAATTAAATTATTATAATATACCAGTGTTGGAAAGATAGCTCAAGGAAAAGAGCACTTGCTGTACAGCCATGAGGACTGAAGCTTAGATCCAAACATGGAAGCTGGGTATGTTGCATATGCTTCTAAATCCATCTCTTTGGGAGTGGCAAGAGGATCCTTGAGACTTGCTAATTTCCAGCCAAGGAAACATGAGAGATGGTCCTGGGAAAGAACCTTCCTTAAAGGAATAGGTGGAAAGTGAGAGAGAAAGCTAACCGAAGTTCTCCTTTGTCCACCACATGGCATACATGCCTATGTACTCCAACTCAAACAACACAGGTAAATGAATAAATAAGTATTTAAGAATAATAAAAATAACACACCATTATTGAAGAGAATCAGGGGGAAGGGCTCTGATTATCTTGTCCTAAATTCTGATCGACTGCCACTAATTCCGTCACTATATATCCAGATGGAAGGTACCATATTGTTGCTGTCCTTCGTGGGCTAATAGCAACACATTGTAACTACTACTATGTTATTTATTTTTCACCTCTCCCAGCTAATGAAAATCACAGAGCTACGTCATAGGTAATTTGAATAAAGTGCCATAGAATTTGTCTTTGTCAAACAAGCCGATGTTATAACTAGAAACATAAAACACTTTTATGTGTTGGAAGAATGAGCAGACATCGTCAGCTATTTGCACATAAAAAAATTGTATGCTCCAATGAAAGCTATTTGCTCATATGAAGGAAACAGACCCAGCACCTACTGATATTCACTGATAACAATGGGAGGAAATAAGAACAACTTAATATATACATTTCTCTTGGATACCTTCTTCTTTATTCTTTCATGTGGATGTTTGCTGACAGAATTAAAGCTGTCAAATATTACTTTAAAAAATGTACAGCCAAGGTAGAGGAAAGAACTCAATAGTGTATTACTTGATTAGTGTTTGTGAGATAGACTCTCAGTTACGTCAACCTCCAGCTCTGGGTTCTGGAATGAAAAATGCTCTCCATAGGCTCACATATGAGAACACAGTTACCACTGGGTGGCACTGTTGCTGGAGGTAGTGCAGCCTTGCTGGAATAAACACATCCATAGGGATGGGCTTCGAGAGTTCCCGGCTTTGCCTTTTTAGTTTACACCGTGTGCTTTCTGCTTGTGTTTCAGGATGTGATATCTCAGCTCGCTGCTTCTGTCACCATGCCTGCTCTTTCCTGCTGTGCCTCCGAGCCCTGAAGGACTCATCCTTCTGATGCCATAATCAAAAATAAACTCTTCCTTTCATGAGTGTTTGTTAGTTACAGTAGTTTTTCACAGCAGGAGAAAAGTAATTAATATACTAGCACAGCAAGGTCAAAATATCTATGTATACATTGGCATATGTATACAAGTATATATGCATATGGATACCAATATAGACCACCAATGTTTTATGTGATTATTTTTTTAAAAAAACTACCATGTTTTCTTTTTAAAATTTTTTTAGATTTTCCTGTTTTTGAGTCTATGAATGTTTGATTTCATGTATGTTTTGTGTACCGTGTGGGTCTGGTGTCCAGAGTCTTCAGAAGAAGACATATAATCACAGGGAACTGGTATGATAGATGGTGTGAGACACTATGTGGGTACTGGCAACTGAGCCTAGATTCTCTGCAAAAGCAGCAAGTGCTTTTAGTCACTAAGCTACCTCTCTAGCCCCAATTTTTTATTTTACCAGTGGTTATGGAATGCTAAAAATTGAAATTAAATATCTCTTTAGTCTTTGAATCTTACTGTTTTATTTAGAACCTTAACCTTGAGTAAAGATGTTGCAAAAATTTCTTACATTCATGACTTTTTATTTATTTATTTTTACTAAGTTCTTTTGCTTTCATGTACGTGTATATGAAGTATTTATGTATGTGCTCTATGGACAAGTGGGGGCCGGCAAAGAATATTCCTAAGTGTCTTTATCACTCTTAGATTCATTTCTTTCATAATTGAACTTTTGTTGAACCCCATGTGAGGCTGAGGTCTAGCAAGCCCCTGCTAGCATAGCTCCACCTCCTAAACTGCTGCTGTTAGAAGAGTGTGTGTTGTCAGTGGCTTTTTCATTGGCGCTGAAGATTTAAACTGAGATCTCTTTAAACTTTGATAGCAAGCACCCTTAACCACTGATCCATGTCCTCAAGTCCCTTAATTATAACTAGTAAATGTGCCAACCTATATGGGATGAGAGCTTAATGTATTATTTTTAGCTGGGTGCCTTTGCTCATTTTTATACTTTGTTTTGTAAAGCACTCATAAATGAAATGCAATTTACCGGGATTTTGAGGTGAATTGAGGAATACTACAATAGTTAACAAGATTGATCTTTCAGTTATTAGCTTTAGCTGTAATATTAGGTTATTCCAGACTGTAAATGGCCTTAGATGTTCACATTTGGCAGAGATACTTGACTCTTTTGATACCCTCTCTTCATTTTATATATCTGGGAGGTTGTAGTGTATGTCAAATCTGTTTACCATGTAAACTGTAGCTAGAATTAAAGTGGGACTCTCTCCTGATAATGTAAATGAGTAACTGTGCCCCCTCTCATGTTTCATATAATCTTTGTTTCAGTTATACCTTACATCATGTTTATATTGCTATTCCTTTCACATTAAATATATTCACCATATTTATCTGGAAAGACATGAAAATGACTTATTGTCTTTACTTTTATGTAACACATGCAAAGGATTTCTGGACACAAAATCAGGATACTAAAGGTCACTGAAAATGAATAAAAAAGTTAATCTATAGATGTTAACCTTAAAATTAAAGTTTGTACCACAGATTTTTTTTTTATCCTAGTACTGTATAGTAAAATTATTGAGCAACATATCAATTGCATTCATAGCACCTTTCCCTATTCTTTTGGCCGTCATGGACAGATTTTTGTAAACATTTGTTGGGAGGGAAGACAAAACGCTGTGTAAGGTGAGAAAGTAAAACAATTTTTTCTTAAAAGACCATTATGAAACATTTTCTGGACCGGTTTGTGCTGATGATGGCAAGCAGTGCTTAACCAAGAACAATGTTACAGAAGCAGTGAAGTTTCTTTGCCTTCCTTCACATCAAGTTAGGATTCTGATTCTGTTCCCGTAAGAGTCCCTATTACCACACCTTCTATCTCCAAGTGTCTCCCTCTCCCTTACATTGCTACTCAGGCAAAGTCACCTTCACAGGAAGCATAAAGGGCGTATGATATGGAAGCGGGGCATGAAAACTCTTGTAAATGTAGACTGTTTCCTTATCTCAGTTGATCTCCAGGTTTTATGGAGCATCTTGACTTGGCCCTTCTTCAGGGTCTACTACCACTGCTAACCATGTGTGGAGGAAGCTTCTCCACCCTCTCACTGCCCACGCAGAGTGGTCTTCAGGACATTTTATTTTTGTTACAGCTCAATTTGACCATGAAAATTAGCCATCAACTGCAGAGTTTGCTGTCAATTCCAAACCTAGCTGATTCTGTGACATGAAAGAATCTTGGGATCCCCAAGGGAACTTCTCACCACCCTTCCTTGCAGACAATGAAGAGACAGATATTCATGGATGTGGATGGTGCTCATCCAATGAAAGAGTATTTGGGTTTCAGACTGACTATGCCTAGAATATAAAAGGCGGCTTCTATTTTCCTGTTGTTCTCAGCTGTCGCCTAGTATGAAAAGCCTTTTATTCGCACACCCTCAAATGTATATGCTCTTCTTAGCGCTGGGGACTAGACTAATAAGCTGTAGCCAGTATTTCAAGGAATCTTACTTCTGTGTTTATAAAAATATGATCTTTCCTCTCTACCAAAGCCAGTTTTGTGTCTTAAGAATTTCTTTCAAAGATTCCATAATTCTCTGGTAATTCATTTTTGCTTGTTAAATGTTGTTTTCCCCCAGTTTAAAACTCCTGTCCCATATGTGAACTATAATCTTTCATCCCCCTCCCACTCCACCCCCCAGCACGCATAGTAGCTTATCTTAAAAGACAAATGGACAGGTAGATCGGTCACAAATAGCATCTGTTGACTCTTTTCGGGCAAGTGTTCCCTAGCATGTGTTATGATCTGTCTGGCAGGGTTCTGTATTCTGTAAGTAAGATACTGTTATAAGGATCTTACCTATAGTTAGAACAACAGAAACTATGCTAGAGGAATTTTAATCTCTCAACAAGGCTGATCTGGAAAGGGATCACATCCAAAGACCTAGGACTGTGTGTTCTGGCTGACTAGACACATGCCTTTAATTCCAGGAGACAGAGGCATGGAGCGCTCTGAGTTCAAGGTTAGCCTGGTATAGAGCAAGTTTCAGGTAAAGAAAAGTTTAGATCCAGGTATGGTGGTACATACCTTTAATCTCAGTATTCAGGAGACAGTGGCATGCAGATCTCTGTGCTCTGGTTACTTTGGTTCAGGCAGTTTGTTTGAGTCAGTGAGTTGAAAGGCAGTGCAATGGAGTTGAGTTTGTGGCAGTTCAGTTCATATAATTCAAAGGTAGTTTTACCAGGACAGTTTTACAGAGAGAAGCTGAAGAAAGAACAAGCTAGACATAAGGGAAGACAGAATGAGCCAGAGAATGAAAAAGGTGTCAGAAGATTAGAGCAGACTGCTAGAGTTAATTTGAGGCCAAACATAGCAATTAACTAGAGACCGAGAGAAGTTAGATTGAATCAGTCAGCTCAGAGAGGTGTTTGGCCCAGAGCAGCTTAGTTGAACAAGCGAGCCATAGTGCTGAAAAAACTAGACAGAGTGAGCTTATTCAGCAGTAAGTCTCAGAGGTTGGAAACATTTTAGACCTAGATTAGATAATGTAGAGGCAAGATGCTTCCAGGACTAGGCCTAGCTTAGCAGAAAAGATGACAATTACCTCCGGTGAGTAAAAGTTACTTTTACAAACTTGAATCAGTCTTGGTGAAGGTCTTTTCTGGGAGGGGTTTTTAAATCTCTTAATCAGGCAGGTGTGTCAAGTTGGCTTATTTTTATGTATTTATTATTAACTGAATAGATGTGAAGTCATACCTGTGGTGATGAGGTTATGATTTGGTTGAAAAAGAACACTGATTAGAATTTACACTGTTCTATAATTAACTGTTGCTTTATTGAATTTTAAAAAAAAGCTGTTAAATACATATATTTTTTTCATTTTTTTCTGTGTGCAAAATGGACATTAATAAAAACCACCTATAACAGGAAGCACATAATACTTTGATTCATAGGCAGCAAAATTGGCCTTATTCTCAAGGCCACAATGTACAAGTGTTCTACATAGCATGTGTAGAGCACCTTTGGAAGAGGAAATGACATTCTTTCTTATTCTTGCTCCAAACCAAGGGTGGTGAAGGATGGACACTCAGAATGCCTTTAAGAACAGGAGCTTAGCGTATTTTTCTCTCCTCTACCTAACTCTTTCCTTTCCATGATCCTTTTCTGTCCTTCAAACCCATGAATCTTCACCTCATTGCACAAGACCCTCCTTCAACAGTCCAATATCACATAGCTTATGGCTTTGACTGCTGTGAGTAGAACCTAAACGATATGACCTTCAGCTCAGAGCAGATTCTATCATTACACTAGGTCATGATTTCTGTAAATACAAGTATGCAACCAAATTAAGTGGGCAGTCTTGAGGTGTGCCTTAATATATTTTCTGTTGCTATGATAAAACACTAACCAAAAACAGCTTTGGATAGGAAAGGATTTATTTGACCTATAGATTTTAGTGCATTATTGAGGCAAGTAAGCCAAAGTAGAAACTCAAGGGAGAAATGTGGAGGCAGAAACTGAAGCAGAGAATAAGAAGGCTTAATCAGTGTGCTTTCTCATACTCTCAAGGTTAGAATTATCCACTGTGGGCCATGGCTTTCCACATAAATCATTGATTAAAAGAATGCTCTGCAGACATGCCAATAGGATAATGTGATGGTCTTGTTTGAGATTCCTCTTCCTTGATGA
The DNA here is from genome assembly GCA_907169655.1 of Acomys percivali. Taxonomy (NCBI): domain Eukaryota; kingdom Metazoa; phylum Chordata; class Mammalia; order Rodentia; family Muridae; genus Acomys; species Acomys percivali. The sequence goes on from OU015756.1 coordinate 62,462,572, forward strand.
CTCTATTTTGTGACAAGTTGACAAAAATGAACCACCACAAGGTGGTAGCTACGTACATGTTATTGCCTAGCACAGAGAATGGTTAACAATTCTCAGCCTATGGGCCAGGGAAGACCCCTCATCCGACGCTCAGTCTACCAATTTAGCAATTTTTACAGACTCAGCCAGTAGCAGTCCAAGGGCGGGAGGGGAGAAAGAAGGAAGGAAAAAAGAAAAGAAAACACAATTTTTTAGCATCTTGAAGCTAGGGATTTGTGGGAAAGTAGAAGAATAACAGAGGATAATTATGACTCGACCTTTAGTTATCTATACCTTTTTAAAGAATTCACACAGTATCACAGCCAAGTCAGGAATAAATTAAGAAGCCAAGATGGGCTTGAATTGAATGCATATGAAAGAAAAGCAGAGAGTAGGCAGGAGCTGTCCATTCCTGGTACAGGAGCAATGTCAACACAGCTGTCCCTTCGCTTGGAGTGAAAACGGGTCCTACTGCTGGACCAATTGATTGCTGCTACTCTAGTTCCATCTGGCATGAACTCAGCAGTGGAGACTGAAGTTAGAAGTAAACTTGAAATTTCTTAAAGAATTCAGACATGGTCCAAAGGTATTGACAAAGTGAATAAAGATCTTTTGGGAAACTCTGTTGTTGGTGAAATAGTTGGCATAGGAAGCATGCCTGGCAGCAAACTCCTGCTTTAACAATAAGAAATCAAGCACTGATGACAACACACTCTATGTTTTAGAGTTAATTACTTGTGTCTTTCCCATTAATGTTCTCATAAAATATATTTATTGACAACCACTTTTGATTGCTCTATGCTGTGCACAGTGTTAGTTTAAACAACTTAGATTGATTGGGGTAACGTAGCTGAGGAAAATGAGAATGCATACAATGAAAAGTAGTTATCTAGGTGGCAAAGACTTTTGTCGAATAGAAAGGAGTGAAAACTTACAAAGAGCACAAGACCTAAGATAGTGGATAAGACCATGTATTTTCTTGCCAACCCCCCTCCAAGATTCTTACTGAAGACTGTCACACAACCCACATATTACTGTTTAACCTTGTCTCCCTTTTTAACTAGTAAAAGAAAGCCCATACCTGGGAAGGGCCAGAAGAAAGGATGGAGTGAAAATTCTCAGCTTGAGGGACAGAGATTCTTGGGAAGAAAGGAGGAGGAAGGAGGAAAAGGGTCTTCTGAGAAGAGTTAGGTAGCGAGAACACATGGCCAGATTGGTGTGGATGGAGGAAAGGAAAATATTAGCAAATATTTATGGATTATGGATGGGACAATGCGCAAATAGAAATCATTAGAAGCAGATAACATGAGATGAGGGCTGGGAGATATGGAAGGTAGTTTAGGGAATCAATATCTGCCGTGCCCCAGGTGAGTCAAGGCTATTCTAAAATACAGCAGGATTCTGTATGTTTTATGGATTGATTGCAGATTAGAAAATGCTGCCATAATAACTATATTCTATTAATAAATATTTATTAAGCCATACTTTTAAATTAACCACCCTATTCTTCAATAAGTTCAGAGAGAGAACAGAGGAGACGTGAAAGTGTTGGAATATTGCAAAGATGGAAACATAGTGGAAGGTTAAGAACAGAGGTTCTGATAACAAAAATCATGGATTTGGCTCAACTCTAACTTAACTTAGATAATGACAAGCTGTCCTTACAGTTACCTTAACTCATGCACATTGAATGCCTAAGAAGAAGACTAGGCACTGTTTTATATCACCACTGTTATTACTAATTTAAAAGAAGTAAAAAGACTCACAACCAAACTGTGGGAAAAGCACAGAGTTGGAGAACAGGACCCAGAGCAGATAGGAGCTCCACAAGGAGGCCAACAGAGCCAACACATATGGCCCCAGGTGTCCTGCAGAGACCGATGGACCAACCTGGAACCATGCAGAGAGAAGACCTAAAACCCCTGCTCAGATGTAGGTGATAGCTCAGTTACTATGTGGATCCCCTAATATGGAGAGCAGAAGCTATCTCTGACAGGGGTCCTGTTGCTCACTCATTGATCACATCCCCCTGGCTGGGAAGGCTTGCCAAGCCTTAGAGGAAGAGGATGCAGGTGATCCAGATGAGACTTGATAGACTGAGGTCAGATGGTAGGAGAGGAGAGCTACCTCTTTCTAAGGACTATGGGAGGTGAGGGAGGGAGGGTACGACAGGGAGGAGATGAGGGAGGGGGCTACAATCGGGATGTAAAGCGAATCAATTAAAAACATATCTTATGGGTCAGACATGGTGGTGAATGCCTTTAATCCCAGCACTCGGGAGACACAGGCAGATGGATCTCTGTGAGTTCGAGGCCAGCCTGGTCTACAAAGTGCATCTAGGACTGCCAAGGCTACACAGAGAAACCCTGTCTCAGAAAACCAAAAAAAAAAAAAAAAAAAAAAAAAGTTATATATATATATATAAAGAAGTAAGGATGAATATAGGAAGTTGCTAAGAAATGTATGATGCTAGAACCTGGTCGTGTAGACATTGCTACAGTTTAAGCAGAAAAAAGTAATTAAAATTCTGAATAGAGTGACATAGTTTGATACAAAGCACACTGAAGCTAAGTCAGAACAGACCATGAAGAGCAACACATTGTTCTCTTTCCAGGTGCATGAAACTTCACAAAGCCAAGAATCTCTAATTAAAAGTTGGAAAATCTACATCTTGATTTAAAAATATTTACAATTAATCTGGGTAGTTTGAAGCTATTGTATTAATTGTGTACAGTGTCAGACCTAAAAGAGATTAATTACAAATTTGAGTTTTCTGCTTGACTGGAGAAGAGTGGGGAAGCATTGACTACCTTGGGCTTTCTTCATGTCTTTCATTGTTTCTTATTATTTTCTCTTCCTGAATTATGTTTTATGGAATTTCTTCTCTGTGCTTTGAGAGAAGGGACAGAGAAGAAAATGACCACATGGTAGATAGCCATGCAACCTCAGAGTGTTCTTCTCTGTATTATAATAAATCTCTTGCATTTAATATTTAAGTTAATAGATCAAATAGCATTTTATTCCAATTATGCAAAATTTTATTGAAAATAAATGATGCATGTATCTCATTCTTTTCAGAGGAACTGTGTTAATTGCTTTTTCAAAAGTAATTTAATAATTTGAAACTGTGCAAACCACATACATGGCATATTGCCATACATTGGCTTTATGTCAATCCCAGGCAGAAGTAGTTATGCACAGTCTTTGAACACACGTGTTTAAGACAGAACCACAATCCACACTATTTGGGAAACAGGGTTAACCCATTAATAATAGTAAGACTTGCTTTTTAAAGATGTTTATTATTACAGGAATGAATTTTGTTATAATTAACTGAGATTTTTCTTAATACGTTTTTATGTTAAGTATTAAGGTTCTACTGGAAAAGTATGAAAAAATACTTTATAATATGAAATGATTTGATAATAACATACTAAATATACTTGTTGATGTCAGGAATAAAAAAGTAAGCACCTATGTATCTTAAAATCATCTGTCATTTTGTTAATATGATGCCACATATATCAGGCATAATAGCAACTTAGTGTGGGTTTTTTTTTTCCAGTAGTTCACTCATTTGTGCAAAACTTATTTTCCAGTTTACTTGGTTGCATTCAGAGTCCTTAGAAATCTTAAGGGAGAATTATCTGAGAATTCTTTGTAATCATATTTATATCACATTTTAAATAAGCATGCCAGTTCTATTGCCAAAAGGCTTTTGCATTTTGATTTGCATAGATGAAAAAAATAAGTGACAAAGACATTGGTTGAAATCAAGGCACTGTTTCTTCAAAAGCTTAAAATACTACAAAAACCTGTAATAAATTGTCTTACCTTTCTCCACTTAGCAGTGTGACATTGAGCATGTACGTTGCTACATGGCATCAGTACAGAATCTAAGCAGCCCTTTGACTCCAGAATTCTCTGTGGCGTGTCAGATTCTAA
>OU015756.1:62466544-62484297 GCA_907169655.1 Acomys percivali
TGTGTGTGTGTGTGTGTGTGTGTGTGTGTGTGTGTGTGTGTGTGTGTAATCTTGAATAAAGTTTATTTACTGAGAATCACATCTAGATTATCCATTCTCAGCCTTGGCTATCTTTTTAAAGCAAACCCAATGCTTACACAGAACACACAACATAGATAATGAATTTCTTTTCTCTAATTCTGTTCTGAAAGATCTATTAAGACCAGAGGTTGTGCCTCATTAATACTCAATTGAGTCATATAATACTCTCTTCTGTATACAAAGGACTATAACATATTCCAAAATTCACTGTTGGAAAATAATATGATGCATTTTTTCCGATACTAAACTCTTCAATAGACTGTTACAACTTAGTCCACATGCTCTCTTTGTGCACATTTTCAGAATTGATACAGAATTGAAAAGAAAAGAAGAAACTGCTTTGCTTAAGCTGGTAACTGCTGTACTTTACCATCCAGTCTGAATATGAAATTGGTTCTGCAATGTGCAACCCATGTAACTTTCTACTCCATCTCCCCTTCCCTCATATTCACAGAATATTTGTATACCATCACCATTTAATTTTATAAGTAAAATTTGTATCTGTCTAAACACGCTCAATCCAGGAAACAAAAGGCCCATATATTATTTTCTCTTTTAAATACTAATGAAGATGGTGTATACTAGGCAGATTTTAAACATTTGATAAAACACGTGATTGAAATTGGACTGTGGGCCTCCAGGTGGAAACCGTTGACTGAGGAGAAATCCATACTAGCAGCCCAAACTATGGGGTCCAGCACCTTCAGTTTGAATTCAGGCTCTAGCATTCACCGTCTATGCTTTGTGACAGTAGATAACAATAGCATTCCATTTCTATGCATCGTTGAGGATTAAATTTAGTAATTGCATTTACATTATCAGCAAAGTGTCTGGTGCCTGTAAGCATGGAATTATTCTTAGTCTTCTTTTTATGCGCTTTATTTATTTTATGGTCTATTAAGGAAATAATGTACAAAGACAATGTCACCTAAGGATGAAGTGTGAATAGCTTGTTACTCTGTGCAAATACTTTACTTTTGTTCTTTCTTTGGCTTATAAACACATCCTCTGACAAAGATTGAATCTTCACACCTTACCCGCATGTGTTTGCCTTTTAAATTTTTATTTCATCTCCCGGAATGTAATTTGACTCAGCATTCAATTTGTTGTTCTATTATCCTTTTTATGTTTTCCAATCTGCTTATTGAGTTGTCTGTTAATAATCAGCAATTAGCACTTCCAAATAGATCTTTTCAAATGCAAACAGTGAAATTATTTGAATTTAAAAGTGTCTAAAATAAGGAGTATGATGGAAGGGAATGGTTTTTTAAAAAAATAAATATGTTATATTTGGAAATTTATTTTTGTCATGAAGTCAGTATTCATTGGCATTGGTTTTGCTGTTAGCCTAACAGTTATCTGATCACAGGGATGGTGGATTTCTAAACTAACTTTAGTCTAGCTTCTGCCCCCTACCTTAAAAGAAACCTCTGAAAAGGAAAGGTTACAAAGACTTAGTACTTAACTAAACAGAAAACAGCCATTGGGGGTATTCTAAGTCAGTAGCTTAATGAAACTTAAAACACACATGTCACTAGTTCCTAAGGGCTACCATTAAATGTTCAGCCCTGTTTGAAAAAGTAGGACTTAAATGACTTAAGAGTTTTTTTGCAGAAAAATCCTTAACTTTCTAAAGTATAATCACAGTTCTTTTTCTTTAGACAAGAAGAAGAAAATGGAGAGCTATTAATGGCATTGCCTTTGTGATGTGCCCTGGTTACCGAGAGTCTCCAGAGCAAAGCTGCAGTTTAGATTCAGGGAGTTGATCAACTCTACCAAACATTGATTAGCTTGGATTTTTTTATATTGACTTTATTTATGTGCTTTAACTAAAAGCCGACTTAACTTTCGAAAAGGAGAAAAATTAATGTATTTCGCAAATAAATAACATCTTAAAGCTGTAAAACTGTAAAAGCTGAAAATATTTCAGTCTCTTTTTCTTGCATCAAGTCTGGCAACTTCTGTTAACATTAAGAGAATTTACAGGGAAGACAATAGAACAGAAAGCACACCGCAAGGAATGCACACTTTCCAGTCTCAGATTGAACTCGACTTTTAGTGGCATTAGGAAAAGAATACGAGATAGAAGACCAATGTGTGGACCAAATGACTCTGGCACTTACATTCTTAGAATGAAAACGCTTTCCTGAACATTTGCCTTGACAAGTCAAAAAAGCCTCTTTCTTTCTTATTGAGTAGTTAAATCTTAGAAAGTCCAATATGATTTTTTGTAGTCACGAGACTACCAATAGTAAAGTATGAATTCTTATCCTTCATTACCTTCATAAATTTTAAAAATTAAAATATTTATTTACTTAACATGGGTCTGTGTGTGTGCTTGTGTGTGTGTGTGTGTGTGTGTGTGTGTGTGTGTGTGTGCGCGAGCGCGCACGCGTGCGCAAGCGCCAATCACTTTGTGGGGTCCAGTATTCATTTCAGATTGTCAGTCTTGGAGGCAAGCACCTTTAGCTCCTGAGGAGTCATAGCAGCCTGAATACCATAAAACTACCTTGTGCTGAAACATGTAGTCAAAGTTATTCTGTAAATTATAAATCACTACTGATAGAATATAGTTGATAAAGAAACTACCTGAAACACTTATAGTAAATTATTTTCTTAGTGGTCATACTCCATATGTCTGCCATGATAAGCAGTAATAAAAATCCTATAATATATTAGAAGACAGCATAAGGTCACACTTAATGCAATCAACAGTGTTTAAATTAGTAATGTATCTCCACACAGTATTATATGAACAATAATTAAAGAATGGAAATAATAAAAAGGCAAGCTATTTGCAGAAAGAGAAATTTGAAGAGTGAATCAAATGGTTGGTATTACCCACATATGTTTTAAAATGTAAAACAAAATTTAAGATATCAGACAACATAAAAAAAAAGAAGCATGAGGCAACTTATTGTCTAGATTCCTTCTCTGCTGGGTTTGTGTATTGTCTATGCCTTAGCTGGAAAGCCTCAGCTCCTATTTGGCATGCCTCCCTACTCCCAGCCCCCAAACCTCAGCCTCTGACGTCTGCTCATTTTTCTGCCTATAAATGGTTCCTAGTGGCAGGAGCATCCTAGAGTAGCCAGCCTTTTGTTGTTACTGTTTTATCTTATAACTTCTTTGTAGTGTGTTCCTTTATTAAATTATCTTCTGCTTAAACAAACCATATGTTCCAACTGGGAGCTTGATGGATATATTTATCAATGAGAGAATGCTTCAGTAAGTCCTCACACATTATGCTCAAGAAATGCCTTAGATCTGTATATGTTGGCTTAGAGGAATGCCTATAATCTAACATCATATTAGAAACAACTTCCATCAAAATACGCCATGAATTAAGTGAAGCTATATGGACAGTAAACAATTGAAAACATGAAATTAAAATATTTTTAAGGAACCTATGCGTCAATTAGAAAATTAGTACCTTTAATTTAAAGATTTATAATTACAAAAACTTAACAATTTTCATTTTAAAAATGGTTAACAAGCATCTATGGAAAATGTTCTGTTCTATTGTACTTACAATGAGAAAATAAAAATAAGACAAAATGTCATTTCACACATGTCAGATTGACACTTTATAATATAAAAAGATCAGTTGTTAGAGATGATGTGCAGCAAAGATGACTCTCATAGAGCTGAGGAGAGTATCAATAGACAGTGCTGAGGAAAGTGAATACAAGAACTTGTGGTGGAATCTACAAAGGAAATTCTCCCTCTCTCTCTCTCTCTCTCTCTCTCTCTCTCTCTCTCTCTCTCTCTCTCTGGTTTTCTTTCTCCTAGCATTTTTTATATACCTAGGCCCACCTACATAGGGCTAGTGCCACCTAGAGTGGGATGAACCTTCTGACATCAGCTAAGATAATTCCTCAGGGACATGGCCAAAGAACAATATGATCAAAGCAATCCTACAATTGAGTATTCCCCTTCCCACCTGGCTATAGACTGTGTCTACATGACAATAAATACTAGCCAGTATAAACACAAATGAGATGCTCCTGGTCCAGGTCCCCTTTCTATAGAACCTATTGCCTATGCACATAATGAAACATGCATAGCATTCATCTACAGAACAAATAGATTGCTTATGTGCAATCATAAGACACAGTATTTACTGTAGACTGATTCAAACAAGTAGGTAAAACTACGTTCATTCACATCAATATGTCTTACCAACATAATAACAAGTAAGACAGTTTAGTTGGAAAACAAGTTATTCTGTTTTAAATTACTTATATACATTTTTGTAACAAGTAAAATAATATTGACTATAGATAAGCATTTAGGTAGTATGATCGCAAAAAAAGATGACAAAAAGGTAGCCTCTAAATGTAAAACAGTGATGAGTTCTGACAAGCATAAATTTGCATTAAGAAGGATCATATCATCAAATTCAACTGATCAAGGTATATATGTTATATACGCAAATCTCTGCATTATTTATCTTTCATTACTTCTCATATTTTATATATCACATGTATACATTGTAATGTATGGAAAGGAAGGAAATGCAAAGATATTCAATATGTTAGTTTCTTTAACTTTGTATGAAATATTTCACTAATAATCAATACAGATGGATGTGGTAGTGTATATCTTTCTCCCAGCCCTCAGGAGGAAGAAGCAAGAGGCTCTCTATGAGTTCAAGCCCAACCTCATATAAAGAGATCGAAGGCAGCCAGGGCAGGAATACTATTGATTTCATTTATTCCATCTATACCTACAACATGACTACATTTACTTTAAGAATTTGGGGAAGTTATTTTGTACATTATTTAGATTTTTCTACATAAGCATCTATATTCAATCAAATCTGAGTTTGTTTCTTTAGCATTCCTTTCCATGGTAGGACTTTCAGTATAATATCACATGAAAGTGGCAAGAGAAAACATGCCGCCTAGTTTGGGACCAGGTTTAAAAGCTGAAAGTATAGTGTTGCTATCAGACTAGTAGAGATCTCAATGGTATTTATTAATTTTCCTGAGAGATTTTTTTCTTTTAGATTCATTTAATGGTATTTTATGCCCATGAATATTTTTCCTGCCTGTCTTTATGTGCACTGCATACACACCTGGTCCCCACAGAGGTCAGAGGAAGAAGTCAGATTCCCTAGAGAAGAGTAACAGATGTTTGTAAATTCACTTCTTGGTTCTTGGAATCAAATCCAATTCCTCTTTAAGAGCAGCACATGTCCAAAGGCACTAAGCCATGTCCCTACTCATTCAGAGATTTTAATCATTTTTTTTAAATTATCTGCTAGGATCATAATAATTGTGGTTTGTAATAGTTGGTTGTTGATGTGGTAAGTTACGATGGATGCTTTACAAATGATGAACTGCTCTTGTGTATTTGTTTCCCTGGGCTTCTTTAATGAGTTACCTGAAATTGAGTTGACAAACAGAAATTGTTAAATAGTTCTGGGGCCACAGAATATGAAAACATCATACCAGCAAAGCTTGGCTTTCTCTGAAGGTTCCAGAGAAGGATCTTTGTTTGCCTTTTTCATACTTCCTGTGACTGCATAGATTTCCTTGGTGCTTTTCTGTCTCACTGCAGTGTCTGCCTCTTTCTTCCCATGGCCACACCCATTCTATGTGGACCTAAATGTACCATACCAGTTATGCCTGGCATTTCATACACAAACACATATATGAGAGAGAGAGAAAGACAGAGAGAGACAGAGAGAGACAGTGAGAGACAAAGAGAAAGATAGAGACAGAGAGAGAGAGACAGAGACAGAGACAGAGACAGAGACAGAGACAGAGGAGTGGCGAACTGTATTCTATTGTTAGTGCTTGTTAGTCCTTTTGTTGAGAAAATTAACTTTGATAATGTAAGACAGCTGCTTTTATATTTCAAATATCTTTGTCTTGTTTTAATATTAACATTGGTCTCAGTGAATGAATATTTTAAAAAGTTATATAATTTTAAACATGCTGTTAACAGGATCAATACAAGCCATTGCATGGAAGAATATATTTGCAAAGTGTATTTTATATGAGAAAGGATTGGATCCAGTTACATCAAGTGCTCTTAATACTAAAAAGATTTGAATACATGTCAGCAAAGAAAATAAAGAAAAGCCACACTTGAAATATACTCAACACAGATATTCACTGAGGAATTGAAAATTAAGATCACAGCAAAATAAGATTGTGCATATATTAGAAGGGAAGATGGAGAGATTATAATAACAGGAGAGAAAACGTCCAACCACTTTAGATGAAGAACTGACATCTTCTGCTGCAGGGTATTTGCTCTCACTGTGAACCCCAGTATCATGTTATTTTCTGGGGAAAAAATGGTTGTAGATGTGACGTGGCTCAGCCTTACCTCACACCTTTAATTCTGCTTGAATATTGTAAACAGGATTAAATAAACTCAACCATAGGTTAAGCATAGACAGGAAGTGAACATAGGATTATTAAGGAGTAAACATAGATCTGGGTAGGTGTGCGAAGTTTACTGGACATATTGTCCTTGGCTGGTGCCATAGTTTGAGCACCCAGATCTAGCCAATGGACAGGACATTCTTCACAGTTGAGTGGAGAGTGGGGTCTGACTTTCACACGAACTCTGGTGTCTCATATTTGACCATGTCCCCTGGATCGGGAGGCCTGGTGGCACTCAGAGAAAGGAGAGCAGCTACCAAGAAGAGACTTGATACCTTATGAGCATATACAGGGGGAGGTAATCCCCCTCAGTCACAGTCATAGGGGAGGGGAATAAGGAGAAAATGGGAGGGAGGGAGGAATGGGAGGATACAAGGGATGGGATAACCATTGAGATGTAATATGAATAAATCAATAAAATATATTTTAAAAAAAGAAAAAAGAAGGAAGAATAGAAAGGAAGAGGAAGTCAGGAGGAAGGACAGAGAGACACACAGGAAGTAAAAGGGAGGTGCATTCAGTTTGAAGAAAGTATTTTGAAGCATTCTGGGAGATGAGGACTCTGGGACTTGGCTGAGTAGGAAGGTCAGCTGGGTTCTTTCTCTACCACTCTGAGCTTGCAGGATTTCAGCCCAGCATCTGGATCCTAAGTCTTTATTGGTAAAAATCAAAGATTGAGATTATGTTAAAAAGTAAAATAAAATTAAAAAAAAAAAAAAACGAACCACAATCTTCTTTCAAAGCACTCGTTTTGTTCAAGACAAAACAAGAGAAACTAAAAGTGCTTGGGTGATGTCCATGAAGACCTGTAGGAGGGGGAAGCTCTTTTCCACGGTGGTGTCGGATCCGACTGAGGTCATCATTGGGTTAGGTGGCAAGCACCTTGAGACACTGAGCCATCTCGGTGACACAATAAACATTCTTAATATGTGGACCTCTCATAAGACAAGTTTGTCTCTGCATTAATTTCTAAGTATACACAATTCTAAGATTTCTGAACTAATCATTTCACTTAGTTTTAATTTACACGTGTGTGTGTGTGTGTGTGTGTGTGTGTGTGTGTGTGTATGCAAGTACACCTGTGCATGTGCCTTTGTATTAGTGGGAGGGGTCTATGGAGTCCACAGAACCCTGAAGACAGACTCACACACAGGTCATGGTGACCCGTCTGAATTAGGAGCTAGGACCCAAACTCAAGTCTGAGCAATTTTACCTTTAACCACTGAATCTCCTCAAACTCCAAAATTCATATGTCTCCTTTGGAAATGAGTTCTAAAGTGAGCAGAATGGTCAGCGTGGTGAGAGCAGCTAAGGAAAAGCGTGGTATGTTAGTAGCAGTCCCTCCCCCTACCTCTGCAGAGAGGTTGATGAAGATTCTGAAGATCAAAAGAAAAACAGTACTGCTTACCATGTTCTGCCTATGCCTGTGAGGGGGGGAGACCAAGAGAAGCAGAAAAGGACTAACTCTTCTGGATTCGTGGCATTTTCAAAAGTCACAAATATGAAATATCAAAAAATTTCAATGATAAATGGAGATTGCTGCTATGATCTTTCTGTACCCTTCAGCCATCGTCCAGTTGAATCGAAGACTGGCTCAAAGTTAAGCGTCAACACAGCTAAACTCCAAGCACAAACCTGTGGTGGAAAGCCCAATGCAGGTAATTATTTTGGGACAGCTTCTCATGTGCCTGTTACTAAATACGTAAGTAATAGTTTGTCAATTTAGTGAATGTTTCTTTCTAAAAGTAAGGATTTCTTTAAATTTAAATTTATTTACCTTTATATATTTCGATTCTTTGGAAATACCACTTCACACACCCCAATCATATTCATTCCCAGTCTCCAGTCCTTTCATGTTCACCACTCGCCGCCCCCGCCCCCACCCCTCCCCCAATCGCCAGCATCAAATGTTTTAAAAGTCCAGTTTGTGTTGTCCATACACTTACTAGAGCATGGTTAACCTCCCAGTGGCCCACCTCCTAAAGAAAACCGAGTCCCTGTCTACATGCACCTCTGCCAATAGTTACAGAGAGCTACACTTCAGCATCCTTCTCGCAATGTTTAAGAGTCCTCTTTAATGGTTTCCTTTTTGTTTGTTGGGAAGGAGGAGAGGTTGTTACAGGGCCGTCCATGTCTCTCTTTCTCAGTCATGCAGCTGCAGTCATTGACATCACTGCCAAAATAGCTTCCTGGCCTTTTACTGTCAGCTGAAGCTCAGATCATGGGCTTTCTCGTGGTTTCTGGAGACAGCACAGACCACCACGAACACTGCACCCAGCTGCCAAAGGACTGTGGGCTCAGACAAGGACCTCAGAGGCAGCCCAGGCTCCTGATATTAACATAGCCTCGGGTGGCAGCAGAAGTCACTCACATCAATATGGCCCTCAGCGGCAGCACAGCCAGTGGACATCAGCATGAGTTCAGATTGAAGCTCAGGCCATGGACATCTGAGTGGTTAACATAGGCCACGGACATCTATACAGTCCCTGGATGCAGAAAGACCACATTATGGACCCAAACATCACCTCAGGTGGCATTATAGGAAACTCACCTTCATATTGCTCCCAGGGGGTCGGGGACAGCACGGTTCACGGACATGAACAAGGTTCAGGCCACAACATAGATCACAGATGTCATCATGGCATAGCTGCTAAAACAGGCCAACGACATCTACCTGGCCCCAGGCAGCATCAGGACCACTGACAAAAACATGGCTCTCAGTGGCATCATGGACCGTGGTGGTCCTTTGAATTCCTCCAATCCAGAAAGTGAACTGTTCCTCGGCCGGGCCTCTGTCATTGCCCAGATCCAAGGCAGTTCCTCGGCCGGCCAGCATGTTCAGGGCCGAAGTCCGTATTGGCATGCGCTCCAGGCTGCTGCATTCCATCCTACCGACCCCACTGGGCAACAACATACTCTACTGTCGACCTCAGACTTCTCTCACAACTGTCATCACCATCACGTACATCTTCTGTTCTGCCTCTCTCCACGGCATATGCACTGCTCCGCTCTTCCACATTCCCCACCTCTCCACTTCACATTTGTTTTCCATAGTTGTGCCAGCCAACACCACACGCCTGTGTGAGGCGGGGCTGGATAGCCTTCGGTCAGTCTGGCTTCCACTTGCTCTTATGTTTTCTAATCAATGAAGAGATAATAGTTTTATAAACTGAAAATAGTTGTGAGGGATTTATTTAAAATACTTTAAGAAGTGATATCTTTGGTGATATGTTTACTTTGTGCTTAACATTTATGTTTTCCTTTTCGGTGTTTGTAAAATTATGATGTTTTCTATACGCTCAATAAAAATTTTGGCTTCCATTCAAGAATATGACTTCTTCAGCAGCTATGTAATTTGTTTTTTCTTCCAGAGATCCTGAAAGACATTTGCAGTGTGGGTGGACCAGTTTCCTACCTTTAAACTATTTTAAAATACATAAAATAAAAGTGGCATGCAAATAACTTACTGACTGTATTTATGTCCAAGGTTCCTGTAAAGTGCTCAAATGCAGTGTGAGAAAGTTTTTGTGGTTCATTAACATCAGATCTTCCAAACCACTGTGTAATTCATCAAATAATTATAAATTATAAACTATTCATTTTAAGAAAGAATTATTGAATTTTGTAATTTTCTTTTTCATTTTTCTTCTTTTTGCTAGACACATTCTTTAAAACCATCCTTTAGAAAATTTTAGTGTAGAGATGCCTAAGTCATTGCTGAATCAGACATGGAACAGAACCTCCTTTCCTTCTTATTCTAAAAGCTGTTCCTAGAACAGAGCCCTTATGTTGTCAGTATGGACCTCACCAAATGTCCAATATTTTTGTTTATTCTTGAAAAGATCTTTATGAGGTGATTTAGAATAATCAAATTTCTTAAACAGTGTCCTTTGCTTGGGAACCTGAAATGGCTTGAAAAGGACAAACAGCTAGTATGAATAAGGAAAGGCCTGGTGGAACCCAGAAAAAGGATAGCAGGTTACCAAGAAGAGACTTGATACCCTATGAGCATATACAGGGGGAAGAGGTCTCCCTCAGTCTCAGGGGAGGGGAGGGGGGGGAAACTGGAGGGAAGGAGGAATGGGAGGATACAAGAGATGGGATAGCAATTGAGATGTAATATGAATAAATTAATAAAATATATAAAAAAGAGTTTCAGTTCAATTTTACAGTAAGTAGTCATGAGACCTTGACAAACTGCAAAGCACAAGGCTCTCAAAGTGGGGCTGCTATAGAGTTCAGCAGATAGTTACTAGGTCTCTAAAGTTTTCATTTTAAATCTTAAATGTAAACACTTTATATTAAATCTCAACGTTCTGGAATCATGGCATTAAACCAACAATTTTTCATTAATTTATTGTCAGTAGAATAAAAGACAGTGTGTGCAATAGTCGACTTGTGTCAACAAGCTTCTTTCTACCTCTGTTATGTATTTTGATGTGCCCTGACATGAGAGTTACATGATCAGATTTTTTTAAATTCAAATACATATGGGCTATATATAGACATACAGTAAGAACAGTTATGAAACAATCAGGAAATCCAAATGTAAAAGTCATATTCAAAATGTTTAGCTCATTCGTATTTGGAAATGTTGGAGAAAATACTGTCTATCCTATCTAGGTGAGTCTAAAATTTTGTACCTAAATATTTCTCTATCATATTTCATATTTATAAACTTAAAATATATCTCTCCAGACCTTAAAACATTTTCTTAAATCCTAAAGAACTTAATCCTCACTGTGAAACTATAACTATCTAGTCTTCAACTCTATCAGAGACTTGAGAAGGAATAAAATTATCACCTAAGTAGGAAGTGCAGGCAAAACTAAAAGATGATAGTACTGCCTGCTCAGTCACCCATTCTCTCTATAATGCTGGAGCATCACCTTCTGCTTTCTAGCCCAGTATGTCTGGCAGATATAATTGTGAAGCAGGAAATATGAAGGACTTGCTTACGCTGTCATGGCAGAGCTTGGCAGACAACTCAGCCTGCCACCAAGTCTTATCCATTTTGGACAGCATATTGTCTATAGAAAGAGCTAGGATATTTTTGCCCAGTTGCTAGCTTGTAATTAATGAAGCTATCTCATCTCCAAAAAGAGATTTTGTGATGCTCATCACCTTCACTGAGATAGGCCAGGGGTGTTGCTAGGAGCTGACATGTCTCAAGTCAAAAAGGCCTTGATTAAATAAAAAATAATAATAATTAAATTCCATATTCTGTAGGTCTCTGGAGTTTTTGAGGACCATTCATCTCTCTATTCACATTTATAGTTACATAGTATACAATCATACCTATCTATCTATCTATCTATCTATCTATCTATCTATCTATCTATCATCTGTCTGTCTATCTGTCTATTCATCCATGTATCCAAACAACCGTCCTCTTTTCTATCTATCTACCATCTATTTATCATCAGAATGAAGGAATATTGTTTGTTTCTTGATATTTACTCTCTGTTCAACCTAGGATACTTATTTCTATGATAAACTACACTAGTATTTGATATCACAAGGAGTCTGATTGATTAATCATTATCTTGTATAATTGAATTATCCTAAACATTTTGTAATAGCAGCTTTCAAATTAACTGGGAGTAAACCTGGAGAGATGGCTCAGTGGCTAAGAGCACTGACTACTCTTCCAGAGGACCTGGGTTCAACTCCCAGCACCATCATGGCAGCTCATAGCTGTCTGTCACTCCTTTTCCAGGGGATCGGTCACCTTTACACAGACATACATGTAGGTAAAACCCCAAAGTATGTAAATAAAGGGTGGATGTCAGATTTCTTTTTTTAACTTATGTCTTCACAAGCGGCTTCATGGATCCCTTAGTTAAAGGTATTTACATCTGGAAGAGTGAATCTAGTTTTCAACTCACAGATGCTTCATAGTAAAGCAATCTTAGTGGTAACATATTTCTCAAGTAACAGAATAACAAGTTACATTGAAAATACTAAGTAGATACCATAAATACCATTTCTCTTTTTAGTTGGTATTCCTATATTTTATTGGCATACATTTATTAAGCATTATCCTTGCTTCCATGAGGACATTCTCAGACAATCATAAGACATACGTGGGCCATGTTCTAAGAACCATGTTACTCCTTCTTAATCTCTCTTGTTCCGTTAGACAATTTCACTCTACTTTCTTTTTTTTTCTTTTTACTAATTAATTTATTTATTCACTTCACATCCTGGTTGTAGCCCTGTCTTTCCTTCCCCTCCCCTTTTTCTTAAGGCCATGAACTAGGTGAAAAAAAAATGCAGGAAGCTCAACCTTGACTCCCTTTCTAATCCACAGCCCTTGACACTCCAATGTAACCACTGGTATCTCAACCATGTGTACACATTAGCGTGGAATAAGAAAGGCAACACTGGATCAAGAAGCTAGGGGGAAATTCCTAGTCCTGACAGTCCCCGAGTTTGTCGTTAAAATCCTTTCAGAAGTGATTAAATAGTCACCAGACAGGACAAAATTAAATGTGAATGTAGAGCAATAATGGTAATCATTTCAAATGAAAAATCGATCATTTTCTCAGCATCTTGCCTAGTTAGGGATTAAACAAGGCAGCTTAACAGGATGCAAATGTCTATAAAAATGTAAGGGGTTATTTAATGAATTGAAAGGGCTAAATACCTAAATATATACATGAAAGATATGTACACGAGAAATTAATTTTATATGTTGTAAGTTATACATAATCAGTGGCAGGTTTTTTTTTAATGTCATTAACTACCAATGAACTACACTTCCGATCTTTCAAGCAATACTCGGGCTTTTATTCAACACAGATTAAAGGGTTTTTTTTTTTTTTAACATTTTCATTATCAGCTTTGCTGTTTTTTAAAATATCTATCTCGGGATAAAAGGTAGAGCGTCTCACAGGTTCCATATACTAGGTATTTGCAATCAACCACCAAGTTACATTCTCATCCAAAATGATCATCTTTTTTTCTTTTAATTTCAATATGTTACACCTGTTTTATATCCTGCTAATACATTCAGTGAATGCAGGCTTTTCTTTCAAGGAATACTGACCTTCTAATTTTGCTTAATGAAAGCTGTCTACTAGCGAGTTTCTATAAAGCACAAAGCATGCTGCAAAAACAAGTTAAAACATTGGTGAGTCTCGTGTTTTATCATTTGATGGAGTTAGCGGTGTAATCATCTTGTAGGCATTTTTGAGAATAATTTCATATGATATAAGTATTTTAATACTCATGAGAACTAAACTAATACTCAAGAGCAAGCTACATCTTAAGGGAGGAAGTACTAAATCCTTCAGATGTTGGACAATGAGTGGTTGGCTTTTGTTTTTTGTTTTGGTTTTTTGGGTTGTTTTTTTTTTAAGTTGTGAAGTGTCTAATTATATGGTCAAACATTCTAACAGGCAGAAGATACAATAAGTGAAGAAATAGAAAAGCTGATGTCTTTGAAAGGTGGCACTTTTTTATTCTAGTTAAATGTTATAGGAGAATTTATCTGGAGATATTAGTGACAAAATATACAGCCTTTCAAAAGAATGAAGTCGTCATGACGGGTGCAAGGCCCCTGTAAATGTCTGAAGAGACTGTTCAGAATATCTTTGCAATCTTGTGTCACGTGAATTGCTTTTTAAGTCAGCCTTCTAAAAATTTAGGAGGGATAAAAATGTTTTAATTGCTTCATTTATTAATTCCACACTGGCTACAGTGGAGATATTCAGTTTTCTTTCCTTTAGTACTTTTGTTATAATTTTCTCTCTGATGAATTATCAAAACATCACCATTTCATATCCTAGTGTTCAAATATTTCCTCGAATTCTAAGTGCTGGTGATGTTCAGGGAGGTTTTTCAGGAATAATTGCATTGAATATTTAGTGCATTTAGTTCTGTTGAAAAGTGGCTTTCGTAAAACAGAGGAGTCTGTTAGAGCCCCAGGGACTAACAAATCAATTGCAATTTGTTACTCCTTTAGAATTATTTCCTGGCAACTAAGACAAACAACACACCATATAATGAACTTTTAGCTGTTCTTTGTTCAGTGTAGTTCAATTGTTCATTTCTATTTTAAATGTTTAACTCTGCAGCAGTGGCCTTTCCCCTTTTGCTTTGAATAAAAAGCCTGACTATAATTACTTCGAAGTGGAAGGTGGTATGCTTTGCTATACTTAGTTCATAATAAGTGGGCTATTTATGAGTCACCGATTAAAGAGGATTTGTCCATCATCATTCAAAACAAGACTGAATTCTTCAGGTTGTGTGGAATGACCATGAACTATACGAGTAACATATTCTCTCTCCCTAGAGGCCCTAGAAGAGAACACCTGCTGAGTCAAATATAAATTTAATTCAGTTTTTAATTATACATGATACTAAAGCCTACACAGAACTTTTGGACGCAGAGGTAGGTAAAAGTATTTCATAGAAACATAAAGCTCATTTATTGTTAGTGTTTTATTAGACAGTTAAGTAGAAAAATAATAACAGTGACTGAGAAAAATGTTAAAATTTCACACACCCAGCAAAGCAGCTTACTGTATTTATACCTGAAGTCTCACCTTTCACCAAACTGGACTTTATAGCACACCTGAGCTGTCACTCAACATATCAGTGGAATATGAAGAAAAAGTCACATATTTCTCACTTGGTAAGACATGCCCCTGAGGCTTTCTTCTGGAGCAGAGGTTTGAACCTGCATCATCTGCAGTGTTCAACAATGTGAAGAATCAAGGGAAGCCTTCCTTTTTTTTCTTCAGGTTTTTTTCTCTTATATTGAAGGCAGTTATTTTTTCATACAATATATTCTGATTGGTTTTTCCTCATCCAACTTCTTGAAGAAAATTTTCACATCTTGCCTCCCTCTGGAATCTATACCCTTTCTGTCTCCATTGGTAGGGTGAAGAGTACCTTCCAGTAGCAACAACACTACCCAATATGGGTGAAGGCTGTAAGTAGGCATTGTCTCTACCTCGATGTGCTCAATTGTTTGCCTAGGTGTTGTTTTCAGCAACAGAGACTAACTTCCAGTTTGTGGAGAGCAACAAAAAGCTGGGTTGTTCATGGATTCCCATGGGGTCCCATTAGCCACCAAATTGATTACCTGCAATAAAATTTTTTGTTTGGTGAACAGAGATGTCCACTTGGGGCTCTGTCTCTCCATCATTTTTCAACTTCATTTAAATCATCTTCACACATGTGCATATTTAGGAAGCTTCTATATCTTCCATACTATTCATCAAATGAACCTTAGTGTTTCCTGTCTCCTCTCATCCAGGTTGATACTTCCATTGCTGCATCCCCCATGTATCTGTAACCATATCATTTAATATGCCTTCCTAAGGAGATTGATCAAAATTTCCTTCCCCATTACCTCACTGTATACCTAACCTCTGTGGCAATATAAACTGTAGTGTAGTGGATGTAAACATGTTTTGTTTTGATCCCAAGTGTAGCATGGGGAACAGACTTGTGGGAAATCAGGTGATGTTAATACATTAGATTAGAAGATGAGCTACCTCATGCGGAGGCTTGAGTTTTGGCAGCTGAAACACATCTTAGCACAGACTCTGAGAGAAGATACATATATGAGCCCAAGAGTGGGGGTGGGGCTTTTTGGGTCTTGGTACTGTTTGGCTGTTCATCTCTCCACTTCCAGATGCTCCTAGAGAGAACCGCTCCAGTGAAGGTTTCGAGGCTCCAGATTCCAGCTGCTACTCAGGGCTCCAGCTGCTGCTCTGGGTTCCAGCTGCTGTTCCAGGTTCCAGCAGCTACTTTGGTGGGATTGCTGGTCTGCTGAAATCCTGCCAACTACGCCAGGGAAACCACTCCAAGGAACTGCATATATAAAAAAAGTTCTACTTCTCCTGTTCTCATAAACCTCCTTTCTCTCCTATCTAGGGTAGGAGGATTGGAAAGGGGGTGTAAGAATTAAAGAACCCCAAATAAAGTGGGTTTGGATAAGATAGAAGCCTACACTGTAGCTTGCTTTATGAATATGTAAGAGACATAACATCCACATGTAAGCGAGGATATACCGTATTTGTCTTTCTGTGTTTGGGCTACCTCTCTTAGAAAGATGGTTTTCTAGCTCCATCCATATTCTGTCAAGTTTCATGAGCTCATTTTTCTAATGGCTGAGTAGTATTCCATTGTGTAAATGTACCACATTCTCTTTAGCCATTCATCCATTGATGGACACCTAATTTGTTACCAATTTCTGACTATTATGAATGAAGCAGCAATGGTTTAGCAAGTGTCTCTGTAGCAGGCAGAAGTATCCTTTGGGTGTGTGCCTAAGAGTCGTATAGCTGGATCTTGGGGTATATATATTTCCAGCTTCCTGTAAAACTGCAATGTGGATTTCCAAAGTGACTATACTAGTTTGCACTACCATCAAGAGTGCAGGAGTGTGCCCCTTACGCTGCATCTATTCAGCCTGAACTGTCAACTGTTTTGCTGATCCTGGCCATTCAGACTGGTGTGAGATGAAATCTCAAAGTAGTTTTGATTTACAGTTCCCTGATGACTAAGGATGTTGAACGTTCCTTTAAGTGTTTCTCAGTCACTTGAGTTTCTTCTTTTGAGACATCTCTGTTTAAATCTGTACTTATTTTTAAATTGGGTTGTGTGCTTTCTTGGTTTCCAGTTTTCTAAGGATTTTTTTTTTTTTTTGTATTTCAAATATTAACCCTCTATTAGATGTGTAGTTGCTAAAATCTTTTCCCATTCTGTACTTGCTTTTTGTTCCAAATGATGCTACCCATTGCCATACAGAACCTTTTCTGTTTCATGAGGTCCTGCTAATATATTACCTGTGCCTATGCTGTCCACATTCTGATTAGAAAGGCCTTTCCTGTGCCAATGAGCTTAAAATGGCTTCATACATTATGTCTATCAGAATCAGTGTATTTTGACTTATGTTAAGATCTTTGAACCCTTTGGAGTTGAGCTTCATGTAGGGTATGGGCCTACTTATATTCCTCCACATGAAGCCATCATTTGTTGAAGATGCTCTCTCTTTTCCAGTGTGGAACCTTGGTTTCTTTATCAAATACTGAATGTTCATAAGTATGTGGAATTATGCCTGGTCTTCAGTTCAATACCACTGATTGTTAAGTCTGCTTTTATGGTGATACTATGCTATTTTTATTGCTGTAGCTCTGAAGTACAATTTGAGATTAAGGATGGTACTGCTTCTAAGCAGTTCTTTTATTATTTGGGGTTGTTTTGTGGTGTGTGTGTGTGTGTGTGTGTGTGTGTGTGTGTGTGTGTGTGTGTGTG
>OU015756.1:62492388-62517388 GCA_907169655.1 Acomys percivali
CTCTCTCTCTCTCTCTCTCTCTCTCTCTCTGTCTCTCTCTGTCTCTCCCTGTCTCTCCCTGTCTCTGTTTCTCTGTGTCTCTCTCTCTGTCTCTCTGTCTCTCTCTGTCTCTGTCTCTGTCTCTGTCTCTCTCTGTCTCTCTGTCTCTCTGTCTCTCTGTCTCTCTCTGTCTCTCTCTGTCTCTCTGTCTCTCTGTCCATCTGTCTGTCTGTCTCTCTCTGTGTCTCTGTCTCTGTCTCTGTCTCTGTCTCTCTCTCTCTCTCTCTCTCTCTCTGTCTCTCTCTCTCTCTCTCTCTCTCTCTCTCTCTGGCCAGGGACCTTAGCTACACCTCTGTCTCCTCTGTGTAGCCCAGGTAGGATGCCTTTTTATTAATCAAAAGATGAGTCACAGAGATAGCAAGCAGTAATTAGCATCAAAATACATTAGGCCATCCCCCAACAAGAGAGAGCAAGGATAGGGACTGTGTTGTAATACATGGGATGAGGTAGAAGGAAGGGGAAAGGGAAAATGTTATAACCCAATTTTGATTTTAAAAATTTAATTAGAAATAAAATTAAACAAAGCAACATATTCATAAAATGGCAAGCTAATTTTAAATGTATGTTTCTTGGTTCTAGGTAAGAAATTAACAGAATGCTGAATTCTTATTTTTTCCTCTCTAAATATTATGACATCACTTCTTTCACAAAAATATACATACACATGTTAACACACATTTGTATGTATGTGCCTTTAAAATACCATAGTATCTTTAATTTTTCCAACTCTAAAATTAAGATGTGAAAAAATAGAGAGCTTTCTTAGTGGCTTTTGGTATCCTGTAGCAACCAGAATGCCTTACAGTAAGTCAATTTTTAAATAGATTTATTCATGTTTGTCTGTAGGATTGATAGCTCAGTGAAGAGAGGGATTTAGCCTTCCATTTGACAAACAATATTGAATTCTTCCTAAATATTGAACTAAGCATAGAAGAAAAAGCTGCCAATTCCTAGAGACAAAAAGATCATCATCTAGTGTGGAAATGAACCAGAAAGAATGAGAGTACAATGTGAAATAATTCAAGATCTAGTTACTATGTGCAAAGAGGATTTGAATTTTATTCTGGGTCCTATAATGGTTTTCATTGAGAAATGAATCTAAAATATAATGGAGAGAATAATTAGAAAGATTTGAAAATAGCTGACTGTGATACCAAGGATGACGGACTGACGAGGGATGTAATGTGAACACGTTTGTCCTAGCCTGCTATGTGCCTTAAGGAAAACACAGTAAAGCAGAGGAGACACAGGGGAAATCCAGATTTGTTAGTGCCACATGTCCAAGAACAGGTCTCTTCTAGTCCAACCACACTTAGTTACTGACGAGACATGTCCTACAAGAGCTGTGACCTTGGCACCTATGTAGTCATGTGGCTCATAGCCTGACCGCTGATCTCTTGGGTCAATGATTCTCCCTGAAAGTAGGAGGCTTGCCAAAAAGATATTTTGGTTGCTGGGCTGTGGGAGCACACTTATCTACAAGTGGCTCAGAATGAATCAAGAGAGGAATCTACACTGCAAATTATACTCCAGTCATGTATTTCAATAGTCAATCACTTTAGGTAAGGAAGGAAAACGACCATGGTCAAGCTGAATCCTTAGGAATAAGGTAGATTCAGACATCACGTAGAGCAGACACGATAACAGCAAGTGACGAGCGAAGGAAGGGAGTATAGAGATCTGGCACATAAAACTTTTAAAAGCAAAAGTCCCCTCCATGACAAGGTATGTGCTTTACAATTGGTAATTTCCATAGATGAAATTAGTCCAGGGCAGCTGCAGCTACACAACAGCCTATGCTTGATGAAATATATGCATTTTAATGAGACTCACCTCTTTCCAAATTTATCCCCAAAGCCTGTCACCATTACATCATATTCCTGAAGATTCTGATGTTTTGTTAGTACTGAGACCATCCACAATATTGTGCCATTTGGATGGTTTCATCAGTCTCACCAGCAGGCATACAGTGGATCCTGCTTCCTTCTTAGCTAGTCTATTTTACCTTTAGTCCTCCAACTATGGCTTCTTCCTCTACTTCTGTCCTTGACAATTAACCTCAACAATAATGTCATTGACATCTTCATCTTTGCCTTTAATGCTGACCAAAATGCCAAAATTGATTTTCACATACCATATTTGTGAGTCAAATAAAAAGTAAGTGTTACTGGGTATCAAATATAACTGAGCAGTAAGTACTGCTACTGGGAGAGGCTTATATCTCAAACCTCTAAAGGGGTATTGAAGGAAGGTAGCTGGCCCGTTTTGCATGTTAATTTAACTAAGAGCTAGTAACCTAGATTTAGACAAAACTAAGTTTTGAAGGTAATTATTAACGAGATTAGCCCTCGAATCCATAGGTAATCCCTCTCAGGAACAGTCATAGGGGAGGGGAATAAGGGGAAATTGGGAGGGAGGGGAGAATGGGAGGATACAAGGGATGGGATAACCATAGAGATGTAACAAGACTAAACTAATAAAAAAATAAATAAATAAATTTAAAAAAAAACATAAAATTTAATAAAATCAATTGTTCTTAAAATAGTGGACCTCGTATAACCAGTCGAATGTATCAAAAACAAAGTAGACATGGTTCTCTGAAGAAGAGAGGATTTAAATTCTGTGCTATATTAAATTCTACACTTATCCTATATTTATGCATGAAGTTACAGGAAGATTAATTTGTCCTGGATCTAAGGTGCTCTGCACCCTGCAAGTTAGATTTCTGTTTCGCCTACATCACTCTGGCATCTCAAACATGGCTAGTTCTGTTATTGTTTATAATTGTCAATAGATTTTATTTATAAAAACATTTAGTGGATATAAATAATAGGCATAAATGTTAATATGCCCCAGATTTAATGCTTCCAGAGGTGTCTCCCTTGCAGACCACAGTCTTACTAAGCCCCCCTACAGTGGGGTAATTTACAAGTTCTCCAATTCTCTACAACTCTCTTTCTCTCTCTCTCTCTCTCTCTCTCTCTCTCTCTCTCTCTCTCTCTCTCTCAATCCATAGATCACACCTTTTTGTAAACTAACACATATATGACATAAAATGACTAAAAATCACAGAAGAGTTAATCTTCTAGTCTAAACATGGAACTACAAGCAGTGTTGTGTTCAGCAATATCAAAGGCCATTGAAACACCTATATTTGAACCAGAGAAGAAAACAATGAACATAAACTCTTAGCTTAAAGAAGATGCATTCCAGTGACATTCTTAAATATAATTGCAATTATTTAAATAGTAGGTAATAGAATGTCCGTAGGTGTCAAAGAACACAACTCTTAGGATATTTGATCAGGACAGGACTTGCATGTATCAAGAATTTCATGCTCATAGGGTATCAAGTCTCTTCTTCGTAGCCTGCTATGCTTCTTCTGAGTGCCACCAGGTCTCCCCCTCCAGGAGACATGGTCAAATATGAGGCACCAGTGTATGTGTGAAAATCAGACCCCACTCTAAACTCAGCTGTGGAGAATGTCCTGTCCATTGGCTAGATCAGGTTTGAACCAAACCATACGGGTTTGAAGCTTATAGCCTGTATTGTCCTTGTCTGGTGCATATAAAAGGGGAGGAAGTCCCCCTCAGGCACAGTCATAGGGGAGGGGAGTAAGGGGAAAATGGGAGGGAGGGAAGAATGGGAGGATACAAGGGATGGGATAACCATTGAGATGTAACAAGAATAAATTAATTTAAAAAAAAAGAACTTTCATGCAACTGGCTAATTCCAAAATTAAAGTCTTGTCCAGACACAATTTATCACACTGCTGCTGAGTCTCACTTTGCTCATCTATCTATCCATTCTTTGCCTCCACATGTCACTTTTCAAAGTACCAGGAAAGTGTATCTCTCTGGTCCCAAAGCCTAGTACAATGGGATTATTTTGCTTGATTGCCTATTACTTTGTAGATGACTGGTATTAAGGTCCTCTAGTCTTTAGCTCTTTCCAAATACTCTCAACATGCACAAAATGAGGTATTCAGTTTCTAGAATTTTCTGAGCAGTCAATTTTCTAGCTCATACTTCTTTCTTCACATGGAACACATGGTAACATGGCTAGTTCTTCTGCAACCTTGTAAAGCTTTCTAGTCTTCAAAAGCTTTCCTTTTTCTCTCAACTGATTGTATAAAGGTGAGTGTTATACAGCAGAAATCATAGAAATGATGCTTTAAAATAATAAAAATTAATAAAATTACTAATTTAAAAATATTTAATAAACAAGAGATAGTTTAGTAGCTAAAGACTCAGGATTCTCCTCAGAAGACCCAAGCTCAAATTATAGCATCCAATTCTTTTTTTAAATTGTTTTTATTT
Organism: Acomys percivali; assembly: GCA_907169655.1. Taxonomy (NCBI): domain Eukaryota; kingdom Metazoa; phylum Chordata; class Mammalia; order Rodentia; family Muridae; genus Acomys; species Acomys percivali. The sequence goes on from OU015756.1 coordinate 62,496,747, forward strand.
TGTACATATGCTTTTATATTATTACCTCTTTATGCATATATATATATATATATATATATATATATATATAACAGATTACCTATGGAAAGAAAAACTGACATAATCAGAAATTATATAAATGTTACATTCTTAGTGCTTTGACTATTTGTATTTGACAGCCTTGAAGAAGACATCTTTCTTATCTTGGTGTGTCTAAAATTCTGAACTTAAATCAATCTCCATCACATCTTGTCATTATCAACTTAAAACATATATCTAGACCTAAAAACATTTTAACCCCTAAACAACTAAGCTTCATCGTAAAACTATGCTACCTGGTTTTCAACTCCATCAGAGACTTGGGAAGGAGTAAACTTGATTATATGAGTATGCCGGGAGTGCAGGTTAGTAGCTATCCAAATGAAAAGATGACAAAGACAGTTTTCTACCTGAATAGTCACCCAAAACTATCCAAACTCTTGGAGCATCTTCTTCAGCCTTCTGACACAATAAAATCTGACAGACATATTTGTGAGGCAGAAACTATTAAGGACTTGCTTACCCTGTCTTGGCAGAATTTGGCCATTAGCGCCCGATTCTTATGATTGAAGAATCCTTTCTATTGACTAAGAATAAAAGAAGAAAAAAATGTTATCTATCCAAAACAATGGGTTTTAATTTTCACTTGGAAGGTTCTGTGTACTATATACTTTCAAATGAAATTCTGAATCCCTTTTAGAAATCACTAAAAATAGTAAGCACAAATGAGCTGTGACAGCTAATAAATACAGGGGATTCCAAGCTTCTTTTAAAATTGTCAAATAGCCTCTTATTATACATAGATAAAGTAGAATTCTCATATCAGTGTCTTGATTAGAATGTGTCATGGAGTCTGTGAGGAGAGTACTTACTGTCCTATTCCTCCTGCATCAGTATTTGTAGTCATGTGAAATATGGAAAGATTCCCTCTCATGGGTTCTTCACTGTTAATGCCCCATACCACACAATAAGTAGTCAGGGGTCCAGCTGGCAGAGTTAAAAAAAAAAAAAAAGAACTAAGGTGATGGTGGGAGAATATAATCAAAGTGTATTGTATACTTTTATGAAATCACCACCATATTGAAACAATTATTTTGTATAGCTAATATATGCTAATAAATGGGTATTGTTTTATCAATATGAAAAAAAGAAAAGATCTACTCCAAGTATGCCTAACTCATGTCTCTCGGTCTCAATTTCTCTTGTCTTTTTCCAAATCTCTCTTGGACAGGATTCTCTTACAGGGTACAAAGCCATTCTTCTCCCATATGTGATGTTGTAAATTAATACATTTTGGTTAATTTATGGATGAAGTTATAGGAAGCATAACTTATCTGGGTCTAAGGTGTACTGCACACTGCAACTAGATTTCTCAGTTTCTCCTACATCACTCCTGCATCTCTACAATGGCTATCTCTAAATTCAGGAGCTAAGTTATTATTTACTATCTCCAATACTAGTAGATTTTTATTTATAACAAACATTTAGTAGATAAGTAGAAAATATGAAGGTGTTGTGGTTTTTCTTCCTAACCACAAGCTCCCAGGATAATGGCTCATGAGACTCAAAATATCTTTACAAATATCTCAGCCATATAGCTAGGCTTTTCTCTAACTAGCTTACCACTTAAAGTAACCCATTTATTTTGATGTACATTCTGCCACGTGGCTGCTTACTTCTGCTCAGGTGCTTTGTGTTTGTCCTCCTCACATCTTCCTTGGTGAAATTCCCCATGCCTGGCTCTATCCCATCTCTTGAAGAAGATCCCACCTCAGGTATAGGCCATAGGTTTTTAATTGGCAAGTGATGCATCAATACAATACACAAAACATCATTTCAACCTAATGGTTAATATACTGTACTCCATATCTGTGATGTGAATAGGAATATGATTATTGTCCAAAGTTAATACATAAAGGACTTGAGTATATGATCACAATATTTAATAATACAAGGTATGACAAAGATTCCCACTTATCTTCACCAATTTCCAATAGTTCTATAAACTGCTATTAACAATGAACTTGACCCCAGTCAGAAGCTGGATGTCATTGTGATAAGACAAGGTAGCCAATGAGTTGGGTGTAGAAGCATTATATGTAATATTTTAGGGGATTTTTAAAAATTGAAGGTATCTGTCTGCTTTGCCTCTTTTCTCCACACTGCCTCTTAGGATGCTTCTTTTTAAGGGTGAACTGATTTTGGCCTGTGAAGATATGTCACACCCTAATATCAATGAAACAGAATCCAGAAAAAGCTAGGGTTCACATGAGTGAAGGTCTTCATTGAAACCCCCAAAACTTCTCATATCTGAGAAAGTTCAAAATTATTTTTATTTTATTTTTTCATGTGTATGTGTGATGCCTGCATGTTTTTATGGATGGTTTTTGTTTCTGTATTGCATGCATATATGTCTGCATCTGTACACCATCTGCAATCTAGTACCCGTGGAGGCCAGAAAAAGGCATGGAATCCTCTGAGACTGTAGTTACAGATGGTTGTGTACATCCATCAAGTATTAGGAAATAAAAATAGCAGTGCGTGCAAAGTGTAGTATAAGTAGCTTTTAGCAATTATCAGCCATTTTTGAGATTTGCTGAAACTGAGTAGTCTTCCTCTAATCTTATTAAACTTCTGGATTATGAGCTCCTTAAATGAAGGAATAAGATGCCAATAACTTATGGTTTTTCCTAGAGTCTTTTTCTCCTGCAGTTAAAAAAAAAGTCATATTACTGAATACATGATTAACAAGTTTCCATTTTAGATAAAGAAAATTATATATACTCCATGTGAAAAACTGCAAAGTTCTGGTTTATGCATTGGCTTGTTTAATTCTCTTTAGGATAGAGTACCAAATACAGGCAGGATGAAATAATTGTCCACAGATATGCTCTACTTCAAGTTACCTAGAGACAGTGTGAAAGTAGTTTTAGAAAAATTATGAAGTTCTAGTGTCTTCGTAAGTAATTTCACAAACCTATATATTTGAGGCTGAAAAGCTGCACACTTTCAGTGATAGATCTCTACAAGGGAATACTATAGCCACTTACGCTAGTTCACTCAGATGTTTACAAGTGACCACCAATAACTGTTTTCATCACTCTGAGGTATTGCAAGTGCATGAACATACTACTGACTAAGTAGGTCATGACTAGGCTTCGTAAGAACCAATTCTTGGTGCTGAACAGAGTAGGTTTTGACAAACCTCAGCCTTTCCACAAAAGACTTCATTTTGTGATGGCAGTGAGCACGCATAGAAGCAGAAATTTATTGAGGCTTGAGAGAGAGAAAAGAACAAAAGATTCTCAGTCTTTAGAGCAAAACTTGCTTTCCTAGTGAATCTGCTTTTTTTTTTTTTTTTTTTTTTTTTTACAGCTAGATTGAAATATAAACTTTGGAAGATTAATTATCTTGCAATTCATTAAATCCTAGCAATCCCACATATGCATTGTCTATGCCGATAGTTTCTGTCATAAATCATCATGTCCCAACTGTAATGAGACAACACAAGAGAAGATGTAGCTGTTTTATTGTTTCTTTCTCAATTCAGCATAGTTGGAATTGCTCAATCAGCCTTTAATTTTTCTTCCTTAGGTGTTGAGTCAATTTTAATGAGGCAAAAGGAGATCTGTGATCTCTGATGGAGCTGATGATGTGGCCTGGACTTTGCCTTTCTTCAATGAGGCAAAAATACTGTCTCATTTCCTCATCTTCCTTCCTTTCTTTCCAATTGATAGAGTGCATTCTGAAGACCACTTTACAGCTGGTATATCAACTACGTACTACACCTAGAAACCTGTCTTAAAACCATGTATTCAGAACAATAGGATAAAGCAACCAAAAACAGTCATTCCATTATGTTCGGAGCCAACCCAGGGTCATTCAAGGCCAAGAGAGTCTACTGACAAGATACTGATGCCCTGTTCCAAAGCTAAACTTCCTCCTTTCAGCCCCTGCATAACTTCCTCCTTTCAGCCTCTGCAGAATTTCCTCCTTTCAGTCTCTGCAGATGCCATTTAGCAGGTTAGCTCAGGAATTTCAGAGAGATAGTTAGCTAAGATAGGAATTGTTCCAAGGTGAACCACAGGATGTTCCCCTGCTGGTATCATCTGGAGGCATTCTCGGGCCCTCCCCCTACCGCTTAGCTCCTGCCCTCCCCCTACCGCTTAGCTCCTGCCTCTACCCCATATAAGCTTTTGCTTTTGATTCAATAAACGGACCTTGATAGGAACTCTACCTGGTCTCGCCTCCTTCTTTTTCGCCCCATCTTTTCAGGTATGGCTCCCCTCGCGACCCCGTAATTACTGGTCCTGCTGGACAGGACACCATTACACCATGTGCTATTTCTCCAAAGCCAATGCCTGGCTGAGCACTTCTCGACAAGGTCACAGTGGTTTCAGTTTACCCTGTATTATCACAGCCAACTGGACACGGTGGGTCACTCCCTTCTCATGCTTTCAAGGTTTTTCTATGATCTGCCTGAATTTTGGTCCATGTTGTCATTGTTCCTTGTAAAACCATCTGTACTTAAGTAAGCCAGCTATAAGAAGACATTTTTTATGGATGCTCATCCTTCCTGTCCATGTCATTCCTGCTGAACTTAGTCCGTTTGAACATACTCGAATTACAATAGTAGCTAAAACCATATTTAATTTTGCATGGTAGGCTCCAAGAGAATACAGGATTAATGTACACAGAGACAAATAAAAGTAGTTTTGCTGACATGAAATGTGTTTTCTGACATTGACTGGCAACAGGAAAGAGCCACCATTATTCTACACTTTTTCCAGACATGCTGCTTGAGTTAAGCACATTACAACTAGTTCTGCAGTATTTGTTCTCTGAGCTTAAAACTCTGCATTGTTTAATATTTTCCACTGCTATGAAGATAAACACAGTCATTAATCCAAAAACTTGGCAACAAGATTGTTTTGTTCTGAAAAAAAAATTGATCACAAGGCCAGGGGAAATGCATGAGCACATCAAAGATTTTGATATACAGTGTTTGGGAGAATGGACAAATAACATTCTTGAATTGGATCTGACTGGATGTTTATCCTATAAATCAACATAACCATTTAAGTAAGAAGCTCAAATGATGTGAAGACATTTCTGATACAGTCCAAAATAACTGCACAAATAATTCAAATTTATTTTATGCTAATCATTAAGAATCTAATCATTTTCTCCATATTCCATCTGCCAAAGAAATAGGATAGTACTCTAGAGTCATTTTTCAAAAGGTCAAATTTGAGAATAAGGCAAATATCTAACACAATTATTATTTCAGTATATAAAGCTCAAGGGAGAAATTTTGGTTGGTTATTCATAACTCAGTTTAAAACCAATGTATCTTAGTAGTAGTAATTAATAATATTTCATATGGTCTTACACAGCATAAACATATTTTATAATAATTAGTTGTTCTTTAAGGATTCCTATGATTTATCAAGTAAGGAAGGGAAATTAAAATACATAATTTTATGTCATTAATTTTATTTTATTAAAAATAGTTTCTTTTCTACACAATATATTTGATTATGGTTTCACCTCTCTGTACTCCTCCTAGTTCCTTCCCACCTCCCTTGCCATCCAGATCTATCCCCTTTTCCTTCTCATTACAAAATAGAAGGCTTATAATAAAATAATATACTATATAAAACAGAAACAAACATCAGAATATGACAGTACAAACAGAAAGAAAAGAGCCCAGGAGATGACACAGGAAACAGATATTTAAAACAAAGACACAATGGTTCATATACTAAGGGATCGAAAAGAAACAGAAAATGAAATGAAAAAAAAAAGTTAGAAAAAGGAAGGAAGGGAAGGAAGGAAGGAAGGAAGGAAGGAAGGAAGGGAAGGAAGGAAGGAAGGAAAGAAGGTAGGAAGCCCTGACATGGCACCTTTCATTTTCTGTTGCCCATCTACTGCCATTTTCATTTGAGAGTGGTTTGCAATTGGAGATTGATTGCTTCTGTCTTAGTTTTGGAGCATGTGTCTACTTCTCTCAGCTCTAGGCGCCCATATATTGGCGACCCATGCAGGCCTTTTCCATTCTTCTTTAGTCTCTGCGAGTTCATATCAGAGGCGAGCATGTTGATTTAAACAGCCTTGGTGGTGTCCTCTATTCCCTCTGGCTCTTCCACTCTTTCCAACTCCTCATCAACAGACTCCCTGAGCCATGAAAAGGAGGAATTTGATGGAGACATGTTGTTTAGGGCTGAGTGTTCTGATATCTCTCACTCGCTGCATATTGCCTGGCTATAGGTGTGTATCTGTTCCCATTTGCTGTAGGAGGAAGCTTATCTGATGGTAGAGGGGCAAGGAGACAATCTATGCGTAAAACAGACTTGTGGGAAAGACTAAGCTTTGTTGCAAACTGGAAGCAGTCTTGGTGGGCTTTACCCTTGGGCACCCCATGAATACGTTATGACAGACTGAGTGGAGCCATCCTGGGCCTGGAATTCAGGAAGCCGACCTGGGAACTCCACCTGGACTATTGTCTTTCTAATTGACCCTCAAGGGGAGAAGGAGACCAGTCCTTTGGACGCGAGACAGGCAGGCAGGGAGGAGAGAACAACAGGTTCAGACCCGGGCTTGAGCTCACGTGGATCAGCCAACAGGCTGGACCAGCACGCGGGCCAGACAGACACCTAAGGACCCATCCCATGGAACTTTTACCTAACCCTTTAACCTTTTTTCCTTCTTGTGTAAGCTAGTTGGGTTGTATAATAAAGTTTAATTGTTAAGAAACAGAGCCTACACAGACTGTTCTTGGGGATCATTTTATTGTTATACACCTTTACTAGAACAGTAGTATTTGGTTTTCCCCTATGTCGATGGGCTATCTAGTCCCAGGTTATAGGGTCACCTAAGCAGCATTGGTTACGAATTCCATCTCTTGGAGTGGGCTTTAAATCAAATCAGATATTGGTTAGTTACTCCCACAAGCTTTGTGCCACATTGCTCTCGAATATCTGGCAGTCAGAACACCATTGTAAATGGTTAGTAGTGTGGTGGATGCTTAAGTTTCTTCTTGGTAACATGCAAAATACCTTCTGGTACCAAGAACACTAGCCAGTATGGGTGAAGTCCCGAGGTAGGCATCATCTTAATGTCTCTGTGTTCAACTCATCCTGTTGGTGTTGTCTTCAGTAATAGGACTTTGCTGTACATTACAGAGAGCAACTCCTAGCCTTGGCAAGAGCCTGGGTGGTTGGAGAACCATTCTGGCCAACAATTCAATTAGGAGTAACCCACTCTTAGTACTGGATGCTTCATTTGGAGATGAGAGTGTCCATTTGGGCCTCTATTTCCGTATTATTTGGTGATTTCATTAAGATCATATCCATGTATGTACAGTTTTTGGAAGTTTTCACTCTACTAGGTTTTCATACTATCACTCAAATGACCCTTGATTTTAGCTGTCTGTCACTATATTTCTTCCCTTGGTCCCCATTTCTTTCTTTTAAAAAAACTTTTTAATTAATTTATTAATATTACTTCTCAATTGTTATCCCATCCCTTGTTTCCTCCTGTTCCTCCCTCCCTCCTGCTTTCACCCTATTCTCCTCCCCTATGACTGTGACTGAGGGGGACTTCCTCCTCCTGTATATGCTCATAGGTATCAAGTCTCTTCTTGGTAGCCTGTTATCCTTCCTCTGAGGGCCACCAGTCCTCCCCATCAAGGGGACATGATCAAATACGGGGCAACAGAATTCATGTGAAAGTCAGTCCCCACTCTCCACTCAACTCTGGAGAATGTCTTGTCCCCATTTCACCACCCATAAATATTTATTCTGTTTATCTTGTCTAACTAACTAGCTAACTAACTAACTAACTAACTAACTTATTCTATAAAACACTATATAATTATATATAGTTATGTATAGTTATATATAATTATATAGTTACTTAGTTATAAACTTAACAGCTACTATCCACATATGAGCAAATACATGCTATATTTGCCTTCCTGAATGTGGGTGACCTTATTAAGATGATTTTCTTTCCTAGATTCATCCATGTACTTGTGAATTTGATGATTTTACTTTTTGTTAATGGCTGAGTGATACTCCATTGTCTGAGTATATCACATTTTTATCTAGTCTTCAGTTGAGGGACATCCAGGTTGTTTCTAAATTCAGGCTATTATGAACATGGTTAAGCAAGTGTATCTATGACAAGATGAAGAGTCCTTTGGGTATATGCCCAAGAGTGATTGAGCTCGATCTTGGGAAGATTGATTCCTATTTCCCAGAGGAACCATAGCATTGATTTTCACAGTGGCTGTGCAAGTCTGCACTTCCACCAGCAATGCATGGTGCTAAAAGATGAATCAGTGTCTAAAGCCTGTTCAGGTGGAAATTATTAACACTATTTCTAATTACAGGCCATGGGCAAACAAAAGGAAAACATTATTTTGAAAAATGCAAACAGTGTTCTTAAAATCTTTTTGAAACTGTATTCCAATCAAAACCCTAATGCAAAGGAACACTTAGAAATCAAGAGGAGAAGAAATGAGAAAGAATTCAGAATCCCAGAAGCATATTACTAAGTGCTAATGGTTAAGATTGCTAAATAAAATGTCTTTTTTGTTTTGTTTTATTTTGTTTTTTGAGACAAGCTTTCTCTGTGTAGCCTTCACTGTTTTGGACTGTTTTTGTAGACCAGGCTGGCCTCGAACTCACTTCTGTCTCTCTAAGTGCTGGGATTATAGGTGTATGCTACTGCAGCTGTCTAAAATGCTCTTTGATTTGATAAGTAAATAAAAATTCACATTGCATAATGAAATAAAAATGCAAAAATACCCCAGGAGACCAAAAATCGGGCCAATTGGGTAGACAGAGAATTATTTAATAGGTTTTTTTTTTGTTTAATTAAGGAATTGAAAATATTGTTTTACCTCTGTATTGGAAAAGAAGAAATTAAAGTTCTTAGAAGGAACTGTCGTTAGATTGGCAAAGTAATGAGCACAGAAAATAAAAAGCAAGAAAAGTAAGTGAAATAAAAAACTTGTTTTATAGTAAAATATTATTTATTTAGATTTATATACTTTATACTTAACATTCTGACACCTGAGCTGTGTCATCATCCTCTGCCTCTGCCTCCTGAGACAACCTCGAATTATATTTACCTATACTATGAGCGCCAGCTACCATAGTAACAATGTAGCCAGGTATTTTCCCACCCTAAGGAAGGGACCTCACATAGTGATGTGTGTGATCACTGGAGGTGTGGTGGGACCCAAGCACAACAGCACGATTGCTGCAGCAACCTCAGTTCTTGCCTGGATTTATACTTGACAATCAAAGAAGAGGCTGAGAACTCCTAGGACTGTGGGGCAGATGGATCCACATTTTGTTAAGTTCTCTCTCTCTCTCTCTAAGGTCCATCTGAATAGTTAAAATAATGTTGCAGACAATTTTTAATTTCATGGGTGAATGCACCTGTCGTAAGACACTCAACATGTCCCCTTCATTTGACCAAACTGATTGCATCTGAAATCTACAAATGGCCCCTTTCTTCCATGAGAGATATTCTCAGTATGTTTTCTGTTATGGGGAAGCTATTAATATAGAGAAAAGCTTGCTTTAATCCCCGACAGCTGTTAGTCTGGATCCTTTAGCCGCCGTCAAGCAAAGACAGACGTTTTAAAGGGAGCAAACATGTAGTTAACTTTGAGACCCAGAGAAACTCAGCTGCCACCATGTTATTAAAACCTTAGCTGCAACAATGTATTTTTGGAATTTTGTGAGAAAATAAATCTTTTACGGTTTTTATTGCTTTGGGGTTGAGTGTTTTTTGCTTGTAAACATAATGGTGTATGCCATAGTAGCTTCACCTCATCTGTTATTAACTGATGAAAATATGTGAATCAAAAAGATGAAGAACTTGAATCCAAGAATAAGCATAAAACTCCAATAAAAAACACTGAAGTTCAAAGAGACAGCTGCACAGTTTGCGAAGCAATTGATCATGTGGGGTGAATAAAAGTCCTCAAGAGAATGCCAAAGAGTGTAACAGAAACACGTCAGAAATAATCAAAGAAATTATTTAAAGGCTGGAGGATAATAATTAAGCAAACACAGCATGTTTTTATTTTTTATCTACTCAACAGTGGAAAAGGAAGTAAGGAAGTCTTAGTTCTACAAGCAACGTATCATTTGTAGATTGAAACCAAAAAAAAAAAAAAAGACACTAATTTAAAAGTAGGTGGATTCTGGGCAGAGACATATGCCCATTGTTCTAGAGGGTGACTGTTTCACTTTGATTAATACACTTTTAAAACAAAATTGGTAAAAATCTAGAGCTATAAACTTCATTTAAAAAATAAGGAGTTGACAAACAAGGATGTAGAAATTTACGTTATTTCCTTTTAAAATTAAGTGTAAGGCTGTCAATCAAAAGAATTGAATTGGCATTATTTGTTAAAGCATTTTTAATTCTTCTAGGTACATATCTATTATGGTAGAAAGTGAGTTGATAAATCAGAATGAACTAAAGGGCAACAGATTATGTTCTATTTAAACCTGTCCTTTAAAGGTAAAGATCACGTCTTAGGAAGGAAATCCCAAGTATATAAGTGTTTGCTGTGGGGGTAGGAAGAAGATAAGAGAGATAGGGTAGGAATGGACAAATTTTGTTTTATACATGTATGAAATTATTAAAAGACAAATTTACATAATAAAAAACACTTGAAAGTGTATAGGCTTAGAAAGGAGGAGAAAGTTACTTCAACTCACAAATCATTCAGTGTAAAAAAAAAATCTTTATCCTTGATTTTCGTGTTTGTATTTTATATTATTCTTAAATTTTATGAGCAATTATGGTAAACCCCACTTGTAAAGTAATTATTTTAATTAAATTTTAAAAGTTGAATTTTGTGTTACATGCTAAAATCCATATTATAATCCATTTAACCAGTAGAGATACACTAAAAAAATTTTAAAAAATAAAAAAAAACTCTCTTACATAATTTAAAAGATACCCTGAAATATAAATATAAATATAAGAAAACAGATTTTTTAAATTGGGCAAAAGTGATACTTTCTGAAAACTATAGAAGACAAATGATTACCTAAGAATGAATGAATATAATTGATCATCTGGAAAATTCAAATTAAGACAATGTGAGATACTTCCCTTCCTGCCATAAGGTTTACATGCAACAAAGAAACAAGAAAAATACCACACCAAATATTACAGATGTTGTAGAGTAACAAGATATCCTATACATTTTTAAGACAAAGATACAGTGTATCAAATATCTTAGAAAATAGTTTACTTTTTCCTTAAAGTGTCAGACACACGTGTCATGTCTCCTACCCATATTAAGCTTTGACATGTTTTCTCATAGAAGGTACAAGCACGTGATCCTACCAAGCCTTGGACAACAATATTTTTAGTAGCTTTATAAAGTAATAGAAACTGAAAACAGGCATTCTGGAATGAATATGTGAGACACACCATGGACAACTTCACTTCTCAGAGACTCAACCATTGTAGTAAAACTTATAAAAATAAATCAAAGGGTAAACAATCACTTAAGGTCACTGGGAATTGTCCTGAAGGCATACAGTACACGAGGAAATGGTTATTCAATAACATCCCTTCGATGTTAATGAAGACAAGGAGTCTCTGAAAGACAAAAGACGTACGAGACACAAGCTCTGTCTCTCGCTTCATGAGACAGAAGCTTTGTTTGGGCAGATGTGGCCCCCTGGCATGACCTCCCATCTGCCGAATCTTCAGAAAGGGCTGTGCCTCTGAAAAGGAGAAAACTACAGCATCTAGCACTCACATGATGTGTGTTGGAGAACACAAGGCTGAGCTCTCTTCTCTCAGTTAGCATCAGTCTTAGATGGAGGCTCAAAGTAAGGAAGATCCAGGGGCTGGTGAGGTGCTAAGAGGGCGTTTGCAGAATAAACCTGTGGAGTTGGTTTCAGATCCCTGTAACCCTAGATACTCTTGTCTGCAACCCAAACTGTGGGGGAGAGGAGAGACAGGAGAGAGGATTCCTGGGATTGGCTGGCCACCAGCCTATGGGCGGAGTGCCTGGCTCATTAAGAGAAACTGTCTCAGGATGGTAGAATGGGGAGCGATAGAGAATAAAGTCTTCCTCTGGCCCCTACATATAGACACATACACTTCAACACATACACCACACATACCAAACTGCTTCAAACATTAAATTTTTAAAAAATGAGTTTGTCTCAGCTTGCTCCTAGAAATTCTGTAATAGTACACGAAAATAAGAAAATTTAATATGGTTGTGCCACCTGGCATCATGATAATAAAGCCAGGGAGTTACTTCAAAGGATGTAGTCCACTGACTCCTACCTTTCTGGTGCACTGTGCCAAGGATTTTACTGAAAAAGAGAAACAAAACACTAAATTAACAAGCTTTAAGGTTCTCCTCAAGTGAACTAGCATCACAGAGACTAGAGTGCAGGAATGTCCAAGACCAGAGTCACTCACAGACACGGGATTTTGGAAAAAGGATATCGAGAGAAAGCAATTAAGAGTGACTGGGCAACAGTAAAGGGAACCAGAGAGACCTCAGAAAGATATGCTCTAAATCATTAACCTCAAAGATTGTATTTAGAAAGTCCACATTCTAAAGGGCCCCCATCTAAATGGATCACACTGTGGAGTCTTTTAGTATCAAAGGGCATTACCATAATACTGAAATCAACTGACAATATGCCTGGGTGATCACACACACACACACACACACACACACACACACACACGCAAACAAACACACACACACACACACACATACACACATACACACATTTCAGACACACACAAGCAGACATGGACTGTAAGTCCATGTAAGTCACCAGTTTTCAGTACAAGGAATCATAGGGAGATATAACAGAAACCATGATGTCTACACAGGAAACAGGTGTAGTAGAAATGGCTGTGAGAGAGCGGTCAGATATCTGGTTCATAAGAAAACTACTAAAGGAAATTACTCTCTGAGACATAAAGGGATTAAGTTTGGTTGGTTGGTTGTCAAAAGCCCTTTGGTCTGCTCCTCAGTAAAAGTGGTGAAAAGAATGCAAAGGCAATTGTTGAAACTATATATACTGAACAAAAAGTAAAATAAAATAAAATGCCAGCTAAAATTGAGTCCATCCTGTGTTAGTTTATCTATGTAACGGTCTAGACTATGCAATTCAGTCTGATGACTGAGGCAGATCAGCAGTAGCCTCACTGCCATAGAGGCCAGAGGGAAGAGCAGAGTTACTCAGAAACTTTACAGTGTGATTGAAATGTTTTCTTTCTTACTCTGAAGAAAGAGATTGAAGATGACATGAGAAAATGGAATGATCTTCCTTGCTCATGGATCGGGAGAATTAACATAGTAAAAATGGCCATCTTATCAAAAGCAATCTACAGATTAAATGCAATCCCTATAAAAATACCTACACAATTTTGTAAAGACATTAAAAGTTCAATTCTGAACTTCATATGAATAAAAAAAAAACAGAATAGCTAAAACAATCTTGTACAATAAAAGATCCTCTGAAGGAATCTCCATACCTGATCTCAAGCTGTACTATAAAGCAACAGTAATTAAAACAGCATAGTATTGGCACAGCAATAGGCTGATTGATTAGTGGAATCGAACTGAAGACCCAGATATGAATCCACATACATATGGTCACTTGATTTTTGACTAAGAAGCCAAATCCATTCAATGGAAAAAGGATAGCATCTTCAACAAATGGTGCTGGTCTAACTGGAGGTCTATGTGTAAAAAAATGCAATTGGACCCATATTTGTCACCTTGCACAAAACTCAAATCCAAGTGGATTAAAGACCTCAACATAAAACCAGAGACACTAAGTCACTTAGAAGAAAAAGTGGGAAAGAGCCTGGAACACATTGGCACAGGAGACAACTTCCTGAACAGACACCAACAGCCTAGGCCTTAAGGGCAACATGTAATAAATGGGACCTCATGAGGCTGAGAAGCTTCTCTAAGGCAGGAGACACTGTCAAGAGAACAAAGCGACAGCCTACAGACTGGGAAAAGATCTTCACCAACCCTTCATCTGACAAAGGTCTAATATCCAAAATATATAAAGAACTCAAGAAATTAAACACCACCAAACCAAATAACCCAATTGAGAAATAGGGCTTGGAACTAAACAGAGAATTCTCAACAGAGGAATATTAAATGGCTGAGAAACACTAAAGAAATGCTCAACCTCCTTAGTCATCAGGGAAATGCAAATCAAAACAACTCTGAGATTCCATCTTACACCCATCAGAATGCCTAAGATCAAAAATTCAAGCGATACCACATGCTGGCGAGGATGTAGAGAGAAAGGAACACTCCTTCATTGCTGGTGGGAATGCAAACTAGTACTGCCACTTTGGAAATCTATCTGGTGCTATCTCAGAAAACTGGGAATAGGGCTTCCTCAAGACCCAGCTATTCTGCTCCTTGGCATATACCCAGAAGATGCTCCAGCACACAACAAGAAAATTTGCTCAACCATCTTCATAGCAGCCTTATTCATAGTAGCCAGAACATGGAAACAGTCTAAGTGTCCCTCAGTAGAAGAATGGATAAAGAAACTGTGGTACATTTACACTGTGGAATACTACTCAGCTATTAAAAACAAGGAATTCCCAAAATTTGTGGACAAATGGATTGAGCTAGAAATGATCATAATGAGTGAGTTAACCCAGAAGCAGAAAGAGTCAAATGGTATATACTCCCTTATAACTGCATACTAGCCCAAGGGGCATGTCCCATGAAAGCCTTCACTTACCAGGAAACTGGGACAGAGGCGAAGACATCCTATTGGGACTCTAGATGAGAGAATCATGGGAAAATAGCAAAGCAGAAGGATCCAGAGGGTCCTAGAAACCTACAAGTAGAATATTATGATAGGCAGATTTGGGTCAAGGGGTCCCGCTCAAACTATGGCTCCAGCCAAGGACAATATAGGCCATAAACTTCAAACCCCTACCCAGATCTAGCCAATGGACAGGACATTCTCCACAGTTGAGTGGAGAGTGGGGTATGACGTTCACATGTACTCTGGTGCCTCATATTTGACCATGTTCCCTGGAGGGGGAGATCTGGTGGCACTCAGAGGAAGGATAACAGGTTACCAAGAAGAGACTTGATACCCTATGAGCATATAAAGGGGGAGGAAGTCCCCCTCAGGCACAGTCATAGGGGAGTGGAGAAAGATTTAAGTGAATCAATGAAACTTTCTGTAAAAAGCAAAAACAAAAACAAAAACAAAAAAACAAAAACTCACACAGAAAAAGTTTCAAGTCAGAAAAGTGATACCCCAATATAATTTCCCTCAGATATCTTTACAAGTTACATACTCATACAAGGCATTCTAATATCTCATTTTAAAAAACTGTTGACATTTCAAAATTTATATCAGGTTAATACTGAAACAGCACAGATTCACTGTGCAGACAGGCAGAAAGATTCTGAAAATCTCCACCCATCGTCAGTGATTCAAGGGTTATTCTAAATGCAGAATGGCTGATTGCTTGAACATCTGCAAAGAAATACTTAGTTTGTTCTTTTCTCAGATTAGTGTTTATCAAACTTCAGTATGTATAAAAATTGCTGTTTGTTTTACATACAAGATAAAATGCTGTGCAGTCACACACTGCATAAAGTTGTTTCCATCAACAGCCGAATGTATACTCCAGGGCAATCCCATAAAATCATATTGCATAATGGGATTGGAGCCAATTTAGCTTCTATTAAGAGCACTGATATTAACATTGTAACACAACTAGCACTGCTCACACTACATGACTGGTATATGGAATGCTGTAAATCTCAGGGCAGGGATCATGAGCATGCTATGACAGGAAAATAGATGGGCACATATATGTCTTTCTGTGATGTCAAATTTATGGACTAGCAATAAATTCATCATCTGTGTCAGCTTTGTTGGCTAGAATTTGCCAAGGAGTTCCAAATTTTTTTGATAGCTGACCATTAGACAAACAGGTTTTTTAATTCTATTCTTAGTTATTAATATCATTTCACGTGTGGAACAGTGTGTGTGTATATATATATGAGAATATATAGCATATATGTGTGAGAATCACAGACACACACGCACATGCGCGAGACACACACATAGACACACACATCTAGGCTATTGGATAGCTACAAAGGGATTAAAGTGTCAGCCTATGTCAGAGACTTCACAGAGAGCTGATGCAGACACAGAAGGCATTAACTCACTCAGGTGGAGAACTGCTGCAGACATGCAGAGCTGCTGCAAGGTGGCAGGTCCAGCCAAGCTCCAGCGTTGAGTCAAACCTCAGAGGCATGGGACCCTGGAAGCTGCAAAGGCTAGGGGTGGGATCATGGAGGCGAGGCACAGAACCCAGTCCAGACTAAAAGATGAAGGATTAGAGGATGGAAAGATACAAAAGCAAGATAGCCCATTCAACAAGCCCTTTGGTTTTCTGCAGTCAATATTTCTAGTGCTTTCTCTGCCAGGACTATCAGAAATTGCTCTTCGCTTATCCTCTGGTAATCTCCTTGCTGGGTTCTGAGTTTTTGCTTTTGGATTATTAGATTTCCTCCTGATTTTTCAGTTCTGCCTGACAGCCACCTAAAGTCAATTAATGAATGTTGTAAAGGACTCTTTGTTGTAGTTGTTCGCTTGCTTGTTTTGTTTATGTTTTTTTTTTTTCATAGCAACGCCTTTCTTCCATGTACTGAGTCCACTAGGTGCTCTATCAGTTAATTTTGATTCCAATGAACCACAAAAGGTCAGTGCTTGGTCTCTGGCCTTCATGCTGTTTTGCTTGATTCCCCTATTATGGTTGTTTGAGATTAAACTGGGTCATACACTTGACATAGGCTTCTCTCCAGCGTCTGATAGTTGGCAATGTCTTTTTGTTAGGACCATTTATTTTTACTGTGGTCTTTTATCTTATGGAGTCTAGAACAGCTTCTTGGCATACTGTCCCCAAAGGAATAAAGGCAAATACTGCAAAGTGCTTTAAGGCCCCAGCCTCTAAATCCACACATTAAGGTCTAGTAGCTTCCATTGATTACGGACTTCAAAAGGCCAGCCAATATACAAAGCATACAAGTTGGGGTTCAATTCTTGATGCTAGTTTCGACAAAGAATTTGTGGGTATATGGGTATACTCACTCTTTCATGACAAATAATACAACATAATGCAGTGTGGAAATGTAGCATTCTTATTAATTATATATATATATAATTATATATATTATATATAATAATATATAAGATATATATATCTTATAAATTTGCTGTTTTTTGAGATTAGAATATAATTATGTCATTTCTCCCATCCCTTTCTTCCCTCAAACCCTCCTTGCTCTTTCAAATTCATGGTCTCTTTTTCATTAGTTTTTGTTACACTCACACACATGCACACACACACACACACACACACACACACACACACACACACACACATATTTCCCCTGAATACAGAACTGCTACCTTCTCAGTCTGTAGAAGGTTACAGATAAGTGTATGTTTTCAGCACTGATGGCATCGGATAACCAGTTGATGTGCTTTGTCCTGGGGAAAGACTATTTGTCCGACTCTCATCATTCCTTATTTGCTTGTATTGATTTATTTAGGGCTGAGACCTCATGAGCTTTCCCATTTCCATATTATCATAGCTATGGTTGTTGTCCTTGTTCAAGCCGTATTTGGGTGCCATGTTGACGGGCCTTCATCGGCACAACTCCCTGACTCTCTAGGGGACACAACTTGATAGAAACTCCTTGTTCCTCCAGCTCTTACAATCTTTCACCCTCTCTTTTTAAATTTACTCTGTTAAAGACATGATATCTGCTTTTAATTGTCTTAAGAAACCTAGGTGTTTGAAAGATTTAAAACGTTTGAAATAAAATATGCACCCCCCATTTATTTTATTTTATTTTTTGGAGAGTCTTATTTTTCACAACAGAGTGGATGAAGAACAGAAAGTATGTTGGGTAATGGGGTTCTTCATAAAGAAAATTATGTTCTGTGTTGGCTACTGAAACACTGATAATTTGAAGATAACAACGGGGGGACAGAGGATGCCTCATTGGTAAAGTGTTTGCCAACTTTGTGTGGTTCCCAGAGCAGCAACAGCAGCAGCAGCAGCAGCAACAAAACTGACACGGTAGCACTATATTTTAATCCCTGCCTTGAGCAGGTGAAAATAGTTGATCCATAGAACCTTCTGTACAGATAGCTCAGCCTACTTAATGAGCTCTAGCCCACTGAGAGAAAACAACCCGCATTGAAGAAAATGGTGGATGGTCCTTTAGGAATGACACTTAAGATTGCCCTTTGACCTCTACACAACCCACATAAAATCATCCCCTGCACAGGAACTGTTTATGACAAAATATTTACTGTGTATATATGTGGCTTGAAATACATAGACATAAAATCTAGTTTTATTTGTGTGTGTGTGTGTGTGTATTAGAGATTTTTTTTTTTTACATATACTTTCTTGGAATGCACTTAGTGACATTTAATCTCACTTAGTAATGTGACCAAAGTTTTTTTCACATTGTTTGGTATCTATAAATGTTTAAGAGTATCTAATTTTACATAACACAATCCATGTTGTTTATCTAATATTTTATTGATGGTATTTCAATGTTTGCTATTATAAACAATGCTGGTTTAAAATTTTTGTTTTATTTTCCTTATGTGCCTTTTGTGAATGTGAAAAATTTTAAGCTCTACAATCACTGACTTAGAAACTAGAAATATATTCAAGTATTAAAGATATTATCAGATTATTGGCCAAATGATTATGATAATATATTTCACAACACAACGTATACAGTAGTTCCTAAGAGATTCTACACCCACTAAGTGACATTATTGGACATTTGTATTTTTAATAATCAAAGTGTTTAGATTGGTGTATCACTGTGATATTTAATATTACTTCCATTTATTCCCATTTGGATTCATTTGTTTGCCTTAATCTTGTTGGTTTTCATTTCCTGTATGTTATGGTTGTGGTTCATTTTGTGTTCCCTACTATTTTTAGCTTAGGGCCTAAACTTTTACATGCTATTAAGCACATCAACTTTGAATCATATTGTCAGGAAATATTTAAAGCCACCATTAACAGCTTACAGTAAAAAAAAGAACAATATATTTAGATTATTAAGCTTCCTTTGGAAATAAAATAACAGAGGAATCTAGTCTTGCCCTCATGAAATATAACTAAAACAAGTAATTAATTATTTTGACACTACATTATACCTCTAAGTCATCAGCTAACTGGCAGTAACATTCCTGTACTCTGTAAACCTTTGGTATTTTCATTTACCTCTTTTCTCTGCAACATAGGCATATTCAGTCACTGAATGAATACTGGGTAATGCTTTGTCATGCTCTGCACTGCTCATCACAGAGGATAAAGACTGAGCAGGGGACTCAGGCTTCTCACTGAATAGAAGAAAATTTAAACTAAAATATGAGTCTTTGGGTACAGCTAGAAGAATGCACGGAGCAATATAAAACTGTACAGGGTGTTACTGTAACTTTGTGCAGCTAATGGGAATTGATGGTTAGTTTGATGATTGAAAATGGAATTTTTGGTTGGCAAAATGTTTCCAAATCTCATTTCTCACAATCTCCCATGAACCTTTTTATAAAAAATGAAAAATATTAAAAACCAATCTCAGAAGTGTGAACCTGGATTCTTGAGGACTACTTTCTGAAAGGCATATTTTCGAATTCTGTATCATCATGAAAACACTGAGCAAGGCAAATGAGACCCGGGATATAACTGTGTGGAAGTTTCTGACACTGAGTATCAAGATGGATGTTATGAAGCATGAATAGTGGTGTGGTGGACTAATGGGCGACTAACCAGCTAAAGGAACCCACACAGGAGGTTCCCAATAAATATGTCAATTGGTAGATGGGTGAATCAATGACTCCTTAAGGCTCTTTGCATTTCTTGGCTAAATCACAAATTCATACAGTATATGAATACACAATGAGAACACTAAAACAAAAGAGTGGAAGTTAAGATTAATTTAAACAAAACAACATGAAAACAACAAAAAAAACTTGAAAATTTTTTCTGAATTTTTATTGGTTTTCTGGAGCTATGACAAGGCTTCATAGTGACTAATTCACTAGTTAATATTAGTAATTTTACTTAAAGCATATAAGTATAACACAATTATAACCACTATTTCTCTAACTTAACTGAAAGAAATAAATGATATAAACCTAACAGTAAAGACCAACTGTCCAATTTTCTACCTGTTATAAGAAAACTGAAATGAACTACAAAGGAAAATATTCATTAAAATCACTCACATTGTAACAGATATTTAAAGATATAGCTGACACTGAATATTTTATTTTATAAGGGAACATATATAACATCTTTTGGTTTTTGCAGTATTTTTAAAGCACTTAGCTGATTACTAATTTTAAAATGGGAAAAAAGAAAAACTCCTCTAATGCTTCTAGGATATTAATTATGAAGAAGAAAATCGACAAATAAAGGAAGAAGACAAGGCAGAAACACAGGCCCTGGGGGCCTGAGCCAACCCATTTTTCATCTGCCTTCATAGTCCCACAATG
>OU015756.1:62522388-62543908 GCA_907169655.1 Acomys percivali
GGCTCATTTATTTGAGCACTTGGTCCTCAGTTGGTAACACTGGGCAAATTTAGGAGGAGCAGTCTTATTGGAGGAGGTATGCACCTGGAGAGTGAGATTTGGGATTTCAAAATTACACGTCATTCTCTTCCTAGTTAGATCCTTCCTCCTCCTCTGTCCTTATCCCTCCCTTCCTCTCCCTGTCTCTGTCTCTCTGTGTCTGTTCATCTCCTCTCTGTCTGTCTGTCTGTCTGTCTGTCTGTCTCCCTCTCTCTCTTTCCTTCTCTTTGTCTTTCTGCCTCTGTCTCTGGCTCTCTATCTGTCTCTCTCTCCTTCTCTATCTCTCTCTTTCTCTTACACACACACACACACACACACACACACACGACACACACTTAAAGATAAGGATATGAGCTCTCAGTTACTTCTCCAGTGTTGCAACTACCCGCCTGCCTTTCTGCTGACATGGTGCCTGCCATGATGGTCATGGTCTTACCCCCAGAAACTGTAAGTACCCAATAAACTCTTTCTTATGTATGTTGCTCTGGTTATGGTGTTTTCTCATGGTAATAGAAAACTAAGTCATCAGCTAATGTAAAGGAAAAATGGGTGTTTTCTTATTTATGTCATTTGTTTTCATGTTTATGTATTTGTCGACTTTTCTAACATCAAGATGATTATATAGTACATATTGCCTATTCCTAGAATGATTATGAACCTCAGAAAGGTTCTAGAGTTGAAAGCATGAACAATCTGTAAACATTAAAATATTCCAATCATTGTTATAATAATGATGATCATAGCATTGGTATGATGACAATTCCCTAATTGGTTTTCCTTCTGCTTCATCTTAAACAGCCTTATACACAAACTAAATTCTTAGCAGATCAGGGCTAATGCTGATCCCTTGCTTATAGCAATGTAGTAAATTAGAGGAATTTTGATAATGGCTTTCATTTAAGTTCTGTGGCCATTAGTAAGCTCTATATCAGCGCAAGCTTTATTATACCAAGTATAAAAGGAAAATATTTAATTAGGATTCAAGGTAAAGTGTGATTCTTATTTTAATTCTGAATATTCAAGTTTTTTTTAAACCCTGCTTTGGTTTTGGCTTATAAGAAGACTAGACATCCTCAATGGAGAGCCATTATTTATACATATAAAAAAAAAAAAAACTAACAGTGGTTTTTCTTTTTGTTATCAACCTTAGTCCTTCAGAAGCTAAAATATCAGCTTTTCATCTGTTTTGCATGTTCTAGTCTTAAAATTTTTTCTAAGCTGCTTAAACTCTATTTTCATTTTTTTTTTTCTTCTTGTGCTTTAGTCAGTTATTTCAAGGTCAAGTTTTTATCTTTCTTCACCCAATACAGTACATCCCAAAACAATGGTTTGCCTTTCCTCCGCTCTCGCCTGCCAACTACTTCCCCTCTCTCTCATACCCACATCTCTGATTCCCTCTAGAAAAGATCCGGTCTCCCAAGGATATCAACTAAACAAGGCGTATAACAAATTACACTACATCTAGGCACAAGCCCTCATATAAAAGCTGGTTGATGCAACCCAGGAGGAAGAACAGGATCACAAGAGTATGGGAAAGAGTCAGAGGCACCCACAGTCCCACTGTTAGGAGTCCAACAAAACTCCCAAGATGAGTAATCACAGCACATGTGCAGAGGACTTAGCACAGAGGACCATGCAGGCTCTCTGATCGTCGGTTCAGTCTCCGTGAGCCGCTGTGAGCACTGATCACTGTTTTCAAAGACTGTAAATAATCTTTCCCTCTATCCATTCCTTTGGTTCAATGGCTTTGCATCAAATAGCCACACTTCTTCATAGAATTTTTAACATGAACCAATTTTCAAATGATATAATGAATTGTGACAATTAACTTTTTCTCATTTTGGCAATAACATACTAATATATGTTACTATGAAGAAAGAACTCTAAAAAGTATGTCTTGTGGAGAAATAGCTAATTTCTAAATTCAAAAGTAACACAAGCATTACTAGTAAGATGTGTGTTTTAAATGTATTTTATATTAGGTAGCAATGGGAGCCCTAATAAAGCAGATAAAGCCACTCTATGAAAGAAAGCACTGTCAGCATTGGGTGCCTAAATTAAAAACCAGTTCTCAAATGTAAGGAGGAGTTTTTAAAACATAAATTAAATAACTAAATGATTCAGTTCATATGTAGTAGTTACTGACTAGACACCCAGAAAAAGGGTGCATTCTTCCTCTGCAATTCTATACAACATCTCTGGAAATACACTTTAAGATAATAATTATAATATTTTGTTATCAAAAACCAAAGGCATAACATTCAGCATACAAAAAATTTTACAGTGTTTGCATTTAACATAGAAGACATCATACAGATAATGTGAAAGCCTCATTCGCTTCATGCATTCCCTCTGGAAGTAAGCCTAGAATGATATATGCATCTCTCTGCAAAAAATTTATTCTCTTCCCACATATATATGATATCACTGACAACCATTCTCTGTGCTTTTAATTTTACATGCAATTAATATTTCACACAACACTTCATTTTCTAAGTGCAGTCAAATTATATAAATATATATATATATATACATATATACAAATATATATTTAAGTCAAATATTATGTGTGTCATGTTCCAGCATGTATATCTTAAAAATAGCTCCATGCTGTCATTTTCTCTCAAAAAAATCTTGATATAAATAACTAATATTATATTTATTGGTAGCTGACTTATTCTAGCTTTCACAACCAAATGCACCATTATTCACATCATTGCTCTGTTTCTTTTTAAATAATATAAAAAAGATAGAAGGCTATATTATAGAGAGGAACTGTTCATATCTGCAAGAATAATATTGACCCATGATTCCACATCAATGAGCAATGTTAGTGACTTGACATCATTAAATTCATTTCTTTATTCTCACAGCTGACATGTACAGTACATCAAGATGTGGGTCTGACACCTGACTTGTTCACTTCAATCACACAACTTGAAAAGAAAAGGCGTGGAAATCAGTTTGCCAATCCCAGAATGGTATGATGAAATATTTGAGGGAAGTCGCGTATTTAGAAACTGACATATATCTTCTCATGAGCTTAATGGACCAGGCAGTTCTGCAAAGGGAAGTTTGCTAAACTCACGAGTCCAAGATTCAGAGTGGCATCTAAAGTAAGGTAGGACTCACAGGAGAGCCTGCCATGTGATAGCCACGGTGAGCATCCTAGTGCACTTTCTTCCTGTCGCAGAGTCAAGCACTCCGTCTTTGTTTGACCAGCAGTAGGAGCAGGGTATTCCCACAACAAGGATTCAGTATGCAATCAGAGCATTAGTAGGTAGGAAGCACAGCTCCCTGATGAAAGGAGGACTATGAGATATTAGGCAAAGAGTAAGAGGGGAGGCTAATAAATAATGATCTAGAAGTTCTGTAACTCGGATTTATATTTTTATATTTATATCAGGAACCATCAATATGATTCCCTATCTTTAAAATTTCCCAAATTTATCTTTTTGTTTATTCAACCTTTCTTCATTATTGAGCTAAAATTTCCATTTCTTTCCTTTATTCTTCTTAGTGTAAAGTATTTTTCACTCTTTCTTCCATAAGGGAAAACAAAAACAGTCAGATTGAGGAGCATTGTTTGATGATCGGGGCAATCCTTCGCGAATGAAGGATTTTAATTTTTGACTTGTATTTTTAATCACAAACCATGTTTATGCATTTAGTCATTGTAATATTACATTGAAAGAAGTAAAACATGTTATCCACTGGCCAATAACTGTTCAACTTAAATTTTTAATTATAATTCCACATTTATAATATTGTCATCTTTCTTTTCATAAGTTGTTTTCTAAATTGCTTCCATATGGAAAACATGCCTGGTGGGTGCTTGCATTTTCCTCTCTGAAAAGGCATCTTCACACTCTATCATTCTGAAAGACAAAATGATTCGCTCTTTGGTTCTTGGCATTTTTGTAGAAATAATTCTCTTCTACTTTTTTATTATATTGAGAGGAGAGTAGAAAAGACACTCTTAGTATGAATACTTCATCACCTGCTCCTTGTACTAGAGATGATATCGCTATCTGAAAAGCATTGTTTTTTTTTCTTGCAGCCATTCCAAACCTTTCTAGTTTCAGTAACTACAGACTTTTCTAAACATGGAGCATCTGAAGATCACCAATGGTTTTTCAGTTAGCAAATGACCAGAATTTTCCATGCAGCTCTCAAATTCAATGCTGAACCATGAGATCTTTGGTACTAACTTGGGTCTCATGACTTCTGAAAATGAGGCGGGGGAATAAATTTTGTTGTGATAGCAAACGAAATAAGCAGGAAAAGAATCCAGGAAGATACAAGACACAAGACACTGTGAGCAAGCTCAGAAAAGTAGTATTCATAAGGTCTTAAAGATGTGTAGTGGAGGTTTTGGCTATGTCATCCACATTTGGCTATGTTATTTAAACATGTTTTTGTCTTTATCCCAAGAGTGGGATGTGAAACTGCCTTTATCTTATCCACAGCTAATAAGAGCCTCATGAAAGTGCATGTGATCTCTGTCAGCTGGGAACTGCCAACTGCCTCTTGTGAGGGCGTGGTCTTTTCCAGATGGAAAACATCCTTGTGCAGACTCTGACAGGGTAGAAATGAGAGAGAGAGAGAGAGAGAGAGAGAGAGAGAGAGAGAGAGAGAGAGAGAGAGAGAGAGAGAGATCATTTGAGACACTCCTAAAGAGGAAGGCTACTGCTGATTTGTTCTGCTGTTGCTGCTGCTTGCTGTTTGCAGTTTAGCTGGGCTACTGGAATCTTGACTGTGAAGAGTGGAATAGCTCCAAAGAACTAAATCAAAAAACTTCTGCATCTCATGCCCTCATTAACCTTTCTCTCCTACCTAGGGTCTGGTGGGTAGGAAGGGATGTAGAAATATTAAGGAACCCCAAATAAAGTAGGTTTAAAAAAAATCAAAGCCTACAAAGATGTGACCCTGGAACCCAGAGACAAAAGGAGGAGACCTCAAATTTTTTTCCGTAATATATTTTATCTCATTTCTTCTTCCATTCTTCTATATTATTTATGTACTGCCCCAAATGCCATCTTCCTGAGGCTCACCTCTACAATATTAGAATTTAGTGTGTGTGTGTGTGAGAATGGAGGTCATATAGATGTTGTAGGTGAAAGAGATCACCTAAAACACCAATAAATAATAAAGAAGTGTTATTCCGTTAATGTCAGAAACTGCTCCTTACAAGATTGTGCAAAGACTGATAATTGAAACATAGTCAAGAGTGCATCTCCTTGGCCATACAGTACAGTTATTTATTGCTTCCAATATGAAACATAAACATAATACTATCTTGGTTGCTGCAAAAGTTGAAAGAGAGCTACTTTGTCATTATAGACCTAGTGAGTCTTTTGTTGTTATTGTTGTTGTTGTTATTCTTGTTGTAGATATTTTAAAAGTGAAAACAGAATAGTAAGATACACTGACTTCTTAGTACATCTTTAAGAAGCTGTGAAATTCTTTGCATTCTACTAACAACTGAATTATTTCCAACCTCCACAAATACTAAACAAGATAGATTTCAATGGGTAGAAAATGAAGAGAAGTGGTATGTCAAGTGCTTACTTCTTTCAGTTGAAGTTTGCAGGTGGAAGGACCTAATCACTTAGGAAGTATGGTCTGGTTCATGTTTAGCATCCCTAAATGCAATATTAAACACTATGGATGGTTTCATTTAACCAGCCAGAATGGGGCATAATTACACAGGTCACCATAAGAAGTGTCTAAGGCCAAGGACATCGTTATTTTTCTTCTGTTTAAGTCCATTGGCTTAAACCTGTGAATACAGTTCAACTCAAATTTCTATGTTTAAAGCCAGAAAGGAAAGGCTTTTTGGTGAAAACTCACAGTGTTTTTATGTTTTTTGGCAACCTGTGATAATCTCTTAAGGACGGGATGCTTCTGTTTATCATGGTCCTCAAACCAACTGAAATGGAACATCACTCTATTTTATAGATGAAGTTCAAACAGCATGTGAACTGCACCAGGATATCCAGTTTAGAAGAACAAGAGCTGGGATTTGAGACAAGATAAAAATTCCACTTTTAAAATGAATAGATCCCAAAGGAGTCCAAGAGCAGCTGCACCGGGGTTGATTAAATGACCTATTTAAATAAAGCTTGACGTGAACAAGATCTGGAGGTTCCTATTCAGTAGCTTTGGGCTAAACCTCAGTAATATATATTTTTAAGGACCCCCTAGGTAGTTCTATGTGTACTCTGAATTAAGACCATCTGTTCTAAGTCTTACAGAAACTGACCACCAAATGGACACTGTTGGGGCATGGGAATTAACAGTAATCAGTTCCATTTATAGGTGGCAGCCATACTTGACCATCTCCACCCTTCCCACCAGTCCCTCATTAAACATGAAGAGAACCCTGCAGTGTTCAATAGCTTCTTGGGACAAGCTGGTGATGCAGCGATCAGCTTGAATAAAGGCGTTTTTGCAAACTGAGGGATGTAGTAATTCCAAGTGACATTATTCACTGAGCAACCATGAAATAATAAGTTTGGTAACAACAACCACATTATTACTCAGCTGGGTGGCATTTGAATTGGTGCCCTAACAGGCTCCCACTGTTTTGTTTCCAAAACTGAGTCTTTCTTAAGACACTGTGAAAATTAATGTGACAGGAAAGATAATGCTTAGACAAAATTTTCCTAATTTCTTCACAGTAAAAGGAGACACTGTACTTTGCCATTTCCTTTCATATTGTGTCTATTTTCTTAAAAACATTAGAAAAATGCAGACATTTTGTTAAAGGGCATTTCCTACGTTGATCCCTTTGATATGGGTACAGCCTTCCACCTTTCTCTTTCATAGTACATTTAAACTTAAACTCTTTCACTAAGTTTTTTTTTGAGATTATAGTTACATTCCTCTCTTCTTTTCTTCTCTTCCAAAACTCCCATACACTCCTTTCCTGCTCTCCTTCAAATTCATGGCCTCCAGTTTTCATATTACTTCATGCATATATGCTTATACACATATATTGCTGAGTATAACGTGCTGAGTCTATATAATGCTATTTGTATTATATTTTCAGGACTGATCATTTAGACTTAGACCACAAATTGGTATACTCTTCACAAATCCTCAATCTAAATTTCCTAAAGGGCAGCTTGAGCACCATACTTCTTATGCTTGATTGTGTTTAGTATTTGTAAGACTTTTTTTTTTAATCAAAAGACTGTTTATCTAGAAATAAGTACAAAAAGAACGTCCAATAGCTTAGTTCTATAAATTTTACTGATACATGTATGTACATACATATAGCATTCAACTCTCAAACATAAAAACACTAGGAGAGACTGTATACTAGCTCTTAGAGTACAAATGTATTGAGCTGTAAAACACAAAGATCGTGATAATTTACATGGTTCTCTTTATTTTAGCTCAAAGAGGGTTTAGGAAACATTGATTCTTGTAAAGACACTGAGTCACACGTGTGCGTTCATTTGGATAATACTTAATATAGCCAGTTATTTTGAAAATACAGATAGCTCACTTAATAGAAATGCAAAACTCTGCTGTTTCCTTTGTCTTTAAAGAATTATTTCCATGTGTTGTAATTTACCATGGTATAATTTGTTTGGAAAATTAAAGTAATAAAACCATGGTTTGCTGTGTGTCTGAATGGTGGCAATGATTGTCTCAGTGGGTGGCTGTAATGTGGGGAGAAGTCATTGTCAAGATATGCAGACAGAGTAAGTACTATTTACTAAGGGCTAATATATAAGAACTAATAATAGACATATTGTTGTATAAAAAAAAATTACCTCCCTAGGAGAACTTCAACAGTGTTAGTGTTTTAGCATACATATGTTTTCTGTCTACACCACTAAAATAACTTTCTGGAGGGAAAAGGCATCCAGGGCAGTCTTTTCATTGTCACATTTATATGCTGTGTTGTGTAAGGTTGTATGGTACACCGTGAAGTTAATGAGAAGAGTGGTGCTGACAGCCACTGGGTTGTTAATATTTTAGAGGCGTGATAAAATGATTATTATAGTAATACGAAGCACAACAAACATGTGTAATTGTGATAACACTGACTATTATTTTAGTAATTTAGGAAATTAGGACATAATAAAAGATCAGTAAAGGACAATTTCAGAGTGAGTTTATGAGTGTGTGTACGAAGAAAATTACTAGATAACAAAGCTAATCAGATGAACAGGAGATTATCGGCAACTGTTCATGTTTATCTTCTGCACTGAGTTTTGAATTTCTCTGTAAAAATCATCTAAAACTAGCAAAATTTCAAAGGAACAACTGGATATATAATGTTCAGTTACACACACACACACACACACACACACACACACACACACACACACTTAAAACCTTTAAGATGCTCTTTGAAAATGATTGTCATGAAGATTAGCACTAGGATAAATGAATCCCACAGAAGAGTAGTTCAGATTACACAACGAGATCATAGTATGATTGTTCACAAAATGTCATGAACATAAAAGAAGAAATACAGCCAAAATTTGAATTAGAATTAAGATTATTGATGGCTGGCATACAGCACGTATGATTTCTGAGAACCCTAACATGAAGATGCTCAGCAGAAACGCAAATCAGAAGAAGCCAGGTCAATACTAGCAAAGAACAAGGTAAGAGAGTTCAGAATGGTAAATACAAACAAAGCTCATGTGCAAGTGACTACAAGTGCTCTGGGAGAACTAAGTAGTATTAAAAACAACAGCAATCAACTGACTTTTGTTTTGATTTGCTTTGATACAACAGCACTCAATAGGCTTTTGTTTTGGTACAAGGTTTCTCTGTGTAACAGCTCTGACTGGCTGTCCTGCAACTCTTTTTGTACCAAGCTAGCCTAGAACTCACAGAGATCAGCCTGCTTCTGTCTACTGGATACTGGAATTAAAGGCATGAGCCACCACCATGCTGGGCTCAGCAATGAATTGTTTTAACAACTGTATTATTCTGCTTATTAAATGCTATGTATTCCATATTTATCCTGATAGGCTATATGTCAAAAATATGCCATGCTAAAATTGATAGAATTAAGCCCATGACTGTTTAATTACTAAACAATCATGAGAATAAAGGATATCAAAGAGGATTCTTGTCAATCAACTATTGGATAATTCACTGGACTCTAAAATGTGTAATTCAAAACTTTCCTCACCCATGACATAGTGTGCTTTCCGGTTTTTGTTTTGTATTGGAAAAATATATACATATTATTGTTTCTGCTTCTATAACTTTGCTTATATATAACAAGAAGCTAAGCTCCTCTTTGCAACTTCAGTAAACAAAAGAGCTTTCTGGTACTATGGAAAAAGCTAAAGGAAACAACAAATCATGGGCTCATACTGAAGCTCTCCCACCTGTACACAACACCCCTTCCCACAGCTACCAGTAGAGCTAGTGACATTCAGTTAGTTCCACACAGCTGGGATTATAGTTCTCCAGGAAGAACTATAGAGGGAGGGAACTAAAGGAGAGAATACTTAGTGAATTGCCATGGAATACAGCAAAATATCTCTAGCAAGCTAATGATAGTTGCTATCCATCTGAGAAGCCACCCTCTGTTAAATCACCTACACTCAGGTAGAAGAAACATCATATATCTCCAAACCCAATGCTTACCTTTTATCTCTTCTGTTGGGAGTTGCTAAAAAGAGTATAAAAGACAACAAATATCATGATAACATGGAATTATTTTACTCAGAAAGGCAGTATATTTTCATGAGAAGTTCATTTTAAACAATAATCTATTCCAGAAAATCACTTGGGAACTCTATATACGTAAAATCTAAAATTGTTCATTGTTAACAATTTTAACCCAAAACATCTTGTTGGACCAATGTTAATATGAAAAATGACATTGACTAATTAGTTTTAAATCTGCCGATATATAAAAGCTCATGCAAATGGACTTCTGAGAAATACCTAGTACAACTACTAATAACTAGTGCTGTTTTGTGAACTCTTTGAAAGCACATTTAGAAAGCTGAGTGTTTGTTCTCTTGCGTTATTTACTTTTGAACAAATAGAATTGCTATTCTTACTACCCAATAAGTTATGCGCCATGTATGTTGTTTTAGTTCCTGTTATATTGCTGGGAAAGAGACACCAGGACCAAGGCAACTATTATAAAAGAAATCATTTAGTTGGGTGCTTGCTTACAGTTTCAGAAGGCTAGAATATTATCACCATGGCATGGAGCATGGCCATGGAGGTGCTAAGGCAATCATAGTGATAAAGATGTAGCTGAGAGCTACACCCTCATTCACAGGCAGCAGACAGGAAGAGAACAATACTTGGCCTGGCATAAGCTTTTGAAATCTCAGACTTGACCCCCATTAACACACCTCCTCTTATATTTATGGTTGTGAGCCTAGCCTTTAACGGCTGAGCCAAGACCTAGTGGCACTCAGAGGAAGGACAGCAGGTCACCGAGAAGAGACTTGATACCCTATGAGCATATACAGAGGGAGGTAATCCCTCTGAAGAACAGTCATAGTGGAGGGGAATAAGGGGAAAACGGGAGGGAGGGGAGAATGGGAGGATACAAGGGATGGGATAACCATAGAGATGTAACAAGAATAAATTAATAAAAAAATAAAAAAATAATAAAAAAATAAAAAAATTAATATTTTCACTTAAAAAATCTTAAAAATGAAAAGTATAAAGTTATGCAAGCTATCTATTGAGTTAGAATTAGGACAGATTTTTATATCGATAGTAATTTTGCTCTGTGACAGATCCATTTAAACTTAATTTTCAAGTTTATGATTGATTGTCAGATCTTGAGATATTATTAAGTAAAGTTTGTTTTTGGATAAAAAAACAAAACAAAACAAAACAAAAAAACCACACCTCCTCAAACAAGGAAATATCTACACTAACAAGGCCACACCTCCTAGACTTTCCTACAGTCACCAACTGGGTACGAAGTATGCGAATATATGAATGTATATATTCCCATTTGCATTCTCATTCAAACCACCAAATATGGTATTGATATTTAGTTGTATCACATGAATTGAATGGATATGTCTCATGCATCTGTTAATATTTTGCCCATGTAATACAATATGACAAACTTATGACTGTAATGAAGATGTTCTTTTAAAAAAATTATTATTCAGAAAAAAAAGCCTTTCAGTAGCCTACAGGTTCAAATGTTGCTATAAAATATTAATGATGCATGTTTCAATTAGGATTTCCTATAGCGTTATCATGTCATCGAAAATTTATGACGCCTCCAGCCATAAAGGATAGAATATACAGAAAATGCAATATGCTAGATGATGGTCTTTTTATGGATTGTTTCCTCATATTGCTTTCCAGGGAACAAATCATGTCAAGCACTGAGTATAAAACTTTACAGTCCTATAATTTATTTTGTTACTTGCAATGAAGCCAGAGTTTGTTTGCCTGCTTCTGTTCAGCTTGTCTCTGAGGTCTCATGAGAAGATGATTTAATCATTGCAGATACTTTTGAAATTGGAATAATTCTATTTCCAGCAATTCATTGCATAGGGAAGGTAATTTAATTTCTGAGTATGTATGAGCTGTTACTCATTTTTATAAAACCATGTGTAAATTTTCAAGCTGATTAATGGATCTGATTGAAAAGAAAATATGTATATTTGTTAATCATCTAAACTGTGCTACTATACTTTCACATCAATTAACACATTGCACTATCAAAATATATTATGTTAATGCCTTGCTTTTTACATAGAGGAAATGAGGTCATAGAATTTTCATGAAATGCTTAAGATCATATATTTATAATTATATAATGAAACTATAATTTGATTTCCACGTCTCTCATTTCAAATATTCTACATTTTCTCCTAAAGTTAAACATATAATAGTGTTAAATATAACTTGGAAAGTAAACATTCATATTGTAAACAGTAACTATGGATTTGTCTTTTTTAAATTAGATATCTGAAAAAAGAAATAAAATATATCTATTAAGTCCTTTTAAGGAAAATATATATTTGAAAATCTTTATAAGTGTGACATGTGTCATATGGTCACTTGATTTTTGACAAAGAAGCCAAATCCATTCAAGGAAAAAAGGATAGCATCTTCAACAAATGGTGCTGGTCTAAGTGGAGGTCTATGTGTAAAAAAATGCAACTGGACCCATATTTGTCACCTTGCACAAAACTCATCAAAGTAGACCAAAGACCTCAACATAAAACCAGAGACACTAAGTCACTTACAAGAAAAAGTGGGGAAAAGCCTGGAACACATTGGCACAGGGGACAACTTCCTGAACAGAACACCAACAGCCTAGGCCTTAAGAGCAACATGTAATAAATGGGACCTCATGAGGTTGAGAAGCTTCTGTAAGGCAGGAGACACTGTCAAGAGAACAAAGCGACAGCCTACAGACTGGGAAAAGATCTTCACCAACCCTACATCTGACAAAGGTCTAATATGCAAAATATATAAAGAACTCAAGAAATTAAACATCACCAAACCAAACCAAATAACCCAACTGAGAAATGGGGCTTGGAGCCGGGCGTGGTGGCGCACGACTACAATCCTAGCACTTGGAAGGCAGAGTTCGAGGCCAGCCTGGTCTACAAAGCAAGTCCAGGACAGCCAAGGCTACACAGAGAAACCCTGTCCCAAACACCAAAAAAAAAAAAAAAAAAAAAAAAAGAGAGAGAGAAATGAGGCTTGGAACTAAACAGAGAATTCTCAACAGAGGAATATTAAATGGCTGAGAAACACTTAAAGAAATGCTCAACCTCCTTAGTCATCAGGGAAATGCAAATCAAAACAACTCTGAGATTCCATCTTACACCATCAGAATGGCTAAATCAAAAATTCAAGTGATACCACATGCTGGCGAGGATGTAGAGAGAAAGGAACTTTCTCGTGGGAATGCAAACTAGTACAGCCACTTTGGAAATCTATCTGGTGCCATCTCAGAAAACTGAGAATAGGGCTTCCTCAAGACCCAGCTATTCCACTCCTTGGAATATACCCAGAAGATGCACCAGCACACAACAAGAAAATTTGCTCAACCATGTTCATAGCAGCCTTATTCATAATAGCCAGATCATGGAAACAGCACAAACGTCCCTCAGTAGAAGAATGGATAAAGAAACTGTGGTACATATACACTATGGAATACTACTCAGCTATTAAAAACAAGGAATTCCCAAAATTTGTGGATAAATGGTTTGAGCTAGAAATGATCATAATGAGTGAGTTAACCCAGAAGCAGAAAGACCCAAATGGTATATACTCACTTATATTTGCATACTAGCCCAAGGGGCATGTCCCACGAAAGACTTCCCTTACCAGGAAACTGGGACAGAGGGGAGGACATCCTATTGGGACTCTAGATGAGAGAATCATGGGAGAATAGCAAAGTAGAAGGATCCAGTGGGCCCTAGAAACCTACAAGTAGAACATTATGATAGGCAGATTTGGGCCAAGGGGTCCCGCTCAAACTAAGGCAACAGCCAAGGACAATACAGGCAGTAAACTTTAAACCCCTACCCAGATCTAGCCAATGGTCAAAACAGTCTCCACACTTGAGTGGAGAGTGGGATATGACTTTCTCATGTACTATGGTGCCTCACATTTGACTATGTCCCCTGGAGGGGGAGACCTGGTGGCACTCAGAGGAATTACAGCAGGTCACCGAGAAGAGACTTGATACCCTATGAGCATATACAGGGGAAGGTAATCCCTCTGAGGAACAGTCATAGGGGAGGGGAATAAGGGGAAAATGGGAGGGAGGAAAGAATGGGAGGATACAAGGGATGGGATAACCATTGAGATGTAACAAGAATAAATTAATAAAAAGAATTAAAAAAAAGAAAAGTGAAAAAAATTAAAATGTGAAAATAAAAAATAAAAAAATGTATGACATGTGTGTATTTGTGTGTGCATATTTGTGTGTATGTGGGGGTGTATGTAACAATACAATTAAAGAATGATAAGCTTTGATTTCTAGAGAAAACTAAGGGGTGCATGGGAAAAATGAGAGGGAAGAAAGGAAGGGGGAAATTGTGTAATTATATTTTAAATTTTTAAAAATTAATAGAGTATAACTATTCATGGTGGATTAAAGAATAAGCCTGTTACATAGACACAACCACTAAATATCAAAATGTTCATAATATTTCTTTTTATTATTTAAAAATATAGTTCTCTCATATAATATACATCCTGACCATAATTTTCCTGCCCATCCCTCATTCCAGCTTCCTTCTCCCCCAGATTCACTCCCCCTCCATTTCCCTTCAGAATAAAAAAAAATTAAAAAAAAAAAAAAAAAGCTCTCCAAAAGACAACAACGAAACTAAATAAAAACAAGTCACAGTAAGACAAGAACCCTTATATCAAGGCTGGCCAAAGCAACCCAATATACTTATATTTAGTTTGCCTTAAAATAAATCATTTTTAAATGTTACAGGTAAGATTATTTTCTGTAATAAAATTACATAAAAAAACATTTATGGTAAGATGTCACCAGCTGCTATAAGAGTTTATAAATAGCAAATAAAACAATCGTTGAAATATTATGCAGATCCTTACAAGTCTTGTGCTTGCTGCTTCAGTTTCTTATTTTTCTTTTAAAAAACAAGATGACCTTATAGCAAATGATACTAGAATAGGGTTATAAAAGATTGGTAAGAGTAGAGAGTAATCAGAAGCTGACGAATGGCCAAAAGTATAATGAGACACTCAGGTGAAAGTAATAGACTCTATCTTTGTGCATGTGTTTAACAATGACTTCTGTGTCTTAAAACATAGGGGAATTTTAGTGTATTCTACAAAGTAACTCTGAAACATTACATCAGTAGATACACGGATTGCTTTTTCTTTGATCATTTCCAAACCATTTACACTTCAAATCAGAATTAGATACAAATGTGACAAGGCAACAACAACAAAAAATGTTTTATACAAGGGAGTATCATCATTATATTCTAATTGGTGTGATCTGTTTTCTAAAATGTTTAATTGTCGCAGTGGAGGAGGTACAAAGTTTAAATTTGCTGTTCTATAAAAATAAGATTAATTGTTCTCTCACATAGTCTTAAGTTGCTAATTGCTATTGTTATATTTGTAGCTTCTAGATCGTTCATCATATAAGATAGGAAGGAATCACAGCGATGAAATACTGGAGCAGAGCAAGACCAAACTCCATCAGGGCAAACTCCAAACCCCGTAGCTCGACATTATCTGAGGCTAAAGGGTTTATTTGTCTCTTCTCTTCTAGTTTTGCTGACTGAAACACGACTTTCCCTTGGGCTGGTTCCAGTCCCAATCTGTATCTCTACTTTGTAGGTACCTCATGGCTCTGCCATCTACAACACAATGTATACTTCATTTCCACAGGATTATGCAATGTCCTTTCTAGGCCACCAAGCAAGGACACTTCTGCCACATCCTGACCTTAATGTTGTTCCTTAACTGAGAAGGAAGATTCCATAAGCCCTTCCTCCTGTATCCTTCATGACTTTGAAACTGGAAGCAGTTAGCAGAAGCTGTCAAATTCTGCTGCCATCTTGGGATGGAACCTGACCAGGTCTTGAATTACATTTGCATATGCTTTGATTTGTAAATGCTTTCCTCAGTTGCATAAGCGTTCCTTTAATTCCTTAGGCATTTTAATTTCAAAAATTGCAGGATATGCTGAGTGGGCTCTTGCAGTGAGCAACCTATGCCCTTTATTCCATTTCTTATCTCATTCAGGATGAATCAAAATTAAGTTTCCTGGTGCTCTTTTACTCCTTACACTGTGTATTTTATTTTTCTTTTTGTCCTGCTTGCTCTTTTTCATTATAGATCTACATAAGAGTGACCACTAATTATCACATGTCAGAGTTATTGCTAGGTTGTCTTGAAGTCTCCTCTGTCAATGAAATTTCTTGAAAGCTTTTCAATTTAGCCTCAGGCAGATTCTTAGGACAAGGGCAGAGAGCAGCCAGATTGTTGGTTAAAATTTTACAAGAATGGTCTCGAGCCTATTTTGCTAATATTGTTTCATTTGAAACATCTTGAGATGGTCCTTCCACCTTTCACATATTTTCAGCAATATCATATTCCAAGTCAGGGCATATTGGTCCATAAAGCCCAACTTACAATGTTAAATTGTTTTTCTATTCTAAAATCCCAAAGCATTCTACAGCATGGTCAGGCCTGTCTCAACAATATTCCATTCTTCTGTCTTAGCTATGTTTCTATTGCTGTGAAAAGACAACATGACTTATAAAAGAAAGCATTTAATTGGAAGTTTACTTATTGTTTCAGAGGATGAGTGCTTGAGTGTGGGGACCATGACAATGGGCAGGCAAGCATGACATTGAGACAGTAGCTGAGAATTTACATCTGACCCTCAACCAGGAGATAGGAAAACCTAGCCAATTGGGATGGCATGGATTCTGAAACCTCAAGGAACACACTCATTGACATCATCTCCTTCAAGACTACATCTCCTACAACAGGGAGCCTCTTAGTCCTTCCCAAAGAGTTCATTTCCATGAAGTAGGGGCCAAACACTCAAACATATGAGCCAATAGGGTCATTCTCTTTCAAACCACCACAGGCTACCCTATCTAAGGTCAATAAACATGTATTTTACATCTCACTGGGAAAGGTCTTACAGAGAAAAAAAAAATGACCAGGGGAGATTACAGCTTCAAAAAAGCTTTCTAATTATTTAATTGCTTCAATCATTCAACACAGCACAAGTAAGCCTGACTTGTATTGCTACAGGATGAAACAAACATAGCATACAGCAGGAAGAAGAAATCGTTTAAATTCTCCCCTGGGTTCTCTGATTTAGATTTCAATCTGTAGACATGAAGCCATTAGTTCAAACACTAATGTCAGTGTTTTTACTGTTTTTAAAAAATAGGAGTCTTTAAAGCTTCCAGATTCTGATATAAACTAGCCCAAACTAAGTAAAAATCTAGAAGCTGCAGGCAGTGTATAATGTATGAAAATATACAAGTCCCTCCTTAGTATGTTGCATGAAGTAATCCAGTTTGAAATGGAAAAATACCAACAAAAGGAGCTTAAACTTGATGATACAGCAATGAAGCAGAGAGTTGTTTTGTCAGTTTATATCTTATAAGAAATGATACAATTTGCTTATATCATAATACATAATTTGTTTTATGAAAAAGCAGAAATATGAAAGGGTTATGAATTGTTGAACTTAGAGTCTGAGCTGTTGGTCTTCTGTTCAGGAAGTTGTCTCCTGTGCCAATGAGTTCAAGGCTCTTCCCCACTTTTTCTTCTAAAAAAAAATTAGTGTTTCTGGTTTTACTAAGGTCCTTGATACACTTGGACTTGAGTTTCATGAAAGGTAATAAATTTGGATCTATGTGCATTTTTCTACATGTAGACATCCAGTAAGACCAGCACCATTTGTTGAAGATGTTATCTTTTTTTCCATTGTATGGTTTTGTCTTCTTTGTCAAAAATCAAGTGTCCATAGGTATGGGCATTTATTTCTGGGGTTTTTATTCGATTCAATTGATCCATCAATTAATAAGTGGGATCTCATGAAACTGAAAAGCTTCTGTAAAGCAAAGGACACTCTTCCACAAAAGTACCCGAGCTCTATCTATTGTTTTGCAGATGCTTTGTACTTGTTTCCATCAATTGCTGGATAAAGACTATCAGAAGACAGTTAGGGTGGACCCTGCCTGTAAGCATAGCAGTCAGGGGTGATAGGATACAGCTTTCTCTTCCATGGGTTGGGTCTTAAGTCGGGCTAGTCATTGGTTTGTCATTCCCTCAATCTCTGTTCTATCTTAATCCTTATACTTCTTGTAGCAAGGACAAATTTTAGGTCTAAGGTGTCATGGGTGGGTTGATGTCCCCTCTTGCCCCTGGAAGTTCCCCCTGTCTATAGGTGGTGGTAACTTCAGGCTCCTGAACCCCTGCTTATAGGAGTCTCAACCAAGGTCATCCTGTTTGACTATATTTTCCTGAATTTCTTTGTTATTCATTTATTTCCTTTTTAAAGGCCTCTGTCTTCTTTATAAGGGTGGATGTAAAGTCATCTCCTTGTTCTTCAGCTGTGTGAGGATATCCAGGGCTTGCTGCAGTAGGATAGCTGGGCTCTGGTGGTGCCATATTGTTGATTGTGTAATTACAGTGGCCTTTAGCCATCTGGCTGGCCTTGGTGTTGGCTAAATGTTCCCAATGCATTTATAGAGGCAGGCAATGCCTTGGGCCTGACAATAGAGCTCAGGTGAGAGCGATAGTGGTGTGTATGCATTGTGCTCTGTACAACACATCTGACACCAACATTAATAATAACAGCATAATTTAAAGCAATTCTAAGTATGTGTACTGGTAGAACCTTGTAATCCTAGCACTAAGAGGCCTACTCTTCTAGGTTAAGATTTCCATAAGACCTTAGTTTAAACATAGTAAGTTTTTATGTCTGTGTAAGAGACAGAACTCAGTGTTTGTGTGTGCTAAGACACATTTTCAAACACTAAAATACACCTGTACTTACTAAATCATATGAATTAATGTACTATTACTGCCAAAATCATGAACTATTGGCCGACTATAAGGATTACATCTTGACGAACTCTTGAGACATTAGTGGCTGATCTTTTAACATACTAACTCCAATTTCTAGCCTAAATTTTAAGGACAAATCCTAATGATAAAATTTCTCCTTAATATAAAAATATTTTTATTTTCATAAAACTAATAAAGACTTCCTCATATGCTGTCCAGGGGGTTGAGATAGCAAATGTTAGCAAAGACCCGTAAGGAGGAGGTAGAACAGGAAAGGGGGAGAACCAGGATGAGAATGGGGAAGAAGAAACGAAAGAATAAGAGAAGGAAGGGGAGCAGGGGTAAGGAGAGGAGAAGAGGGAAAGATAGTAGTAATTGGGGTTCCCTGAAATTGTAATTACTTTTAACTTAAAAGCAGCCAAGAGCATTTAGCTTCCAGATACTTTTCATATATTTTAGGGATAAAATGAGGTTGATTCTTCAAAGCAAAACTATGGCTCAAATGTTGACTATGTTTTCTGATCTGTTGTTGCCTATCTGCATGGGGTAAGACATAAGAGGTATCCAAGCAGTTACCACACAGCTAGATGGCTATTAGTACTTCATGCACATAAGAATCATAGTTACTTATGTCAAAGTGTAACTTTATTATGTACTCATTACTGCACCGTCATTCACTTCTCATAGCATCCTTCCTTCTACATATGAAGTCACAGAATATCTTTTAAAACAAAGTTGTTGGCTGTTGGATACATGTAGTTTTACTAATGATACACATATGAAATGGAACATACGATATTTTCTTGTATGTATTATTTCTGGCTCTTTGAGGTTTTTTCATTAGATCTTGGGTAATTTTTTAAACCAATTAATCCAACATCCTGATGCCTCCTCTCCTTGACTGCCTAGTCTAGATAAACTTTTGAATGACTGTATTATTCTTAAGCTTTATCTACCTTTTCTCACCCTTGTCCTTGTACCTCCTAGACTATGCAATGTAATGAAAAGAGGTTTTTAAAACCAAAAATCAGGTCTTGTCACTCAAAACGTTTTTGAGGTTTTCCTTGTCTCAGATAAAAAGGAAAAAAAAAAAAAAACCATTTCCATGGCACATAGAACCTTGAATGTACTACCCTCTTTATTTCTTCCAAATTGAGCTCACTGTCATTCTTTAAATATAGCAAGTAAATCCCTATCTTCATATATAAAATGTCTTACTCCTGGAACACTTTTCTTTAAGTTGGCCACATGGTTGTCCCTGTAACTGATTTAGGTTTCAATTCACAAGTTTCCTCTAAGAGTATTTTTCTACTTACCCTTCCTAGGGACCCTTCCTGTCTTCTCTAAACTGCCAAATGCTATTTTCTGAGGACAATAAAATTTCATATCCTTCAGAGATTTGACACAAAGAACCCAGTAATCAATAATGACACTGGACAATCAGTACCCAGAAAAAAATGTTTCTTCATATACTTTGTTCTGTGTCTTCCTCACCCCACCTTCTATTTTTTAAAAAAAAGGAGGGGGGTAACTGTTTTAACGTAGTGATTCTCAACCTTCCTTCAAGCTCATACGCCTATCTTCTGCTAATTTTATCTGAGCAGACATTCCAACACATGCTTTTCTTCCCTGTTGCTCTGCAGAAGAAAGCCAATTGACAAATGCCACTCAAGGACTCTGGCATTAGATCCATCTTGGAGATACATTGCTATGCTGTGCCTGATAGACT
Organism: Acomys percivali; assembly: GCA_907169655.1. Classification (NCBI taxonomy): domain Eukaryota; kingdom Metazoa; phylum Chordata; class Mammalia; order Rodentia; family Muridae; genus Acomys; species Acomys percivali. The sequence continues at coordinate 62,542,679 of OU015756.1, forward strand.
ATTCTGAAATAGTTTCTAATCTGGGAAAAGTATATGCATCATTGAGTGTCATGGAAGAATGCCTGGATATCAGAAATTATGAAGAAGGTTTCCTTTTTTTAAAAAAAAATCATCTTTAGACAAAAAAAATGCATTTAAGTGTAAATTCTATTTCCTAGTATTGGTTAGAATTTCTCTGGATTTGACATCAGTCATTAACACTATGACTGAAAAAACTAAACAGACAATATATGAGCATGGCTCTATACATTTTTGTGCCAAGTAAATGGATAAATTCTGCTGTAGGGTAGACTAGTGTCTGAGTTGTGCCAGTGTAGCTTTCACATAAAACGCTGCAAATGTCCTTTTGAAATGGCACAGCTCATGGAGCTGGGTCCCTGAGGAGGCAAGCTATTTTATTCCATGCTAAAAGAGAACAATTCTTTTTGTAGTTAGATTGTCTCTTGATTATGTTCCTCTTATAAAAAAGAAACAAAAAACGATACATTTTTTAAAGATTATATGTTTGAATTTCACTTAGAAAAGTATGCTTTTATTTTTTTAGTGTAATGGATGTAGGTGTGTGAGCATTTATTTAAGCAGTTAGATCATGAAGTAACACTGTGATACTTACAGGAAAAATTCTGGGCTCATTTGTCATCGTGCCTGGTAAGACAGGAATGAGATTCAACCACTGAGTCTGGCAGAGAAGACCCTACACTGTTCTAGACACAGATATGGTATGCCTCTGGTCAGTTTTGCATTATTCATGGCTAGCTCCACACTTACTCCTAGCACCTTTCCTTTTTTGACTGTTCTTTCCAACTATGTGTAACTATATGTTACTCCTCAGCTATCAGGTCATAAACATGAATGTACTTTTAGAGTTTTCTGGAAATGGGCTAAAATTTAGGTGTGTGTGTATGTGTGTGTGTGTGTGTTTGCATGTGCGTGTATCCACGCAATGAGTGTGCAGGCACATGCAGAGACCAGAACAGGACACTATATCCTCTGTAGCTGTAGTTACAGGCAGTTGTGCATCATCCATTATGAGTACTGGGAACTGAATTATGCCTCTAACCATTGAGCCATCTCTCAAGCCTGTGGGTTTGCTCAGGTAATGACCGATATTGAAGTTTCTATCCCAAAATCTTTCTTTCCATCTGGAAAATCAGGTGTGATACTGGATCTTAAATAGTCATTAATATATATATATATATATATATATATATATATATATATATATATATA
>OU015756.1:62543918-62561263 GCA_907169655.1 Acomys percivali
ATATATATATATATATATATATATATATATATATATATATATATATAATCGTTTAAAGAATCAGAGTGCAACAGGTTGGGCAGGAGCCCCTGGGTCGTCCATATCCTGTTCAGATCTTGTCAATGGCCATCTCACTCTCTATGGTTGTGGAGAGAGCAGGGAATGCCTCTGACATTAACACTGGTGCCTCCAAATTTATCACTTCCCTTTGGTGGGGAGGCCCAGAAAGGACACAGAGGAAGGGGAAACAGACTATCAAGATGGGACCGGATAGGCTGTGGTCACATCGAGTCAGAGGTCTAGGGGGGGAGAATAGGGCAGAAGAAGGAGGGATGGCAGGAACGGGAAGATACAAGGGAAGGGATAACAGTGGGGATATAATCTGAGTACATTTTAATAGATTAAAAATTTAAAAATCAATAACTGACTTTTGAGGACATTATTTAGCTATTTTACCTCATATAGCTAATCATATCTATCTATTAGATCTAGAATAGATATTCTTATGATTTCAACACCATTGAATTTAAAATAACCATAATTTTTTAGTAACAATTAAGGCCTCGATATGAGGAGTAGATTCAATAATCTACCTTTTGTTCTATGCTCACTCTATATTTGTATATCCTCCTTCCTCTCTTTTCAGCTCCTATCTCCTTACCTATTAAAAAAAAAAAAGATAAAGGAAAAGAAAGATGTCTCAGAGACCTACAGAGTATGGCATTTAAAGATGTTTTTATTATTCTAAAGATTCTTTGACAACAAGACAAGTTAACTCCTGGCAACACACAGCCTACCTCAAAGAACATGATGAACGTCAAAGAACTTCCTTATGGAGTTGGCTTCAAATGTGGCAAACCAGCCACTGAGCAAAATGTCCTCATATCTGCCACAGACAGAATTCTGCCTAAATATAGGCAAGCTTGGGTGCAGTCAGAATTGATGACCAAACTCTGACAAGACAGGGTAAGACAGTCCTCAATAGTTCCTTCCTAGCAAATATGTCTGTCAGATATATTGGGCTAGAAGCCCAAAGATGATGCTCCGATGTTGTAGAGTGTTGGGTGACTGTTCAGACAGTAAATTGTCTTTTTTTTTCATTTTGGAAACTGCTAACCTGCACTTCCAGTTCACTCAGTTATTTAATCTATCCCTTTTCAAATCTCTGATGGGATTAAAGACCAGATAGTTTAGTCTTACAATTAAGCTTAGTTGGTTAGGGGTTAAGATGGTTTTAGATCAAGATAGATGTTTTAATTTAATAGAGATGAGATATGATAGATATTGACTTTCAATTGGAAATTTAGACCCAACAAGATAGGAGAGATTTTTACTCCAAGTTTGCCAAATACAAATTGCCAAATCACTATGAATGTAACATTTATATAATTCCTGATTGTTTTATGGTTCTTCCAGCTGTATGTAGCTTATTTTATTCACAGTTAATAATATAAATATATACGTTAAAAAACAAACATAATAAACAAAGAATAACAGTATGTGTGGGGATGGTGCCCCATGCCTTTAATCATACGACTTGGGAGGCAGAGGCAAGTGGATCTGTATGAGCTCAAAGCCAGCCTGGTCTATAGAGCATCTTCCAGGACAGAGCTACACAGAAAAACCCTATATCAAAAAAACAAAGAGAAAAACAAAAAAGAATCACTTGACATGTTTGTGTTCTTGACACGTTACCAGCCACAGCATCCCTGTCGACAATGCTAGCCAATGGACAGACATTCTCCACAGTGGACTGGAGAGTGGGGTATGACTTTCACATGTACTCTGGTGCCTCATATTTGACCATGTCCTCTGGAGGGGGAGACCTGGTGGCACTCAGAGGAAGGATAGCAGGATACCAAGAAGAGACTTGATACCCTATGAGCATATAAAGGGGGAGGAAGTCCCCCTCAGGCACAGTCATAGGGGAGGGGAGTAACGGGAAAATGGGAGGGAGGGAAGAGTGGGAGGATACAAGTGACGAGATAACCATTGAGATGTAACAAAAATAAATTAATAAAAAAAAAAAAGAAATTCAAACATCCCCACTTCCTCTCAACAGAACTGGAATTCCCTTGATGTTTTCAACATCCATTAGATCTTACTGAGATGTATCTTGGACAGAAGTTAAACATAGAAATGCGGTTTGTTCTGGGAAAAGACTATCAGTTCCATCTCTAGGTTTTGTGTCTCTTGATTCTAGTGAGAAAAAAACAAATAATCTTTGTATCATTATCAATGGTGGAGAAGCTAGTCTCCAGTACAGAGGAGCAACCCAAAGGGAAAAAACAGAGAATTCTCCTCTTGAAATTTAATAATGAGTCTGTGGCTTTGTACACAGCTCTACAGAGAAATGAAGTTTTTTTTTAGTTCTTTCTTTGCTTTCCCTCATTATCTCTGTACTTTTTAACAAAAACATTTCTGAATATTGTGGTCAGAGTTAGACAATCAGGAAAGAAAACAAACACACGATTAAGATGTAGTTATAAAGGGTGACATATCTGCTTTCTTTTGGCTCATGCTTACCCAGATCATAACTGTGGTGCCAGCATAGTAGAAATTTCATAGTATATGAAATGAGCAGCACATGAGCCAGTAGGAGTGCTCACAGCACAGCATTCTTGGGCCATGTTCCTGACCATAATAACATTCCTGGAAACTCTCAGAACTTTTAGAGTCAGGTGGAGATGTGATCAGCATTGGAAAGAGATCCCACTTACATCCTTACATGCTGGTTGTTCATAGGAATGTAACTGTACTGTAACACAAAAGACTAAGGTCAGAACACAGTGGGGTGGTGTAAGTGTTTGTATTTGTATTAAATATTTTACTTATTTATAAAACATAAGTATGTCTAACTTTTTTATTATTAGATGCAATCTTGTAATTTTCTAGTACATCTATTACAAAGGAAAGAGAATCTTAATTAAAGGCTCCTAGTGTACCACAGCCAATATCTTTCCAGTTGAGCAAATATGTCCAGAAAGTTAATGTGGTGGTTTGACATACTGTTGCTTATATAATATATTAAAGTCCTCCTGGGGTACTGGTTATGTAGTTTTTCCTAACTTCAAGAAATATTTAGAAAGAAAGTAGACTTATGCCAGGACAGCCACGGCTACACAGAGAAACCCTGTCTCACCCTCAAAAAAAAAAAAACAAAACCACACAATAAAAGAAAATATACTTATGATTCTTATGTTACTAAGAGTAAATTAATTTTCCTCATGTATCAAAAATTTTAGGCAACTCATCCTATTAAAGACAACATGAGTATTTCAAGCTGTTAGACTTTGCTTTGTTGCTACACTTGGTCAAATAAAATAGGAATGTTCGTAGTTTGTCCTGAAGTTGGGATTGTTGACAAGGCACAGAAAGGAGTAGAAGAAATTGTACTAAAATAGATACTTATGTCATTAACCACTGGCATGATGGCTCAACCAGTAAAGTGTTCACAGTACAACAAAGGACAGTGCTTGTTCTTTGTGTTAGTCTGTCAGATTTGCTGTATATGACACATTGCTTCCTTCCTCAGTCATCATTCACATTCATCTTTCCCTCTCAATATTTAAAAGATTATTGATACTTTTATCAACTTAGTTACACAGACTTCAATGGGATAAGATTAATTTAAGCCATAGGAAGCTCTGAATATGCTTGCTTAATAGTTATTCTTTGGAACATATCTCAAGACTTCTAGCTGATGGTTTGTGTATTTATCTCCAATATCCATTGAAGTAGCAGCCACTTGCAGGAAGTTTCCTGTTATTATAGCAGACAGGAATGTGGGGAGGTAGGAAAGGTGCAACATTTTCATTTAAAAGCCAACCTACTATTGATTGTCATAAATGGTTTCATTTTAGGGCTGTGTACTCGTGACATAACCACAGCTTTGTTTTAGAATTATGTTATTACTTTTTTATTTGGTTTATCGTGTATGCCCACTTAGAAAATGCCAACTTCTTGGACTTCTTAATATTAAATTTTAAACCTCTGTGTCGGAAGAGATTATGCACTGTTGCAGATTCCTTAACAAGCGATTGAGTACAACAATAGTTTTAAGTGTTGGTTGTTGCTTGTCTGTATGATGCACTTGTTTTCTGATACTGTATTCTTTAGGGTCTATTAGTCTTCTAGACACCAGAGTCATAAACAATACTGAGATAAGCAGTGCACCTGTTACCTTCACTGTCTTAATGCCAAATTCTCATCTTAAACATGTCTGTAGAGGAATGTTAATTCAGAACATGGCTTTTCTGGCAAGAGACAACATCCAAAGAGCTTCTAAGTCTGTGTGACCTGGCTGGAATACAAACATGCCTTTAATCCAGGAGACAAAGGCAAGCAGATATGAGTTCAAGGCCAACCTGGTATAGATCAAATATCACATAAAGATAAGCTTAGATCTAGGCATGGCGATACTTGCTTTTAATCCCAAAGATAAAGTTAGTTTGTAGAAGGAAGCAATCATGTTTTAAACTGGTATATAGTTGAGTGGCAGAAAAGGTAAGAAGTCAGATAAAACTTGACAGAATAAGACATGCCCAACTCTTACAAAAAGAGAGAGAGAAGAGAAGCTACTTAAGAGGCAATTTTTCAGAGAGAGGAATAAGGCAGTTTTACCAGGACAGTGATAGAGAGATGGAGTGCAGGGACAGAATGCAGGTGAAGACTGAATGAGCCAGAGAATTATAAGAAGCCAGAAGATAAGAGCAGATTGCTGAGTTAGAGGCCAAATAGAGGAATTCCAGGCCAAGAGAGAAGCCAGATTAAGTAAGTCAGCTAGGAGAAGAGTTTGAGCCAGAACAGATGAGTTGAACAGCCAAGCCAGCAGTGCTCAGTAAAACCAAGAAAGGGTGAGTAAGTCTCAAGGGCTGAGTACATTCTAGGCCTAGGTTAGATTGTACGGAGGCTAGAAGTTTTCAGGATTAGGTCTACATTAGCAGAAGGAGGTAGTTAGCCTGGAGAATAAAATTACTTTTATACATGTCTCATATATATACATATATATGTAACAGTATAATAGTCACCTTTCCCATATAAAATCCTTTAGTGTAAATATATAATGGAGAGAAAGAAGAATACTATAAGAGGAGAGGATCTATTAAGGATGATGAGGAAGAAACCTTCCCAACAAACCTTGTGATGTCAATTTTAGATCCCTTGGGATATTTAAAGCAACAAAGGTCTGCTTACCTTGACAGTGTTAGAGTAGACATTAGACATCCTGATGGAACTGCAGTCTGGTCCAATGCTTTCACATAATCACTTCACAGCAATCAGATGGGCATTTGTAACAGATGCCAGCTATAATTATAGGAACATTTACAGCAAAGTGCCGTTGAATCTGTTAGGTTATCTATAATCTGTTAGAAATGGACACAGAGAGTACAGAAATTAAGACTGGATTCAAGTGGCTGAAGGCAACTGGCTGTAGTTTTTTAGCAAATTGAGGAGGCTTATGAGAGTTTGGAGCAATAACACAGTCTAAAGGCAAATAAGTATTAAGAACTGGGGAAAACAGGAAGGAACTTGGTGTCAGCTAGGTGGTTAATTTTGCTCTGTCCCTGCATCCAGTGCTCAAAAGCTCAGAGCTAGAGAACTGCAGGTGCTGGTTAAAGACTTTTTTTTTTTTTTTTTTACAAATTCATGAGATTAAGATAGCAGTGCATATTTTAGAATAAGATAAAATACAACTGGCCATAAAATATTATTGGTTTTTAAATCAGAGCTAAAGTCAGAAAAAATAATTTATTTGGTAGAAGATTGTCATCACCTCGGTTAAAGTTATGAGCACTACTCAGAGAATATTCATTGTTATTTCTGCGACCAAAATGGCTACTGATATGCAACAAATACGTGTGTCTCTCCAGAAGTTAAAATAGCAGATTACGGTCATTGCAAAATTAAGTACTTTAGGGATTTGATTTTTTTTTTTTTCCCTGAAGGCCTACATCAAACACCTAAATAGCCATTTTCAGTGCCATCTCTTGAGGTGCTGATAGTTTCATACTTTCCAATATGATGAACAAGTTATTGCCACTCTAATTTCACTCATACTAGCCTATTCTTCTGGCATGAGTATTTATATTCCAAATGCGTGCTACATTATTTGAAAGATGATATTAGAGTATACCAGAAAAATTTCCTCTCAAAAAAAAAAAAAAACAACACATACCCTCATTTAAGAATAAGTCTCCAACAGCTTTGGATAATTCTAAAGTTAGCATTTGAAGAATAAAAAAGTTTAATATTTATTTCTATAAATATTTGGAATTCATAAAATTATGTTTAATGCATAAAAATGATACAGTCTAAAGTAATGCAGCTATAAAGGAATTTAGGGTTGACCAATAAAGCATTTGACTACTTTGATCATGGCAGCTTTCCAATTGCAGTAGCACTCCGATTATACCAACTGTTTAGTAAGATTAATGTTTAATTGCATAAGAATTTAAGTACCTGCTGTGTGCCCTATTTTGAAAAGTTGAGCTAATTGCCTTCCTCCCTTGGCAGCTTGCATGGTATTTTCTGGAAACATTAAAGCTAGAACTCAGGAAAGTGGTTCTCAGGTCAGATCCATCTCAAGTTATCTGATTTCTGTGTCCTAAATATGTGATGTCTTCAGCAATAGGGGCCCACCCTCAACCCCTGAGAAGCAACCAAAGCTACATTAATAATCTATGTTGGTTTGAGAGTCATTTGGACTACCATGACCAACCCTTTATAAAGAAATTTCTCATGTTTGGTATTGGAGATTTTGTAAGTCTATGGTTTTTGGGAGAGCAATGTCAGCCCAAGGTGGCTTCCTTTTCATATCTATATGATATATGTGATTATAGTTATATAATACATATATAATATATTTACATATATTGACACACATATATGTTTTGTGTATTACTTTATGTAAATATGAAATGATTGCTTGTGATTTTATCGAACAACCTGTGTGCTATTTTACCATTCTCATTCTTCTGTGTGGACCTCACTCTCCGATCCTCTGCTGGAACCTCCACCCTGTTATTCCATTTCCCTTTCATATCAGCTGCATCCTGCTATTCCTCTTATAACTGCCCCAGTGCTCCTTTAGGCTTGCTGGGTTTTGTAAGTTATTCCACACTGGCTACTCAAATGTAAGAATTCGGAGCTAGGAGTCACATAAGAGAAGGAATATTCAATGTTTGTTTTTCTGGGTCTGGGTTACCTCATTCATTGTGATCCTTTCTAGATCCATTCATTTATCTGCAAAGTTCATGACTTTACTTCCCCACCCCCACGATGTATAGTATTATATTGTATATAAATATGTGTGTATGTATTATATTTTCATTATCATATCATCTGCTGAAGACCATTTAGATTATTCCCACTTACTGGATATTGCATAAGGGTCCCTTAAATAATAAGTATGAAGGATGGAGGTGAGTGATTCATTGTGTCTTCAAAAAAAAATCAAAGTCAAAAAAGATATAATGAAATGAATATTGAAAGAACTATTATGAAGTAAATTTTAAAAATGGGAAACTCTCTAAGTACAATGGTTGCATTTCATCTTATTTGTCCCATGGATTGCTGGTTACGCTCCTTCAATAGGAGAATATCCCGACAGCCATACCTTATCCACACCTATTGTTCTCACAAAATGTGTCCCAAGAGGAAGGCTGCACGGGTTTTCACATTTCAAGGTGTAACAGTTCGTCTTTCAGGTTAGCACAAACATTTTAACATGATCCATTCAGAAAGGATGGGTCAGATGGGACCTAATAATTAACTTACATTTATTTCTAAACTTGAGAGATATGGCACCCCCTTTAGGGCTGGGTTACTCATTCTGGATTTTGATGGCACTTTGCTATGCTTTTTTTCAGACAAATTTGTGACCTTCACTTTTAATTATTCATATATCTTTCATTAGCTTTAATAGAGAATTGATAGGAATAAGAAAACAGCTGGATATGTCTTTGGATATTTGTTGCTATATCCTTTTCAGTAGAAGTATTCTCTGTCCATTACTCTAAACACTGATATATGGGAAATTCCATCCATATGTTTCTATTTCTCACATCACCAAAATATCCCTCTCAGTAACAGGATAAGTCTTTGAATAGTGTATATTTTATGTTAAGATTTTTACCAAATGCGTGAGTGGATTTTTAATACATTGAAATGGGTGCAGTCACAAAGTATTATATCTTGAAATCACAATGCAATACAGAATTATATAAATGCAAATATTTCTTTATCAATAGGAGAACTTTGTTGAGGTCTAGTTTATATGTGAAAATTTATACTAAGTCAGCCATATTTCTTAATCTTAAATTTTTTCTTAATTTGTGGCAGGAAATGAAAATTTCATTGAAACTTGTTTAAACAGCAACGGAGTATATTATTTTGGGCAGTGTAGAGATGAGATGGATTATAACTTGTTTGGTTATCTGGTTAGGAAATTCAATGTTGATACAAAATATATGAATTTGTTTTTAGCTCACAGAAAATAATTTTCTGATGGTCTTCCCTGCCTAGCTTATTTTCTATTGTACTTAAGCAATATGCTAAATTGTAAGAGTTTTGGTGGATGTACAGCTGATAAGGAGAGTGAAGTTTCCCTTAGACTACTGTTTGGTTAGACAAACAAGGTTGTTTTGTTTTCATGGATTTTTTATGAGATGGCAAAAGGCCATTCAACAGTCGAGTATGTAATATTAATTGCACAAACTTCTCAACCCTGGCCCTATGTTTCATGAAGTTAAAGAAAGTATTATCATATTTTTCTGCTGTTTCAGCTATATTTTGGGGCTGTTGATGATCATTTAGAGTACTAGCTCTGAACATTCCTAATGCTACAACTCTTTAATACAGTTCATGTTGTGGTGGCCAGAAGGCATGGAATTATTTCATTGCTATCTCATAACGTTAATTTGCTACTGTTATGAATCATCATGTAAATATCTGATGTGCAAGCCTAATGGGTCGAGACCCACAGATTGAGAACCACCGATTTAGAAGTGAGCAATGATGTAACTAAGGTGAATTGACAGGAAGACTGATGGCAACACTGAATCTCCTGATGATTTTACTAAAGAAAACCACACCTCCGCCTGGCTGCAGTCACAAGGAACTGTGAAGTAGGGGGAGCCATGAGCTAATATGAAAGTCAGATGACCTTGCTCTTCTCCAACAGAGAGGAGTTAGTGTTTGCTCAGGCCCACATGAACCGATGTTTCCACTGTTAGTTTTCACTTCCTGATACACAAAAGGTGGGACTGGCGTGACCACTTAGATTCCCCGGTTTCCTAAGTGCTTGGTTGAGAGAAAGAATGACAATTTAAAAGTTTAAAATGCAGTTGTTCTGGAGCTTGTGTTCTGCCTGTTGTCTCTGAGAACTTAAAATGTCTAGAATATTATAGAACCACAACGGGTTTCCGTAAAAGAAAGGGGCATGAGACTATGCATCACAGCACTCAGGAGTCCTTTGTGCATGTGCAGGCACATCCACATGCTGGAAAACCACATGGAGATCTTCAAAACTTGGGTGATCATTCACTTGTGAAAGGTAAAAAATTGATCAAAATTGATTTGCTGTATTTTTAATTTTTTTATTTTACATTTATATTATTATACATGTATACAATAAACTACCCATAGCAAGAAGAACCATGGCACAATAAGGAATTATATAAATGTTACATTCTTAGTGTTTTGGCTATTTATATTTGGCAGCCTTCAAGAAAGCATCTTTTCAATCTTGGTGTGTCTAAAATTCTGAATGTAAATTAATATCTATCATATGTCATCTCTATCAACTTAAAACATCTACCTAGACCTAAAAACATCTTACCTCATGAACAACTAAGCTTCACTGTAGAACTGAACTATCTGGTCTTCAACCCCATCAGAGACTTGAGAAGGAATAAAAGTGATTACTACTTTCCAAGTAAGAAGATGACAGAGACAGTTTGCTACCTGAAAAGTCACCCACAGCTCTCTATAACATTGCAGCAGCATCTTCAGCCTTCTGGTCCAACATATCTGACAGACATATATGTTAGGCAGGAACTATTGAGGACTTGCTTACCCTGTCTTGGCAGGGTTTGGCCATCGACTCTGCCTGCATCCAAGCTTGCCCCTTTTTAGGAAGAATTCTGTCTGTGGTAGAAATGAGGATACTGCCACAAGAATATATATCTTAGGTGCAACAGATAGATATGATTTAAAGAAAGATAAGATAAAATAATTAGGTAAGGCCTTAAAAAACCTCAGAGATATGCAGAATATGGCATTTAAGAATGTTTTTTATTATTTTACAGATTCACTTACAATGAGAAAGGTTAACTCCTGGCAACACCCAGCCTACCTCAAAATGGATGATGAGCATCAAAGGACCTCCTCATGGAGATGGTTTCAAATGTGGCAAACAAGCCACTGGGCAAAATGTCCTCATTTCTACCACAGACAGAATTCTGCCTTTAAAAGGGCAAGCTTGGATTTGTTGTCTTTGAAGCATAAAAATTGATAATTCCAGCAAGTAGAAATATCTAACTGCAGGACTAGGTATCCTATGCTTTTACTTCTATCAGGGTCTCTCTGTGTAGCCCTGGCTGTCCTAGACTCACTGTGTAGACCAGGCTGGCCTCGAACTCACAGCGATCTGCCTGCCTCTGCCTCCCGAGTGCTGGAATTAAAGGCGTGCACCACCGTGCCCAGCTATGTTTTACATTTAAAAGCAGTGGGTTTTAGCCTATTTTGTTTTATAGAATTAAAACTGTACCATAAGAGAGGGGGAAAATAACTTCATAATATTTCCCAAATTTCCAAAAAGAGCCATTAATATAATAGTTATGCATGATAATAATACAATAGCATAGAGAAAATTATGTTTCACACATAATTAACCTCTTTTGCAATTTGAAATAAAAAACTCAAGGTGTTGTAAGTGAAAATTACTATCCATAACTATAGTTCTGGCACTCATTCTCCCTCCTCTCTCCCTCCCTCCCTCTCTCTCTCTCTCTCTCTCTCTCTCTCTCTCTCTCTCTCTCTCTCTCTTTTTCTCTCCCTCTCTTTCTCTGTCTCTCTTTCTCTGTGTCTTTCTCTCTGTGTCTCTCTCTCCCTCTGTCTCTGTCTCTCTCTCTCTCTTTCTCTCTCTCCCTCTCTCTACATATAAATGTGTATGTCTATCTTTTGAATTGGAATTTGAAAAAATAATAAATTATTTTATTTTTCTTTCTTTCTTTTTTAATATTTGGAGAAAGGGCATGCAATGTTACTGTGGCTGGCCTGAGACTCATCAAAAAACCCAAACTTACCTCAAATTCATGGAATGCACCTGCTTCGGCCTCCTTGTGCTGAGATTACAGGCATGAGCCACACCACCAAGTTTTTTTTTTTTAATTAATTTATTCTTGTCACATCTCAATGGTTATCCCATCCCTTGTATCCTCCCATTCTTCCCTCCCTCCCATTTTCCCCTTATTCCTCTCCCCTATGACTATTCCTGAGGGGGATTACCTTCCCCTGTATATGCTCATAGGGTATCAAGTCTCTTCTCGGTGACCTGCTGTCCTTCTTCTGAGTGCCACCAGGTCTCCCCCTCCAGGGGACATGGTCAAATGTGAGGCACCAGAGTACGTGAGAAAGTCAAATCCCTCTCTCCACTCAAGTGTGGAGACTGTTCTGTCCATTGGCTAGATCTGGGTAGGGGTTTAAAGTTTACTGCCTGTATTGTCCTTGGCTGGTGCCTTAGTTTGAGCGGGACCCCTTGGCCCAAATCTGCCTATCATAATGTTCTACTTGTAGGTTTCTAGGACCCTCTGGATCCTTCTACTTTGCTAGTCTCCCATGCTGCTCTCATCTAGAGTCCCAGCCTTCACTTACCAGGAAACCACCAAGTTTTTAAAATAGAATTTTTTAGTTTCTTTCTTCTTCACTCTTCACTGTCGGTAAATTTAGGGTTGGATGATTGCAGTACTTTGGGGACAGGTCAAACCTCCATGTGCATCCGAGTTTCTAGTCATACTAGAATTATCAGAGGATCCTTGCAACTGTGTCATGTAAATAGAGAGCAAAGAAAACAAATACATTTTGCTGGGGCTGTTATTGTCTTGATCTGCCCACGCTAATTCATTTTGACACTCATTTTGTTTTCTCGACGCTTACTTCACTTAACAAGCTTAATTGTTCCATGCAAAAAAAAAGGTCTCACAGAAGACACCTACCTTCTCTTTTAAAGACTGGCTCCTTTACTTATGTACTAATTTAAGTATAAGAGTATAGGCACCCGCCTCATCTGTCGGACATCATTCATCACCATATCTGCTGATAACTATGAATAAGTGCTCCCATTTCAAAGAGTAGCTGGGAAGAGAATATTCTATTGTTTTAATCCATAGCATCTTAGTGCTGTTCTACTCCTTAATGTTCAGTCTCATTTATTTCTCGATTACACAGTTTTTGGGAACAGCAAATGCCATGGGGAAAAGAAACAAAGCAACACAAAACTGAAAAAAAAAATCAGAAGGCTAGGTGCTAATATCAAGCTCTACCTTAGAACATTGGGTGAAAAGAGTCTGTTCCCTTTCTGAAAAATGTATGTTAGTTCCTCACATGTCAAAACAAACTTTAGATGAAAACTACTGTTACATTAGTAAATATTTCTGTTACTTTCTTTCTCTGTAATGCTTCACTCAGAGCAAATTAATCTTTTATTTCTCAGATGTTTTTATTCAGTAACTTTATACTTTGTTATAGGTATATGGTGTACCCAATTATTGCATTCAGATCTCACTGGGAAGATTGTGAGGAAGTTCACATACATGTCACATTGTAACACTGTCCAAGAACAGAGTCCTGGGGGAAATGTCTTAGTGCTTATGACACAACTCCAGGAAGCCAAGACTTGTGACATCTTTTTGTTCAAAAGCACACAATTGTTCTTGGATTATGCCGTTGTGCTCCTCCCAGGTGTAGAAGATAGGAGTGAGTTCACTTCACACTATTCATTAAAACAAACTGTTATTTGCTTATATGCCTCTGTGAAAAACATTCTTTGGCTACAATCAGCTTGCTGATCACAGGTGGCTTGTCCCTGTGATTGAATGTCTTACTCATGCGACTTCTCTTAACTCTCAAAGTATAAAATGCATGATGCTCTGAATACAGTTGGCTAATGCATGAGACTTTAGTTGGCCTCACTTGCCAGCTCCATTCTGCTAGGCCACACCACATTTAGGGCAGTAAACAGTGTCACACTACCGCAACTGTTAAAAAGTGAAATAGAGTTGCATCATTTTCTTCTCCATTTTCTCCATCTAGGCCATCCTGTTACCCTCACTCAAACCTCTTCCATGTGCCCCACTCGCAAGTTGGTAGCTGGTTTTGTTTTAATGGGTGTGTGCTCATGCATGTGTACAAATATATACAGATGCAGCCTGCTGGATGTGTTTTTGTTGTTTGTGTATATGTCATTTCAAGGCCGCCCACTCTGCGTTAGACAGTCAGTAAGGGGATCCGGCGCAGGAGAGGTTAGTTCTCCTTTGCCCAAGGTCACGTTAAGTCTCCTTTGCCTGTAGTTCTTTGTATAGTAGTGGGACCTCATGAAAATTTCCCTCTCCAACTGTAAAATGTCCAAATGATATGGCTATTGTTCTGGTCTTGTTTATTCAGCCATTTCTGGCAAAGAATGTTTCACAGCAGACATCCTGGTATTGTGGCTTTTAACATCCTTCTGACTCCCCTTCCCTGAGCAATAAATCTGGGAGTTTTGATCTGGATGGACACATTGGAGTTGAACTCCACACAATCCGTTGATCTCTGTGTTGTGCCCATTTGCAGTTTTCTATGATGGTGTCCATTTGCTCTAAAGAGAAGCTTCTTTGATGAGGAATGTAGTTATATGTCACTTCTGGTGTAAGGGTGAGATTTCTGATGTAGTAAGAACTTATTCTGGTCTAGCAGAGCGGGAGTAGTAGATTCCTTTCTATGGTCCATTATTTCACTAACCTCAGAATGTGGCTAGGTTTCTTGTCCTAGGCATTTCTGCTGTTGTGGGACTATTAAGTCCAATTATACAGCTGTTGGTTGACACTGATACTCAAGTGTTTTTACACATACACACACACACACACACACACACACACATCTTGGTGTTCTGGTAATTGCAGTGGGTCATAGATGTTGTAGCTGGATAGGACACTTGTTCTGTAATGTTCATAGCTGCTGTACTATTATTCAAGGGACCTCCATCAACTTTCTATTGTTTTTAATTCAAGTAGCCCAGGATTTCACACATTAATTTATTTAAGCATTCAATTTCAACTTTTTACCAAAGCAGCCGTGTTCTCAGTGAGAGAAGGCACAAAACAATATGCCTACCTCTGCACACCTTCACTCTTGAAGAATGTTCATGAGTAAATAAAAATAAACCAATGTTGGCTCAGACAAAGGAAGATGAATCTCTATCAGTATCATAGAAGAGCATTTAGAGATTTGAACAAAGGTCAAGAAACACTTCCCAGAAGAAATCACATTTGAGTCCTCTTTTTCAAAGAGTAATTTGGAAATGTGATGTACTAATTGACTACCACAGAAAAGAATACAAGAGTGAATTACATAAAAATTATATGAATTTATATATATATATATATGAATATATATGAACATATATATATGAATATATATAATTTTTCATAAAGAGTTTGTCTAGTTGTTTTTTGGGTGAGGAATGTCTGGGTATTGATGTAAATTGGTCTTTTAAAATAGATTTGTCAAAACCTAAACTGTTTGAAATGTACTACCCTGAAAAGGGGAGTTAGATATTCCAGGTTGAGCAATGGAAAGTTTCCTAGGAGGTTTAAGAAGAAATTTTTCTGGCAGAGAAAATCATTCACAAATGCCCATAGATATGAAGGTTTGTGTAATTATGAAGCTTCATAGTAGTTTACAATAAAAGAAGAGTTGTACGAAATGCACTTGGGAAACAGAGTGAGGCACGGCTAGTTGCTACTTTGAAACCAGAGCTAAATCTGATTGGGATAAGAAGAATGAATAAAAAGGGTTCTGGTCTGTCTCACTGAGAGTTCAGCCTCATTTTAAGAGCAACAGTTTGGTAAACAAATGCTTGTACATAGAAAGACACACTCACACTTTCACATTAGAGGAAGAGCTCTCATTATAATTTATGGTGAAAACAGGAAAGACCATAGTGATTACAGGAGGCTTGTAACGATTCAGGTGTCAGGGTCAGGCTGAACAAAAAAATAAATAAAAAAAAAATAAGAGTGTAGAAAAGTGGTGTCCCTGAGTAGAGGTTAAGAGAAGTGTGTTTGTGGTCTGGCTGTGGGGAGGAGGCAAAACAGAGGTGAGAGGGACAGTCAGAAAGCTGGAGCTGGGTCAAGCTAGTGTAGAGCACAGCCTCCTAACTGGCTTGGGGAGAAAGAAGAAGCATCATTACGAACAGGGAATAATCACATTTTTATCTGGGAAAACGACTACATGGAAACTACTTATCTTCCGAAACACCCCCACTTGGGAGAATGAGGGAGTCTCTCAAAACTTAGGAAACTCATGAAACTTATAAGACTCACGAGGCTCCCTACGGGGAGAAATAAGCGTTAAAGGATGGTTGGCAGTGGAAAGACTCCTCAGCAGAGATCCCTGTAACTTGAACAATTAGACTAAAGATGCAGCCTGCTGAATCTCTGGCTTTTCACTGGTGTAGCCTTAAAAGTCGTGTTTCTTCCTCTAAGGAACTTCTCACTCATGCTCTTGTAAGTGAAACCAATAAATCTGTGGGCTTGAGCATAATTGCTTCGTTTGTTCGTCGTCCATACCTTATATGTAGTAAATGACATTTGTTCTTGTCCCCCCCCCCCGCCCCCCCCCGCAGGAGTCAGGTGACAATAAAGAAACCAAAAGGTTTCTGCAGAGCCAGTTTGTAATAAAGACACATTCCATAATCTGAACCATTCTCTGAGTGATTTTTAAGTATTTTTTCTGCTTCTACACATTGCCAAATAACTCTTGACACACTTAATTTTCTTACCATAGGTAGGTAATTATGACGAATCAATCCTAGTCTAAGAGAATAGTCTCTTAAACTGTTAATTTTAGGTTACTTTCAAATGAAAACTCTACTGTATAAAATTTTATTTTATTTTTTCTTTTTTAATTTTATTAATTTATTCTTGTTACATCTCAATGGTTCTCCCTTCCCTTGTATCCTCCCATTCTTCCCTCCCTCCGATTTTCCCCTTATTCCCCTCCCCTATGACTGTTCCTCAGAGGGATTACCTCCCCCTGTATATGCTCATAGGGTATCAGGTCTCTTGGTGACCTGCTGTCCTTCCTCTGAGTGCCACTAGGTCTCCCCCTCCAGGGGACATAGTCAAATGTGAGGCACCAGAGTACGTGAGAAAGTCATATCGCACTCTCCACTCAAGTGTGGAGACTGTTCTGCCCATTGGCTAGATCTGGGTAGGGGTTTAAAGTTTACCGCCTGTATTGTCCTTGGCTGTTGCCTTAGAAATCACTATGCTAAAATCAATTTATGAGGAAGAAACTTCACTCTGTCAACCAGACAGTTGTTCATTCCACATTACTATTGAAGCTTTTTTTAATGTGTTTATTTGGGTAGATAAACTAAGGAAAATTTATTATCGAGGATTGTTTATATGTTTTTCAAATTTAATTGAGTAGAAATACAAAATGTATACATTGAAAAAGTAAGGCAAATATAACCATACTTAGACTCATGAGAATATTTTGTGGTATGAATATTTTTAATTCCATTTTAATAAAAAGAATTTTCACCTGATAATTATAATTTTCTGCCTGTTGAGCTTCCTCAGTGTCATAGAATTACAGACTAAAAATGGAAGGAAATAAGTCGCACTGAAGTCCTCAGGGCAGAATGAGAATAGAAAAGTTCTGTTAGATTTATTTTGTATCAAAATGGATCATTATTCTAGTTTGACGGTGCATACATTCTCTTAATCCTTATCACAAGTATAAAATAATATTATCAACAAGGCACATTGCTTAGTGTTTAGTTAGATTCCATGAGAAGGGGTTTTCTATATGCCACAAGGTCACATGTTTTCCACACTGGAAGTGTTCATGTTACTGTTTGGGGCAGGTTTGGGGGGGGGCACAGATTGTTCTACAAAAAGGTGGCAGATGGCTCCACAGAACATTTTCATATGAAGCTCCAGTTTGGTGTACAAAATCTCAAATTTGGATAGAATGAAAATCTGGATAATGTAAGGGAAATCATTAAAACTGGAAAAGAGAGAGGGAGAAAGAGAGAGAGAGAGAGAGAGAGAGAGAGAGAGAGAGAGAGAGAGAGA
>OU015756.1:62561273-62576915 GCA_907169655.1 Acomys percivali
AGAGAGAGAGAGAGAGAGAGAGAGAGAGAGAGAGAGAGAGAGAGAGACTAGCATGCCCATAACGTCTGTGTAAATATGTTTTAAAGACATCATTATTCCCCCCTTTACGTTTTTAGACTGTTCTGAATTTTTTTTCGTCTGAGACAAATAGAACTATTGAAAATTCTATTTGTCATGAAGGAAAATATTTTTGCTGTCTTTTTTTTTCAGTGATTTTGGTGTCAAAGCATGGACTGTCCCACTACCCTAGTACTACATCAGTGGAGCCTCTGGGGACGCATGATCAGAAACATTGTGGCCCCCAGGAAAACAGACATCCACATCTATCACGTGAGCTGCGGCACACAGCCACTGCTTGTACCAAGAAAGAAAATAGTCACTCTTTATCCCTAACCACAAAAGTGCCAAAAACTTCTTCAGTATTTGGTGCCTCACAATTTGTTTGTGAAGTTTTCAAAAAGTTTATCGTAGTGCTTTTTTAAAATATAATTTTAAAAAACATAACATAAATTTTGAGACAGACAAAATCTGTAAAGATATCACAACATCACAAAAATGCATTACGCGTTTCTAAAAGAAATACATTTTTGCTTATAAAATGTTATATTCTTATATGAATATTTATAAGTCAAAGTAAAATGCATAATCCACATCATAGCACATAATTTATCTTTAGTATAATTCACAAAGAAACACCAAATAATAAAGCTATAGACAAGGCTATGCTTTGTAGTCCTGGCCAGCTTGTGACTCATTGCACACCACCAGGCTGACTTGAACTTCTGACAATCTCTTTGCCCCATCCTCCTGAGTGCAGGGAGTATGTGTGTGCCACTATATGTGATTCAAAAACAAATAGTTAAATGAGTTTTTAACCACAGAGTTTATAGTATTTATTTCTAAAATATCCAATGATAAATTATTTTTTTCTTTCTTTTATTATTTGAAAAATTTTAAGTGACTATGAATTGTTTAATGAAAAATCTAAATTTATGTTAAATTATTTCCTTAGGCAAACACATGGTCTTTTTGCTATTGTAAGTCCATGTAAAAATTAAAAACTATTTTAATGAACATACAAATGACAAGTCCATTTTTAATATAACACTTGTTTTTAAGTAAATAAGAATACCTACATTTATGTTCTCTGTGGGGTTTTTTTTCCTCTTGGTACCATTTGGGAGAGGAAAATGTGCATTTGTCACAGCAAAATACATTGCAGGACACTTTCTTTTTTTTCACCACAAATTCAACTGGGCACTGCTGGATATTTAATACAGAGACTTACACTATGATTCCAAAAGTGCACAGTAATTATTTCTATATAAGAAGTAAAAAAAAAAAGCAATTTGATTGAGTGTGTTAGAACTGCAGTTGAGATTTTAGGATAAAATACTCAGAGCGATGCTACAATGACCCCATCATGACTATTATCTTTCTCCCACTGTTTGGAAATGCATAATCTCCCATTTTCTCACTCTGTGGTTTTATAAGCAGTAAACCTTTGTGGTCCACCAAAGCTGGAATCCAATCAGACACACAGAGCAGGTCCGTTTCAATAACTTCTTCCCTTAGTCTACTTCAGAATACAAATGCAGACAATATTGCTTTCCCAGAGGCAAGCCAAGAAAGTCTTTTTCTCTAACTATAGTAGAGTCAGAGAATAAACATTTCAAGATTGAAACTCACTCATCTGTAAACAGAAATGGCATAGCTGACATATACGGGGGCGGGGGGAGCCGGGATTATCATTTCATAGCCTGCAGTGGACTGAGAATAGCTGTGATGCTAATGCTTCAGTTGATACAGTCTTTGCTTTGTCTGACAGAAGACGTTATTCTTCGAATTTTCACGTCCCCATCAGTTATGTGTTGGCAAAACCAGATGGAGGATCATTAGCTGTAGGCAGATGTTCACCAGACATAAATGTATCCGTTGCTGAGTTCTTCAGGGGAGTTAAAGTGTTTCATTCGTTCTTATTCATCTCCTTTTTTGTGGTCTACAAAACTCATAGAAAAGAGAAAGGATTCCACCACTGTATATGGTAAAGAATAAGTTTTTAATTGGTGTATACAACCTCAGCATCATACAGACTTAATCTGACTCTGCTCTCAAAACCTGGGAAATAGAATCTGAAGAGAAACAGAAAGATTTTGGAAGTTGGTCAAATAATGAAACCATCTTTGGTCAAATGGTACTGGAGACTCATAGTGGGGAAGCAGATCGGCTAGGTTCATATCTTGAAGTTAAGGCCTCAAGATATGAAAGAAGAGAAATAGGTGTTACTCTGGAAGAGACAGAAAGAGGGATAAGGAAAGAGAGAGAGAGAGAGGAAGAAGGAGAAGAAGGGAGAGGGAGGGAGAAAGAGAGAACAGGATTTGAAGGTCAATGCTCACATTTAGAATGTCAGACCAATTGCTGAGAACTCCTAAATATTATGTAAAACATCCTAACCTCCATTCCTTCACATAGAGTTGGGAGAAATAGTACGCTCTACTGAGACCTCTCAGCATCACAGCAGAGATAACTTAGAAAGGAAAATAAAACCACCAGAAGCTACAGCTGTCTATGACAATGTTGGGGGCACAGAGTAAATTTTCTCTTGCCAAAGGATGGATTACTTCACTAATGTAAATCCCTTTATATTTAAAGGCTGAATTGTTGTAATCCTCTCTCGATATGTACACAGTCATGTACCCCATATAAGGCTTTGTCAACCATCAACTGTATATGAAACTCTTCCTATGGGATAATGAAGCTGGAAATTCACCATCAACTAGTGGTGTCATATTGTCATAGTACAATGCATTACTCACGTGTTAATGGTGTTGCTAGTTGGTATAAACCTACTGCATCATCATGGTACTGAACACCAGAGTACAAGGGAATGAAACTAAATAGCTGTGATACAGACTTTGAATCTATGAGGCAATGCTAATCATATCAAGTATTTGTTCCTTCTACTTGAAAGAGAATGTTTACTGTAAAGCAGCAGTCTGTGCTATCCCACAACCATTTCACTGGTAGACATGTTTTTTCTGTTCTCTGCAGGGAATTCTTTGGGATCCAGGGTATCTCTGGGGTACAAGAAATAATCACCATATCTTCACAAGCACTTCTGTGCTGCATAACTTTAGGAAATGCTTTGCTTTTTTTCCCATTAGGAAGCTGAAAGAAACTGCTGAGCTCTATTGGAAATATTTAATACCCTTAGAAATGAAAAGGGCCTTACTGCTTAGTTAGCATCAGAAAGGACAACTCTCTGATTGTAGGTCTGATGATTTTTAAATATCTAAAAAAAACTTGTAGTTGAACTAATAATTGTTATCATATATACATTTGACCATTACTAAATTTCTAAAGGCATGATAAGGCCCACTCAGGAAGATCTCGTTGAAAACAAGGGAAGTCATAAAACAATGACATAATGTGATGAAAATGCTGTTTAATAGGAATAAATGACTGTTTTAGACTCATCTTTATCAAATTGCTTCTGTACTTGTCTTAGGTCAAATGAGCTAAGGAAACAACAGTTAGGAAAGTCTTTAATCCTGCAGCTATCTACCCCACAGCAAGAAAAGAATTCAGTATTCTACTATTACTGGCTTTTCCTAGTGCCAACTTTCACAAAGAATCACTGTATGCAAAAGAGCAAACACTCTCTTAAAATTGGGAGCATAATGATAAAAGAGGCAAGCAAGGATGATAATCAGCAATTAAACTGAATTACATATAAATAATCATCAAGGAAAATAGTAGTATTATGTGTAGCATTGTTAGCACTAGTATTATTGGTGTCTTAGAGAGAGTTGTACTTGCCTTAAACTCAGTTGCTATGAAAATATCCTTCAAGATTTCTATCATTAGAAACAGTGCTTACATAGCATCTATTCAATATTAAGTACAGGACTGATACTTTACACATGTTAATTTGTTATTTGGTTTTCATAGAAACCTTATGATACACATGCTTCCGGTCTTCCTAATTTCAACACAAGAAAGGAGAAATGACTGGTATAATTTCATACTGTTAGTAGTTGGTAAATTCAGGCCAGTACCCACATGACTACAATTTGTCTGAAGACTCCAAAGAAAGAGTGATTTCTCAGTATTGTGTGCCTTGTTTATTCAGTTTTTTTGTACCAGTGAACCTAGAATGTGTGAATGAAACAGGCTGTCTATTTTTACTAGATCTACAGGGAATCCAGTCAGTTGAGTGTCCCTACATTTAACACTGAGAAGCACACAGTGATGAAGGCTCCATCTTGGAGGGTGTCAGTCAGTGTTTTTGAGAAAGATAGGTGTACACCTGGGAGGAGAGTGAAGAAGATGGAAGGAGAAGTTAAAGTGGTGTGCAGTAGCAAGAACACCCTCAAGAATCCATCTCTGGGCTATTGTAGCTCAGAAGGCCTGGGGGAATGCAGATAAAAGCTCCTTACCCTCTGTAATGATCAGGAAGTGGATTCCTAATGTTCCTATTAATGTGATGGAACATAAGCAAGGAAGTCCACTGTGGACTATGCTTTGAAGCAACATCAGACAACATCTTGGGCACTCCTAACGCCAGAAGAGGAACTGTGTGGCATCCCTCAGTATTCACCACAAGGCTTCTTAGGAGGATTGTCAAATTTGTTAAATTGGAAGCTGAATCTAAGGGGAGGTCCTCTGCCTTTTCCCTGCTCCTTTGTCCTCTCTTCATTGTCATTCCTTCTTCCTCCCTCACTCTGCCATCTTTCTTTTCTTCTTGTTAACAAGAAGGACTCTGCTTTTCCTGTTAGACTCTTATCTACATTCAGAGAAAGTGGTAAAATAAGGAAGGACATTAAGTAATAATGGTTACTTATTCTTCTCTCGTTTATTTTCTATACTTGGCCATGAATGAAAAGGGCAACTAGAAATTCACATTTGACAAGACGGTTAGCAGGTTATTTGTAGTTTAAATACAGCAAGTCTCATCTTGGGAAATTTCTCAAGGAAGTCATCAAAGAACAAATGTTGCTGAGAATGGTCCTTGTCATTGTCCCCTGGCAAGTGCAACACATATTGCAGTTTTGGAGCCACTGTCATCCAAATAAATGAGAGATGGAATGCACACACCCCTCAGATGTAGTCGGGAAGACTCCTTCTCTACATGGATTTTTGGTGGACCAGCTCTTCTTCCAACTGAGCCCACCTCCTTATCCCGAGGGAATAAAGTAGAATTACCTTACACGTCAGAGTATTGTTTCTTTTTTTTTAAATTTTTATTATTTATTAATTTATTCTTGTTACATCTCTATGGTTATCCCATCCCTTGTATCCTCCCATTCTCTCCTCCCTCCCATTTTCCCCTTATTCCCCTCCCCTATGACTGTTTCTTTGTCTAGAAGTAGATTTCTTCAATAAAGTTGTACTGATTTCCCAAGGAGATAGAATTTTAATATATGTAAAATATTATAATCTATGTACTTCAATATGCTCTCATATTTTTTTCCTCTCCTTGTTAGTTTTGTATAACTCTTCTGTTTTTCTTCTGCAGTGTGAATCTTAGTTTCTTCAGTAGTGCTAAATATGACACACAGTATTGTGTTCTACTGTGAGAAGAATTCCTTTGTTATTGGCAGATGTGGAACTTAAATATTTTGCTATTTTCAAGTTGGAAATTAAGCTATGATAAACACACACACACACACACACACACACACACACACACACACACACACACTGGTGTTTACCCTCTGTAGGAAAAAGGTAGGATCTTCCATGCCTTCTCCTCATTTTCAGTTTCCTAATATGCTTTAGTATGTGAACTGTGGTTTCTAGATGTTCTATTCAAATACCACATATCCATCAGCAGTGACTAGGCCCGACCCTTACATATCACTTAATTCTGTACTTCCCATGCACTTCTGCGACTGCGATCTAGTTTGGTATAGATGCATGAGTCATGCCTGAGAGGTGGAAAAACATCTATCACCAGAATACACTCTTCAAGATCAGTGGGGGGTCAACCTCCCATAAAAGTGTTCTACCCACCATGCCGAGCCTATGCCTTTCTTCACGGAAGATGTAGTCAGCATTCTCTTCTCCAATTTATCCTTCAAGAACCTCCTACACCATCAAATGCAATCTTAACCACATTGCCTTTGGTAAATTACATCACCTCCCACATTTCAGGGAAAATGGAAATCATTTGACTCAGAATTATGTTTCTCTTCTCTAGATGAGAATTGCTACTCCCAACTTTGTTTTTCTTTGCTTCTGGGAAGTGTGTTTGCATCATTTAGAGTGCATATTCCATTGGGTTCCCAATGGTCATCACCCTCCATGTTCAAGCTCTGTGAACTATTTCTTTTCTCTCCGTGCTCAGTTGCTTACTTTTACCAGATTCCTCTCCACTGTGTGAAAACTTGAGCAAAATTTATCCCATCTTTAAAACACTGTGGTCTTCCTGAAAAGATGCCTGTTTGAGTGTGAACCTTGCCCCTCACTTAGACCCCATAATTGCCTTGTGTTATTGTCATCAACTTGCTCTTCAGTCAGTCACTGTCTGTCTGCTTCCTATCTCCCCTAAGCTGCTAAGCTTCCTGTCATCACTTATCATGCTGCTAAGAAAGTGTCTCCTTCCCCCTCCAAAGTTCTTTATAAATTCTGGGGTGGTGGTGGGGTGCATAAAAGAAGAGAATACATTGACTAAAAATGAATATCCCGCTTTCATGGATATATCTACTTCACAAAATAGAGTGAGGGATTAAAATGTAGCATATTTACATGATGTTATATAGCAGTTTCCTCTAAGATTGAAACGCCATCCTACAGGGAAGCTTCTTAAGCCAGAAGGTATAAAATAGAAATAGCTTTAGGAAGTCCCTAAATCCAATCTGATTCACTAGGCCCCTCCTTCCCATGAGTAAACAATAAAAGCTTCTGCGAGTCAGTCTCAGAGAAACTCAGGTGCAAAGAAAACTTTGAGACCATAACAGCTGTCTGGAAGAAGCAGAAACTAGCAAAGTATCTTGGAAAAGGCTCAGCTCAACAGAGAAAGGACACTTTCTAAACCATTTGGTGGTCTGCTGGCTGTGCAGGGTCTTGCAAGTTCCCAGCTTGTGAGAGCTGTTGTTACATGTTCTGTGATAAGGGTTGTTGACACAACCATCTGAATAATTTTTGCTTCTATAAGTAGTTCCTTACCCATACTCTTGTATATCACTCAATAAAACCAATGGTTTATCAAGTTGGCCTTTGGTGGTATGTGTACATTGGTCTATCATGAGCTTCTTATCTGGGATGAGTAGATGTGTGGGTTGCATCTCTCCAGGAATCATTTTGACATGCAACACATGACTGTTAGCATAGTTTCCCTGTTTTCTTTACAGTCATCTTCCTTTTAAAGTGTTCTTTACCACCCGTGCTGATGAATGTTACTTCCTCAGAATCTCTTTTTGTTCCCACAGTTGACTAGCAGTCCTCCAAGTAAAGCTGAGACATACAATAGTTCTATCACCATTTTCTAAATAACCAGATATCTACAATGGTTGTCCATGTCTACATTCCCACCGCCAGTGAGAAAGGAAACCTATTACCCTGCATACTTGTCATCATGTCATTTATTTTCTTGATGGCCATCTGACTGGGGTGATATAGAATTTCAAAACAGGTTTAATTTTAATTTCACTCATGGCTAATGACATTGAATAGGTTATCAGTTGACTATTGGATAATTACACTTCCAGTTTGTTGGTAGGTTGGTTTGGTATTTGGCTATTCAATTCATGCAGTAGCTTTGGATAGCTTGGATATAAATTCCAACATTGACATATAGTTAGAAATGACTTTTCCTTACACTGTAGTTTGTTTCTCTATTTTGGTGATGATTTCCTGTGTTATGTAGAAGTGATTTTAGTTTCCATGTTATCTCATTTGTCAACATATATGATTAGTTCCTGTGCCTTTGGAGTCCCATTCAGTACATCATTGCTTATGCCTGTATCTTGAAGTATTTTCGTGTTTTCAGCTAGTGTTTCTAATTTTTTTAATTTAAATTTATTTTTTATAGTTTAATCACCTTACATCCTAATCATGGCCCCCTCCCTTGTTTCCTCTCAGTCCCACCCTCCCCTCCTCTTCCCTCATGCCGCTCTCCTATTCCTCAGAGACAGGGGGCCGTTCTCCCCTACCAACTCACCCCAGCCTATCACATCTCATCAGGTATGCCTGTATTCTCTTCCTTCATGGTCTTGTAAGGCTCCCCTCCAGGGGGAAGTGATCAAAGAGCAGGCAATACAGTACAAGGCAGGGACAGCCCCTGTTCCTCTTGCTAGGGGACCCATATGGAGACTGAGCTAGCTGCCTATTGGCTACACCTGAGCAGAGGGCATAGGTCCTCTTAATGCATGGTCCTTGGTTGGTATATCAGTCTCTGCCAGACCCCTAGGCCCAGATTTGTTGACTCTGTTCTCCTCTTGTGGAGCTGCTGTCACCTCTGGGACTGTACATCTGAAAGAGGGCCAATAATTTACATATATAAAGAACTCAAGAAATTAAACATCAACAAAACAAATAATCCAATTAAATATGGGAGTACAAGCTAAACAGAGAATTTTCAACAGAAGAATATCAAATGGCTAATAAATACGTAAAGAAATGCTCAAAGTTCTTAGCCATCAAGGAAATGCAAATAAAAATGACTCTGAGATTCTATCTTATACCTATCAGAATAGCTAAGATGAAAAACTCAAGTGACAGCACATGCTGTGGATGTGGAGAAAGTTTTAATTCTTACCTTAAGTTCCTTGTTCCATTTTGAATTTAATATTTTTAAGGATAGTAATGAATTTTATTCTTCTCCTAATGGAAACTATTTTGCTCCAGCACCTATTGTTAAATCACCTGGCTTTTTTCCATTGTGCATTTTTAAGAGCTTTGTCATACACAAAAGACCATAAATGCATTGATTTATTTCTACACAGCCTACTACATTGTCCCTCGTGTCTATTTGTCTGTTGGTTTTTTTCCTAATAGCTTGCTGCTTTTACTATAGCTCTGTAATATTATTTGGAATTGGGTATTATAATATGTCCAGCATTTCTCACTCTACTAAGGATTATTTTAGCTTTTCAGGGCCTTTTGTGTTTCTATATAAATGCTTGTGTTATTTTTCTATTTCTGTAAATATCTCTGAAATTCTGAAAGGGATTCCCTAGATTTATTAGATTGTTCTTGATAACACAGCCACATTGAGCTTAATTCTAGTCTTTTCATCTTCTATTATCTTCTTCGGTTTCTTAGTTCATTAAATTGTTCATTTAGACTTCTTTCACCTCTTTGGTTAGTCTCATTTCTATTTTTTATTCATGTTGTTTCTAAGCTATTATGAATGGGATAATTTTCCTGATTTTTTCTCAGTGTGTTCATTATTGGTATATACAAAAGATAGTGATTTATGGTTGTTGATGACTTGGCCCACAGAGTGTTGGATGTGTTTGTCAAGTCTTAGAGTTTATGAGTTTATAGTAAACTCGTTAGGGTCTTTAAGTAGAAGCTCCACTTTACAGCTACAGAAATTGCATCATCTTGCTTTCCTGTTTGTGTCTCTTTTATTTATTTTGTCTTATTTCTCTGAGACTTCAAACTTCACATTGAGTTTAGAGTAAAGAGAGGAGTGGGACCCTTTATCTCACTCCAGAGTTTAGAAAGCAATGTTCTCAACTCTTATACATTTACAATTACCTGGGTCATAGGTTTGTTGTACTTTACCTTTAATAGTAAAGTGTGTTCTTTTAATTCCTGGTTTCTTTAGGAGTTTTATAGTTCTATAGTGAAGTTTTCTGTATTGAGTGAGATGATCATGTAGTTTCTGACATTAAGTCTATTTCTGTATGAAATCAGTGTTACTGACTTGTATATTGGGGTCAACCTTATACTTATGAAATGAAAGCAACTTTGTTGTAGTGTATGATTTCCATGATGTGTTCTTGAGTAAACTTATAAGACTTTTATTGAGAAAGTTTTACTTATGCTCATCAGAGA
Organism: Acomys percivali; assembly: GCA_907169655.1. Lineage (NCBI taxonomy): Eukaryota > Metazoa > Chordata > Mammalia > Rodentia > Muridae > Acomys > Acomys percivali. The sequence continues at coordinate 62,571,282 of OU015756.1, forward strand.
AAATCATCAGGAGCTTAATTTCTTCGCTGTTTGCTTACTTAGCTTTGCTTTCAGGCTGATTCTGATTCACAGAATTTGGAAGTGTTCTGTACCATTCTGTCTTATGGATCAGTTTTAGGAGAACTGGTGTTAGGGCTTCTTTAATTGTTTGGTAGAGTTTAACAGCAAAACCACCTGGTCTTGCTTTTGCTTTTGTTGAAAAAAGTATTAGAACTGCTTCAATTTTATAAACTCCTGTGGGTATATTGTGTACATTGTACATATCTTTTTATTAAATCTTGATGGGTATATTTTCATAGGAATTTATTAATTTCTTATAGATTTACTCTTTACATTATTTGTTAAACAGCCTTTCTTTGTACTGAGCACTTCTGTTTTGAAAAGTTTATTTAGCACAATATTGATCAATAAGACATTGAAAATCAGAAATGTTTCAAAAAATAGCCCATAGGAAGACTAGTCAATCTTCAGCTAATTTTTATTTTTTATATTTCATTTTAACATAAAAATTAAATAACTATTATTATAGCAGCATGTGTATATAACTCAGAAATAGGTGGGAATACGTGGGTATCTACATAATATTTTTCTTGAAGTACAGTAGAAGTTGGAAGATAAATTATAGCTTACAGTTCTTATCTTTAGTTTTTAAATGCATGTACCTCTCTGCTAAAATGGATATCACTTGTTTTGTTATTATTGTTGTTACGTGCTTAGTTATTTCAAGCACAGTAAAAACTATTATGACACGAAACAACTTCACAGAAGGTAGTGCTCAAATCTATAAAGATAGACTAACTCTATAAAGAGAGTTATAATCTCATTTAAGCAATGAGGATGAATTGTATAGAATTAAGGCTATGCAAAAGTGAAAGTGAAAAAGGACAGTGCAGTTGTCATTTAACATGAGAAGAACATCTGCACATTCTGGCAACCTTCTCATTATGGGAAAGACCCCAGTGACCCACTGATATGCAGTAAAATTAAAAGGCACTCTCAGTAGCCATCAAGGGTGCCTCTGCTAGTTCCTTTAAGAAGCAGAGATAAAGATAAAACTGATAATGCATATATAGTTGATAAGATCCCAGGAAGGTGAAGTGAAGGACAAAATCATTTAAAGTGAAGTGGAAGAATATATAAGGCAATTCAGTATGGTATCTCTGTGTTCACCAAGCTTCAAGAAAACCTAAGAAACAGCAGGAAAGATCTCTCAGCAGATTCATTGTTGGCATCCAAGCCTTTTAAAAAGGCTTGCAAAGAACCTGATACTCAGTTCCGATTATTACACCAAATGGATTAAGAAGAAACTGCATCCACCCAATTCATTCACGCATTTCATCACACATCTGGGTTGCATTAGACAACACATTTGACACTATGAATGAGTCCCAAACTACACTATATATTGAAGCCTTTTACCCAAGACTGAAAGAAGAAGAAGAAGAAAAACAAACAAACAAACAAACAAACAAACCAATGAAAGTATTGTGTTCATTAGAGAGAGATAAGCTAAAAAGCATAGAGTATTCAGAAAGGCAGGTAAGCACTAGGTCGGAGCACAGAAGACGACAGGACAAAGGAGCAGCCTGCTTTCTTCTGTATCCTTGCCTGCAACAGTGCTAACTCCAGAACTGAGAGGTTTCAAGAAAGAAAGGAATTTCCCTTAGTAAAGGTATAGTAAATTCAAGGGAGGGCTCAGTTGGCAAACCCATCCTTAAAGTTAGCTCCAAGAAGGTTCTAGTGTACAAACTTGAGAAGCTCAGTGACATATACAGATGAAATGCCTTAGGAAACAACACTTAATAAGAATGTCGTTAAAAATAACTCTTACCCAGGCTGGGCATCATATTGCACACCTTTAATTCCAGCACTCAGGAGGTAGAGGCAGGTGGATAACTGTGAGTTCAAGGCCAGCCTGGTCTACAAAGCAAGTCCAAGACAGCCAAGGATAACACAGAGAGACACTGTCTTGAAAACCCCAAAACAAACAAACAAACCAACAAACCAAACCTCTTACCCAAGAAGAGTGGGGCTAATTGGATGAAGAATCTATGAAAATAGGCTGAAGTGACCCAAGTACATGGCAAAGTTGCTCAAGGAAGCGTTTAATTTTATGGGCATTTTAACAGTGACTATCATGTGCAACCTGACTGAACTACGGAGATGGTGGCTTAAGGTGTTCGTGATTGATGTGTATTAAGAGGACTGGATCAGAATGGTTTGGAGTTTCCTGAGACAGACACCAATGTTCTCCAAGATGCCTAGAATTCTCAGGAGAAGAGCCTCCGGTAAGTCTGCGATACTTTAGGATTTTGAGATATCCAACTCACCCAGTTAACTCACAATCCGACAACTAAAGTGAAACAAGAAATCACTTTATGTAAATGACCCAGGTCCTCTGAATATCAGCTGGTGCTCTTAACAGATGAGCACTGTCTCCAGCCTCGGAGACACATGTGTGCTGTGAACACTGGCATTTGGAAGAAGTCTATATTTCCAAGGCCCAGACATCTTAGCCTTATCTGAAAGCCTGACACATAAAAGTAAATGCATCAGCATTATAGTTATGATCCTGATATCTTCAAAAAACTAGTCAGCTATTTTTAATATTTCTTGAATTAATTTAAAAAGAGCTGGTATGCTACATTATAGGAACATTGATTTTGGTAGCAATTAAATATAAATTAGCTTTCTCACTTTCACAGTACTACTGGGAAGCTGCCTGCAATTTAAACTTCATCAAGGTTTGATGTGACTATTTTAAGTTAAAAGCATTAATGATCACTTGTAAAAATCTTTCTATGACACTTTTCCTTTCATGCTTCATACAGAAGCATTTTTTTCCTTTTGAATAAAATGCTTAAATCAAAAGTATGAATGTCTATTTCATGTTAAAAATAAAACCAACAAAGATTCCAAGGCCATTGTGAACTAAATGTTCAAGAAAAAGAGAAAGTGTGTGGGAGGAATTCGATGTGTAGCCATATATGCTTCTGACCGCATTACTTTAAAAATATGTTTTTATTTATGTATATTGTAATGAGATGATTGCATGTGCTCCTGCGGAGCTCAGAGACAATTTGTGGAGTGGGTTCTCTCCTTCTGCTATGTGGGACCAAGGGAACAAACTCCGGTTCTTAACCTTGTGGCCAGTTGCTTTGTCTTGCAGCCACCTCCCCAGTCCCTCTGACCGCATTCTTTCAATGTGATGGAATGATAACCAACAGAAAGATCAGATTTCAAGCAGATAATTTTTAACCCCAAATTTTGAGATGCCCACAGAACACTTACCATAATTTTTACAGTGTCTTGCCCATCTGGGATTCCAAATGAGCAAAACATTCAAACTGATAAAGCTTTTTAAAATAATCGTATTTTCCGTTAAATAGTTCACTAGAGTTCCATTACAGTTTTACAAAATAATATGTATGGCACGTTGTACAAGCCACAAAAGTAGAACAATATCACCGCAGATTTTCTCTCACTTCTTTTTCTCATGTTCCTTGTTTATTTATCTTATTCCACCCTCTGGCTTCCCCTAAGTGTATATGATTAGTGTTTTCATTCTTTCTTGGGTCAGTATGTTTAATCTGAATCTTACTAGTGACTTTAATAACTAAATGAAATGATTATTTCAGGCTAATTGATCTGTAATCTATTTAAATAAACGAATGAATTGAGTAAATTCTGTAAGTTAATCAAAAAGTTAATCAAATCGCAGCAAGGAGAATGGGAACTTATAGCTTATCACTCCATTTCTTAGCTTATACTTTTGTCTAAAGAAGCCATTCTGAGTGAATCCTTTAATTCTCTAATGAACTTTTAGTTTCTGAAATATGTAAAATGTTGTATCTTGAAGAAAATAGCCAGTTGAGTCACCTACATTATTGACATTAATATTCACTGGGCATTTCCTATGTGGCCAGAAAGTGTTTAAAGAGTATGTGCATTAAAACACAATCTTCATAGTACTTTTATCATGCCTGCCCTACAGATTAGATAATAAACATCAGAAAATCAAGTGAAAAGATTTACATAGCTTTTAAGTGGTGAAGTGTGTCTGATGCCTAGGTCCAGGTATTGATATCCCAGAGTTTTATCTCTTAACTTCCACAATCTAATCAGAAACCACACAAAAAAAAGCTAACACTAACAGTAAAGCCTTCTGTTAGAGATGCCTAGCACCTCCTCCAACCTTAGAGAAAACATCCATTATTTTGTTGTTCAGAGACACAAAGCTCTTCGTGTTAATAAAGATTGATGTTTAAATAAACATCTTTGTCACTTTGTGTTTTCACAAGAGGTGGGATCATTTCTTCTCATAGTTAAAATAAATCTGCATCTGTTTTAAGAAGAAAATGATGATTTGTGTCTGGGAACTGCTGTATGCTACCCAGGTGTTTTCTATGACTGGGATTCACATTAAGAAAACATTTGCCATGGAAACATCTGGAAAACAGATCAAGCAGACAGGATTTTGCACAGGGGAATTTAGTTAATTCAGCTGTTCTTTTAAAAAATGGGCCACCCTGCTTATGCCAACTGTATGCATTTAAAAGCAGATGAGCTGTAAAAATGTCTCATGCTTAAGCAATCAGCTTTCCATTATTTTCAGATTCTTTATCTACTAGCTGGATTACACTTCACAAGCAAAGCCTTTCCTATTTCTACTGTCAGCTCTTCCCTGAGGTGAATCCTTGCTACAGATCCTCCTCCCATTTGTCCTGAAAGCACATGTTAGTGGCACAGAGGGGGTGATATATAGTTAGGCCTGGGTTTAAGAAAAAAGAGTTCTATGTGGCAACATCTTAGTGTATAAATACATAACAGGTGAAGAATACCAGAGTGAAGCCTAAAATAATGGTTATTAGTTGAGAGTTTTTGTAAGAAATAACCAAACAATGATCACTTGGCTCACACTCTGATTTATTTGCATGTGGTGGAAGTTGGAGAAGATGTCAATGTATGTACATTTAAAGGCTCCTCAGGCACTTCTCCTTTAATTCTTGTTTCTATATAAATGGAAGTTCCAAAACCTCATTTGATGATGAGCTTGGCTGGAATTGTAGTTAAAGATACAGGTTATCTTGATTTCCCCTAGAGGATATGAATTCTACACAAATATACAAATGGAAATGACATTAGACTTACTGTCTCTCACTCTAAAAAAAAATTAATCAAAATCTTTATGAGACACCAATTTTGCAACTGTAGGAGAAAAACAGTACAAAACACCTCAAGATACAGGCATAGGCAAGAACTTTTGGGAAAAAATAGCAGTAGCACAGGAAATTATCCCAAGAATTGACAAATGGAATTACATACATTTAAAAATTTCAAAGCAAAAGAAATGGTTGCGAGAGTGCAGAGACAGCCCAAGGAATGAGGAAAGCCTTGGCCCATTTTATACCATGTGAAGGTATTGAAGAACATGTTTTTCTTACATACATTCATTGTAATCATTCACTTAAAGAAAAATGAAATGTAACCACATTGTGATTTTTGTACTGCGTGAAAGATTTTTCTGGGATATATAAACTGTGGGGAGAAGAATAAAGTTGTTGGACTCTTTTTCCTTCCACAAAGATGTGTGTGTGTGTGTGTGTGTGTGTGTGTGTGTGTGTGTGTGTGTGT
>OU015756.1:62576925-62621975 GCA_907169655.1 Acomys percivali
TGTGTGTGTGTGTGTGTGTGTGTGTGTGTGTGTGTGTGTGTGTGTGTTTCTTTTCTCTCTTTTCCTTTCTTTTTTAGAGATTTTGCAACTATCAATGGAAAGCTCCTGCTAGGAGCCATCAACCCTAGCCCTCCTCTTGTCACCACCAGTGTAAGCTCCCACTAGGAGCCAACAACCCTAAACCCTGTTTACATGGTAGTTGTAAGCCCCCTCCATGGGCACCTGAGATTTAATTCTGGCCTCTTGGTTGGGCGCTATCAGCAGAAGCCACAACACCTTTTCTTAATTAGTGATCAATGAGGAAAAGCCCAGCTCATAGTGGGTGGTGCCATCCCTAGGCTGGTGGTTCTGGGTTCTACAAGAAAGCAGGCTGAGCAAGCCATGTGAAGCAGGCCAGTAAGCAGCACCCTTGTACGGCTTCTGCATCAGCTCCTGCCTCCAGGATCCTGCCTTGCTGGAGTTCCTGTCCTGAAGTCCTTCATTAAAGAGCACCAATATTGATGTAAGTCAAATAAACCCTTTTCTTCCCAACTTGATTTTTGGTCACGGTGTTTCCTTGAAGCAATTGAAAACCCTAACTAAGACACAAGGTTTACATTTGCCAAGGCCAACTCAAGAAGGACAAAGGCATTTAAAATTGACAGTGTTCTAATATCCAAAATATATAAAGAACTCAAGAAATTAAACACTACCAAACCAAATAACTCAATTGAGAAATGGGGCTTGGAACTAAACAGAGAATTCTCAACAGAGGAATATTAAATGGCTGAGAAACACTTAAAGAAATGCTCAGCCTCCTTAGTCATCAGGGAAATGCAAATCAAAACAACTCTGAGATTCCATCTTACACCCATCAGAATGGCTAAGATCAAAAACCCAAGCGACACCATATGCTGGCGAGGATGTGGAGAGAGAGGAACACTCCTTCATTGCTGGTGGGAATGCAAACTACTACAGCCACTTTGGAAATCTATCTGGTGTTATCTCAGAAAACTGGGAATAGGGCTTCCTCAAGACCCAGCTATTCCACTCCTTAGAATATACCCAGAAGATGCTCCAGCACACAACAAGAAAATTTGCTCAACCATGTTCATAGCAGCCTTATTCATAATAGCCAAATCATGGAAACAGCCTAAGTGTCCCTCAGTAGAAGAATGGATAAAGAAACTGTGGTATATATACACTAGGGAATACTACTCAGCTATTAAAAACAAGGAATTCCCAAAATTTGTGGATAAATGGATTGAGCTAGAAATGATCATAATGAGTGAGTTAACCCAGAAGCAGAAAGACCCAAATGGTATATACTCACTTATATCTGCATACTAGCCCAAGGGGCATGTCCCACGAAAGCCTTCACTTACCAGGAAACTGGGACAGAGGGGAGGACATCCTATTGGGACTCTAGATGAGAGAAGCATGGGAGAATAGCAAAGTAGAAGGATCCAGAGGATCCTAGAAACCTACAAGTAGAACATTATGCTAGGCAGATTTGGGCCAAGGGGTCCCACTCAAACTAAGGCAACAGCCAAGGACAATACAGACAGTAAGCTTTAAACCCCTACCCAGATCTAGCCAATGGTCAGAACAGTCTCCATACTTGAGTGGAGAGTGGGATATGACTTTCTGACGTACTCTGGTGCCTCACATTTGACCATGTCCCCTTGAGGGGGAGACCTGGTGGCACTCAGAGGAAGGACAGCAGGGTACCAAGAAGAGACTTGATACCCTATAAGCATATACAGGGGGAGGTAATCCCCCTCAGGGACAGTCATAGGGGAGGGGAATAAGGGGAAACTGGGAGGGAGGGAAGAATGGGAGGATACAAGGGATGGGATAACCACTGAGATGTGACAAGAATAAATTAATAAAAAATAAAAAATAAAATAAAATAAAATTGACAGTGTTATGGTATTCATTTTTATTTAGTGATTTAGTTATTATTCTGAATTTCTTCAGTATGTTCCTGAAAAAGTAATTTTTTGACAGGTCACTTAAGTCACTAGGCATCACTAAGAAGTATAGGAAGGGTTAGGTGTGTCATGTTCCTGGTGGTGCCGATGTAGACTTATAAGATGCAGTAAGAAAATTCCTCAGTTTGGAGCATCTGAAGGAAATAAGATTCTGTGTAGGTACTGGGGATAATTTCTCTGTCTCAATTTAATAAAAGCATAGCATGTGCCATGTGAAATGAAGTCTTTTTTTGAAATGTATCTTATTTTTAATTATGTGCATGCATATGGGTCTGTATGCGTGTGCATGCGCAAGAGTGCCGGTGCCTGTGAAGACCAAGGATGTCTGATCCCCCTCGAGCTAGGAGCTAAAATAATTATAAGCCACTCAACGTGGGACCTGGGAATCAAAGGCAAGTATTCTGGAAAGTGGTACATGCTATAAATCAGGGAAGAATCTCTCCAGCACTAAAATGAAATCTTCATCGGTTAGTGTCAGATCACCTCCCAGTGCGGCCAAAGTCATGACAAAGTCCTGTTCGTTTCCAGCATCTGATTCTCATACCTCACCAACACTCCTGCTTCATCAGCAAATGACAAGTAGAATACATGAAATGAGGGTTTTAAAAAAATAATAATTATTTCAATAAAGTTTTTTTTTACATTTTAAAAAATCGGCTGTCATATAGATTTCATTGGTCAAACTTCATGGGACACAAAATATTTGCCGGGTGTGGAATCGCGTGCCTGCAATCCAGCAGGAGGATCTCTGTGAGTTCGAGGCCAGCCTGATCTACAAAGCGAGTCCAGGACAGCCAAGGCTACACACAGAGAAACCCTGTCTCCAAAAACAAAAACAAACAAGCAAAATTTTAGCTTTCTTGCTTCTGTGAGATTCCAAAGCCATTTAGCCTTCCACGTACTTACGTGCGCAAATATTGGGAATTTACTTTCTTCTAGAGGACTGTGTGGAGAAAGAAAAATGTATTCAATAACATAATCTAACCTGTTGAGACAGGAACTGTGAAAACAGACTCGTGGAGTTGACCTTTAATGTTCTCCACGGAAGTTATTTTTGAATCTGATAATTTGTGGATTTTGCTAAATTGATCCCATTATTGGGGTACAATGCACATTAAAGACACAAGCAAAATTTGTGATGAAAATTAAATGTAAAGCCTGATTTCTTGGCTTAATAAATTGTATGATTTGGGAGTAAATTGAATTGATACATTTTATTTGTTTCTAGAAAATGTGAACAGGATATTAATCAAAGGCCCTCGGTGGGTAAATATCTAGGGGTGGGGTTTAATACTTCTTTATGGTTCTCTTCTTTTATACCTCGCCCTTCTGGCCAGTTGAGGGTGATATAACCATGTTTTCCTGTTACCTCCGGGCTTGGTCCTGTGATAAATAGCCACATCTCAGTTCTACTGATAGCCAGTAGTAGACCTCAGATGTTTCTGTCATTGTGTTCCTACCTGCAGAACAAGAGCCAGATGCCTAAACACTGGCTGCTCCATGTTCTTGATTCTGTGAGCAAAACATATTTGTTTCAGGCCTAAACCAAGAGCAGCCTGTCCAGCAACACCCTGCAGAGTCACATTTTATGACTTTCCATTTCATATGTTTAGGTGGCTTCAGAGAAATAGTTAAGAAAGAAATTGGGCCAAAGGTATGAAAAATGATTTTCCTCATGTGCAATAGATCCTTCGAAAGGAGTATAAGCTCTACAAAAAGCCTATTAACCACACGGTGTTATCAGAAGACAAGATCAGTCTATGTGCTAGTGTGGCTGAGAGAGAAGACGCTTCCCCTCTGCCCGTAAGAGAGTTGCAAAATAAACTTTTACTATGGCAATTGCTTTAGAGTGAGTATTTATTCACCGTACCAACCTGGGTGTTATTCCTCTACACATGTGGATAAAGACACATTAGGAACAGAAGCTTTGGGGGTCTCGCTCAGCATCTTGCTCGTTATTTACTTTTCTCATATACGTGAAAATTACTTGAGAAAAGCAACTAAAAGGAAGAAAGATGTATAGTGAGTCCTGGTTTCAGAGGGCTCTGGTTTGTCATGGCAGAGGATGTGGGGCAGGACGACAGGCTTAGCTTGTGCTGGAGCTTCTCTGAACCTTGATCGGAGAACAAGAAACACAACGTAAGGTCAGGACCAGAAGACAGAAGCTTGACCACTCTACTACTAGTGCCTATGGTCATCCAGGCTCCATCTACTTTTTTTGTTTGTTTTGGTTTTTTTTTTTTTATTTTATTTTTTGGTTTTTGTTTTTTGTTTTTTGAGACAGGGTTTCTCTGTGTATCCCTGGCTGTCATTGACTCACTTTGTAGACCAGGCTGGCCTCAAACTCACAGTGATCCGCCTGCCTCTGCCTCCCGAGTTCTGGGATTAAAGATGTGCACCACCATGCCCGGCTCAGGCCCCATCTACTAAACCACTGCAGCGTTTCTAAATTAGTGCTACCAGCTATGGACTACATGTTTAAGCGTGAGCCTTTGGAGCAGATTTCACATCCAAACCATAAAAATCAATCACATCTGCTTTTATATACAATTAAAACAATCTCTTAGGGTGGTGGTGACGGTGACATCCCTATCAGATGCGTTATGAGGATCTTGTCAAGATTAAAACACTTGGCAAAGATACCTGAAAGAAACGATCTGTGCTGGACATCCGGGACATTGACAATGTATGTGCCAATGGACGAGGAATTGCGTTCCGCTGGTAGTGAAATGCTTATCACAGTGCTGCTCCTCAGGGGTCTTAATCCGTCATTGCTGAGTGGATGGGAGCTAAGGAAGCTTTGCAACTTATAAAGCTTCTTGGTCTCATTTTCCCTTTGTAAAGTGGAGAACTTAATGAACACTTAGGAGTGTGAAGAAGATTTAATGATGAGGTGTCACATCTTACTTAATGTAGGCTTACTTGCACAGAAAGTTCCCAGTACACAGTGGTTTTAATTCCCTTCTTTCATAACTAATACACAATTAATGGTGATTAAGCCAGGTCTACAGCAATCGTCCATTGACTTAGAGATTTAGAGGAAAAATCTTGATTAAGAGCAATCACGTAAACTTGAAGGCTTTACCGCAAACTCTCTTGTTTTGGTTAAATAGCCAATCTACTAAGTTTATCACACTATTGGTGAAAAACACCAAATAATGGAGACTAAGGTATACATGTTCTGTACTACCCTTTATTTTTCCCCATCTTCATAAACAAGTGCTTTACATTTTCATGTCCAAGTTTAAGAAACTAATGATATTTTTTTTTCATCTGCATTCAACCCTGTGAAATTAAAGGTCACCAGACTTCAACAATAAAAGGCACTATTTCTTTGAATATTTGTTTTATATATCACTAAGAAGTTGAAGATTATTTCTTATTAAAACACCACTCCTGCAAACTATACCAGATCATAATTTATATTAAATTGCTTGAAGAATGATCTAAGACAAATTTATTTCACAAATTAGCAATATGCAAACTATTTGAAAAAACAGTGATAATATTTCCATTTTTATGAAAGTTATTGGATGTGGGGAAAGAAATAAGACAAAATCAGATTTAATTTCTTAGCCTGACATCTTGGTATTTGTATAACATTTTACTCTACTAAAGTTTTAGAAAGCTTTAGAATTCCTATCATGCACAAATGTTAATAATCTCAACCTACATCCTTTGGTAAGTCTGAAATTACAGTGAAATTTCAATATATCTAAATCTATCTATCTATAACTACCTACCTACTCGCCTATCATCTGTCTATTCATATATCTATTTATCTATCTACCATCTATCTCTCTAGCATAATACATAATTCACAGCACATAGAGAAACTCTAGAAATATTTCATATTTTCCTAACGTGAAAATCAAAGTGAAATATGCAGAAGAAAGCAGAGTGAGTGACAAAGTGCAAACGCGGGCCCCAGCCAAGCTGGGTGGCACCAAGTCTTGAATTAGTCTACTACCGACATTCGTATCAATATCTCTGGGTAAAACTATGTGGTGCTTTTTGTGCATTAAACACATTATCTGTCCATTTGTTTCTTTAAGTCCTCTACTTTATAAGTGTGTTTTTAGCCTAGGACTATACAGCTTTGTTTGCTTTACAAGTTCCCTCTATTTTCTCCCCTCAGAGCTTGATATTTATACAGCATCTGTTCAAATTTGCTTCCTTGCCCAGGACAATCTGCAGTCTTTACCTGTGCCACGATGGATTTCTTTCAAAGCAGTGGTGGGGCAAAATTCACTAGGATTTTCCTTGCTGACACGTGTGTTTTATGTAGCTTACTGCTTCAGTGATACCGCACAGTGAGAAGCAAAGAGTGCCAGCATCTTTGAATTGTATGGCGTTGTGTTATTTTAGAGGTGTGTTGGATTATAGTGGGCATTTAAGGCTCTTGGCAATTATTTGCAGCTAAAGCCTCTCATTCAGTTTATAAGGAAACTGAAATCCATAGAGTTTCTGTGAATTTTCCAGTCTATGCCCTATGCCTTTGAGATTATATAAGTATTAAGATACTGTAATACATGTCCCTTTAGATTATTTTACAAAACGTTCTGGTTCCTGGAGGGGGGCAGGTTGGCACATCTTAGTGCATCCTAAATAATGTCTTCTTGACACTAAATCTATTTTCACTTGATGACACAACATACATTGTTTGAAAAGCGCTCCTATGGGAAGAGATGCATGCTTCATGACACCCATTTATCATGCAGTTAGTTTGTAGATAAAAATACCACTTTACTTTCCCTAACAATGTCTTCCCCCAGGCACACAGAAGTGAGACGCTTTCTCACTTCTTCTTTGCATTTCTTTTCCATTTGCCAAAGATTTTTTTCCCTTTCATCTATAGTAATAGTGTACAAAACTCATTTGAAAATGCAAAATTCAGAATACATTTGAAGTAACATTTTTTTTCTAAAAAAAAAATAATTAAGATATATTGGGCCATAAGGCTGAAGATGATGTTCCAACATTATAGAGAGTTTTGGGTGATTATTCAGGTAGCAAACTGTCTCTGTCATCTTCTTAGTTGGAAAGCTACTAACCTGAACTCCCACCATACCCAGGTAATCAAGTTAATTCCTTTTCAAGTCTCCAAGGGAGTTGAAGACCAGGTAGCTTAGTTTTACAATAAAGCTTAGTTGTTTAGGGGTTAAGATGCTTTTAGTTCTTGATAGATGTTTTAATTTGATAATGACAACATGTGATGGAGATTGATTTACATTCAGAATTTTAGACACACCAAGATAGAAAAGATATTTTCTTCAAGGCTTTCAAATACAAATAGACAAAACACTAAGAATGTAACATTTATATAATTCATGATTGTGTCATGGCTCTTCTTGCTATAGGCAGTTTATTGTATATATGTGTAATAATAAAAATGTATATGTAAAAATTTAAAATGTTTAATTAATAATAATTAATTAATTAAATGACCACAAAAAGAGATATTCTATAGAAATTAAAGTTTTCTGTTGTTTACTGGGTCCAATTTGTATAAAAATAATTATATAAATGTTTTGAAACTCCCGAGATAAGGTGCCTTAGTCACCTTTCCTGTTGCTGTGGGTAAACACCATGATAAAAGTAAATATGAAGACAAAAGTTTTATCCTGTTTCATAGTTCAAGAGTCAGTCTATCATCAAAAAGAAATCATGATGGCAGGAATTTGTGGCACATATCACATCTCATCCACATCCATAAAGCAAGTAATGTGAAATGAATGCTATTTTGTCCTTATGCAGTCTCCAAGCCAACCAGGGAATAGTACCACCCACATTTCTGTGTGTGCCCACTTCAGTTAATGTAATCAGGATAATCTCTCAAAAGTCTTATCTTCTAGGTTTTCTAGACTCTGTTAAACTGACAATTAACATTATCCATCATATAAGGGCAAGGAAAATGCAAAGAATTACCAAAGACAAGGTAACTAATAAAAAGATTTAATTATAGCAATTTTCTATACCAAATATGTCATAAATCATTCAGATGACAGTGAATTAATATTTCATGGGGTAAAAATATTGCTATATTAAGTTTTTAAATATTCTTGTCTGAACAGTTGAAGAGGAAAATGTTAATTCATAACATTTTTGTTTGCTTTAGGGCCTAGGAATTTATTTCACCAGTTGTAATATATGAGATCAACACCCTTGTGTTGGAGGTTGGTCTGATGTATTTTCATGATAATTACTGATTGCTGTCTTTGCTATCCACCTGTACCTTGGCTAAGAGCCTGACCTGTCTGATCAATAAAAGACTATCACACCTGGGCAGGCCAAGTGGGAGAGACACAGCTAAGATTCCAGGGCTTGGAGAGACAGAATCTTGAGAGGAGAGACCAGAGGAGAGGAGAAGAAGAAAGAGGCTGCATCATGGGTTAGGTGGAGGAGAAGCACATGGCCAGCATGGATGGAGACTTAACCCAGATGATGATAATTAGCCAGTATTTGGGATTATGGATGGTAGGTAGCTTGATAGAAATTATTAGAAGCAGATGGTATGGGATTGATACAGGTATGCCATGCCTGACCTACTATGGGAAGTAGTTTAAGAAATTAAGATCTGCCCTGCCCCAGATTAACTAAGGCTATTTTAAAATATAACAGTTGTCTGCATCTTGATTGATTGCTAGCGTGTTAGAAAATAGTGTCATAATAATAATTATAGGCCTAATAATAAACATTATTATGCCATATTGGTAAATTAACTGCAACACCCTTGTCCTAGGAGAAGATTATATTTTGGCTTCATGGTGAGAGTCCCATCTTTTACCACATTATATACAAAGACTCTGAAACTGGTGTTAAAATATAAAACAAAACTGCAAAACAAATGAAGAATAATTCTCTTTTTTAAAATGAAAGATTTGAGCTCTTTGTTTTGGGGCATAAGAGTTCTTAGTACATCTCTGCTGCTTTTATATGAGATCTGAAGAAGTTAACCAGCAGGATATAGAATCCAGAATTCCCTAAGATGAAGATTGAAGTTTGAGAGCCTAGATTTACAATTATTGAAGCCCAAACAGAAGGCAACCATATGGTCATCGAACCAGTGGACCAAACAATACAGTGCCATGCCCTATTTAAAAGTAAATGTAAGTTCTCCATGTTTCCTTTTTAAAGGGCTTTGAACCAGGCTGACACTGTCATTATAGTGGTAATCTGTCAACTTGACTAAACAGACAGGTATCAATATGCCATGAAAAACAGTATTTCTTTTATCTGAGATAGGTTTCTGGCAGAAATTAACATGTAAATGAATAGACTGTATAGCCATGGTGCCACAAAATGTGGGCAAGCACCTAACCTTCCAAGGAATGTGAATAAAACAATTAAGTAGAGAAAGAAGCAATCGTCTTTCTGAACTAAGGCATCCATCTTCTATTACTGGATGTCAAGAAGCTCCAGGAACTTTGAACTGTGTAACATAAGTCACTGGGTTTCCTGGATCTTGGTTCAGCAGCCTCCCAGGACTCAGTCAGGATGACCATACCTTTGGCTCCTAGAAGTGGGGAATATGTAGCCAGAAGTGGTCTGGCTGGACTTCAAGTGGAGGGATGGGAACACCAACCCACCCAGGAAATGTTCAACCCCAAATTTGCCCTGCCTACAAGATGCACAGGGATAAAGATGGAGCAGAAATTGAGGGAATGGCCAACTAATGGCTGTACCAACTTAAGATCTAACCCATGGGAGAGAGCCACCCCTTGACATGGTGAATGATACTCTTCTTATGCTTGAAGATAGGATCCTATCCTAGTATAACTGTCCTCTGAGAGGCTTCACCCAGCACCTGAAGGAAACAGAGGCAGAGACCCACAGCTGAACAAGAGGCAGAGCTCATGCAGTCTTGTGGAAGAGTGTAAGGGAAAATTGAGGAATCCTGATGGGTCAGGGACATGCCAAAAGAAGACCCACAGAGCAAACTAACCTGGGCCCATGGTGTTTCACAGAGACTGAACCACCAACAAAAGAACATGCATGGGCTGGACCGAGGCCCCCTACACACATATAACAGATGTACAGATTGGTCTTTATGTGACCCCCCTACCAACTGGAGCAGAGGAGGGCGGAGGCTGTTTCTGACTCTGTTACTTGCCTTTGTATCCCTTTCCCCTAGCTGGGCTGCCTTGTCTGGACTCAGTAGGAGAGGAAGTGATTAGTCCAACTGAGACTTGATGTGCCAGGGCGGTTTCGTACACTTTGAGGAGGTGAAGGGGAGGTGGCAATGAGGTGAAGGGGTATGTGATGGGGGAACTGGGTGGAGGGGGACTGCAATTGAGATGTAAAGTGAATAAATAAATTAATGAGGAAAAAATCTTCTCAACAAATGTTTCTGAAATTCTGCTACATAGGAGTGGCCATGCTTTTGATTGGAAAGAGAAAGACTGATGACTTCAAGCATCTAACAATCATGAAAGGAGAAATAAAAGAAATCACATAAGTTATAGTAGTATATTGCAAATAGAAGCATAAAGTATATACTATGTGGAAATTTAAAAGATGAAATAATTCACTCTGTCAAAGGGATTCTGGGAAATCTCCAGAAAACAAAGTAGCATGAATGTAGAATATTTGCGTAAGCTGGCCTTCACCAACTTGTGTTACTTGTGTAGAACAAAAATAACAGCTAAAGGTTTTGATAGGGGGAAATTATTCAAGGTAGGATAAATACATATCTCACATAGGAAACTTTTGTCAGTACATGCAAACTGTCTTCTCCTTTTTTAAAAATTATATTTCTTTTTTAATGTAAACATATATATTGTTACACATGAATAAAATAAACTACATAGAGCAAGAAAAGCCATGAGACAATCAGGAATTATATAAATGTTACATTCATAGTGATTTGGCTATTTGTATTTGGTAAACTTGAAGTAAATATCCTTCCTATCTTGTTCTAAATTTCTGGATGATGATCAATATCTATCATATATCATCTCTATTAACTTAAAGCATCTATCTTGATCTAAAAACATCTTAACCCCTAAGCTTACCAATTAAGCTTAATTGAAAGACTAAACTGTCCGGTCATCAACACAATCAGAGATTTGAGAAGGAATAAAACTTAAATACCTGAGTGAGCCAGAAGTGCAGGTTAGCAACTTCCAAAATGAAAAATGACTGACACAGTTTACTGCCTGAGCACTCACCCCACCCCACACTCTTTATAACATTGGAGCATCATCTTCTAAAGATTCTTTAGCAAACTATCTTCTTAATGATAACAACAGCAATAATAAAATGGTGGTTATAGCATAGATTTATTAAATAGTCAATAGGTGAATTTGCATAGCTTA
The DNA here is from genome assembly GCA_907169655.1 of Acomys percivali. Lineage (NCBI taxonomy): Eukaryota > Metazoa > Chordata > Mammalia > Rodentia > Muridae > Acomys > Acomys percivali. The sequence goes on from OU015756.1 coordinate 62,588,216, forward strand.
ATTTAATAATTATTTTTGCATGTTCATTTTCTTACACATTCATATTACTATTCATAGAAAACAGGCTTAAGTGTGTTTTTACCAGGAATGAATAGTTTCAAAAACCAGACCTAAATACATTCAATATACAGAAGATAAAGTGAGGTACATTAATTTAGAATCTGTGACTTCCTTATCAAGATCTTAATGTTTAGCTTAAGGTTTCTCAGGGACTCCTAACAGTGGCAATGGGTTTGTTTCTGACTCTTCTACCTGCTCTTGCGACACTTTTCTACCTATAGGTTTGTCTTGTTCACCATCAAAGAAGGTATCTGCCTTGTCTTATTGTATCTTGTTTTGTCTTATTTGATCGTAGACTCCTGGAGGCCTGCTCTGTTTTGAAGTAGGTCTGGAGGAGAGGAGTGATAGTGTGTATCTGGGAAGAGTACAGGGAGGGGATGCTGTCTCAGTATGTATTGTAGGAGAGAAGAATCTATTTTCAATTTTTAAAAGATCTTAATATATATTTATATATTTTTATTAATTTTATAGTTTATGACTAAATCATATTTGAGCTGAATTACCAATCTATTGTACTTCAATGCTGCCAACAATTCAGTACTTTGTGGGTGTTTCTCTGTAAAATGCCTTCCTCCTGCTGCAGAGGAATATGAGAGAGACAGCACATCTGGATTGGAATACAGGAGCATATTCTACCATGAGTTTTTACTTCTGCCCATATGCGTCTGTCTACCCTTGTTATGCTTACGTCTTCATTTCTGTAGTATTAACTTTTCACAGCAGCAGCAGTTGAATCCATGGTTTTATTTCTCAATACAGTCAGAAGTAATACTACATCATTATAATCATCTTTCTACAAAACAAAAAGTACCATTTCAGAGGAAGTTTGTTTGCTTATTTGGTCATTGTTCTCAAAAGATGTTCCAGGAAGTATCTTTACTCTTAACAATATGAACCGTGTGCGCTTAATAATATGTTCTCACATACCAAGAGCTTTTCATGTTCAAGTTGCTCTCTAATTAAAAAAAAATCTTCCTAAATGTTCTATGAATCAAAGAGATATAAATCTCATACATAAAAAATTGAGGCAAGATAGATTATATGACCTGCTCCAAATCACTAAGCAGAGAAGCTAGGGTTTAAATGCAGAATTTAAATACTTAGCAATTGCATCATACTGTCTCTTTGATTAATAAAGATGATTTATCATACTAGAAAATGCATGGACAAGTGAACCATTAATTGTTTTGTAGTATGGATTAGCAAGAAACACATATACATCCATATGTGTGTGTAAATGTGTGTGTACGTGTGTGTGTGAAACACTCTGAATTAAGGTACAAGTTCTGGGAACAAAATGAAGAATACAAATTCAAATAAGCAGCAGAGAAGGGAAAAACATAAATGGTTTTGTTAGTGAGCTCCAAATCTTAGCAGTGATGAGCAAGCCATTTTTGCCTCTGACTTGGATGATCCATAAAGAGTAGTCATCTAGGCTGGCTTTGCTTGCATGTTTCTTGCATCTGGCACAGTAGCATTGGAGAACTTTCTCATAGGACATGGGACATTGCATAAGGCAACACTCCCACTCTGATCTCAAAGAGTAGCTATCAGTATATAAATAAGACCTAACATATCAAAATCAAGATAAAGGGTCAGAGAGAATATGTAGATGTGAAAGCCAGGACCATTTTCAAGCCAATAAATCAATCAGTCTGCCTTTTTTGCTGTTGTTGTTGTTTAACATGACCTAAATAAATTATTCTGTGAAAAGATTATTTAGCATTATTGAGGTTTAATGGTTATGATTGTCACACAGTTTTCTGAAACATTAGATATATTTGATTCATGTATTTTTAAGAAAACAATCTAAATTTATTTGGCAGACAAAAAAAAAAGTAGGAGAAATGAAAGATAAAATGACCTTACATTTTAATAGCTATACATTGGGATGGGAAAGATAAAAGTGATCAATGATAGTAATGTCCCACTTACTTGGCAAAAATCCCCTAAATGCTGAGGGAATGATAATGACTTATAATGACTGAGTACAAATTTTTGAGAGTGCTTCAAGATGCCACCTCAGAAAGCAGTGTAATGAATGAAGTCATTCTTTAGTGTTCGCTAATAGCATCAATTCACAGATCCAGTTTAATCCACGATCTTAAGAAATGTGCACACCAAAGCTGCAATGAATATTATGTATTGCCAGATTTTAATAAAGGTTCTGGAGTTTCCCAAATTAAAGCTGAAGCATTTGAGCTGCAGCAATAACTCAGCATGTAAGAATGCACACTGTTCTTGCATGACATGTGATTTCAGCTCTCAGATATTATAGTAGGAAGCTCACAGCTGCACGTAACTAGTTTCAAGGAGTATCTGATGCATCCAGCTCCTGTGGGTACCTGGACTCACATATAAACACACAAACAAAGACATACACATATACGCTCATAACACACACTATACACACACTCTAATTTAAAAAAAAAACAACCAAAAACCTAAAGCATTTGATTTAATATGAAGCCTTAAATAAGCCTGTCATGGTGCTACGTGCCTGTAGTACCAGTTATTTCTAAACTTGAATCAAAGAGTTTGGTGATACCCTTTGCAATATAACAAGACCTGTCTAAAATTACACACACACACACACACACACACACACACACACACACCTGTGTGTGTCTTATTTTTATCATATATATGTAACAAATACTTATTTTAAAGATATAGAATCATTTAAATAATAACTTTCATTATTGTCTCTCCAATATCACACACATACACATATTAATAGGATGAATATTTGGCAACTTTTACCTTTCATTAAAATTTGGTCTTCTCCAAGCATAGTGTAATGGAAGCATGTGTTTCTTTAAGGGTCAGAATCATGACCACCTGATACAAATATAAAGAAAAACTAGAATGAAAATTTTCTCATTTTAGTTGCTGTGGTGAAACCTGCATCAAAGCAATGTTTTTTAAAGCCAGGCTCTAATTAAAAGATTACAAGGTAACCAGCACTTAGGAGGCAGAGGCAGATGGAGTGCTGTAAGTTCAAGGCCAGCCTGGTCTATAAAGCGAGTACAGGACAGTCAAGGCTACACAGAGAAACCCTGTCTAGGAAAAAAAAAAAAAGATTACAAGGTAAGTTAACATATTGATATTCAAGTTTGCCTATGAGAACATACATTTCATTATCTACAATCAAGATTAGAAAGAATCATACATAAAAGAAACACCATGATGTAAGCATTTTTTCAAGTTTAGAATATTGTGTGAATAAGAAATCAAATAGTGGCCCAAGAAGTAGACAAAACTCTGTGTCCTGACATTCCTGGGTGTGGTAGATTGTTGAGAAACCTAGAGCAAAAACAATCTGTTTCGCTTTATTTTTTATTTTAATTCATTATAATTTATTCAGATTACGTCCCAATTGTTATCCTCCCCCATGTATATTTCTTTTCCTACCCTCTCTCTTTCTTTGGCCCTATTCCACTGCCCTAGACGTCTGACAGAAGGGAACCTCCTCTCCTATCATGTGATCACAGCCTATCAGGGCTCATTAAGATATCCTGCTTCCCCTTCCTCTGTGTACCCACACACCTCCCACCAAGGGGAAGTGATCAAATCAGGGGCACCAGAGTTCATGTCAGAGACAGTCCCCATTCCTCCCACAACCGTGGAGAATGAGCTGTCTCCTGGCTAGATCTGAACAGCGGGTCTAGGTTCACTGCATGCATTATCCTTAGTTGGTGCAACAGTTTGTGCCAGCCTCCATGGGTCCAGATCCACCAGCCTTGATGGTCTCCTTGTGGGGCTCCTGAACCTTCCGGGTCCATCCATCCCCCTATTTTTCCATACCACTTTCAGCACTCCACTCAGAGTTCAGCAGCAAATCTTCCTTTGCTGGTGGGAGTGCAAATTTGTACAACCACTTTGGAAATCAATCTGGTGGTTTTTCAGAAAACTTGGAAAAGTGTTGCTGAAAGACTCAGCTATACCCACTCCTGGGCATATACTTGAAGGATGCTTCACCATGCAGCAAGGATATATGTTCAACTATATTCATAGCAGCTTTATTCATAATATCCAGAATCTGGAAACATACTAGTTGTCCCTCAAAACAAAGAATGGACAAAGAAACTATGGTCCATTTACACAGTGGAATACTACTCAGCTATTAAAAACAAGGAAATCGTGAAATGTGCAGGCAAATGGATGTAACTAGAAAAGATCATTCTGAGTGAGGTAACCCAGACCCAGAAAGACACACTTGGTATATACTCACTTAGAAGTGGATATTAGCCCAACACAAATGTCCTCTGAGAGACTGTACCCAGCAGGGGATCCAGACAGTTGCTGCTTATTTTTCAATTGGAACTGATATGAAGAAAGTAGAGTGTTTTTGATAGTGACAGGGAGCCTTTGTTGGCTCTCCCCATGAGCTCATTTTGCAGGACTAGTGTCTCATAATATTCAACAGTTACCAAAGCCAACATGAGCCAGCGCCTTCCATGCCCTTCTCCCTTGAATTTAGAGTAAAGATTACCATGCCTGGACGGCCAGGAAGCAGAGGCTGGATAGCCCAGAGACACAGGGTAGAGCCAAACAAGACTGGCAAAAAAAGTTAATGAAATGATTTCTAATAGTATTCTGCTATACTTATCTATCAGAGCCTAGTCCAATGTCATCAGAGAGGCTTCATCCTTTCTGATGGGAGCAAGTACAGAGACCCAATCAAACATTAGACAGACGTCAGGGAATCCTGCAGAAAAGAGGGAGGAATGACTATTGGAGCCAGAAGGGTTGAGGATACCAGAAGAACATAGCTCATAGAATGAACTAAGCAGGGCTCATAGGGGCTCAAAGAGACTGACACAATAATCAGATAGCTGTTATGAGTCTGAGCTAGGCCCTCTGCATATGTGTTATGGTTGTGTAGCTTGGTCTTCTTGTAGAACTCTCAATAGTGGAAGTGGGTGTTGTCTTTAACTATTTTGCTGCTCTTGGGACCCTTTTTCCACTACTGAGTTTTCCTTATCCAGCCTTGATATGAGTGTATATGTCTAGTCTTATTGTAACTTGTTATGCTATGTTTGGCTCATATCCCTGGTAGGCCTTCTCTTTTCTGAAGGAAAACTGAGAAGGAGTGGATTTGACAGAAAGGGTATGTGCAGGAAAGGAACTTGGAGGTTTGGAAGGAGGGAAAACTGCAGTTAGGATGTAATATATGAAAGAAGAACAAATAGATGAGAGGGGGAGAGAAAGAAAGAGAGATAGAAGGAAAGAAAGAAAGAGAAAGAAAAGGAAAGAAAGAAAGAAAGAAAGAAAGAAAGAAAGAAAGAAAGTTGACTACACAGGCCATAGGTGTAAGTTTTAAAAAGAAGTTTAAGTAGACTTAAGTAGAGAAGGAGGAGTTTCTACACAGCAGGAGCAGGCTTCCAGTTATGAGCTATCACTGAGAGAAACTACCCAAGTGTAGATATGGTTTTACTGGACAGATACATGGAGGAAAAGGTCCGTCCATCTGATACACATACAATGTCTCCAGAAGCCTCTCTGTTCCACGGCAGCCTTAGAAATGGCTTCTAGGAAAGATGTGTCCATTTAGATTGAAAAATCAGGCTTTCCCTCTGGAATTCTCTGGTTCTGGCTAGGTTAGAACCAAAGATATGTTGGCTTAGGAACCTCTGGCATGTCCAACCCCTGGAAGGACATGACAGAACTTCTCATAGATACAAGAATATTTCTTCTTTAGCCAAGAAAACAGAACAAGATGAGAAAACAACAATAATAACAACAACAACAACCCAACCATTCAATTTTTGAGCCCTTTACCCTACACTGCTGAGGTGGTCAAATGAGAATGGCGCCCATAAACCTATATATTTGAAAAATTGGTCTCAAGTTGGTAGAACTTTTTGGGAAGGATTAAGAGGTGGGGCCTTGGAAGGATGTGTGTCACTGAGGGTAAACTCTGAGGTTTCAAAAGACTTGCGTCATCCCCAGCCCTCCTGCCCCTCTGCATCCTACTTGAAGATCAAAATGTAAGCTATTTAACCCTATAGGAAGAACTACAGGTAGATGTGAATGTGAATGGTGAAATTAGAAGTTGCAGTAGTCTTGGCCAGAGAAGAGCCCAGCAGTTAGTTATCCAATACCAAATGATCATCACTAAAAACATACATACAAGAAACACTTTGCAAACTGAGCAGGCTGTATTTGGAAATGTGTGTAAACACACTTATCTGCATGGAACAATATAGTGAAAAAGAGGTTGCAAATTTGAAGGAGAACTTGGAGGGGTGTGTCTGAGGACTTGGAAGGAGTCCTCAAAGAGAAAGGGGAAATGATATAATTATATGATAATCTCAGAAAGAAAAGGAGTGCTAAAAATAAAGATGTAATTTTTCAGCTTTTTCTTTCCTGTCTCATCAAGGACACTAAACTTCTAAAACCATAGCCCAAATTAACACTTCCTTTTATAAGTTGCCTTGGCCATGCTATCACATCACAACAATAGAAAAGTAAATAAAACAACTGTATAAATTTCTATCTCCTGCACTCATTGGTAACCAGCCCTTACATGAGAGATAGTGACCTCTCAGAGACAAGGGACATGTGTACACAGATGAATATAAGCCTAACTCCCATACTTCTATGACTTCTATGTACCATAGGCACATAATGCTTATCAAGGCAAGACAGACCTCCTTACAGACCCAGTAGATCAATACACAAAGTGGTGGCACAGTCACAATGGAGACCGCAGGCACCGATGAGCATTATCAGATTACATTACACAGACATGGGCCTTGACAAAGTCAGGTGCAGCCATCTATCCTGTATCCTTGAGAAGTCGAGTAAAAGAGCCTGATTAACAATGGAAAGAAAGCAAAGGAAAGAAAAATGTGGCTGTACAGGAAACAGGAGCAGCAAAGGCATGCAATGTATCTCAAACCCAAGTGGACAGGCAGGCAGTGGAGTAGTCCCAGTCAGGGACTCATCTACTCGTCCTTGATACACTTACCAATTATCAGGCAATACATTGTTGTAAAGCCATGCCATCCCAGCATTAGGCATCACTTTATGGATTTGTACCCTTTATTTTATCTTATATGACTGATGATTTCTTGGGTATGGTGTCCATGATATGAATTTTAATATACCTATGTGGTCTTACAGTTTCATCTTTCCCCAGTAAACATATAGGGTGGTGTCCTTTCTACCCCTGGGAGTAAAGTCATCTGCTAGTCTGTGTTGAATGGGTGGAACAGTTGCTAGTCCACAATGGGCTGTAGTCATCCTTCTCCTTCAAAATAGAGCCAAAACCTACTTGTAAAATGGAATATTCTATGGCAAGGTACAGGCTGAAAAAAAACACTATTTTTTATTATGTGGAGGAATCTGGAATAGGGATAAGCCTGAATCTCAGTATTCTCCTGGCCCTGCTGTAACAAATTAATAAAAACAATAACTTTAGTTGAGACTCGTTTATTACCATATAATTCTTGGGATTTGACCTAATCAGAGTCATATCTGCTTACCCTTCTCTGGAGATGCAATCTGAAGATGCATGTTCTGGCATGTTAGATCTTTGAGAGACGACATACACGCTGTGCCTCGTGGTCTCTTTCTGTAGTTAAAGGTGCTTGCCTCCAAGACTGAAAACCCATGTAAATCCCAGGAACCTAACCATCATAGACTTAGCTTTCCCAGGTTTTCCTCTGACCTAAACAAATGTAGATACACACACACACACACACACACACACACACACACACACACATATAAATAAATAAATGTGAAAAATCTCAAATAAACACAGTAGTCAGACATTCCTCCTTTGTATTCTATCCCCAATTTCCTGCTTTTCTCTTTAACTTATAAGGTGCCTACAGGAAGCATTTCCGGGAGTCCAGAAAGAACAGTCCATTACAAGGTCAGCACACTAGCAAACTGGAATACATCTGCATTCTATTTGTCTCCTCTAATGTAAAAGCCTGAAGGTTATCTAGGTGTATTTTGGTACCATATTACTTGCCCTAACACAGACCTGATGCTGTTTTTCTCCCCTCTTTAAACCAAGCTACCCAGACACCATCTTGGAGCATGATGTGGAAAAAAGATGATGTAAAAGGTAGATTCCTCAGAAAGAGAATGCCATGCCAAAGATACCGCTTAAAGCTTAGGAGGGAGAAAAGCCTTGAGGGCTTTGTTAAGGGTCTAAATTCTCCCTTCTCCCTCTGCAGCCACCTCCGTTGCTCTGTTACTTTCCTGTCGGATGGAGGCTCTGGGATAAGCTGAGATCATTTGCTAAGACAGAGGGCCTGTGTTTTCTTTCTATAGCTGAGGAATATGTGTGTTAAATCTTTGAATATGCCACATTGCTGATTATAGTAATGACCTTTAATAATGAATGTTTTAAATGGAGCATATTTATATGACACCTCACCAAGCTTTCAAAAAGAAATTTGAGCATAGCTCTTTGGCAGATGATGCTCACACATGTTAATTGACTTGTTCCTCAAATGAAATAGCAGCAATCTGGAGAAGTCTGGAGTCAAGACAAGAACTTGAATTCCTAGCCTCTGACTCAGTCAATGACACTGTCCTGAGTAATATTTAAATAAACAATTTTTCTAAAGATGTATTATATTATATTTTACAATAAGAATTTTTCTTAAATTTTTTTCAGACATTTGTCACTCTGTTTACCAGAATTGCTGTGTACAGATGGGAAATTGAGTGTCAATCCAATCCATAACACATTGTCTAGGCCCTCCACAGATATTTGCAAGAACGTGTATAAGAAATAATTAAGGTTTAAAAAAAAATAAAACAATTTAAGAGCTAAGCAGCTCGTGAGCGATTGCTAGAAGAGACGCACTTAAGAAGTGAAGACTATACCAACGCTGGGAGTTTCACAAAGTTACTGTGTGGAAGGAAAAAAAAAAAAAAGACCAAGCCAATATTTCAGAAAATTAACTGAAGAGAAAATTTGAAAGTATTAAATCCAGAGAGTGACAGTGGGCTGTGAAATTAAGGGGAAGGTGCTGCAGCGGTGTATAAATAAAGAAAATCAAACTGGTAGTAATGGGCGCTTATCATCACCCAGCTGGAAAGCAGAGTACATTAAGCTGATGGAAAGGCACCTGCAGCATATCGTGGATGCTGGTTCAGCACAAAAAGGAGCATGCCCATTTGGTTAATTGGCAATCAGTGACAAAGAAATGGAGTGGAACTGCCACTTTTAATCAGTTTTTTTTTTCCTTTGTAGGTAGACTTCGACTCAAGAATGACAATGCATCTGGGGATAGCAATGAAACTAAGGTTCCCTTAAGACCACCCGAGGAAGGACTATATGGAAATCATAATGGTACGTACAATTTTCCTTAAACCAAAGTAGCAGCATTTACAACTATGTGATGGGAGAATGCTATACTTCAGAATCTATGAAGCAGCAAAGAGAGAAAAACAAGAACCAAATCATGTTTCCCTAAGTTGCACCAGCTAGAACTACGTTGAAATACTCTAGAAGATATTCTTTTTCTAGGGTTTTAATTTTTCCCTAGTATTTATTTTCCTCAATATTTCCCTAGTATTTTATTAACTTGAGGTTGATTTATTTGTCCCAGCATTAGAGAAAGCACTATGCCTCCTGAGTGTTTTCTGAGAAGGTGAGGCTTTCCAGGGTTCCAAAATCCTTCACATGATGGTTCTTAAGGCAGGGGACCCGTCACCAACACCTAGGTTTATGTTTAGTGAATCCAGGCACGTATCAGTGTATTTATCTTTTAATTTTTGTTTTCTCATGTTTACCAAGAATAAAAAATGAAAAGATATCATGTCCGTATGTACATCTGCCCTTTGCTTCCTGATGTCTGACTTCAGGAAGAAAACCAAAAATTACAACTTCCAGAGAATTACCACCACATAAAACTGGAAACCGCTAACATGAATATAAATAAAATTAAATCACGTTTATTTCAAAACTGTCATTTTTTTTTTCTAGAGCACTTACAAATACATGTAGGTATCTAATATTTCACATAAGAACCTTGAGAACACATACACGTGCACACAAGTGTACAAACACACATACCAATGAAGAAGGCTGTCAGGCAAAGCTCCTAGGAAGAGAACCTTGAAACAAAGAGTAAGGGGTGGGTGATTGAGCAAGGTGGAAATATAGACCAAAGACAAAGGAAGCATTCCCAGTTCATCACTGTCCGGGGAGAGAATGATTTCTCACCCAACTCAAGAGCAGTTTGGTCACGGGATGCTCTACAGGCCCCTCAACCTTGGCCTTCCTGGCTACCTGTATTAGCAATGCTCTCCATGCTTCATGTGAACGCTGTGACATTCAACTCTATTCTGTATGTAAAGTGTATGCAATAGGTAGAGCTAGCCTCACGATCTTTCTATCATGTGGATTCTGACAATTCTGTGTAAGTGGGTGCTGTGGGAAAGAAAGCGAAAGCAAAGTAGATGGTCCCTCATGGGACATCATTCTTATGCGCTTTAGCTGCTGCTCTGTTTTAATAATTCTTATTTCCTTTTTATTTTCTACAAATATGCTGTTCCAATGCATTCATTCTGGAATATGTTCCTTCATAATGTTTATGACCACTGATGACAGCTGAAGGCAGGGAAGAAAAGGAAGGTGATACAAAGACACAGTTGTAGATTACTGACTGAAATTATATGCTCTGCAAATTTAGACAATGTCTTCTGATCTAATAAGGGTGTTCTTGCCTGCTTATGTGGCATGGTTGAAATGTAGATTGTGCAATATAGTACTGAATCATTTTGAATGCTTGAGAACACACTGTAAATGTAAGGAATGATCACTATTAAATGTAATGGCACACTGCATTGTTTCGTGGTTATAATTTTTCTCATTTTGTTAGGTCTTTGACAATTTTGTAAAATGTGTTTTGATCATCTTAGTTCAGTCCCCGAAATCCTTCAAGGTTCAGCCACACTTTGCTAGCCATCCAAATATGTGTCCTTTAAAAAAAAAAAGTACAGTTGGTGCCCCCTAAGTACAGTTGGTGCCCCCTATGTATTCTTGGATGTCTGCCTCCTACTAAGCCAAGGTTAACCTACATGGGTGAAGCCATTAGTGAAAACTGCCTTTCCCTCTCCAAATAGCTATTAACTACCAATAATGTCTTATCTAGAGTGGGACTTCATGCCAACATCTTCCTCATCCCACAACACATCCAAGCTGGAGTTTTGCCTATTGTAAAGCTCATGGTTTTTAAAGAGATTTACATAGTATATAATAAGTTATACAAAATGGTGAAGAAAAAAGTCATGTATCAGAGTCTATTCATTTATCAGTTAGATAAGCCTGATTAAGTGTTCTGGGATTCAAACTCCAGTCCTCAAAAAAGCAGCAAGCACGATTAACTTCTGGGCCATCCTTCTGGCCCTGCTAATTGCTTCTCATCATTAAAATACTATGGCAATAAAGTTACTTGCTATCTCTTTGTCTTTTCCTCTTGTGCATAAAATATTAATTTAAGGTTATATACTAATTAATTTCTATGTTATACAGGCAACATATATTAGAAAAGATATATATATATATATGTCTACATATATTATCTGTACAGTCTTGATATGCAAATTCAAGGCTTATATCTCAGCATGTCCTCAACAGTGAGTAGGTTAGAGAATAGGTTAAATAATTTAGAAGTTCTTCATAAATTTGTTAAGCAGTTTTATGGGTGTATAGATAGATGAATAGATAGACACTTAGATATATAAGATATATTAGATAGTTGATAAATATAGATAGATGATAGATTGATAGACTAGATAGATAGATAGATAGATAGATAGATAGATAGATAGATAGATAGATGATAGGTGATAAAGTGTGTGTGTGTGTGTGTGTGTGTGTGTGTTATATGCATATGATTGTGCCACACTCAGGCCAATACATATGGAGTCGAGGATTTTCTATTTTTTCCTCTTTCCATTTATTGCATTGCGATGGGATGTTTCACTGAATGAGGAGCTCACTGATTCAGCTAGGCTGCCTGGTCAATAGGTTTGCATAAATTATCTATCTTCTCACAAGTACTGAAGTTAAAGGCACACTTGGTCTTGCCTGGCATTTTACATGGGTGTCAGGGATTTAAGCTTGGGTCTTCATGTTTACTGAGCAAGCACTCTTACCTATGGAACTATCTTCCCAGCTCTTTGACATTTTTATAAATAAGTATAGTGATTATATATGATAACTTTTAAATAAGTAAAGATTGATTCTTATAACTATACTAAACCTCTTTCTTAGCCAAATCATGTACATCTGAGTTGGATCCAGATATATTTGATTTTAAAGGTTACACCTGTATATTTGTTTGTTTTGCAGTAGTAGGATTGAACCTGTGTCTTCACACAGTGCTAGCAATCATTCTACTACTCAACTTTATCCCTAGCCTTCCACAAGTTACAAGCAAGTTTTCCAGGGAAAAGTTCCCAGTATGAAACTAATCATTAGATTATCTGTTCCCTCTCATCTGAGGAAGTCTGTCCCAGCGTAATTCAGACGTCTGGTAGGAACAGCACAATAATACACACCTATTGAAAAGAATACTCTGGATGGTCTTTCTTGAGGAGGCAATATCCTCCTGCATCCCAAGGGGGTCTCCACTAGGCAAATGTCAAGGCAGTTGCAATGAGAGCCTCTTTAAGCTCACTGATTTCAAACACAGATAAAGTGACAATCAACGAGCTGTCTTTGACTCACAGCACTGTGCTGGGTTGTCATCTCTGTGAAGCCTCTGCCCAGGCTACAGATGGGGGTACTGGGAAGGCAGGCTGCAGAGCAAAAGAGGTGCTGGGTTCTGTTAGCTTCTCAGACAGCCAGGTGGAGTTGGCAGGTTCTCACCTCTTGCTCCTACTTCTGCCTTTTTCTCTGTAGCTCTTTGATTTTCTAACATCCTGGCTGCATTCTTTGCACATCTGTCAATGTGTGCTGCATTCTTCAATTCCAAGTTATGAGACGCCTATTTCGGGAAAATAAAAAATAACTTAAGAAGTAGTAAATCTTATGTGATGTGACAGACAAAAGCCATTGGAGAGGGTATTATAACTACTCAAGTTTGCAGAAAGTTTTTTATGGCCAATAAAAAAAGAAAGTTTTTCTCAATTTGGACAAAAACTGAAGCATAAGGCATTCTTGCTAAGTGTCTTTCTTTCCAGAAACTTAAAATCACGTACATCTAGCTTCCTGTGATGTTGTAAGAGCAGTAATAAATGCTACTATTTCTGTGAAAGAGGAAAAAGTAAAATAAAATCTTTTTTCTCTCCTGTTATAAAACACACACACACACACACACACACACACACACACACACACACGGAAGAGGGTTGCATTTCCAGGTATAAATCTTTTCTTTCCTCATCAGTCAGCAATAAATATGTATTTGGGTAAACAAAACACTGGACCAGTGGCTGATAAAACAAATGGATATGGCCTGGCTGATCATATAAGCTTATATAAGAATTAAGTGTGTTCATTCCTATGAAACACTAAAAATGTGAGGCACCAGAGTACTTGAGAAAGTCAAATCCCTCTCTCCACTCAAGTGTGGAGACTGTCCTGTCCATGGGCTAGATCAGGGTAGGGGTTTAAATTTTACCGCCTGTATTGTCCTTGGCTAGGGCCTTAGTTTGAGCGGGACCCCATGACCCAAATCTGCCTATCATAATGTTCTACTTGTAGGTTTCTAGGACCCACTGGATCCTTCTACATTGCTATTCTCCCATTGTTCTCTCATCTAGAGTCCCAATAGGATGTCCTCCCCTCTGTCCCAGTTTCCTGGTAAGGGAAGGCTTTCATGGGACATGCCCATTGGGCTAGTATGCAGATATAAACTATGTCCCCTGGAGGGGAGACCTAGTGGCACTCAGAGGAAGGACAGCAGGTCACTGAGAAGAGACTTGATACCCTATGAGCATATACAGAGGGAGGTAATCCCTCTGAGGAACAGTCATAGGGGAGGGGAATAAGGGGAAAATGGGAGGGAGGGGAGAATGGGAGGATACAAGGGATGGGATAACCATAGAGATGTAACAAGAATAAATTAATTTAAAAAAAAAAAGAAACACTAAAAAGAGAAACAGAAGCATGGGAAATGCCCAACAAATTGCTTTTGTATTTTTAAAGAGGCCTAAGATTAGATAGATAGATAGATAGATAGATAGATAGATAGATAGATAGATAGATGATAGATAGATGAGAGATAGATAGATAATAGTCGATAAATAGATAGACAACAGGTGATAGATATATAAATATAGAAATAGATATAGATATAAATATAGATAGATCTCCAAAAGCCAAGTGCATCTAACAATTGTCTCCAATATTTATAAAGGATTTACACACTTATATGGAAATGAAAAGTCTTCTCATACTCATCAATGAACATTGGAGGAGATCAGTTAGTATTTGTAAAACTCAAATGAGTCTTTTAAGAGGCTGCTAACTGAAAACAGCAATGCTGGCATAGGAAAATCAGTTGAACAGTTGTTTCCACCAGAGTGAGTTTGACCCTGGCTCTCAAGGAATCTTTGGCAATGTGTATGGACACATGGAGTTGCCACAAATGGCTTAGAAGAGGAATAGGAAGTAGAGGGGACATCCTGTCATGTCATTCCAATTCTGGAACTCATCTCACTACAAATGTCACTGTAACCTGTCTGCTGTGAACAAATATTACAGTCATAGGGACTTTAGGACCAACTCCATTGTCCCATCCTGATGGTTGGCTTAAAGTTCATAGAAATCTCCTTCTTAATTCCTGGCTTCACTGGACAAAAGGGAAAATAGATTAACATTTTCCAGAAATGTCCAAAAATGTCCTTTATAGCCATTTCAATAAATCACACACAACTAAATGTGGTTAAATGGGTGGATATTTTATTAAAAAAAAAAAAACCATCTTCTCAGGGTCTGGAGAGATGGCTCAGTGGCTCCCCAGGGGACTCAGATTCCATTCCTAACACCCATATGGTGGCTCACAATGGTCCATAACTCCAGTCTAAGGGGATCAATTCCCTCTGCTGGCTCCCATTAGCAGTACATGCACATGGTTCACAGACTTGCAGGCAAAACCTCTATACCCAAAGTAAAATGGAAAAATGAAAAGCACATCACATAGTAGTTTATAAATATGAAAATGTTTATGGATTAGCTGCATTTATTAATTTACATTCAAAAATCTTCTTCTCCAGCCTTAAGTGCTGTGAAAAATTATAAATTAGTCACATGCTATCCTAACCAACTCTGTCTAGCCAGCCCTCTACCAACCATTCCTTCCTTCAGGTATATTTTCCTCATGAAAATGATAAGACATTTGAGACCTCATTCCTCTATGCAATGGTTAAGATTTCTGAAGAACAACTAAGTGGCTGAGTGTGTATTTTCTTCTTTTGCTAGGAAGAAATTTATTTGCACTTTTTGATGTTGCTACCTTCAAGACAGTTTATCTTAAAGACACTTGACAATGCTTAGAAGAAAAAAACTTATGAATTCATAAAACTTAATGGGGATTGGAGTGTAATTTCATAATTCATATCTTTAACTTTTTGGTTTGTTTTGCCTGCTTGGTTATATTTCTACTGAGATAAACAATGTCTTTTTCTTTATGCCTTGTTATTTTAATCATTTCACTAACTCTGTGCATCCAATAGAGAAACTATGGCTGAGGATCAGTAAGATTATGAAAAGTAGCTAGCAGCTGCCCAGTCATCATAACGCCAAGGCAAGGAACTTGGTCAGGAGTGCAATCCTTTTGTTTACTGATTTCTTTCTGACTTTCAAAAATATAACATGTTCATATAAACGCCATGCCGAAGCAGTCATAATAAATAATTAGAGTGTTATCAAAGACCATTTTGTTCTTCCAGCTGCCAGAACGGTTTTATTTACATAGCATTGTGAAGCCACTCAAAACCAGCTGCTGTTTTATGTAAGCCACTCCATGATTTGATTTGAAATGATTTCCTCCACTATGTGCAACAGCGTTTTAACAGCAGCAGCAGACCCATGAAAAAAACAGTTTTAGAACTTTTGTGCACTGCAAAAGGAGAATAACTTCAAGCAGTGAATGAGTGTCAGGGACGATAATTCTTTCTATTTTGAGATGTCTTTTTTTAAATTATTTTTTATTTAATTAATTTATTCTTGTTACATCTCAATGGTTATCCCATCCCTTGTATCCTCCCATTCTTCCCTCCCTCCCATTTTCCCCTTATTCCCCTCCCCTATGACTGTGCCTGAGAGGGATTACCTCCCCCTGTATATGCTCATAGGGTATCAAGTCTCTTCTTGGTAACCTGCTGTCCTTCCTCTAAGTGCCACCAGGTCTCCCCCTCCAGGGGACATGGTCAAATGTAAGGCACCAGAGTACATGAGAAAGTCATATCCCACTCTCCATTCAAGTGTGGAGACTGATGTCTTTGTGAGATGGGGTTACTCTGTAGCCCAAGAAAGCCTCAAATCCATAGTTACCTTCTTGTAGCAGTCTCCAAGGTCCCAAGTCAGGCTAGCTGTCAGTCCTTCTTTGACAGAGGAAACACTAGATCAAGCTCGTTTGATTTCAGGATGATGATGTAAAGAACAAAATAGAAGATGTACAAAGGACACACACTTAGAGGATGTTCCTGGAGATTCTGGGTTTCTATAAATGAGCATTCTAGCAATGAACTATATTCAAGAGAAACCTTTTCTTTTCTTCTTTTTTTTGGTAATGAAAATATGTGCTATATGTGTACATGAAGTTTTATTCATTTGTTTGTTTATTCATACAAGTTACCTGCGTGTAGCCTACTTGGCTTAATCTCACCTTCCCTGATTAATTGTACTGTAGCGGATTCCCTATCCCATTCTGACTCTAACATATGTAAAAATTCTTTCTTGTTTTTCTCAGAAAAAAATATATAAGGGAAGCATAATTTCATTAGAGTTTGATCACAGCTAGGGGTCAATGAGTTCATGCCATTCATGACATGAACCTCAGGATCAGTCACTCTCTAATTAGATCACTGTTTATTTATTGATATACCAACTCAAACCCATTATGAAACTAGTCATGTGCTGAACTATTGGTCTGGAGCTCTAGTCAATACTTTTCTTTCAATCGACTTGCTGTGGCTGTGCTCATTATGTAGAATAAGGTGACCTTGGACTCACAGAGCTCAACCTGCCTCCACTAAGCCAGGGCTGAGATTAAAGCCATGAGACTCCATGCCCAGCTATTTCTTCAAAGTTTTCAACATTGTTTTGTCTTGAGAGACATAATACATAGAAGACATGACCCTGTAATCTTACTCATGTCTTAAAACCATATTTAATGCATTTAATAGAACAATATATAAGTCTACTGGATGTTAAGAAAGACACTTATTATTAAATTATTGATCTTCATATTTATTGAAATATTATTTTATATCCATCTCTTTGAACTACATAGTAATGTAGAAAGCTTATTAATGGAGAAATAATTAACTAAAGTGTGAAATATATATAAAAGGGAATATTATATAGCAATTTTTAAAGTGAGTGAAATTCTTATGTTTACGTATAATAAGAAATTAGAGTAACATATTTATAATATATGAAAATAAAATGAAAACTAGTTGTTGTGGTTAATGTAATAGTATGCCTAATAAATGTTTATTATTAGGCTATAGTTATGACAGTGGTATTTTATAACCCACTAACAATCCATGAAAACACAGAAAACTGATGTATTTTAGAATAAACCTTTATAGGGCAAAGCAGATATTACCTCCAAAGCTATCCTCCAATAATTCTCATTTTCCATCCTATTCTATCTGCTTCTAATACTTTCTATTTGGTTTACTTCCCATTCATAATCCCAAAATACTTGTTAATGTTTTCCATCTCTTTCTATGGGGAACTTTAGAGTTATTTCTTCTCTACTTCTCTCACGTGCCTCTTTTCCTATCCCATGACAATTCTCCTTCTTCTTCCTCAATCTTGTCTTTCTCCCAAGATCCTCTCTGCCTAAAGTCTATGAAACCTTCACTCTGTCCCTTCCTTCTGCTTTGCCCATCATAGAAGCAAGTTTCAGGGCAGTAACTAGATCCAATGAAGCAGTAATTAGCATCAGAATACATCGGACTAACCTCAAACAACTAGTATATGGTTTTTGCATATTTTCTTTGTTTACATATACATTTATATTATTACACATATATACAATAAACTACCTATAGCAAGAAGAACCATGACACAACCAGGAATTATATAAATGTTACGTTCTTAGTGTTTTGGCTATTTGTATTTGGAAGACTTGAAGAAAACATTTTTCCTATCTTGGTGAAATTAAAATTCTGAATGTAAATCAATATCTATCCTATCTCATCATTATCAACTTAAACATCTATCTGAATATTTTCTAAACAGGAATGAATATGAGAAACCCTAAAAACACAATGACAAGCAACCATTCAATTACCAAGTAAGCCAAGGGTTAGCCATTTTTTGAAATCTCAGAGTATTTTTATTTGCATTTCCTACATGGTTAAAAAAAATAGACATTTTTCATGTGTTTCTCAGACATTTCTGTTGCATCTTTTGAAAAATTGCTCTTTAGTTCTAGACCCCATTTAAACTGGGTTTTTGTTTTCTTGCTTTTTCCCCCAATTCTTTATATATTATATATACTTATCTTTATAAGATGTATAATTGGCAAATATCCTATCTGCCCCCCCCATTCCATAGGTGGCCATTTTGTTTCAATGACAGTGTACTTTGTTGTATAGAGGTTTTTTTTAGTGTTATCAGGTCCGTTTGTTAATTATTGGTCTTAATACTTGTACTAATAATGTCATGTTCAGAAAAGTCCTTATATTGATGACTTAAAGCCTTTTTTTCTATTTTCTCTTCTATAAGACTCAAGATATTTGGTCTTATGTTTATGTTCTTGATCTGCCTGGAATTATGTACAGGATGATAAATGTAGCTCTATTTTCATTCTTCCACATGCAGCTATCTAGTCGGAGCAGCAACATTTCTTGAAAATGCTATCTTTTCTTCGGTGTGTGTTTTTTGCTTCTTTGTCAAAATTCACATGTGCTCCCACCCCAAATTTCCTTCTTTATCCTGCCCTTTCATTAACCTCTTTATTTAATCTTCTAGGGATTCATTGCAATCCTACCCTGATATTCAACAGTCACACCTCAGGTTATATGTACAATAAAACTGGCATCAATATGTAGTACTAATGTCTGCACTCTCAAGCCTGTTGCAACATGCTTCACAATAGGCAATACACAGCATCACTGTCCATGGTCATCACTGTTAGGAATGAATAAACAAAATCTAACCTAGACGTGGTGGAAACATCTGTAACCTGCAAGTGGAAATGAGATGATGGCATTATAAGTTGGAGGGCAGCCCAGCTATATTCAGACACCTCCCTCAAGAAAAAGAAAAAATGGAATACAGAGAGGTAGGGGGAGAAGAGGAAGGGAAGAGAGGAAGAGGAAGCAGAATACTGTTTAGTATCAGAGAGAAAATACCCTGTCATTTACAACATGGTAGGATATTGGAAGGCATTGCTAAATCAAATAGACCAGGAAAACAAAATAATAATATTGTCTGATATCTTTTACAGCTATAATTAGAAGCATTTTAAATTACATTGAGACAGTGTATCTTGCCTCAAGAGTATATAGAAATACGATTCTCTAATGATATTAAGTTTAAACCTCAATAATGAGGCAAATAAGTTAATTTTTGCTAGTTCAAGAATATTGATGGGGTAGGAAATCTTTGGGGGTATAGAACAATGTTTCTGTTATTAGCATTATGAATTATAGTTCTGGTTTATGCTGTTTTTTTTAAAACAAATAGTCTGTAAATATTTTTCCTAACACATTACAGCTTTATATTTATAATTACGACACCAATGAACTACCATGCACAAATAAATTGCAAAACAACATCCAATCTGCCTAGCTACTATTTTGATTAGCTATATGGTATGTATACACAATTTGTTTATGTGCATGTGTTGGTGTGTATATAAGTGGGTTACAAATTTATGCCACTGTATTCATGAGAAAGTCAATAGAAAATTGAAGGTTGATATCTTTACCTTCCACTTTTTTTTTTGAACAGGCTCTCCTGTCGTTTTCTACAGTTCCAGTCTCTCAACCTCATGCTTATGTGTACAATGCTTTCTCCACTGGGTCTAGTTTATAGATTTCTAAGGTATTATTAGTATCAAAATATAGAACTGAAGAAGTATCATGTGTACACACGAAACCTTCAAAACTCATTGTCAATATTAGACTAGAGGTCTACTGTCCCACCTAATTTCATATCCATAATTATCTGTTTTTTCATGTGTAAGTGTACACACCTGTATCTACATGAATCCACATACTCAAATGGGAAATACAGAGATAGATGTCTAAAAAAATGCAATATGATATTTAATTCAATTATGTGTTGGTACTCATGGCCCTAGCCAAGAGATGCCTTGATGAGTAAAACATGCTACAAATGAAAGGAATAAAAAGGTTTCAGTAGGTACAAATTAGTGAGTTATAATTATATGTTAATGACACACATCATCCTACATTCAAAGGTAGAAAAAAAATACTTTAGGAGGGTATTAGATTGTGTCTGCCTGAGTTTGAAAGTAATGACTTGACATTCTGTAGCCACTGACCCCTGGGACTTCATGTCATCCTTGATTCTCTTTTCCCCTTGACTTTTTATATTGCTAGGGGACTTAAGTTGCCACATCTAGATTTTTTTCATTTAATTATATTTTATTACTTTCCAATTCCCAACAGAAATGTTGTTGTTTGTATCCAAGGGCTTCCTTTTATTTTAGCTACTTGTTCTATTCCCACTCCCATTAGGATTCATGTTTATAAACATTCATTCTGTTGAATATCAACTGTCTACTTAGCGAGGGAGCTCAGACAAAGACCGATTTCTGAGCTTAAAAAGTATTTCTCAGAAAACGTTGTTTATTAAAAAAAAAAAAGAGATGCCATTTAAATGGCCATTCTAACAGTTTAAAAATGTACTTCTTGTTATTTCAACAAAGTAACTCTTCTCACTTGACTCTTTGAAATAGATTATTTCAAAGACTTTTGATTGTATAATGAGCTACATATAATTTCGTACATCATCTATGCAGTGTATAACAGTTGAATCAAAGTTGAACTTGGGGGCAGTGAGATGGATTAGCCACTATAGGCACTTGTCACCAAGCCAGAAAACTTTAATATGTTTCCCTGGGTGCCACATGACAGAAGAAAGATTTAAGTCCCCCTTGCCATCTTGAAACCTCCCCATGTGAGCAAATGAGACACGCAACTTTTAAAAATGAAACAAAATTAGTACGAGAGTCTTAAATTTGAATTTTTTTATTTTCTATATAATGTTATCATTAGCGAGCATTTTCAAGAACTGATAAAACTTGAAAAGTGAAATGCATGTTCAAATGGAGATAAAAAATCGCACTGAGTTTTCAAAGGCAGTACTATCTAGAGGATGACCATGATGCAGGCACATATCTGAATATGCATTAGTAGTCATTCATGAAGGTATTTACTTTAGGACTGCACACTATTTATTATATATTATATATTATTATATATTATATATATATATATATATATATATCAGAATAAGACATAATACCCAAGAAGAACATGAAAAACTACTCAATACTGCTTACAATGAAAATCAGATCAAAATCACATTAAAGTAACATTTTATATCTCTTACCAAACAAGAAATAGCAAAAATGAAGGAAAAGTATGAAATAACATGACTTAGAGACTGGAGAAGTGGGATGCACTGAATTGCTCATTGGCAGGCAATTTTACACACATTCACACATATATCAACATATATATACATATGTATATGTATATATATATATTTATATATATATATACATAGTCAACTGGTGAAAATGATATACAGCTCCTGCAAAAAATAAAAAATAGAACGACAAAAGAATGCAGAAATTCTATCTGGACACTTATCTAATGGCTCAACTCCCAGATTTACTGCAGCATTATACACAGTATTTAGGATGTGAAAATGTCTTATATACTCATAAAAAAATAAGTATGGAAAACATCATGTATGAATGCACGTATATGGTGAACTCTTCAGCCATATAAGAGAAGGAAGTCTTCTCATGGTAAGAACATGAATGCATCTTGACACTATTTTAAATGAAATTTAATCTAGTATTGAAGGATACATGCCACACTGTTCTGCTTCTGTGAGCTATCTAAAGTAGCAAACTCACACAGGAACAAAGGAAGGAGGTGGCTGATAGTGTCTGGAGGGAGCACGAATGAGAGGGGTGCTGCCCAGTAACTCTTCAAAGTTCTTAGTCATAACCAGGCTCCATGTTGCATGCCTGTAATCTCAGCACTCATGGAGACAGAGGCAGGTGGATCTCTGTGGGTTTGAGAGCAGCCTGGTCTACAAAGAGAGTCCAGGACAGCCAGGGCTACACAGAGAAGCCCTGTTTTGGGGGTAGGATGGGGGAGTTCTTAGTCACACAAGTTGAGGCTTTCTACAGTCCTATCTGCTACACATAATTATGCTTCTTCTTTTTTATGACTCCAGTGTATTTAAACATATTTAAGAGGTGTTCTTATAAATATCCCTTTATTATTTTTAAACGTGTGCTTCCAATATTTGAACATCTTGCAATAACTCTAAAATTTATTTTGAGCCATCTCCTTAATCCATCTTGTTTCACAAAATAGGGATGAGAGGAGGCAGGTCAAATGAGTTGTTTGTTTGTTTCACTGTTAGATGCTTGCTTTTTAAAAAATAGTATGTTTAAAACAAAATACTGAACTTTATTTTAAAGACGATTAAATTAAAGAATATTAAAGACTCACTAAGTTCCAATGATAAATAACAAAGAATATTTGAAGTAAGGGCTGCAGAGAAGCTTCAGTTGTTAGGAGTGTTTACTACAGCTTGGCACAGTGGCACATGCCTGTGGTCGCAGCACTGATGGCGGTGGTAGGGGATAGTTTGAGGCCATCCTGGTCTTCAAAGTAAGTACAGGATAGCCTAGGCTACACAGAATAACCCTGTCTTCAAAACAAAACAAAACAAAACAAAACAAAACAAAACAAAACAAAAAGCATGTTTTATGTTCTTTAAGAGGACTGGAGCGCAGTTGCCAGTATCCAGTTCCCAAATAAAAATCCTATTGCTTCTGGAAGTTTCCAATCCATATGTCTATTATGAGTATTTACCAGGTGCTACATCAGTCCAGCTACTATGATAATGTTTAATAAGGAGGAGTCAACATTAGCCATCTAGAAAAACTTGTCTTTGAGCATGGTTCTGAACAGGAGGTACATGAGCACATAAGAGCTTGAGAAATGACTTCTCAGTCATTGGTTTAATACATATTTATAGTGTAGCTTCCATGCTAGAGCTGGAAGTAAATTACAACCACTAATTACTATCTTCAGAGAGCTCACAGTAGGGAAGGAAAAACTAATATTAAGTGCATATGTTGAGTGATCTTTTTTTCCCAGTCGGTCAACACTTAACGTTTAGGTTCTGTTGCTTTTCAAGTCCAGTCCCAATTGGCAGCACCATAAAAGGGTTTATCATTCTTTGCTGTTGGAAGTCTGCTAATTGGGAGGGCAGTCATACATCAATATGTATGTTAACATAAATTGTTTGAAGTAGTGATAGGTGGTGGCGAGAAAACAAGAGGCTCGGTCAAGAGAGGAAGTGACTACAAGAATTTAGACAAGGTAACTATTTAAGAGTAGAGTTGGCGGATTTCCAGTAACGACGTGACATATAAACAGACCTCAAAGTGATTCTCGGGATACACTAATGAACTATCTAGAGAAAGGTTCTAAAGCAGTGGTCTTAATCTTTCTAATTCCATGACCCTTTAACATAGTTTCTCGTATTGTTGTGAGCCCCAAGCATAAAATTATTTTCATCACTATTTCATAACTGTAATTTTGCTACAGGTTATCAATGAAATGTAAAAATACATGATATTCAGGACATCTGATGTGCAACCCTTGTGTAAGAGTCATTCAATTCACAAAGAAGTGATAACCCATATATTGAGAACCACTGATCTAAAGAAAAGAGTCTCAGTAAGAGAAATATAGGAGATGGGGAAATAGAAGGACCCAGAGGGTCCTAGAAACCTACAAGAATAACATCGTGATGGGTGGATCGGGTCCCAGGGGGGTCTGCTCAAATTATTGCACTAACTAAGGACAATACAAGTAGTAATCATCAAACCCCTACTCTGATCTACTCAATGGACAGGACATTCTCCACAGTTATGTGGAAAGCAGGGACTTGACTTTGACATGAACTCTGGTGCCCCATATTTGACCACTTCCCCCTGGTGGGGAGGCCTGATGGCACTCAAAGAAAGAATAAGCAGGCTACGAAGATGAGACTTAATAGCCTATGACCATATAGTGGGGGAGGAGGTCCTCCTCAGTCTTAGATCTAGGGGAGGGGAATAAGGTGAAAGTGGGAGGGAGGGAGGAATGGGGGGATACAAGTGATGGGATAGCAATTGAGTTGCAATGAATAAATTAATACAATTTAAATTTTATTTAAAAACAATTTAAAAAAAGAAAAGAAAAGAAAAGAAAAGAAAAGAAAAGAAAAGAAAAGAAAAGAAAAGAAAAGAGTAAGTTACAAGCTCCAGAGGCAGAAGAGTTGGTGTCAAGGATATTGATGTGGCTCACACAAGGAGAATAAAGACTGTGGTAGATAAGTTGTGGAGTGCAACAGTATAGATCTTGGATGCCTTTCAGACACACATTTGTTCTAGGCTGGTGATCATTGGAGCTGGTAAAGTCGGAGTTAGCTTGGCAGGAATCTTCCAGGCAAAAGGGCATGCAGATGATGCAGATTTTTGTACATTGGCTGTTTCCCCTTGATTGCTTCCTGGATGAAGTGAGTGGTCTTGCTTGGCCACATACTCATGCCATAGTATACTGCCCTGCCACAGGCTTCAAACCATGAGGTCTATAAGTCATAGACTAGACTCTATGAAACTATAAGTCCAAAGAAACCGTTTGTTTCTGTGAGTTAATTATCTCAGGTGTTAGAAAAAGAAAAGGGAAAAAAAGAAGTGTATATAGAACAATATATATATATATAAGGCAATGCCTTGGAGGCTATGGGAGGATTTTTAACTTTGTTTGTTTGTTTGTATGCTTGCTTGCTTGCTTGCTTATTTTACCATAAAGTCTCATTAGGTAGCCAAGGATAATGACTTTGGAATTCTGACTGCTTGTCTCTTCCTCACCATTTCAAGCATTACAAGACCTTGTTGTATCTGTGGGGCAAACACTCTACTAATCTTTTTCCCGGGTGTTTAAGTTTTGACTGAATTAATACATTAAACCGGGAAGATGAGAAAACTAATAATATGCTCTGAGCTGACTTTTACAACTTTCATTCCCTCGATTATAAGAGTACCCTAAGAATCAGGGACACAGATTATGTGGAAATTAGTCATTCTTAGTCAACTGTGGAATGGAATGTGAGTCAAGTTCTGAGCAAAAACTAGTCAGATCCTGTTCTTGATAGCTGTTGAAAGAATGGGTGTGAGAATTTGTTGGTGGCCTACATATGAATATAAGAGAAAATGTAAATGTGAAGATGGCTTTTGTATTTTGTCTGAGTATCTAAATGAATAGGAGTGTCATTTACCAAAATGAATAAACAATTGGGAGGAATAGATATTTGGAAAATCTTGAAGTCTAATTTTGGTTATCTTGAATGCAAAGTAACTTTAGTCAATCAAGATGAATATGCACTAGATACCCCAACATATCAAAAGATATCAAAAACTTTGGGTATCAGAAAAATAGGATCAAGGAAGACTTTCTGGAAAAGGTATCCAACTAAACTTGATTGTAAAACTAAACTATCTAGTCTTCAACCCCCCTCAGCGACTTGAGAAGGAATACAACTTAAATGCCTGAGTACAGCAGGAATGCAGTTTGGCACCTTCCAAAATGATTGAGACAGTTTACTGCCTGAACAGTTACCCAACACTCTCTATAACAGAAGCCTACCCAACTCTCCTTAGAGGGAATGGGACATCATTCTCCTAAGGATTCTTCAGGCTGTATAATACCCTAGAAGGGGCCCAAAAATTGGGGGAAATGGTTAAGCAAGCCAAGGATTGCCTTTGTGGTTCAGTTTCTAAATGTTGAAAGATTCCAGGCTTAATCGAAGCCCTGTGTGGGACAGATTGAAATGCTGGACCAAATGGGATCAGAAGCTTTCTACAACCCTATCTGGGAAGCTGTCCAATTCTGATGGGTAACAGCAACCGAGGCATCTGGGCTGGAGCAAGGAATAAATTGGACCTTATGAAACTTAAAAGCTTCTATAAGGTGAAGGATATTGTCAACAGAACAAAACGACAGCCTACAGTCTGGGAAAAAAATCTTCACCAACCCTACATCTGACAAAGGGTTAATATCCAAAATATATAAAGAACCGAATAAACTAAACACCACCAAACCAAATAATCTCATTTTAAAAATAGGATACAGAACTAAACAGAGAATTCTCCAAAAAGGAATATCGAATGGCTGAGACATACTTAAAGAAATGCTCAACATCCCTAGTTATCAGAGAAATGTAAATCAAAACAACTCTGAGATTCCATCAGAGACCTATCCAAATGGCTAAGATCAAAAACTCGGGTAATAACACATTCTGGTGAGGATGTGAAGAAAAGGGAACATTCCCCCATTGCTGGTGGGAGTGCAAACTTGCACAACCACTTTTGAAAGCAATCTGAGGTTTTCTCAGGAAACTAGGAATAACTCTACCTCAGGACCCAGCCATACCACTCCTGGGAGTATACTCAAAAGATGCTCCACCATACAACGAGGATATTTGCTCAACTATGTTCATAACAGGCTTATTGGTAATAGCCAGAATCTGGAAACAACCTAGACATCCATCAACTGAAGAATGGATAAAGAAACTGTGGTACATCTACACAACGGAATTCTACTCAGCTATTAAAAAACAAGGATATCTTGAATTTTGCAGGCAAATGGATGGAACTGGTCATCCTAAGTGAGATAACCCAGACCCCAAAAGACATGCATGGTATATACTCACTTACATGTGAATTTTAGCCCAACATAGACATCCTCTGAGAGACTCCACTCAGCAGAGGATAGGGACAGTTACCGAGACTCAAAGCTGGACACTGGGCAGAGTGCTGAGAGTGTAGGGTTATATGTAGTACAGGGGACACTAGATAAGCTGAGGGTAGATATTAGGGGAGGAGGGCTGCCCTTTATAAGGACTAGGGGAGGGAGGGAAATGGGATAAGGGAGGGGTGGGATCCGGAGGTGTTGAGGGAGGCTGCAGCAATTGGGATGTAAATAATTCAAACTGCAGAACAAGTAGGTAACCTATATTGCTAATCCCACTACATGGGAATAGCTCTGAGATTGGCAGAGATATGAATGTCAATGCATAGAGAGGCTCTATGTTGGCCACAGACTCTCCGTGACCTATTACTAGAGGCCATTCTTAGTATGGCATGAAGGAAGATTTGCAGATGTCTTACTCCTGCTCATACAATGAGCAGAGAATCAGTCTTAATTGCTCTGTACATCCCGCACACCCTATACAATTATAATGTTAGAACTGTAAAAAGGTTGTGAGAAATTACGTTTTCAGAACAAAAGAACTGGACACTGATGCTAGATCAGACCTGACAGGATTTATTCCACTCAACATGCTGAACACTGACATCCTGGAGTTCAACTTTTCAATTGGAAGGTGAAAGCTTGAGGAGAAAGTGATACACAGAAGTTTATAATTTCTTTAGCGAAGTCTCCTAATTCTAATTGTGTATGTGTGTGTGTGTGTGTGTGTGTGTGTGTGTGTGTGTTTCAAGATTAGCAGAGAAGGGAAAACAATCTACTACAATAGTCCAAATAATTAATGGTGAACAAATATCCATGATAGGGAAGAAAAACAACAATAAGGAAAGCATGGGGGTCAAAGCATCACCAGGAAGAAATTTCAGTGACAATGCATGATGCATGTACACAGATACGCAGGGGAAAGCACACACAGGTAAGTCAGACGTTACTCTCCATCTCTGGCTAATAGGGTAAATGTCGAGCTATCAAGGGAACTGAAAGTACCACGTACGAACAAACCTAGCAACAGCTGCAGGGATCCTACTAGTTACAGACTCGGGGATGCTGGTTGTAAAGGCTAAGGGGAAAGGATGATACATTACTTGTGTAAGGTGAGGGCAAAGAGAAGAGAAAACAACTATAGCAATGATAACAAAACTGCTGGGGCTTAGCTGTGTGTCAGTTATTTGAGGCTTGTCTTTTATGTAGTCTTTTTGATCAGTGAAGTAACTTATCCCGATTCACAGGGCTAAAAAACAGAAGTATTTGCTGAAGGAATGAAAAATACACTTTTATCGATGCTTAGTGATACAAATTCAAATTCAAACATTTTCTTTTGTACAGCTTCAATCAAAGATTCAAAGTATCAGCCAAAATGACTCAGAAAACGTCAAGCCAAGCAACATAAATTTTGCATACAATTTTATGTTGCTTCGCAGTTAAACAGACAACAAATCAAGTGAATGTCTGAAGAATAAATGAAAACTTTATGCGTTGTGCCTGGATTCCCTAACAAAAATTAATCAAAATACGCCCAAAGAAAGAAGAAAAGGACCCATTAAGGATACAAAAACAGAATCCGTGATGGGTAGAATTAGCGATCAGAGGAATACAAGGTCACAAGGGCTGGTAGAGAGGGAACTTCAAGCAGAAGGAGGAGACAATGATGTTAGAGGCAGCACAGTTGACATCAGCACCATCTAGGAGTTGAGAGGTTGTTAGAAGAGTAGATTTTGCAATGCAACAAAAAGAGAGACCAGAAATATATAGTTGAGCATGTGAGAGCTTAGGAATTACTAGTTTATCCTTACTGGATAAGGAAAAGGGAGGGGGATTAAGATAAGTACATGGTGATTTAGACCCATAGAATTTTTTTTTAAAGATTCATTTGATTGAGTTAAGATCTAAACATTGTTACAGGAAAATAACAAAATGGGAGAGACTGGAGACTAAAGATAAAAGTATAAACTATGAGATAAGATTTTGGAATTCTTTCAAGGGAATGTTATCAAACTATAGTATAAGATTAGCCTAGAAAAGAATACACCATTGTAACATTTATCTTTGAAATTATTCTAATATTTATACCAATAAGGAGATGTAAACTGAGGTAAAAATCTCCTAGCTCAATGAAGTAACTTTATTTTTTTGAACTACACTCAAACTATCTATTTACAAGACTGATTCTACAACTAAACTGCGAGTTCTTTACAAATCTCTATCTGTGTCCTTTTACCTAGATAGTCTATCTTTCTGTTAAGCTCCTCCAAATCCACTGAGGGCTCTTTCCTAGAATTCTGTTCTACTTGTGTTCTTCCAGGTGTTTCTGTGTTGTCTCTGCAAGCCCAGAAGAGAAATATCCCTCTCTCTTACCTAGAACTCTTTCCATGAGGGCTCTCCCAGGCCAAAACACAGAGAGAGCCCTCAAGGGTCTAATTGCTATATAAGAAGTCTCTAGCTGCTCTCCTACTCCCTTAGCAGGCTGAACCATGTCACTGCCATGGTGTCATGGTGGGGTGGTCCCTGACAACCCGCTTCATCTTTACACTGGGTCAGCTCAAGGCCAGCCAACTGACTTTGCCTTGGATCACAACACAAAGACCACAAGACCTCTTCCAAGCAACTTGCTTTAAAATAATCTGGAAGTTTCCACTCTTATCTATGGAGGCTTTCAGAGGCACACCCAAGCTGCAGCTCTTCAGGACACACCTAACTAAATCTGTCATCCTTTTAGGCGGCTTTTCTATTTTGCTAACAATTAGGCTTTTCTATGTACAATAATCAAATATCAAGCAACACATTATTGTATGAGCTAAGACAACAAAATGTAAGCATTAGTATGATGGAAAGTTAGTTCATATGAAGGGAGATATAAATTTTAAAGGAGTTCAGAAAACTCTAGATGAAATCAGAGGCAAACCATCTACTACAATTATGTTATGTATCGAGGAGGAGGATGCTTGTAGGGAAGTGCAAAGCCAGAAACGGGAAATGGGAGAGGTAAGTGCAAGAGCCAGAGCTTCGGCTTCAGAACGGTGATCCCATAGTGTTACATGTAAAAAAAAAAATGTGGAAATGTCAAGTGTCCTAGTTCATGTTATACTGTCAGCTTGGTCCAACCTAAAATCACCTGGGAAGAAGCAACCAAAAGCAGAGACTTGTCCAGATCAGTCTGGCCTATGAGCATGCCTGATGTCAAGTGTCCTAGTTCATGTTATACTGTCAGCTTGGTCCACCTAAAATCACCTGGGAAGAAGCAACCAAAAGCAGAGACTTGTCCAGATCAGTCTGGCCTATGAGCACGCCTGTGGGTCTTTATCTGTATTGTTAATTGATGTAGGAGTTCTCAGCCCCCTGTGTACCGCACCAGCCCTAGGCAGGTGGGCGGGCCTGAGTTACATAAAAAAGCCTGAGCTTGCGCCAGAGAGAGCAAGGCAGCATCCTTCTGCTTCTAACACTTCTTTCCAGTTCTGGCCTTGACTTACTCCAACTGTGGATTGTGGCCGAAACATGTTAAATGAAGTAATGATTTTCCCCCTCCCTTAAGTTGCTACCAGTCAGGAATGTTTTACCATAACAAACAAAAGAAATGTAGCTGTGCTTCAAACAGCAAGTGATGTAAATAAATGCCGCAGAGACTTCTAGGTGACTGAGGGCTTATAATACTTGCACATAACCCCAGTTCAGTTCCTAATAATACTGTTGTGTGGCTCACAACTCTTTGCAACTTCAGCTCCAGGAGACCCACTTCCTTACATGGGCACACACACACAAATAAAACACCTAGAGAAAACTACTCAGCTTTTCCCTTTAACTTTGCAATTTCTGTCCTGACTTAATTTGTATGACTCACAATTTGGCAATCACCAAGTAAATAAAATGCCAGGAAAATTGTCTGTTTAGATCGATGTCATTTTCACAAATTTCAATATATGAATTACCAGTTCTGTCCCAACTTAAATATTTTCAGCAGTGACATTTTAGTTAAGTGAGCTGACATACATCAGTGATTAATGAAATAGCATATGCTTATGCTGACACTTCCCTATCATCTAACAGATATTTTATTCTGCATAACTATTACTTTTAGGTGTCTTTCTAGTATCAATATATTAATAAGCATAATTCGAGTTTAAATTCAAATAATCAAAACCCTAGACATGGTTAAATAATCAGAACATTGGGTTCAAAACAAAAATGAGGATAGGCCAGCAATAAACTTACTTTCCAATTTCCAAAGGTGTCATTGATAAGACCAAGATAAACATCCAGTCTGCAGACATATAAAGACGTGGCTACTTATCCACTGATCACTTCTTTCACTCTTCTATTGACCGACTTGAGAATTCTAGTACTCCTGCTAAGGTTCATGTCTGGTTGGCATGTATTATTAAAGATATCTGACCAGTTTCTGTAAATAAGAACTTCTGAAACTACCATTTTTGCTCAGTAACAGTGTTGCTACTGTATGCTTCAACTACCAGAGGCCTAGCCCTATTTTCAAAAATCTATTTTAGAAAAAAAATTACAAAGATTTCAAAAAACTCTTAGAGAAAATAATATCATAAAATGTTAATGTATATAGAGCTATCTCTGGTGGGAAGAATCTAGGGCATTACCAGGCCTTAATTGTGTTAATAACTTATACTCTATAAAGCCACAGTGTTTTTATGTAGCACTTTCATGGACATCATTTCATTTTATATCCATGACAACTGCAGAATAGTCTAGCACTTAGTTCCTATTTACACATGAAAAAAATGGCCTCAAAAAGTCAAAGAAGTAGTCCATGGTGACAAAATAAATGAATGCCTGGAGTCTGAGTCTTCTGAGGACATCAGGAATTGAGTCAGAAAGGGTTATCAAATGAAAACATAGACCTCAAGAATCTATGTTCTGATAAATACTCAAGATAGTTTGTAATTCACCATTTTCTGAGTGCCATGTTTTAAGGGTGGATAGTGTTCTTCCATGGTCCATGTGTAAATTCTTGGTCCCCAGGATGGGAGACACTGTGAATTTTAAAAACCTGTAACCTAGAGGGAAGCACTTTAGCTCACTGGGGACCTGTTTTTCGAGTAGCTGGATTATAGCCTTTAAATACGTTATATTTTTTCTCTCTGTTTTGTTGTTCAAGATGTGGCCAATATTTTACCATAAGTATTGTGATATATGTCCCTATTCCAATTGTCTTGCATTTAAATCTTTAATACTATGAGCTTAATAAACTTTTATCTTTACATATTAGCTTACTCCATTATCTTTATGATACTGCAAAGCTGATTAATATGCTTGACATGATATTGTAGTGTTCAATGTAGACTGAACTAAAATATATTAAATAATTCCAAGAGCAAATATCTCTGTACCTGATCCCAGTACTAAAAAGGAAAAAAGTTGGATTTCTGTCTTGAGATTTAAGGAACAAGCCATCTAAATAAAAGTGAGGTGTATAATGGACAGAATATAGTTGTGTCAGGCAAACAAGCAGCATATGCAAAGGACATGGAAAAGATAACCACATAGCTTGCCTGAACTACCAGGAGTCACCATAGCCAGAGAACAAAGCTGACTGAAAGACAAAAGTTGTAGGGATGAAATGAAGAAAGAGGGCCCTTCCATACAAGGCTTCTCAAGTAGGGTCAAAGATTCAGATCTTCTTTTTTTTTTTTTTTTTTTTTTTAATTTTTTTTTTTAATTTTTATTTTATTTTATTTTATTTTTAATTAATTTATTCTTGTTACATCTCTATGGTTATTCCATCCCTTGTATCCTCCCATTCTCCCCTCCCTCCCATTTTCCCTTTATTCCCCTCCCCTATGACTGTTCCTCAGAGGGATTACCTCCCTCTGTATATGCTCATAGGGTATCAAGTCTCTTCTCAGTGACCTGCTGTCCTTCCTCTGAATGCCACTAGGTCTCCCCCGCCAGGGGACATAGTCAGATGTGAGGCACCAGAGTACTTGAGAAAGTCAAATCCCTCTCTCCACTCAAGTGTGGAGACTGTCTTGTCCATGGGCTAGATCAGGATAGGGGTTTAAATTTTTCCGCCTGTATTGTCCTTGGCTAGGGCCTTAGTTTGAGCAGATCTTCTAGAGTGATCTCATACTCTATACTCCATATATATGATATGATATGTGTGTGTGTGTGAAATCAGATATCATCTAACCCTAATTAAAGAAGTTCCATCCTGTTATTTTTATTATTATGTTAACAATAAGGCACAAAGAAAACTAATCCATAAACAGCCACAGAGATTATTGAGATACAAGCTTGCCTGAGATGCCAGGAGACACTGGCAGAGAGGAGAAAGGCTAATGATGTCTATCAAAAACCAGGAGCCACTGTACCGCCACCCCCACTCTGATCTGCTCTGCACAAGTCAGACATTGTTGCTATTCTGCAAGCCAAGGCTTTCTCCATGACGAATCTCAGAGAGTGAGATGCGTATGTGTGCAAGCGTTCACACGCCCACATGCAGGCACATGCTCATGTCGTGTGTGTGTGTGTG